>CM060400.1:18231574-19431574 GCA_030545235.1 Helianthus tuberosus
AACAATTAAGTTACGGTTTGTCAAACGTAATATATTTTCACATTGGAGAGATGTAAACAAGTGAATTCCCCTATGGTAGGAAACAGAGATATTTTCACATTAGTGCATCGTGATTAACAGTCCGAAGTAATGTGCGTATGTCCTTAATATGTTACTTACATTACCATATCCAAGAAAAATTGTCGATATTTTAGTGGCAAGTACTTCGTTTTATAGCTTGCATTGGGCTGAAACATTTAGGGGGCGTTTGATTCGCAGAAATTCCATAGAATTTAAAAAAATTGGAATTTGAATTCCATATCTTAAGATGTTTGGTTCACGATAGAATTGGAATCTAAATTCCAATCTTCATGTTTTTGGTTGACAATTGAATTAGAATTGGAATTGAGCATGAATTCCTTCAAATTCCTTCAACTAAAGGAATTCAAAATCCTTCTTGTATGTAAATGAATTAATGTAAATTCATTGGATTCTTCGACTGTTTCGACCCGCACCGTTTCAACTCGTACCGTTTGGACCCGTACTTGTTTTGATCCGATCAGTTTCGACCCGTACCGTTTCGAATCAAACCGTTTCAAAGTGAACCGTTTCGACCCGTACCGTTTCTAATCGGACCGTTTCTGTCACACCCCCAAAATCCACATGCGGAGTACCACCGCTTGGAGGCGTGACTGACCAGGATCTTAGTCACCAATCACATTGAACTCACGAGTATATTTAAATAAAACCTTCATTTATTAACAATAGTGTTACAACGTTACAATATTTCACAGTTTACAGCGGAAGCATATTTAATTCGTTAAGTGTTTATTAACCACATGTAAAAACTCTTAGTCTTGTGTTGCGTTTCCATGTAACTCGACCCATGACCACTCCAGCTTCCCAGACAGCAAGTTCCAATATTATACACCTAAAGGCCTGCAAGGCATGTAACAACGAGTCAACAACAAAGTTGAGCGAGTTCACAGTTGGTGTTCATTGTTAAGTTGTTTCAAAAACCAGGAATTCATTTGTAAGTTGTAAGTTAATCAGTTTACCCTGTTTCCCAAACATATCCATAGTTGGTGGGGGCTTCCCCATGTTAACCACTAGACCTGTTTACCATATCGACCACTGACTAAAGTAAGTTGGTGCCCTGACGTCAATGTCTATCATCATTGACTAGTGCCCAGATCCATTAGTTCACGCCCGTCCTCTGCGGCACGGTGTGAGGCTTGTCAAACCTAAATAGCGCTATCTAACTAATGACCCGCTCGCCATTGGCCCGGCGATTAAGTCGATATAAAAGGAGGGACTTCATGATAGAGAGTTTTGGTCTAGTATCCGTGTTGCCACCCTTCAAATAAGAGGGTGTGTACGAAATCCCAAAACCAGGAGATTACGTAGGTTCCAAATCAATTCCTTATCACATGTTGTCACCCTTCAATACAGAGGGTGAGTACGTGTTCCAAACCAGGATATCACGCAATTTCAGTTTAAATCCTTTACCCATTCCCAACCCTTGGGAATCCCATGCCTTGTGAAAAGTGTGAACTCACCTCGGTTTGCTCGGTACGACTAATTACTCGTTTATCGTTGAACACCCACACCCTAATATGGTTCCAATGATAATTAGTTTCGTTTGCACAAAAACCACACATTCTTTGTACACATTCCACAAGTAGTAAACAACTATGACACATATCATAACTCTTGCTACAGCTAGTATTCGGGTCATAAGCATACTCACATCACACATTCATAATTCCGGTTGTCACATATTAACAGTTCAATCGCACACCCAAGTATACATACGAATATATATATATATATAGGGTGGGGTTCAAGAGTGAACACTAGTGTAGCTTGCGAACTGAGTGAACTAATCCTGGCCATACACTTGTGTAGATCAATGACCAGGATTTGATGTTGAAATACACTAGTGTATTTTACGAATTGATGATGAGATCCTGGCCATACACGTGTGTAGATCAACGGGCAGGATTTGTTCACTCAGTTCGCAAATACACTAGTGTTCACTCTAGAACCCCACCCTATATATATATATATATATATATATATATATATATATATATATATATATATATATAACACTACAAGTATTTGGGTCACAGTCCGGTTCGTATCATATGTTTGTTAGACTACAACCATTTGGGCAACCCATTATGGAGCCCATAGAACTTGCGCTTGGGCCCGATAGCACAAGTCCAGCCAAGTGGGCTTGCCCTGTGCCATCCATAACCGATTATTGCCCAAGGTAACAAAATATACAATCCATATAATACTCAATATTTCTAAACAAGTTACATATAAGTTCTCGGCCCAACTCAGTACATATGACTTTAAAAACATGTAGTCTACTTTCTGTGTAATATGCGGCCCAAAATTTATTCAGTTTGTATTACCCGGCCCAATCCCATCAGGCTCAACCCTCGCCGATGTGCGGGCCCACTTCCGTATGCTCGGCCCACTGCTACCCCTTAGCCCATAATTAGTTTGTGTGATTTGTTTTCATATCTCGGCCCATTATTCAATTATTCACTATATTCCTAATCCGCATTAACCCTTAGATCAGATTATAACCCACCATTTATTGAGATCACATTGTCATAATAATCCTTAGCAGATTAACAGCCTAACAACATAGCATGGTATCATCTAATCTTGAACATAGTCATCATCATCAAACAATCATATAGTCAAGTAAATCTGATCACTTCATTTATTACCTTTTCACTAAACACATGGCCATCAATTTATAAAGTCAAAGTGATTCATGTGAAGTGTGTAACCTCTATTGGACCAATACAATAGTGTTCAGTCAAAGCACATGGGCCATCACAACAATCAATGACTACATGATCTAACATCAGCAAACATGATTACAACTAACCAGCCATATCACGTGCACTTTTAGTTCAGCATTATTGACATGCACATACATTATATTTACAAACAATTCCGAACCCTATTGTTATATCCTCACGAAATCATTAAATTAATTTGCGAGAATATTAGTCACTATCTAATATATAATTCACTATTAACCAATCATGAATATAACATAATCAGTAATCAAGATCATGAATAGGTGCAACTAAATATGCATAACAAAGATATTGATTCAAAACATAGAGATATTACACTAACCGAAAGCTCAACTTGATTCAGACGTTGATCAACTGGGATGCTGCAACAGGGGGGTATCTACTGCCTTCGTAAATCAAGAGAGGAAAAGTAGGGTTTGTTGTTTGTGAGTTATGAGAACATAAACCTACATACGTACACTAAGGGTATATACGCACCAAGAACATAACAGATTCCTTCGTGGGTTTGTATTGGGCTGCGGATCAAGATTGTAGCAAGAAGAGATATACTTGGGCCCAATGTGTGTATAAATAATCTAAGTTCAATAGCCGGCCCCCAAACCATGTTCCACTTGGGCTCTATCCGGCCCAAACAAGATGCTAATCTAGTTACACGTGCTCGGGTTTGGGGCGATTACATGGTAGCCGAAGTGGGCTCAAGCCCACCTAATTGGGTTGTCATAACTGTAGGTGGATAGTTGTCACATTTGGCCGATTTTAAACTAACTAGATTCTATTAGGCTATTATGGTGTGGCCCAAAACGGTTGCAGCCCAGAAACATCATTACACAGTTACAAAATTATACGAGCGCAGAACGTAAAACACTTGGAAGAGAAATAACGAGGAGTTAAGATCACGAGGTTTAAACGTCATAAACTTTGAAAGTTCAGGTTGTCACATTATCCCCAACTTGAAAGAAATTTCGTCCCGAAATTTAGCACGTAGTTACTGAGAAAGCTAGTTAGGTTGCGTAGTTTTCCTGGTTTTCCTGGGGTGTCACATCATCCCCCCGTTGGTTTGGAATTTCGTCCCGAAATTCCGCAGTAGCTTCAGCCTAAGTAGTGGTTTCATTGTTCTCGAACAACTGGGGATATTTGTGTTTCATTTGGTCTTCTCGTTCCTAGGTAACCTCTGGGCCATGACGGGAGTTCCAACAAACTCGAACAAGAGGTATTCTGGTGCGTTGATGATCTTGACCTCCCGGTCAAAGGTTTCCAGTGGTTCTTCGACAAATTGCAACTAATCGTCGGTGGTGAGCTCCTTAAAAGGAACTGTGGGGGTTTCATCTGGCAGACACTTCTTCAGATTCAACACATGGAATACGTTGTGAACTCTATTAAGTTCTTCGGTAGGTTCAGTTTGTAGGTCACCTTGCTTATTTTCTCGATGATTTCGAACGGTTTAACATATAGCGGTTTGAGTTTCGTCTCGTATACCAAAACGAAGTACACCTTCCCAATGTGAGACTTTAGATAGTACTCGATCCCCAACTTGGAACTCGAGTGGTTTCTTGCGCTTAACAGCGTAGCTTTTCTGACGGTCATGAGACGTCGCCATTCGTTGTCCTCTTATCTTAACCACCGCCAATCCGTGATGTGGACACCTTTATTTCCTTACTGAAAGCTAGGGTTACGAGCACCTTGTTGTCGTTGTGTCTGCTGACCCCGATGTCGTTGCTTGAAACATGCCCTACGATTCTTCACCATCATAGTCCATCTTTTTGCATCCTGAACTGCGTTCTAAAGCGTTACTCACTGTGCTGGCAGTTACGCATACCACACTAAGGTCAATGATTACCATTTATGCCTCGATTGGTTCGTAGGTGTTGACTCCCATGAGTCGCTGACGGGGGTTAAGGATTCGATTGAAGCCAATTCGCTGTGCTTGTTGCCGGTAATCAGGGTCATCAAAGTACTGAGGTCGATAATGTGCTACGCTCATCCTCCTGTCCGTCGTCGTTGCAAGTGGTTCGGGTAATTCACGGTCTGTTACGAGAGTGTTGCAGAAGTGATCACACTTCGGGATCGGAGACGTCAATACATGAGTTTCAGCAAACGAGGAGGAGTAAGAAAGGTATCGATCAATCATTCGATGTTGGGACATCCAACTCAGGGACGTTCGTATGAGCAACTAACATTCTACACGGTTTGCTGAGTTCAGATGGGTGTTCAGGCAACACTCGACAGCATCGAGTTTCGAAAGAATCCAACGATAAATGAGAAGTTCACGTTTGAGTTTGAGTAGGGGACAATTACTGCTATGGCCCCTATAGGTTCGTTTGTTTCACATTGATCAAATAGCGAGACGGAACCCCTTTTCCACTTATTAAGCCTCACTGGGATTCACATGCACCCCACAGTATTATTATGTGTGCACCCACAATAATATTGTGACTTGCATGCTCATCTCAGCTCCTCCTAACTCATGTCAAATGGTTCCTCAAACTCGGGTAGCAACAAAGAGCATTACGAAGTGTAAGTCGCGAAGGTTTAGGGAAATACCACCCTATCAGTCACATAACACGTGCAAGTGTACATGAATTCATATTGTTGTGCTAATCGTGCAATCACATGCAGTATCGTATGTAGGTGTTTACTAGTTATGTAGTACAATGAGTATAAGAGAGACGAACCTTGCAATCTGGAGCTGAGTGTCATGGTCGTATTCCCGTTTTCAGAACTTTCAGGTTATAGTCTGGTTTTACAAAAAACGTTTTCCCCTTTTTAAAACCAAGTTCACTATAACCAATGGCTCTGATACCAATCTGTCACACCCCCAAAATCCACATGCGGAGTACCACCGCTTGGAGGCATGACTGACCAGGATCTTAGTCACCAATCACATTGAAATCACGAGTATATTTAAATAAAACCTTCATTTATTAACAATAGTGTTACAACTTTACAATATTTCACAGTTTACAGCGGAAGCATATTTAATTCGTTAAGTGTTTATTAACCACATGTAAAAACTCTTAGTCTTGTGTTGCGTTTCCATGTAACTCGACCCATGACCACTCCAGCTTCCCAGACAGCAAGTTCCAATATTATACACCTAAAGGCCCGCAAGGCATGTAACAACGAGTCAACAACAAAGTTGAGCGAATTCACAGTAGGGATGAGCAAATGAATACCAATACCGATCCCATACCGATCCCGTACCGATCCCATACCGATCGGTATCGGTATCGGTATCCCGATCGGTATCCACATTTTGGCGATTTCGGTATCGGTACGGTACGGTATCGGTATTATACCGATACCGACCCTCAAAATACGGTATAATACCGATACCGTACCGTACCGATACCTAACCGACATGTTTCGGTATCGGTATCGGTACCTAGTTTGGGTGAAAATCGGTATCGGTATTAGTCGGTATTGGTATCGGTACGGGACGGAATACCGACATGCTCATCCCTAGTTCACAGTTGGTGTTCATTGTTAAGTTGTTTCAAAAACCAGGAATTCATTTGTAAGTTGTAAGTTAATCAGTTTACCCTATTTCCCAAACATATCCATAGTTGGTGGGGGCTTCCCCATGTTAACCACTAGGCCTGTTTACCATATCGACCATTGACTAAAGTAAGTTGGTGCCCTGACGTCAATGTCTATCATCATTGACTAGTGCCCAGATCCATTAGTTCACGCCCGTCCTCTGCGGCATGGTGTGAGGCTTGTCAAACCTAAATAGCGCTATCTAACTAATGACCCGCTCGCCATTGGCCCGGCGATTAAGTCGATATAAAAGGAGGGACTTCATGATAGAGAGTTTTGGTCTAGTATCCGTGTTGTCACCCTTCAAATAAGAGGGTGTGTACGAAATCCCAAAACCAGGAGATTACGTAGGTTCCAAATCAATTCCTTATCACATGTTGTCACCTTTCAATATAGAGGGTGTGTACGTGTTCCAAACCAGGATATCACGCAATTTCAGTTTAAATCCTTTACCCATTCCCAACCCTTGGGAATCCCATGCCTTGTGAAAAGTGTGAACTCACCTCGGTTTGCTCGGTACGACTAATTACTCGTTTATCGTTGAACACCCACACCCTAATATGGTTCCAATGATAATTAGTTTCGTTTGCACAAAAACCACACATTCTTTGTACACATTCCACAAGTAGTAAACAACTATGACACATATCATAACTCTTGCTACAGCTAGTATTCGGGTCATAAGCATACTCACATCACACATTCATAATTCCGGTTGTCACATATTAACAGTTCAATCGCACACCCAAGTATACATACGAAATATATAAGTCACTACAAGTATTTGGGTCACAGTCCGGATCGTATCATATGTTTGTTAGACTACAACCATTTGGGCAACCCATTATGGAGCCCATAGAACTTGCGCTTGGGCCCGATAGCACAGGTCCAGCCAAGTGGGCTTGTCCTGTGCCATCCACAACCGATTATTGCCCAAGGTAACAAAATATACAATCCATATAATACTCAATATTTCTAAACAAGTTACATATAAGTTCTCGGCCCAACTCAGTACATATGACTTTAATAACATGTAGTCTACTTTCTGTGTAATATGCGGCCCAACATTTATTCAGTTTGTATTACCCGGCCCAATCCCATCAGGCTCAACCATCGCCGATGTGCGGCCCACTTCCGTATGCTCGGCCCACTGCTACCCCTTAGCCCATAATTAGTTTGTGTGATTTGTTTTCATATCTCGGCCCATTATTCAATTATTCACTATATTCCTAATCCGCATTAACCCTTAGATCAGATTGTAACCCACCATTTATTGAGATCACATTGTCATAATAATCCTAAGCAGATTAACAGCCTAACAACATAGCATGGTATCATCTAATCTTGAACATAGTCATCATCATCAAACAATCATATAGTCAAGTAAATCTGATCACTTCATTTATTACCTTTTCACTAAACACATGGCCATCAATTTATAAAGTCAAAGTGATTCATGTGAAGTGTGTAACCTCTATTGGACCAATACAATAGTGTTCAGTCAAAGCACATGGGCCATCACAACAATCAATGACTACATGATCTAACATCAGCAGACATGATTACAACTAACCAGCCATATCACGTGCACTTTTAGTTCAGCATTATTGACATGCACATACATTATATTTACAAACAATTCCGAACCCTATTGTTATATCCTCACGAAATCATTAAATTAATTTGCGAAAATATTAGTCACTATCTAATATATAATTCACTATTAACCAATCATGAATATAACAGAATCAGTAATCAAGATCATGAATAGGTGCAACTAACTATGCATAACAAAGATATTGATTCAAAACATAGAGATATTACACTAACCGAAAGCTCAACTTGATTCAGACGTTGATCAACTGGGATGCTGCAACAGGGGGGTATCTACTGCCTTCGTAAATCAAGAGAGGAAAAGTATTGTTTGTTGTTTGTGAGTTATGAGAACATAAACCTACATACGTACACTAAGGGTATATACGCACCAAGAACATAACAGATTCCTTCGTGGGTTTGTATTGGGCTGCGGATCAAGATTGTAGCAAGAAGAGATATACTTGGGCCCAATGTGTGTATAAATAATCTAAGTTCAATAGCCGGCCCCCAAACCATGTTCCACTTGGGCTCTATCCGGCCCAAACAAGATGCTAATCTAGTTACACGTGCTCGGGTTTGGGGCGATTACATGGTAGCCGAAGTGGGCTCAAGCCCACCTAATTGGGTTGTCATAACTGTAGGTGGATAGTTGTCACATTTGGCCGATTTTAAACTAACTAGATTCTATTAGGCTATTATGGTGTGGCCCAAAACGGTTGCAGCCCAGAAACATCAATACACAGTTACAAAATCATACGAGCGCAGAACGTAAAACACTTGGAAGAGAAATAACGAGGAGTTAAGATCACGAGGTTTAAACGTCACAAACTTTGAAAGTTCAGGTTGTCACAGTTTCGACCCGTACCTTTTCGAATCAAACCGTTTCGACGCGAACCATTTCGATGCCCATTTCGATGCAAACCGTTTCGACATGAACCGTTTCGACGCGAACCGTTTCGATGCGAACCGTTTCGATGCGAACCGTTTCGACCCGTATCATTTCGAATCAAACCGTTTCGACGCCCATTTCGACGCAAACCGTTTCGACATGAATTGTTTCGACGCGAACCGTTTCGGCCCGTACCTTTTCGAATCGAACCAGTTCGACACGAACGGTTTCGACCGTACCGCTTCGAATCGAACCGTTTCGGCGCCCACCATTTTGGCCCGTACCGTTTCTACCCGAACCATTTCGACCCGTATTGTTTCCACTTGTACTGGTTCGACCCGAACCAAGGGTTGTGGGTGCCGGGGTGATGGATTCCAATTCATTTGACGGCCAAACACAACAAAAATGGAATTAAGATTCCAATTACAAGAATTTCCAATTCCAATTTGAATGGTTAAATTCCAAATCTAATTATTTCAAATTCTAATTCCTATACAAATTCTCTCTTTCTTTGTGATAATTGCCTCATTCAGTTGATCACAGGACAGAGCATGGTACAAAATTCTTTGCAGAAGTTACATATTGGTGAGTCTTCGTGCGTGTTCGGCCAGATGGTAGGGGGGTCTATCATTCTGAATTGGGTTGGGAATAATAAATTGGGCCAATTTAATGTTTCATACGGGCCACCTTTTGTAGTTGTTCGCCTATTTGGGTGGGAGGCGGCCCAAATGGTGTAATATTTTTTAGTAGAGATGGTAGTGTCCAATGGGTTGATTATAATTAATTCATGGGCTTGTACTATGGGTTTTTTAATTGGACCAGATTGATTGGCACCATCTTGGAAAGCTGGTGATCCGTGAGATTAAGGGAAGCCAACTTGGATATCTTTGTGGGCTCTTTGGGGTCCAATAAATGGCGATTATGCAAGGCGGGCTCAAGAGTTCTTTCATCGCCAACTTGAAAATTTCGTATTTTATTCGTTTGTTGGGTTGTAATAGATGTGTATTGGATGCTGTTTTTAGTTGGGCTCAACAAGATAGGCATCTTATTTGGTGTTATCAGATGGGCCTATGTTGGCCCATTGGAGATACATTTTGCATTTGGTTGTGATTAGTCCAAATCCGACTCCACGTCCAATTGTTAGATTTTGACTTAGTTTGCTTTATCTTTTTGGACTATTTATTTCTTCGGCTCCCGGGTTTCACAGTGCCTTTTGTTTGTAATTTTTTCATTTTTTGAAATAAATGTTTGCCAGGGCAATGCCCTTTTCCTAAAAAAAATCGATATATACAATCATCATCATCATCATCATACTCAGTAAATCCCACCAATAGCAAAGATAAGGTAGGGTCTGAGGAGAGTAAGATGTAGACAGTCTTACCTCTACCCCGTGGGAATAGAGAGACTGCTTCCAATGAGACCCTGACTCAATAGTAATTTTGTATCAAGCCTTGGACATGAGGCACATAACACTTAGCAATCAGGACAAAGGCCCATTTGTGCATCTACCCCCTTGTCTTTCGGCTATCAACGCCACCACATGATGTATGATTAGTCGTCCGCCGCTAAGCCGCTTTTAACGTTATTTTTACGAAATTAGTAAAATAACGTTAAAATTAGTGCAATTCACTTTTACCCCATGAGGGCCCACGCAAATATACATTATATGCGCACATATATACATTATATGCGCACACCGCAATCAGGGCGTACGATATATACAATAAGATTATCAAATAGACTACCTTATAAAGAAGGTGCTTAATACTCGGTCACTTCTAAGATGTTTTTTATATCATAAAGTAATAGTTGGATGGTACTTCCGGGTGTGAAGGGTCGGTTGTAACCTCCAACCGAAGCATAATCTAAGGTGTAGGTTATGTTTATTTTCAAACCAATTGGACTGGATTGCCAATTAGCGAAACAAGCAAAAATTAACCGAAGCTACTTCAATCAATAGAGAATAGAGGAAAAAGATAAATGAGACAAACATGTGTGTTGGGTTTCAGTGGTGATCAATTTTACTTTTTATCAAAACGGGTTTGATATATATTATTAATTAAATAGGTAATTAATAAACGCAGCGGAATAAATATATTAATCAACACCAAAAACGAACCGAACATGATCATGGTTACAAACATGCAAATACGGTATATAAAATAATTAATCTACCGATGAGAAAAATATACCCTTTTGGTTAATAATAACCGTGTGAGACACCGAGGTATAACGAACGAGTGCTAGACACGAACACAAACCGAGTGGCGTAGCTTTGGCTTGGCCGGTCGTCACAACACAAAAGAAAAGAAAAGGTTGGTAGCACTTTGAGAAGTGGCAGCAATGTTTTCGATCTTTTCTTTGTGATTGGTTTCTCTCTTGGACAAAGTGAATATCCTTTTGGTTTTAGAGCCTCTGCTAAAGCTTTAAGTTTCCTACTTTGTATATTTCTCATGGAGCACCATATCGACAACTCAAAAGGTGGCATGACAACTTCTAGAGAGTAGAGAAAGCAGAGGACAACTCAAAAGGCAATAATGGACAAGAGATAAGATGGAGGACAACTAATAAGATAAACCTAAAATATATATAGTAATATATATATATATATAGGTTAACACCCCTAATTATCTCTTAGTCCCGAAGCCCAATATAATAAGTTCCTTTAATTGTTCGTGATCACCAGTTAATCGAATTAAGTGGATTTAATGTTCGTTGCCCAAGGTGTAACTCTTACGGGTCATAGCTCGGTCAGCAGCGTTAACTTATCGAACCCGTACATATAAATCTAACAATCTCCCACTTGGACGGCCTTCGATAAAATCCTCAACGCAGACAGTCAGCGGTGCTCTAGCTGCACATGGCTGCCCCTAACAAGTTATGACACTTTAAAGTCATTAACCAAAACACCTTGCTATTAGTAACAACTTACTATTGCAAGCCAATAGACTTATGGTAATTGTTTTCATTCATCCTTTCCGTAAAAGACATCAATTGAATCAATGAGACATGGATTAAGTTCATTCTCATATGGTGTTCAATTATTATTGTTCTCGATCAAGAGTCAAAGTGGTCCGAACAAACACACAGTAAGTTTGGGTAAGGCCTTACACTTCACCAGTTTGAATCAACGAGGGCGCCACAATGTCTAACTGTTACATATCATGTAAGAGTACAGAATCCCTTTTCGACTACATACAACTCCCACTGAACTTCAGAACTAATCCCAATTAAAGCCTTTATGACTGGCAGTTACGCGACAGCGGTTGACAGTAATCAAAGAATAACCCTTGGTAAACGGAAGTTCTAATATGTATCTCAGGTCAAAGGATACTAAATGAGTATACCAATATCAAAACGTCTTATGACTAAGATCCATGAAGATGATTTGATGCGAGTTACATCCAACGTCATTCATAATGAGGTCTGTGAGTTTGGAAGTCAACTCCTTGAGTCCAAAGTCAGAATAGTCTTAATTCAGAGTCGTTCCCACAAGTCTGGCCGACTACGGATAATTTAGAATATAAGATTCATGGATTAAACGTATTAAAATCGAACACAGTTGTAAGATTCAAACTTTGCATTTAACTAGTAAATCAAAAGTGAATACGAAAGGTACAACTGTTTGAATGTTCGTACATCCAAATACTAAATCAAAACATACTGCTAGCTAATCTAAGCCCGATAGCATTCATGTGCTGATCATGCTTGTCCTGAGTCATGGGCTTAGTAAACGGGTCTGCTAGGTTTTGATCTGTGTCTACTTTGCTTATTACGATGTCTCCACGTTCCACAATTTCCCGTATGTAGTGGAACTTTCTTAGAATGTGCTTGGCCTTGTGATGAGACCTGGGCTCTTTGGCTTGAGCAATAGCACCTGTGTTATCACAGAATATCTCGATGGGTTTCTTAATGCTAGGAACCACATCGAGATCGGTTATGAATTTCTTCATCCAATCAGCCTCCTTTGCAGCATCTGATGCGGCTATATATTCAGATTCGGTGGTTGAATCCGCCACCACACTCCGCTTGGAGCTCTTCCATGAGATAGCTCCTCCATTTAGAGTGAATACGAAACCTGATTGTGAGCGAGAATCATCTCGGTCAGTTTGAAAACTGGCATTAGTGTAACATCTTACAGTGAGCTCTTCTTCTACTCCTCCAAATACTAAGAACATATCTTTAGTTCTTCTCAGATACTTCAGAATGTTCTTGACTGTAGTCCAATGTGCGATGCCAGGAGTTTGCTGATAACGACTAGTCATGCTTAAAGCATACGAGACGTCAGGTCTAGTACATAACATAGCATACATGATAGAACCAATCGCTGAAGCATATGGAACTGCTTCCATTCGCTTAATTTCAATGTCCGTTGAAGGAGATTGCGATTTGTCCAACACAGTCCCTTTAGTCATAGGAACACCTCCTTTCTTGGAGTTTTCCATCTTAAAGCGTGTCATCATTTTGTCTTTGTATGTACTTTGACTTAGCCCAAGAAGTCGCTTAGATCTATCCCTATAGATCTTGATTCCTAGAATATAAGCTGCTTCTCCAAGATCTTTCATTGCAAAACAAGTTCCCAAATAGTGTTTAACTTCGTTAAGCATAGGGACGCTGTTTCCAATAATCAGTATATCATCCACATACAAGATGAGGAATGATATAGTGCTCCCACTAGCCTTTCTGTAAACACAAGGCTCATCTTCATTCTTGACAAAACCAAACTCTTTGATCTTCTGGTCAAAATGAAGATTCCAGCTACGAGATGCCTGTTTGAGTCCATAAATGGACTTATTCAGCTTACACACCCTACTTGGATATTTAGGATCGACAAAACCTTTAGGCTGAACCATATACACTTCTTCAGAGAGATGCCCATTAAGAAAAGCGGTTTTGACATCCATTTGCCATATCTCGTAGTCATAGTACGCGGCTATGGCAAGTAATATCCTGATCGATTTGATCATAGCAACGGGCGAGAAGGTTTCATCATAGTCAATACCCTGAGTTTGAGTGAAACCTTTCGCAACTAGCCGTGCTTTATAGGTGTGTACAATTCCATGCATATCGGTTTTTCTTTTGAAAATCCATTTGCTCCATACTGCCCGAGATTCGGGGGGTAGCTCAACCAAGTCCCAGACTTGAATATCACGCATAGATTGCATCTCAGCGTTCATGGCTTCCAGCCATTTCGCAGATTCAGAATCTGAGATAGCAGATTTGTAGTTAGCAGGTTCGTCATTAGACTCATCTACTACCAAGACTTCAGCACCTTCGAGATGCCAAAGGTATCTGTCAGGTTCTTTACGAGTCCTGCTACTTCTGCGAAAGCCTGTGTTCTTGTCTGATTCATCAGCAACAATTTCTTGTTGTTCAGACGTTCCGACTTCATCAGCGATTGTTGTTGGTTCTCGAATTTCTTCAAGATCAACCACATTATTTCCAGTTCCTCGATTAAGAAGTTCTTCTTCGAGAAAACGTCCCTTCCTTTTGATGGAAATAATATTTGTATCAGGATGATAGAAATAATATCCGCTTCTTTTATAGTATCCGACGAAAACAACCTTTTCGCCTCGAGGATCGAGCTTATCATCAGAATCACTTGTGATGTATGCATCACATCCCCATACTCTAAGGTATTCCAAATTGGGTTTACACCCATGCCATATCTCATATGGAGTTTTGTTTACCTTTTTAGTTGGAGCTAGATTGACAATGCGGGCGACAGTCATAAGAGCATAAGTGAGGCAAGTTAGTTCTACACATCATCGATCGAACCATATTAAGTAGGGTTCGATTTCTCCTTTCGCTCACGTCATTAAGTTGGGGTGTACCAGGTGGAGTGGGTTCTGAAATTATTCCACACTCTTTCAGATGATTGAGGAACTCTAAGCTGAGGTATTCGCCACCTCGATCTGATCGAAGTACTTATATCTTTCTAGTAAGTTGGTTCTCTACTTCATTTTGAAAATCTTTGAACTTTTCAAAAGTTTCATGCTTGTGCTTCATAAGATAGACATAAGCATATCGACTATAATCGTCGATGAAAGTAATGAAGTATCTTTCATGGTTCCTTGTCATGTTCTGAAAGGGCCACATACATCAGTGTGAATGAGTCCTAGCAGACCATTGGCCCGTTCACCAATACCAGTGAAGGGACGCTTTGTGAGTTTGCCAGCTAAGCAAGATTCACAATCATTAAAGGAGTCCTGTCCAGTGGATTCA
This sequence comes from Helianthus tuberosus, assembly GCA_030545235.1. Classification (NCBI taxonomy): domain Eukaryota; kingdom Viridiplantae; phylum Streptophyta; class Magnoliopsida; order Asterales; family Asteraceae; genus Helianthus; species Helianthus tuberosus. The sequence continues at coordinate 18,246,650 of CM060400.1, forward strand.
AGAATCCCCTCGGATTGGAGCCATTTTATGCGTGTCTTATTTATGTGGCCAAGTCTACAATGCCATAGAAATGTTTCATTAATACCAGCTTTGTTGCGTTTAGAAAGATTATATATATTGTTGTCAGTTTGAACATTTATCTCATAAATACCATTTCGAGGTTTAGCCTCAAAATAAAAGATATTATTCAAGTAGGCAGAAATAGCAATACCATTAAAAGCGTACTTAAAACCTTGTTCAAACAACAACGAAACTGAAATGATGTTCCTAGTCAAACCAGGTGCAAAAAGACAATTGTTCAAAACAAAAATAAGACCAGAAGGACATGTAAGATTAAATGTGCCAGTTGCTAGAACTGGAACTTTCTTCCCATCACCAACAATGAGCTCCATGTTCCCTGGTTTCAGTTTCCACCACTTCTCAGGCTCCTGCAAGACATTAACGATGTGATGAGCACATCCGGTATCAAATACCCATGTGTTGCTAGAAACAGTGAAAAGTTCAATAACATATATTAGAATACCTGAAGAAGTGCCTTCTCCATTAGCCTTCTTCACCTTGAGCTTGGCAAGATACTCGGGGCAGTTACGTTTCCAGTGCCCCATCTTGTTACACTCATAGCATTGCCGCTTTTCAGGAAGAGGGGCTTTCACAGCTTGTTTACTCTTGTTGGTGGCAGGTTTGGTAGCAACGGGAGTTTTTCCTTTGCCTTTGCTGTTAGAATACTTTTTCTTTGTTTTGGGCTTCTTAACACCACCAGATCGAACCATTAACACTTGGTTTGTTTTGTTGGAAATGTTCATCTCTGCCGTTTTGAGCATCCCATGCAGCTCTGGCACTGTCTTTACCCAGTCATTCATGTTAAAGTTCATAACAAATTGATCATAGTGACTGGAAAGAGATTTGAGAATGAAGTCAACAGCCATCTCATCTAGGAGAGGATAACCAAGTTTGTTTAATTGATCGATGTAGCCTTTCATCTCGAGGACATGAGCACTAACTGAGGAACCATCTTGCATTCTACAGCTTATGAGCTGTTTCATGGTGTCATAACGTTCCTGACGGGCTTGTTTCTGAAACATGCCCTTGAGTTGTTCAATCATGTCGAAGGCATTCATGTCTTCCATATTCTTCTGAAGATCTGGAGACATGGTGGCTTGCATGAGGCAAGCAACTTCCATGGCATCTTCTTTATGTTTGTCGAAAGCCTTCTTCACAACCACAGTGTTGTTCTCGGGTGCGGTTGGGATCGGGGTTTCCAAAACATAAAGCCTTTTTGCCATCTTGAGAACGATTCTCAAGTTGCGGTGCCACTCAAGAAAATTGGTGTTATTCAGTTTGTCTTTCTCAAGTATGGACTTGAGAGCAAAAGAGGAGTTGTTTTCAGATGATATCTGTTAAGCAAAAATTATTTAATTAGTATTTTCGATGTATATTTCCTTATTTAATTAATGACCCATTACAGTAATTAGAACAAGAAATGAGAATCTGGCTAGGTCAGTATTAAAGGCAGTTGTGGCATACACTTTAGTAAGTGACTAGGCAGACTGACAACGAGTGTCAATTGTGAGAATTGCACAACTCTCGGGTATGAGGCCGTTAAGACAACTCTTGTCTTATGCATTGATACATTTAGCCTCATCTATGCCGACTTTTACTTTCAAGATAGCTGGAGCATGTGATGAGAAAAGAAAAAGTAATAGTCGTCCTAAAAGAAGGTACTTGTGGAAGGGCCGGGTGTGTCAACGAAACCCTTGCACCTTGGAAGGATAAGCTAGACATCAAGTGCGGTGCTGTGGCTCCAAACACTGATGGTTCGCATTACGTTCCAAGTGTAGCTTGTGATAGGATGGCATAGACTATTGATTTTAATTATGGGTTAATTTTAATATTTACCAAATAGGGTCGCAAGAGCCAATTTTAGTATATATTTTAGTCGTGACATGTTGATGAACCCTTTCATCTCTCAGGACACTTAGTTTTTAAATAACCTATTAAAACTAAGTTTGTCGCGACTTATACAACCAATTTTGAGTTAATAGAATCTATTAAGTTAATAGTTTTGAAGATTAAATCTAGTTTAATTTGCAAAAACTTAATTGGTTATTATTTGTTTTATAAACAAACTTTGTTTTTAACAAAATTCTAACAAGTTGTAAAACAATTTAGAACCTGTTTTAATGTGATTGTTTCAATATTTTAAAACTCCTTTTAAAATCATGTTGGTATTTAGGTTGGTTATGTTATAACATATTATAAGATGAAAAAAAAAACAACCACAATAGCAAGATAAATATGTAAATCTATATGGCCAGAAATTGTTCGATCTTGCTAGAGCCTTTTAGCAATGTCAAACGGGTCACGGGGTCACAACACACAAACAACCACAAGGATGGACTTGAGTGCATCCAGTCGTCTCGAGCAACTCCCACTGACTTCATGACTCCTGTTTAGCGTCTTCAGTTTTTGTCTTCGGGTCTTCGTTTATTACAATATTTTACAAAATACAATAAAGGAAGAAACCCTATCTATTACAACTTTGAACCATCAAGGTGGCAAAAACCATAATAACAAAAACCGAATAATATATACAACCACAAAACAAGGTCGGGCCAGATTTACATATTCCATAACAATCACAAAATATACCGAGCAATCTTTTGGTCAAGCAAAACAAATAAAATATTGACCAAAATTAAAGTTGCCCTCAAAATTATTTACATCAGAAACTTTAAAAAAAAATTAAAGTTTGTGTTCTAATTCCGGTTAAATTGACCGGTACCGATTTGCATGTTGTAAGCGTGGCTCTGATACCACTGTTGGGTTTCAGTGGTGATCAATTTTACTTTTTATCAAAACGGGTTTGATATATATTATTAATTAAATAGGTAATTAATAAACGCAGCGGAATAAATATATTAATCAACACCAAAAACGAACCGAACAGGATCATGGTTACAAACATGCAAATACGGTATATAAAATAATAAATCTACCGATGAGAAAAATATACCCTTTTGGTTAATAATAACCGTGTGAGACACCGAGGTACAACGAACGAGTGCTAGACACGAACACGAACCGAGTGGCGTAGCTTTGGCTTGGCCGGTCGTCACAACACAAAAGAAAAGGTTGGTAGCACTTTGAGAAGTGGCAGCAATGTTTTCGATCTTTTCTTTGTGATTGGTTTCTCTCTTGGACAAAGTGAATATCCTTTTGGTTTTAGAGCCTCTGCTAAAGCTTTAAGTTTCCTACTTTGTATATTTCTCATGGAGCACCATATCGACAACTCAAAAGGTGGCATGACAACTTCTAGAGAGTGGAGAAAGCAGAGGACAACTCAAAAGGCAATAATGGACAAGAGATAAGATGGAGGACAACTAATAAGATAAACCTAAAATATATATAGTAATATATATATATATATATATATATATATATATATATTTAGGTTAACACCCCTAATTATCTCTTAGTCCCGAAGCCCAATATAATAAGTTCCTTTAATTGTTCGTGATCACCAGTTAATCGAATTAAGTGGATTTAATGTTTGTTACCCAATGTGTAACTCTTACAAGTCATAGCTCGGTTAGCAGCGATAACTTATCGAACCCGTACATATAAATCTAACAATGTGTGTAGCATTCATTTTGTTGTATAGCTGGTTTTCCTTTTTATTTTCTTTCATCTAGTGCCAATGAGGGATAACAACGTGTGGTACCCTAATAGAAACTAATCCAACCAAAGCGGTACTTTATGCAGAACTTGAATACTTCTTTTTGAATTATCCCTTTGGAAACTCATGTTAACTACAACTATACGTAGTAGCAGGCTTTGAATCTTGTGAAATCTGTCAAGGTTTTAAAACCGTACGACTCAAGGCACCTCCTAGACCCAACAATGGACAAACCTTTCAATCTAAAAATGGTATGCGGAAGATGACTTATGCCAGCATCGTCTATATTTAGTTCTCTCAAACATTCTAAACGTCCAAGTTTCTCTGGTAATTTCCCAAGTTGCTTACAACTTGATATATTTAAACTTTTTAAACATTTCATCCTACAGATGTTCTTAGGAATATGTTGTAAGGATTTATAATCCGTTAGGTCTAACCACTCTAAACGTTCTAAACACCCAAGTTCCTCCGGCAATTTCTCAATTTGATGACAAGAGGAGAGATGTAAACGTTTTAAACATTTCATCCTGCCTATGCTATTTGGAATATCTCGTAAGGATATACAATCCGTTAGGTGTAACTCCACCAAGCACTGTAAACATCCCAGTTCCTTAGGCAATTTCTCAACTTTATGACAAGAGGATAGCTCTAAACGTTTTAAGCATTTCAACTTACAGATGCCATTAGGAATATCTAGTAAGGATGTGCAACCCTTTAGATGTAACTCCTCTAAACACTTTAAACTACATATATTCTCGGGTAACTGCTCAAGACGCAAACAAGAACCGACTTCAAGATATTTTAGATGTTTGAACATACAAATGCTATCCGGGAGATGTTTAATCTCTTTCATACACAAAGATAGCTTCTCTAGACATTCTAACCGCCACATATCTTTGGGCACCTCCCGAATGTTGCCTTCAACTCTAAGCTCTCTTAAATGTTGTAAACCACAAATGCTTTCTAAAGATGAGCCTACTAGCTTCCCATCAACCCTCAAGTTAATGAAATGTAGCTTTGGTGAAATGTATTGAACAATTTGATGGATAAATTTAGCTTCATGCCTGTGTATTAAAGATTCAATTAGTTAGATCACTCGAAATCCCACATGAGCAGTAAGGTTTAAATCCATAACATTAAATATATATATATAAAGTAATAACAAATTAATAAATAAGATGAAGTATTACCCATCAACAGTGTTTTTCAACTCCCACCCAACCAGACCAGCTGCTTCTTTCAGAGCATCTCTCCATCTCCAAGAACCCTCTTTCTCTACATGTTTTGCAAAGGCTTTTCCGACTGACCCACTTTGGTTGCGGACTTCAGTGGGTTCCACATCATAGAAGACGGGATAAGCAGTCTGATCCTTTGTTTTGGCACTCCATAATCTTGACCAGCTCGTCTAAGCACCAAGATGAAGATGCATAGTTCTTGGAGAAAATAATGATGTGGCATTTCGAATCTTCAATGGAGCTGATGAGTTGGTCATTGATCCTTTTCCCTTTCTCGATTCTTTCATCATCTTTGTAAGTAATAAGGCCTTTATCATTAAGAGCATGATAAAGATGATCAACAAAGTTTTTGCGTGTGTCTTCTCCACGGAAACTCAAAAATACATCGTATTTGAAGCTCTTTTGAATGGATGAAACTGAATCAGATGCCATTAAATATATGGAAGGATTGAATAAAATGACATATTTGTTAATGGGGAGAAATTATATGAACTAGTAATAGATTACTCTTTGGAAAACCATTAGGCCATCCGTAGTCATAACGCCCCTTTGTGGGCGTTATGCGACACGTGGCGCACCACGTCAGCGTGTGGGCGTTATGGGCCGTTATGCATTTAAGCCCGTAGTCATAACGCCCCTACCTCATCATTACCCAATTAATTAATAAACCCTTAAATTATACATATATATGTATGTATATATGTCTGTGTGAGTGGAGGGAAAACAAACCAACATCCATACCGCCGTTATAATTATAGCGCCATACCCCCAATTTTCATTTATAGCGCCCCCATAAAGCCCCCCGTAATGGTGTTCAAGGGTCTTATGGGGCTTTATAAGGTGAGATGGCGCCCCACTACGCAAGGACTTATAGTTAAATGTATGGTTAAAGACGTATATATATGGGCGAGTGCTGACCAAGCCAACTAATCTTATATTTTATTTTGTTTTCTTCGTTGTAGCTGACTTAAGGGCCCACTGCCAACCCGGTCCAAGACTTACCAAGTCAACCAATTTTTATTTAAAATTAGGACGTCGTTTTATTTTACATATTGTATATTTACCTATTTGTTATTTCTTTACATTTCTAAAAATGCATTATTAATTAGTTTATATATTAATGACTAATAAGGATGGGAGATTGAGATGGTATGGGCATGTGAAGCAGAGACAAATGTCGGCACCAGGTAGAGTAATGAAAACTCTTACTGTGGTTTGGGCTTCAAAATGGAACTATGCATTTGTTATTCATACCACAAATCCATCTTCAGGAGATCCATCAGAGATATACGCCAAGGTAATTAAAAAAATATTAACATTTTTAATGTGTCATGTCGAATGCATGGGCGGCCCTTGGGGTGGGCGGAGAGGACCACCGGCCAGGGCCCGATATTTCGAAGGGCACATTATTTAAAAAAAACCAATATGTATATGTAAAAAAAATTAATATGGTATACCCATTCAACCACCAACATATGCCCAGTTACAGAACTATTCTTATGGTTTAATTAGTTATTAGATCATTGGCATTAGGTTTAGACCTTTAGTAAGCCCAATACCCAATTTATTTTAAAAAATAATAACAAAACTAGTTTATATTATATATTTCGTTAAGGCGTAAGGGCACGTTTTTTCGAGCTCGGACAAGGTACACGAATTCTCAGGGCCGACCCTGGTCGAATGTTACATTTATGTTGCCTACAATGGATTAATAATATTCAGTTGAACAGATATGGAAATATAAAACTGTCTATAACTGTTTGTTGTGCTAACAAGTTGTACAGGGACTTGGGGAGACTTTGGTCGGAGCTTATCCAGGTCGGGCTTTAAGTTTATTTGCCAAGAAAGACAAGCTCGACTCTCCTAAGGTACATCAGTCTATTTCCAAATTACATTTTCTGAATAAATTTATTAGTTAAAAGGAATTAAAAATTATAGTTTCATATACAACCGTGTTGAATTCTGTAGGCTTTGGGTTACCCAAGCAAACCCATTGGCCTTTTCGTAAGAAGATCCATTATTTTCCGATCTGATTCCAATGGTGAAGATCTTGAAGGCTATGATGATGCAGGACTTTATGATAGGTAAAACTTCCATGAGAAATTTGAAACCATAATTAATTCCATTATACCGTTCCTACTAGGGATGTTGCATTGGTGGATGGCAATTCGATCTAAAGTGGCAAGAGGCGATCTATGAAAGGCGACGGTGCGGTGATAAACAAGATAATGCAGCAATGCTTGGCTATGTTGGTACGACGGCCACATCCGGTGGTGAACGGTGGCTAATTAGCTGCTGTGAAAGGTGAAATAAATCTGCCCATAAAGTGCAGCGAACGAGACCACAATGTCTTATGATTCGGGGTGGTTTCCAGAGCAAATCACGGGGTACCTCGCAGCAGCGATTCGGGTTGTTTGTGGCTAAGTGGGAGTTGCTCGAGGGCTGAAAATGACACCGGGTAATGGGGGTGATGGCTGCTAGAACAGAATGGAAAACGAGACATCCACGTCATGTGATTTTGGTTCGGTTTCGGGGTTGAATCATGGTGTACGTACAAAGTTTGAGTTCGAACGTTATAGGTGAGTTCTAAACGTCCACGTTTTAATGTTTTCAATGGTTTTAATGGGTTTTGGGTGATGATTACTTACTCCTATCATAAATGATTTTATAATAGCGATGCTTAATAACATTTTTGTTGATTTTCTCAAACTGAAAGCATGCTTCTTAAATGGGTTTAGGGCTGATTTGAAAAAAAAAAAAAAGAACTCAGGCTATGTTTATGGTCATCTGGTACTAAATTTTGGTTCACAAATTTTAAGTCGACAAATCTGCCCATGACTTCGGTTCATATTTCATAAAGCCAATGAATCTAGATGTTTATATTAAACAAATAGAGGAAAATGAAATGGGTCATCCAGGCCCGTATCGGTTCTGACCCTTTTTCTTTTCCGACTAATCTGCCCATGACATGGTTCAGATCTCATAAAGCCAGGTGTTTTTATCAAAAAAAAAAAAAAGGAGGGAAATGCTATAAAAAATAGACGCATCTACCTGACAAGGAAAAATGGGCAGAACCAAATGGGTTGGCTAACCTGTTTTGGTTATGACCCTTTTTCTTTGGCCGACTCATTTTCAATGCCTTGGTTCAGATTTCATACAACCAATGACTTGTGAAAGTTTTGTAAGATACGAATGTGGCTGATCTTAGTTATGTGTTATCATGTCTAACGGACAAGCAAATGGTTTGAATTGGTCAAATGAGTTTGTCAGACATAACGAAAGTCACTCAGATTGATCAAAACGGGTCAAAATAAACACAAACTGCACTCATTATTGCTCTATACTTTTTGTAATCACAATTACCCACCGTTCATTTGCTCTGTGTTATTTTAGAACGGCTAACTTACAAATCCACTTTTTCAACAACTTGATACCACTAGGCTACAAGCTCTTTATTTTGCCGTGTTTGACTCGTAGAACTTGTCAAAAATATAGTTTCCAATTTTGTTGTTTGTGTGCAGGAAAAGTTTGCAAACGTGAAAGCTGATGTATTGGTAACTTTGATCATGTTTGACTTCTATGTGGATGCCCTGGGTAAATGGGTTTGTGAAGATGACAAATTAGTGCTGACTGTTTTGATATACTGAGTTATGAGTGCTGGCTGCGTTGAAAAGGATCATGGATGGAAATGACTGATTAGTGAAGTTGGTGTAAATAAATGCCAAGTTTTAGTTTTCACAAGATGAAAACCCTATTCTATATTTATAGTGCTTTTCCTTGGTTCCTAATTTTAATAATATACTTACGGTCTTATAAGTTGCATTGTTTTGGGCCCATTGGTAAGTTAATTATATATGCCCAATCTGTAATAACCTTTTCTTCATCTTGCTTTAAGTAAATAGCATTATCTTTTAAGTAAATATCATGTTGCTTTCAATTGTTATTGTTTTAATTATTTAAGTATATAGCATTATCTTTTAAGTAAATATTATGTTGCTTTCAATTGTTATTGTTTTAATTATAATATTTTATCCACTGAGATGAAACATAACCTAAACCGAACCATTCCAAGTAGCGGGGTCAAATTTCTGGTTTTCATATTATATTAAATGGTTAAATTTATTTTTGCAGATACATTATATCACTTTTAGAAGAAAGATCATGACTGGGGTTGGAAAAAGTTCATGCAATTATCCAAAGTGATGGATGGGTTTGTTGATGCTAACACATTCATGATTAAAGCTAAGTCCAAGTTATCTGGTTTATAACCCTTTTCAAGCTTCATTTCTATTTCTGTAGTATCTTATAAAAAAATTCTAATCCTCAATGAACTCCCTAAACTATGGTTCATCTTTTGCTGGTGCCTACTTTAATTATTTTATGTAACTTATTGGTATTTATTATAATGTTACGTATTCGAGTATTTTTGTTATGGAAACAGTAGCTGGTCCAACGACTACTTAAATATCTTTTGTATCTTCTTTCAAAACGTGTTTATATCATTGGCATTTTTTAAATGATTACGCATTAGAGTATCTTTTCTAATGGAAATAGAATAGTAGTTGGTCTAATTTTAGTGTAAATGTGTAATTTTGTATTATATCGAGTGCTCTCGTGTGAAATTACTATTTACCGTATACCCTAACGATGACCCAATCGCAAATATTTGTTTTGAACGGCTTAAATCACACTAAATCCATCTTCGGCGGGACTCGAACCCTTGACCTCAAGGGGAGTAACCACCTTAACTCCAATGACCCAATCTCAAATTAGAAAGCATTTTGAAGACAAAAAGAGTTTTCTTTTGATCTTTTACAAATTTGTTACTAAATATTGCTATTAGTTTTAACGTTTAATTAATATTCCTTATTCGTCATGCATTATTCATTTTAAAAAATATATTTATATTTGTGTTTAATAAAATTTAAATATCCAACCCGTGAGTATTAACGGGTGATAACCTAGTTTTTTTTTATAAGGTTAATAATGTGTAACTACTGATTAATTATTCATAATTTGGTTAAAGACAAGTGAGTTAAACTGTAATTATTGAGATGTTTTTATCTAGTCTCAGGTTTAAAAGTCAACATGGCGAAATGTAGTCTTTTTGGAATTGGGGTCGGGAGAATGAAGTTCATGCAATGGCTAACGAATTAAAGTATAAGGTGGGGACGTTTCCGTGTAAGTATTTGGGGTTGATAGTGGGTGCAAATATGAATATTGGTAGGAATTGGGATTCGGTTGTCGAGACCTTCAAGAATAGATTATCAATTTGGAAGGCGAAACAATTGTCTTTTGGGGGTTGGGGAACTCTCATCAAGTCGGTACTAAATTCCTTGCCCACCTATTTCTTTTCTTTATATAGAGCTCCTGAAAATGTATTAGAAACTTTGGATCGGTTGAGGCGTGTGTTCTTTTGGGGCGGGTCGGACGAAAAGGCAAAATTAAATTGGGTGGCGTGGCAAAGGGTAATCGCACCGGTTGAGTATGGTGGACTCAGGTTTGGGTCGTTACGGGATGCGAATTTGGCCATGTTGGCCAAATGGTGGTGGCGATATAAAATTGACGAAAACGGGCTATGGAGGAGAGTTATATGGGCTATACATCATAACTCTAGAGATTGGAACATTATTCCTATCAAGCTTTCATCACCCGGACCGTGGAAACAAGTGGCTAAGGCAAACGACGAGGTGGAAAGAAGGGGAGTGGATATCCAAAGGTCCTTCAAAGGGAGGGTTGGTAACGGCATGAACATTTTGTTTTGGCTGGATAGATGGGTCACCGAAGAACCATTATACATGCTATTCCCTTCTCTGTTTAGATTAGAGAAACATAAATTTGCTACAGTTAGGGACTAGGTTTGCGCGGCTGGGTCGGAATGGGTTTGGGATTGGAAAAGGAGGCCGTCGGAAGGTGATGAAACGGGTGACTTTCAGCAGCTTTTGACTCTACTAGATCAGCCGAATTTGATGAGTGGGCCGGACCAGTGGATGTGGAACTTAGACGGGGCAGATTACTTTTCAGTGCAGAGTATTAAATCTGCTCTGAAAAGGCAGCAGCATATTCCGTTGCCATACGTTCTGAAACGTAATAATTGGGTGCCAAAGAAGGTAGAGATCTTAGCGTGGCGGGCTGAAATGGAGAGACTTCCAACCAAATGTGCTTTGACGCGTCGCAACATTATGGTGGGCTCCACCTTATGTCCAATATGTGGTGAGTCAAACGAAACGGCTGAGCATTTGTTCGTTTCGTGTGGCTTTGCTCAGGCTCTATGGCAAGCAGTCTCTATGTGGCTTAAGATTCCACCTATTTTTGCGTTTGGATTAAAAGATATATTGGAGGGTCATAACTTTGTGGGGGCGTCGCCGAAGTCAAAAAAAGCGGTGCATGCTGTGTGCTTATCGGTGATGTGGTGTGTATGGAAAGCACGGAACGAATTGGTTTTTAACCAGACTCGTTGGTCGTTGCAGAAGGTGGTAGGAGACGTAAAGGCTTTAAGCTTTCTATGGGTCAAGGCTAGATCAAAACAGGTTGGACTCGACTGGAATATATGGCATGGGTTCAATGTGCACAAAGTGGGCTGGTAATCTTGAATGCTCATATTTTGTTGTATTGCTGTAATTTCACTATGGAATATGTGGCTAGTAATCTCTCTGGCCTTTAGTAAGTAATAAAATATTTTGTTGATCGTTCAAAAAAAAAAAAACAGATGAACGGATTAAAGTGTAATTAATGTCTGAAAGATCAATTTAGCTTCATTTTAGGGTTCTAGCTTATGCATTAAAGTAAAAACAAATTCTTAATTATTGGGTATCTTAAAAGGCTATCCCCTTATATTATAATATATAGTATAGATATAATGATGTGATAATTGTTACTTTATAAGACAACTAATACTAAACAAGATATAAAATGTTATAAAAATATATAAAATATCATTTAGTAGACATAAATCAATATTACAGTGATAACAATATAATCTATATTATTTAAGTCTTATAAAAATATATACAAATTCAAATATTAACAAACCGATACACGAAGGGCATTTACTCAAAGTATTAAATAAGACTTTAACTTTTCAAGTGGTAAGATATAATTTCTCAACTGAAAAAAAAAGACATAGTATAGTGGTAAAATATGAAAATCTGTTTTTTTCTTTTAAAATAAACCAACAAACTGATACATGAAGTCTTCATAGTAGGTGACCGAACAGTACAAAGAGACTATTCCATAAACATCTGCTAGGTTTCAGCAAATTGTATACACAGTGGCGGATCTAAGATTCCGACCAAGCGGTAACATTTTATAAATAAGCGGTAACGAAATCGAAAAAACGTCAAATTTTTCCAAAATTTACACTAAAAACTTCAAAAATTTTCCGACCAAGCGGTAGCGGAGGCTACCCCTTGTTCCATAATACATCCGCCCCTGTGTATACAAGATACCATTTCAATAAGTGTCACAAAATTCCAAAGGACATGTGACTGGTTTCCGTGTTATGATCATGGTTGCAAAAGTCGCTAGGCGCTCCCTAGTTGGTCGAGTGGGGAGTTGAAAGTACTCGGCCTAAGGTGAAAGTACTCGGACATGCTAAATTATAAAGAAAATTAGTTTTCGGAAGTTAAATATATGCTAAATAACATAAATTTAATAATAATTATAACAAAATACGTGAAAATGATATTCATTCTATAATATAATAGATATAGAAATTATGTTTTATTTATTTTTAAGTCAAATTCGACGTGAGTTGACCTACTAGATCCGATTTTGACCGCTGTTGACCGTGTTTTGTCAATTCCGAGTAATTAGGCGGAGTTGAAGAAAGTTGTATCGGCAACCTACCTTGGAGCGATTACTCAGAGAGTACTCGGAGTTAGAAACCTTATTTTACAACCATGGTTATGACATTATCATTATCTTCTCTCAATTTAAAATATATTATATTATATGTGAAGTATCAATTTAAATAGAAAAAAAAAAGTGTGTCGTCAATATGTGATGTATCACGTCATTGTCAACAAGGTTAAAAGAAAAGTAGGAACCGGTAGTATTAGAAAGACAAATGGTATTGGAGATTGGGAGATGTTGAAAAATCCGATTCCTCTTTCAAGTATAGGCCCGACCCGACCAGTCTTGGAGAATTACCATTTCACCCCTAAAATGCGCTCAGAATAGGCCTAATTTAGGGGTAAAATGGTAATTAACCATTTTAAAAAGATTCTGCTGAAATGGTTAATTACCATTTTACCCCTGAATGAGGCCTATACCGGGGCATTTTAGGGGTAAAATGGTAATTCTTTAAATCCTTTTAAATATTCAAAATTTAATCAACAAAAAGTTGCCGCTCAAAATATACGTACCGTCTAGGGCTGTACTAGGCGTCTAGTATTTTTAAGTTACCTTTATACCCCTGAATAAGGCCTATACTGGGGAATATCAAGGGTAAAACGGTAATTCTTTAAATCCCTTTTAAATATTCAAAATTTAAACAAGAGAAAGTTGCCGCTCAACATAGGCGACCAGTCTAGGTCTAGACGAGGTGTCTGCTTTTTGTAAAATTACTTTCATACCCATGACTTAAGATTATACTGGGGCCATTTCGGGGGTAAAATGGTAAATCTTCAAGTCCCTTTTAAATGTTCAAAATTTAATCAAAACAAATTTGCCGCTCAATATATACGTCCAGTCTAGGCCTATATAAGGCGTCTGGTTTTGGTAAATGACCTTTATACCCCTGAATTATGACCATACTGAGGGCATTTCAGGGGTAAAATGGTCTTTTGGATTATCATAGACGTCCATTCTAGGTTGTACGAGGCATATATGTTTATTTTTTTTTGTAATTAAATTGTTTTATGCAATTGTAATTATAAAAAAAAAAATATAGAAATTAGTACAAAAAATCTTATTAATTACAATAATAATAATTATAATCATATAAATTAATACAAAAAATCTTATTAATTACAAAAAATCATTCTTCCTTATCACTGTCGATGTAATTAAGACTCGGGTTTGAGTTTGGGGACGGATTCATTACCGATGTATGTCATTCTAGACGGGGTATGTACATATCTTCCCATTGTCCCGCATGAGGTCTTCGGTGTGTCAACCATAGCCCGTTTATTGTTGGCATTGAATAATCCCCCTCCAGCTTAACATGTATGAAGTGGTTATCGTTAACATGTGCAAGCATTATGAATAGTGGTTGTCGATCAGCCAGAGGACTTAATATCGGGAAGAAAGTGGAACTCCCATCGATGCTTAACAGGTGCACCCCGATACCATACCTTTGTGCAATAAGAAGCCTTGCGTGGGGGAAGTCCATCCAGTGACTCGGGGGATAACCGGACACTGAATCCCAAATTAGGCCCTCACGATGCCAGTTAAAATATCCTCCATCCCATGCTTCATATATTGGCAACCAGGTTGATTCGTTCTGATCCATTTCTTGGGCAAGGTTTCTTTGAATGTGCCCCGATAAACGTTCTCCCATACCTAAGCCCACAGCCACAGACCGAAACCCACAATGATCGTCCGGCCTCACATCTTGTATGCACGAGATGTGCGGGTGAAACACTGACGGAAGGGCAGACTTAAACTGTTTGATGATTGTCACGTTCTCGTCCCCAATTATTAATGGAAAACCGTTATCATCTCGTATCTCTTTATTTTTAGAACTCGTTGAACGGCTTAGGCCCGCTTTGGGTTTTTAAGACCTTATAACCGACTGTTGAGAGGCTTGTGACGGAACGTACGATCTGTGGCGGGGGTAATCGTATTTACTTTGTCGGGAACCTTCAAAGCACGTGTATTCATCACCGAAGGAGCTTCTCCTCAGTTCTTCGTTTATACGAGCGGCCTCGTCCAACCTTTGTTGTACTTGCTTTGTTGTTGGTTGGCCACGAGTATTTTGTTGGACAACCGATGGTTTCTTGGTAGATTTGGTTGGAGTCAACACCGCTTTAATCTTTGACAACAAGCTTTTTTTCTGAGTAGGGGGTGCAACTCTAATTGTTGTCTAACAATATTGAGCTCTTCGACCACGTCAACGTCATCATCTATCAATTTACAAGGTTGGAAGTTAAGCTTCTGCCAGAAGACGTCTATGTCTTCGAGTTGAATCAGACGCTCTGCATGGTTAAAAACAATATTGTTTAAGCCACATGATTAACAGACATATATCACACAAGTGTTGTACGTTTAACAATTGTTACCTGCACGTAGGTACTTTTCCAACCTACAAGCACACAACAACCCACAGTTGTACCACATTTGGAAACCACATGATGAATGATAGCGCTGCAAGACATCTAGCTTCCTAAGTAGCTTTCCACTCAACAACAGTCAAGGGCTGTATGGGAAACTTTTCCACATAGGTGGTCAAACAACGGGTTTCTGTGGTGGTTCATTATTTTTTCGATGCTTTCTCGAAAACTCCTCCTTATTTCACTGTACTGTGTTTCAACTATATCCTGGACACAACCAACTATACGGTCAGCGAGCTCCTATCTAGGACGTATCTCTTTAAGTTGGCGTGTTGGCTCTCAACTCTGTTTGTGGTACGGTTACCAAAGTTGCGACTCCTATCAGTCCATGCAAAGACGAACATTTCCTTATAATCTTTCAGCCAATTATCATACACATACTTGAAGACCCCTAAAAAGTAAAAATAATTTATTAAATGTACATAGGTGAGTCATATGTTATTAAAAAAAACTTACTTGAACGTTTGCACTCCACAAGTCGCTTTTGCAGGTTGCGCAAGTGGTACTCCTATATGGGTACTGATGGAGACTCACACAATGGCCCCCAAAATAACAGAAATTTTTGCCAATCTTCTTCTGTGAAGGCACTCTTGCAGTGTTTCATAATATTCTGTTGTATATGAAAACTGCAGAGAAGCCTGGAGGCGTTTGGAAAATACTTTAGCACACGCGCTCATTAGGGCCAGGTCTATATCCGTTACAATCACACGTGGCTCCATACATTCATCCAACATTGATTTGATCCTCTCAAGAACCCATACAAAGTTATCACTCCGTTCTTTACGGCATGCACGATATAAAACAAATGGTTGGAAGGCGTCATACCAACAATCTGGAAAAATGGCATACTGTATATGTTTGTCTTGTACGTCGAATTGATCAGCAAGACGTGAGGGAATGCACGCCACATATCACTCGAGTAGGGATGAACAAAAAAGATCTTTGCTACGACCTCTGTTCCGGGTTCCTCTCGTGTCTCGTAAATAAATTCGTTTTTTATCAGGATGTTTTCTAGTGACTGCATGGGAGTCAATCCGTCTCTTTGTTCGGCTCTAATCTTCTGTACAATGTTTTGAACGTCTTTCTAAACATGAAACCTGTCGGGGTACTTCTTCCTTATCGTTTGAAAAATTTCGCGCGGCTCCATATTTTGAGCTGTCAGCTGCTCGATCAGTTTGTATTCGTTTGGAGTAAACCTTCGCACTTATATATCAGTAACACAATACTAATATACTTATTTATTTATCAGTCTCATTATAATTATTAAACAACAAATTAACGATATTACATTTCTTAAAACTATTTGTTTACGAAAATATTTATTTATTTAACCGGTGTAAACATTGGGTTATAACCTAGCATAAATTACAAACAAATACAATAAATATCGTATAGAAAACAATGTTTGAAGAATTTAGAGTAAATTGCCATTTTAGTCCATGAGGTTTGACTAAAATTACCAATTCAGTCCAAATAGGCTTTTCTTGCCATTTCAGTCCAAATAGTTTTGGTTTCTACCATTCCTGATTTTTGTCATTTTCATCGACCAGCACCACCACATCCCACCACCCACCCAATCACAACCTTCTATCATCGTCATCACCTGCCTGCACCGTCACCACCCACCCTATCATAATTACCACACACCATTTTGTAGGTCCCGAAATCTGAGGATCGATAACGAAAACCAAACCCTTGTTTATAACAAACAATGTCACAGGTGCGGAATCCCCGTAACGATGCCAAATCAAACGCAGTTAATAACACACGTGGTATAACCAATGAAACGCAATCTATTGATTAAATGGGATGAGAACCAAGAACAACTGATACACACAGTTTGACAGAATAGCTTTCAGGGTATGCTCTCATCTCGTTTCAAAGTGAAACTAGAAAGTGTTTATATAGCATCCTGGGCCTTAGTATCGACGAAACACAAAAGGGCTCGACGAAACAACATTGGGCCTAACATATGGGCCTGAAGAAGCCCAACAGTCGACGAAACAAGGGGTGTTTCGTCACTGATCACGACGAAACAAGCTGCAATGGACACATACCGTTTCGTCGTGAGGTGTGCGACGAAACAGGGAGTTTCGTCGTTAGGTGTTTGACGAAACAAAGGGTGTTTCGTCGAAGGCTGCAAATGCTGAACTGTTTGCTGCAAACAGACAGTTGCAGCAAACCTCATACAAACACAAACATAATGACAGTTTTACCCTTATATGCAACATGCATTGTTCGTATATCATTACATATCAAAACAAGACAAATTTATCGCACACAAGTGGATAGGAAGATATCCGACTTGGTCGACGGCGAATACAGACTCGATAAACGACAAAAGACCGTACAAAATACAACGTTAAACAAGACTAGTTAAAGACACAAAAAGGTGCACCAACAAACTCCCCCTTGTCTGTTACTCGTCTTCGGTCTTCAAATCTTCAATCTTCAGTGTTGTTCGGACCACGAACTGCCAGCGTGTATTCCTCGGTAGTAGCAGAAACAAGCGACGTGCTGGAATTGCGCGTCCTTGTCTTCGTAGAAAATGTCGTGGCGATATAATTTATCGATGTCGGACGCGGACATGTTAACGATCCACATCGGATCCAACATTCTGAAATTCTCACGATCACCTCTAAACACTATCACCGCTTCATGAGTGTCAGAGTCGTAGCACCATAATGCCATATCTTCGAGAAAATCCCGCTGCATCGGCATTAATGGGATTTTATCTACGACTTTGGGTGGCTGATACACAAGTTTGTAGCGCCCCGTGTTCATTGCAGGATCAAGAGTGAATTTAATCTGCTGGTAGATAGGGAACTGCGGCTTGTACGATTCATCTTTCCAGCCTGACTTTTTGTTGAACTTTATCCGTTTCTCGAACAATGTAGCTCCCTCGAAGTTTGAGCGATTGTGGAGCTTTAGCTTTGTCAGAGCTGGAACATCGTAAAACAGCAGAGATAATATGCTCAGCAGCGAAATGAAGTACTGGATACCGAATTCCCTTTTGATGGCGATGCAATGAATTTCCTTGATGAACATCCAACAGAGAATTCTTCCATTCGGCTTCACTTTTTCAAACTATAAGTAATCGACTTGAGCGACGTCTGCCACAGGTTTGGAAACCTTGGATAAAAACTATTTTCGCCATTCGGAGAACGCATCTGTGGCATTTTCAGAAGTATCACGGTTCTTTAAATGCTCATCTATGACGTCCACATTCTCTTTTAGCCATTCTTCATTGAAAGGGGCGAATTCAGTCCCGTCTTGTCGAACATATGAAGATTTCTTCTCATTTCCTTCAAATACGATTTCTTCGATATTTTCAACATTGGTTGTTTCAGTCTCACTCGGCATCTTATCAATCTCAGGGTCATCAATCTCTCTCATAGCATGTAGAGCAATCAATTGCTCATGTGAAAGATCCTCGATAATTTCTCCTTCTTCAAGTAATTCCCCAGTGATTGGATGAATAACCTGCAATGCAAGATCAGCACTGCTAGGAACAGAAGATGTACCTTCAATCTGTTGAACTGTTCCAGAAGAGGTTCCTTGAGAAGATTCGATCGCTGGCGGCTGAACAACAACGATTTCAGAAGATGTACCGGCTGGCGGCTGCTGTGATGTAGTAGAAGGATCAGGATTCCCTTGATCTTCAGGATCTTCATCCCTTTTCGTCATTCCTTCTTGTTGCTTACATCGATCATCCCACAGTGTAGCAACCCGATTTCGAAGGAACTCATAACCTGCAGTGATCTTTTTGACTCCGTCAACTATAGTTGTGTTACGAGTCTCGTACCACTCTTTCATGAAGTCACATCTTCCTTTAAGATCTTCAGCCAACTTTTGAAGTATAGAGCTGCTTCTCTGTCTCTCTTCGTCTGCAGCTTTCAAACGTACATTCTCAGCTTTAAGTTGATCAATCTCAGCTTGTTGGCGTTCTATCACAGTTTGCTGTTGATCAACAGTGGACTTCAACTTGTTTATTTCAACCATTTGACTTAGTTGATCATTCTTCGTGATCCTGATGAAGTCAGTTTGTCTTTGAATACGATCTGCAGCCGCTTCAAGTTGAGAGAATAGGAAGTTGTTCTTCTCATCTTGAGACATCTCCGAGAAAATCCTTTGGCGTTCAGAACTAGGCTGAGAAGTAGTTGCTCTAATTGCAGCAGCCATTGATCTTTGTGGAACAGCCTGAGGAGTTACTGTTGGAATTTCAGGAGCTGAAGATACCACAGGCGTTTCTTGAACAGGCTCCTGAGGAACGGATTGCCGTGCAGAAGTAGCTAAGTATCTTCTTGCTTTCTTTTTTTGATGTGCAGCGGCTTTCTCAGCTTTCCTTTTCTTTAAACGTTCCTCTTCAGTATCTTCTGGAACGTATTCAGGATCATCTTCCTATCTAATCCTCCTGTATCTTTTAACACCACGTTCATCGAGATACATTTCGTATCCAGGCTCGATTAGATGATCATCCGAATCAGAATCAGACTCGTCACCGCCAGCTGATGTACCACCGGTCGCACCAGCACTAGATGCACCAACGGCACCTGTATCACCACCATCATTGCCATCGTCATCACTATCACTCACTGACATATCAGAATCAACTGGATCTGGATGAAACTTTTCGATCCTTTTCCTATTTAGCTCCGACTCTTCATCATCTGATTGGCTGTCATTGTGACGCCATTTATCATCAGCTGGAGCAACGTAATCTGGATTCCCTAGCACACCGATCAACTTCCTTAGAGGATCGCTTTCTTTGTATCTTTTGAATGCAAGGTTCTTGATTATCCTTAATGAATTGAAGTTCATTGGTTCTATCTTCAGAATGTCGTTGTCGGCTTTAGGAAGACCAGGATGTTGAACATTCATGATCATTTGAAGAAACCGCGGATACATCCAGAACTTGTTCCCGGTAATTCTACTTCCAGTCCTCGTCATATTCTATTTCATATTGCTGAAGATGTACTTTGATATGCTGAAAGGTTTGTTCAGCACCAAAGCAACCATAAGCCCTACAAGATCGTTGCCTGCCATATCGTATCCGGCATGTCTATTGCTAAGACACTGGATGAGAACGTGTAATAGAAACTTGTAGCGCAACGCCAGATCACTCTTGTTGATTTGATTGCTGAAGAGGTCTCCTGTACACTTCATTCGTAACAAGCAGCCTCGCGTACACATGATAGGTATAGAATATGGAGCATCCGGATGGTCTTGTAGCTGTAAAACATCGTTCAAGATATCTGGAGATACAATAACATCCACATCATTTACATGACCCTATATAACTTCCTTTCCTTCCACTTGCACAACACTTGCAGAATCCCAGAAGGCTTTGATAAGAAATTTGTAGACAGGCGTTGAGAAAGTAACAACATAATTGATCCGCGACTCCCTGATCCATTTAGTGATATCTTTCAGTTCAGCGAGCTTTTCTTCCGGATCCAGAAAAGCGATTTGGTTATGACGCTTTTCAGACATAGTCTCCTCTTCCGACTTGTTTTCCTTCTTAGTCGGTTTCTTACGTTTTCCTTCTTTCGGTGCCATCTGTATATGAAAATGTCCACAATAAGTCACAATAAGTGTATTAAACTTATATACAAACATGTTTGAACATCAAATGAACATTAAACACATAGTTACAAACATTCTGTGAACAAGCACCAAAATGGAAAATTTGCTAAGGCATGGACGACAAAACAGAGAGTCTTCGACGAAACTCAATGATGTGCGATTAAACAGAGTTGACCGTTGACCAATTCGTTTCGTCGACAGTACCTCGACGAAACGGATCCATTACGTCGTTTAGGTGTTTCGTCGTGAAGGGGGTTTTTGAACAGTTAGGGTTTCTCCGTTTCGTGGTTTTTGGGGGTTTTCTAATCAAAGGAGTTTCGCCGTATCATGTTTAACCGATGATCAATAAACACACAAGCCATCAATTTGACACTTATGTTAACCCTAGACAAACAGAAAACAACCTTAGATTCAAAATCGACATGGGTTTTGACCGAAACCACCAAAACAACTATAATCAGCAAACAAACCCACATCCCCTGTTTTTGTTACATGAATCCAAACCCAAATCAAAGCACATATGCACACATAAACCCTAAATCTATCTGATTTTATAAGAAACCAAACAATATACAAGCTTAAATCATGAAATCATTAGGAAAACAGGGGTCTCCGAGGGTTTCAAACAAAAACAGACGGTCCAAAATGTTCGAAACATGAACATGATTCTTTTTATACCTTTGATTTTTGTTAGATTTCAAAGAAAAATGAGGGTTTTGAGAGATTGAATTGGTAGCAGAAGATATGGGGTTTTGTGTGAAAGAGAAGGCAAACAGTGAGGGTTTTGAAAAAGTTGAACACTAGGACCCCTTTTATACACCGACTCACTACGGCGAAACACTTATCTCGACGAGACAGAATGTGGGCTCGACGAAACGAAATGTTGGGCTCGACTTGGGCCTTAAAATTTTAGC
Organism: Helianthus tuberosus; assembly: GCA_030545235.1. NCBI lineage: Eukaryota > Viridiplantae > Streptophyta > Magnoliopsida > Asterales > Asteraceae > Helianthus > Helianthus tuberosus. The sequence continues at coordinate 18,268,335 of CM060400.1, forward strand.
CCACGACGAAACGAACTGGGCCATGGGCGTTTCGTCGTAACCTCGACGAAACGAGGTGTTTCGTCGATTACCAAAACAAGTTTGACCAAGGTTGACCAAGTTGAAACCTTTGACTTTGACCAGCAGAGTTTCGTCGATACTAATTTGTTTCATCGTCCATATAGTGTTTCGTCGACACCATTTTTCAAAAACACTAAGGCATGAAAAGTTTGCACACTGAACAGATTTTGTTTAATTGAACACATTTCCATTTTGATTGAGTTTTCAAATGCAAGGACGTGTTATGAAGTAGGTTTCAGGTTTCCGGCAGAAAACTTCGAGATACCAACCATCGGCTAATCAAAACAAGTTTTACAACTTACACTACAACACAAATTAAAGTACGTTAAACTAACGAAAGACAATAACATAAAGAGTTTGTACAATGAACAATCTTTTTGCGAGTTTCAAGGTAAGAGAATCATTACCAGCTTACGGTCTTTGTCAAAACGGTTTCTGATTTCTGTTTAAAGCTTTAGATAAGTATTCTACCACAATTATCGGTATTGTTGTCCACCTAAGCTCAACTTATCAGATGTAATCATAATTAGGAGATATGATTTACGGTAAGAGTTATACTTACTTGTCGGTGTACATTCACTCACGACACATTCCCGTATCAAGGTATGCACGAGAGTTCATCTTACCGGTGAGTATACTGCTTATCATCCGTTTGACCGTATAAAAGAATGTGAGAAACTCACTTAAATAAGCCCTATGTGATAAAATCACTTATTGATGAGGAACTTGATTTTCGATGCATGAGGGCGCAGGAGCAAGTCTGTGAACAGGTCAGTACTTTCGTATAGCAGAGAGACGAACTTGACTCCCGGATAAATGTGATATATTATCACTTATTTTGTTTGGATATGTGATTGTTGATCACTTATTGAGGTCGAATGCAATATGTACACGTATGTATAGTATCATGGAAGATCTAGACTTCGTCTCAGTTATTTTTACGGTTTGATACAACCATGATACCCAGATGATAAGACAGCATAAAGACCGAATATCTCAGAACCTTGGCAATCAATCAAACGAAATTTCGGTACTAAGACCATATGCCAATGAATGGTTCCCACCTGACTTGAAGTCTGTTAGGTTTATATCATCCTGCACATTTTAGTCTGATTGTGAGCCTACCGATACATTGTTAGTAAAGCTACTTATCATTTTTCAATTTTTCTTTTTCATTTGACCATATTGATAGACCACACCAGTGTATATCATCACTTTCCCTTCTTTTCTCCAAGAAACTCATTTTTGGTTTTCTATTGTTTTTGAATTTTTGAATTTTCAAAATTAAAGACAGAAAGTAAACGACATATTTTTGAATTTTTGAATTTTCACATGTTTTTGTATTTTCTGAAATTTCTCCCCCTAAAATGCTAAAAGATAAGTAAACTGAAAATCTTTTTGGATTTTTGTCGCTTAAGATAATATTTACAAAAACGATTAGCCGACCGAAGTTTACTCTTGTTTCACCTTAATACCATTGACCAATAAAAGATAGTCAAAACGAGATTTGTCAAAAGCTTTTGTAAACAGGTCAGCACGCTGTTCATCAGTGTGGATTTTAACAACATCGATTAATCTTTTGTCAAAACAATCACGTATGAAGTGATACTTAATTTCGATGTGCTTGGTCTTGGAGCGTTGGACATGATTTCTAGTGATAGATAAAGCAGCATTATTATCAACAAAAATAGAGGTAGATAGGAATTCAAAACCGTAGTCGCGCATTTGTTGCTGAATCCACAGAACTTGAGAGCAACAACTTGAGGCAGCAATGTATTCAGCTTCACAAGTTGATGTAGCGACACAAGTTTGCTTCTTGCATTGCCACCTGACTAAGCGACTTCCTAAGAATTGACATCCAGCCGTTGTGGATTTCCCATCTATTTTGCATCCGCCGAAATCTGAATCACTAAAAGCAACCAAGTCAAAACCATCATCCTTAGGGTACCAGAGACCGGTGTCCGGGCAATCCTTCAGATAGCGAAAAATCCTTTTAACAGCTCCAAGATGAGATGCTTTTGGGTTAGCTTGATATCTTGCAAGCAGGCACGTTGGATACATGATGTCAGGCATCGATGCTGTGAGATACATAAGAGATCCGATCATAGCGTGATAATAAGAAGAGTTGACACTTTCACCCTTCAAGTCCGGAGTAATCCCGTGATTAGTCGGAAGTGGGGTACCAATGGGCGTTGCTTCAGACATCTGGAATCGGCTCAAGATGTCACCAACATATTTAGTCTGATGGATGAATATCCCAGACTCAGTTTGTTGAACTTGTAAGCCCAAACAGAAATTCATCTCTCCCATTGCACTCATTTCGAATTTCTCCTGCATAACACGTTCAAATTGCCTGCACAAAGTATCGTTAGTAGAACCAAAAATGATATCATCAATGTATACCTATACCAACAACAAATCACCATCCTGTTCCTTGATGAAAAGAGTACAGTCGATAAGACCCCGTCGAAAACCATTCTCCAGCAGATAAGTAGATAATGTTGCATACCAAGCCCTCGGTGCTTGATGTAACCCGTAGAGAGCTTTGTTGAGCAACCAAACCCGATCGGCATGGATAGGATCTTCGAAACCTGGAGGTTGTTCGACATACACCTCTTCTTCAACAATACCATGTAAGAATGCACTTTTGACGTCCATCTGATAGACTTTGAATCCTTTAAAAGAAGCATAAGCTAGAAAGATCCGAATAGCCTCCAGACGAGCAACTAGGGTATAAACCTCGTTGTAATCAATGCCTTCAATTTGACGAAAGCCCTGAACAACCAATATCGCCTTGTTGTGAATGACCACTCCACGATCATCCTTTTTGCACTTGTAAACCCAACGGGTGCCAATTTTCTTATAGTTGTCGGGTTTTTCAATAAGTCTCCAAACACCCAGTTTCTAGAACTGTTGTAGTTCCTCTTGCATTGCTTCAACCCAAGAATTATCCTTTAAAGATTCTTTCCAAGATTTCGGTTCTTCTTGTGAAACGTAACAAGCGAAGGACCAATCATTTTGAAGACCAGATTCTCTAATGGCTGAATACAAACCAGCACTCTGGTTGTTTCTCAGTTGATTACGCGTCTGCACCCCGTGTTGGACATCTCCTATGATATTCTGCTGTGGATGGGTATCGTGAATCCTCATTTCAGGATTTTCAGGAACACGAGCATTAACACCCAAATTGTTAATATTAAGATCAACAACCAATTCCACACTGGGAATATGTGTGGAAGTGGATGCATTCCCTTCAGCAGTATCAACATCCTGCACATGAGGAGTTTCCACAGAAGTACCCTGAACAGGAGCAACTAGAGCTGAAGAGCCTTCAGTCACATCAAGATATTCATCATCTTCCGATGACTCATTGTACTCAGTAGCATCTTCAAATACTTCATTTTGAACTGTGTTGTTAACCGAATTAGAACCTTGGGGGTTAACAATAACAGGTCTAACCAATGGCGAGCCAGCAGTGTTGTTACTATCAAATAACATTCTAGTAGCTGTAGAATCTTCGTCAAAGGTTGGCAGATTAAAGGAGTCGAATAGCCCATCGTAGTCGAACATCCAAGGATCACCCGGAGCTCTAACAGGATTTGTGTACCTTTGAACCCTTACTTCACTCCAAAGCTCAATCTTTTTGGTAGCCAGATTCCATACACGAAAATTCGGAGTAGCATATCCAAGGAAGAAACCCTCGATAGCTTTCGCGCCAAACTTTCCATCCGGCTCAATCATAGTGCATGGACCGCCAAAAGGTTCTAGAAAAGATAGATCCAGTTTCCTTTTCTGTAGAAGTACGAAACAAGTCTTCCCATGTCTCTTAACTGTAAGAACTCGGTTTAATGTGTAGCAAGCAGTCGACACAACATCCCCCCAGAACTGAACAGGAAGCTCCGACTCTACTAACATCGTTCTTGCAGTTTCAATTATCGTCCGATTCTTCCTCTCCGCGACACCGTTTTGTTGTGGAGTGTATCGAGAACTGTATTCATGAAGAATGCCCTTAGAAGTACAGAACTCATCCATCACACGGTTCTTGAATTCAGTTCCATTGTTGCTTCTGATCCTCTTAACTTTCAACGTGTAGAGATTTTCCAACATTGTAAGAAGATCCTTGAGGATGCCAGGAGTATCACTCTTGTGTGCCATAAAAGCTACCTAAGAAAATCTAGAATAATCATCAGTAACCACTAAACAATAAGCATCCCCGAATGTTGTCTTGAGTCTCATAGGTCCAAAGAGGTCCATATGAAGACGTTCGAGAGGCATGCTAATAGTGTTGATTTTCTTCAGAGGGTGAGACTTCTTCGTTTGTTTCCCTTTCTGGCACGAAACACATATATCTTGTAGATGAAAACTTCTCACGGGCACGCCATTCACAAGATTATTTTTCACCAAATGGTTCATTTTTCTTAAGTGAATGTGCCCCATTCTTCTGTGCCAAGATATAGACTCCTTCTCCGTGGCTTTTGAGACAAAACATGTGACTTGTGCAGAAGTCGTAATCGCTTGGCTCATATCAAGAATATAAAGATCATTAACTATTGGAGCCGATAAGAGAATCCATTCTTCTGGAATTTTGAAACCAGGTTTAAGCACATAACAACCGGCATCATCAAAATGCACGGTGAACTTCTTATCGCAGATCTACGAAACACTGAGAAGATTATGATCAATTTGACGAACATAATTGATCTTATCGAAACACATAACACCATTGGAGATCATTCCCTCTCCAGTGATGTATCCGCCTTTGTCTCCAACAAACGCGACATAGCCTCCTCTAATATTTCTCACATCATATAGAAGCCGTAAGTCGCCTGTCATGTTCCTAGATGCTCCACTATCAACAATCCAATGACTATTAATAGTTCCTCCTGGAACACCCTGCACATATCATCATTGATCAGTTGAGGATGGGGACCCAAGCCTTAGTGGTCTTGGGTCGTCCCTGAGCATCACGAAAGATGATCTCGATTTCTTGATGATTTTGTAACACAACACCTCACCCTGAATTTTCACCCGTCTTTGGTTTCCAAGTTTGATTTGCTTTACCAGATACATTTTTATGAACAGATTCTAAAACTTCTGGTTTCAAAAATTGTGAAGAACTTGGTTCCCTGTTAACCATTTTGACTTCAGATTTTAAAGCCTTTTCAACAGCTTTGACGTTTTGACGTCATTGTTTCATTTCTTTTTCCTTAACAGTTCTTTTATCATGATTTGGTGAAACGGGACGACGTTGAGGGTGAACCTTTTCAGGTGGTGCTTTCTCAACAAATTTATCTTTTGGAGTGTTTGGACAATTTTTAATGATGTGTCCAAACTCCCCACATTTAAAGCATGTTCTCCTTTCCACAAACTTAGGAGAATCCGATCAACAAACAGATGTCAAACCCGTAGAACCCGAGGTACTTGCTTTTTCATCACACCCGTTTGTATGTTGACTGTAATTGTTTTGGCTATTACGCTTTAAAATCGTGACTTGTTGGACAAAATCGTTGTTTGATTTGTTTTCAAAAGTCTCAATTTTATCCGTACCATTCGATGCTGCAAATCTGACGTCACTGTTTTTCTTTTGATAACGAGCACCTTTTGTTTCAAATTTTGATTGAGAAACGTTAGGCTTTTGAGCCCGCCTTTCTGGTTGTTTACCCTTAGAAGCAATAGGTTGTTGATTTGTTGGTGATTTTTTATTTCCAAATTATTTCCTGATTTCAGCTTTAGGAATTTGGTCACATTGAGTTACAATGACTCCTGGAATTGTTTTTCCCAAAAACTTGTTTGTATTATCTTCAAAAGCTTTATCAATCGAAGATGGATTGACATTTTTAATTGGAAAATCGTGATCTGAATAGATTTTTGAATCACCAACCAAAGTGTACAACACGTTATTACTCTTAACGGCAGACACAGATTTCTTGTCATTCTTGACAGGATCTATCACTTGTTTGACAACTGGGTGAACATCAGGAGTAGGAGGATCACAAAGAATATGATTCTCAATTGGAACTTCTACTCCTTTCATTTTGTCAAGTGATTTATCCTGATCACTCATATCTGATTTCGGTTCATCATCAGAAGACACATAGTCCTCAATGATTGGAGGACTTTGTTTCGTAGATGTTGAAGTTTCTGTTTGCTCAGATGATGTACTTGAAGAACTGTCCGATTTGAACCATAGGCCAGTAGTAACTTCCTCATAATCAAGAGGCACACTGGGTTCAAAACGAGGCATATCCTCTTCATCAGGCATTCGAGTATAATTGTGTCTCAAAGGGGGCGGACACTTCCTATACCCAACACCTTTCTTGTTTCCCTTCAGTTGTTGAACGTCAATAATGTGATCGAGCACAAATCGGGAGTTAGAATAACTCTCCAACTTGAGCTTGATTGCATCATGCTCGCCTTTGGCAATGGCTAGTTCCTTTTTGGTTTCCTCAACAATGTTAATGTAATCGTTAATACTAACTTGTTTATGATAAACAGTTTTGGTCACTTCGGAAACACTTTTCTTTAAGGTTTCAATTACAGATTTAAAATCCTTTTCGTTTCTAACTAGAGCCATATTTGCCTCTTTGCACTTAGACAATTCAATAACCAAACTTTGATTATGACTATGAAGCTTTTCAGATTCAAGCTTCAATTCTGCACAAGAATTACAAACACTAGGAGCAGGAGTTTCAGAATTTACCTGACTCGTAGAGGCTGAGACATTTTCCATAAAGGCAGTTTGAAAAAGAAAAAGATCCGTCTTCTGAGAAGAACTTCTCCATTTCTTCAGATGCTACAGCTGCCTTCTTAATCAGAACTGATTTCTGACATTTCAACTCCTCCGCTTCATTCAACAAGTCATCAAGATCAGAACTTGCTTCTTCCTTCACATCAGATTCAGAATGATAATCGCCCGAAGTAGAACTTTCTTCATCAGAACTCCCGGTATAACCCGAACTGTCGTCACTTTCAGAAAATTCTTCCTTGTGAACGTGCTTGATGTGATTGATGATCTTTGCATAACACGCTGTTCCTCCTCTATCTTGATCACCTTCCCCAAGTTGTACAGACCAATTACACCCTTCATCAGCTTGAACGGTCAATGCTCAATTGGTGTTTGATGGTCCAGACTGGTTCTGGTTCTGGTTCTGATTGTTGTTCACCGTAACCATCCTTCTTTCACGATTGTCTTGATTGACATTGACATTTGAAGTACTCGTCTGATTTTTGAATGGGTTCTGATTGCCTTGTTTGCTTGGTCGGGTGCACTCACGTTTGAAGTGCCCCTTTTCACCACAATTGAAACATGTAACCGCTTCTTTATCAAATTCATACTTCGTATCCTGCTTACTTTTCAAAGAACTTCTCCCTGTTCGAACCATAAAGTCCTTCACCCTTCTAACAGCACTTGCAAACGCCCACTTTATATCCATCAACTCCATTTCATCACGGTTGATTTGTTGATAATCTTCGTTGGTCAAATTAATGTTTCCAATTTGACCTGCGACCAAACCGCAGTAAGCACTGACCATTGTATTAATGAGTTCCATATGTTCCTTCGTTACTTCAATGCTAACATTTGAGAGGTTTGCAGTATCAACTCTGACTGTGTTAGGGTTTAGGGGTGGAGGATTGTTGGTAATAATGAGCTTGCTGTTGTTGTGGTTGGGCTTGTTGTTGTTGTGGTTGGGCTTGTTGTGGTGGGACAGGAATATAAGCACTTGGATCGAACTGAGGTTGAGTAGTGGTAACTTGAGGTGTAAAAGGAACATAAGCACTACCAAATTAAGGTCTAGAAAAAGCCTGAGCTTGAGCACTCAAATGCGCTAGCGGAAGATAGGCACTCGGATCGAAGACCGGAGGTGGAGCTGATTGTGGAAACGGAGAAGAGCTTGTATTTGATATAAACGCCGTTTGCAACTTTGGTTGCTGAACTAAACTGGAACTAGCTAACTGGTTAAAACCTGCAAGATACATTTCGGTATTTTGAGGAGCAGGAATTCGTTTAGCTTTCCGAATTTCTTCATCATTCTTGTGTTCCAGCTTCTGAATGAATTCATAGATATTGACATTGGCAGCATCTAGAACGCCTGTATGCTTTAAAAGCTCAATGTATGGGCTCCACTTTGGAGGTAGAGAATCAGCAAACCATGCAACCATTTCCGGTTGAGTTGCAGTAACACCATAAGCAAACAGTTCACTAATCAAATGATAAAAACGTGTAGTCATATCATTTAGGGTTTCATTTTCCAAGAACTGAAATGATTCAAACTCTTTCTTCAATAGATCATGGCGTGTCTTTCTAGTAGCTGCATTTCCTTCTCCTCTTGCTACCAAGGCATCCCATAATGCCTTCGTGTCGACACAGTAAGAGAATTGATGATAGATTTCTTTGTGAAGCGCTTGTGTAAGAATAGCAAGCGCCTTTTTCTCTAAGTCATAGGCTTTCTTGTCATCTTCAAGCATATTAGTGTAACCAGCTGCAGTTGATGCTGCTATTTCGAGGGCATTGTTGCGTGGAGTAATGAAGCACCTCCAAAGTTCGGTGCTTTGCCCTTGAACGTATGTGTGGAAACGACCTTTCCATGATGGAAAGTCGTTCATGTGATTCAACTTTGGAGGGCGATTGTTGCTGCCCGTTTCGCTCTCGCTAAGCAAAAGATTCAGAATGCTTTGATTTTGATTTGATACCAAAGCCCATTGAGTTGCACTTATAGATTGCTGACCAAAAACATTCTTTACCCATGCTGCTGAAGTGGTTTGATCTTGACCTGGTCGTGGGTCCGTACTCCAATCCCACGGACTTGTACTACTCATATTTGATATTAGAACAACTGTACCTAATAAAACACTTGAAAACACAAAGTTAGAACAGTTTTGCAAGTCCTCTGTTTAAAATTGACAGCAGATTTCGACGAAACTCCTTCTACGAAACACTCTGTTTAGTCGAAATGTCTTATGACGAAACTCAATGTGTTTCGTCGAAGATGCTTTTGGTGAAACACTCTGTTTCGTCGCTTGTGCGTTTCGTCGTGGATAAGGTCCAGACAAGTGGGTCAAGTGGGTGAGAGTTGGTAAATTTTTTTCAACTTAAACTTATCTCTTTACTGACACAGTACAAAATTTTCAACACACAACATGCCTGATTCACCTAATAGTATGGGTGAATAATATTTAATCAATTTAAAACTTTTATCAATTTCTTTTAATTCAAATTCAAGGAATATCACAAGAACAGTTTGAATATTTTATGAAGATTTGAAGATACAACCCAGAATATGAACTTCCGGTCACCTGAACAATTTTCCGAAACGCAAATCCGCACAAACTTTTACTGAAAAACCCAGTTTTATCTTATGAACAAGCAATGTAACAAAGGTTTTTTAACAAAATCTTTGGCAGATAAGCAAGATACAAACAAATTTTAAGCACTTTTTCCAGAAAATATGAGTTTTTCAAGAACAAGATTTCCAGAAAATCATAAACAACAGTTTCCAATACTTGATAAAAATCCAACTATGTTTGATTTTAAACAAGGATAAGAGCACTCTGATACCACTTGTAGGTCCCGAAATCTGAGGATCGATAACGAAAACCAAACCCTTGGTTATAACAAACAATGTCATGGGTGCGGAATCCCCGTAACGATGCCAAATCAAACACAGTTAATAACACACACGGTATAACCAATGAAACGCAATCTATTGATTAAATGGGATGAGAACCAAGAACAACTGATACACACACAGTTTGACAGAATAACTTTCAGGGTATGCTCTCATCTCGTTTCAAAGTGAAACTAGAAAGTGTTTATATAGCAGCCTGGGCCTTAGTATCGACGAAACACAAAAGGGCTCGACGAAACAACATTGGGCCTGACATATGGGCCTGAAGAAGCCCAACAGTCGACGAAACAAGGGGTGTTTCGTCACTGATCATGACGAAACAAGCTGCAATGGACACATACCGTTTCGTCGTGAGGTGTGCGACGAAACAGGGAGTTTCGTCGTTAGGTGTTCGACGAAACAAAGGGTGTTTCGTCGAAGGCTGCAAACGCTGAACTGTTTGCTGCAAACAGACAGTTGCAGCAAACCTCATACAAACACAAACATAATGACAGTTTTACCCTTATATGCAACATGCATTGTTCGTATATCATTACATATCAAAACAAGACAAATTTGTCGTACACAAGTGGAAAGGAGGATATCCGACTTGGTCGACGGCGAATACAGACTCGATAAACGACAAAAGACCGTACAAAATACAACGTTAAACAAGACTAGTTACAGACACAAAAAGGTGCACCAACACATTTCCACCACCACCGACCACTTTTCCGCCACGCACGTCATCAACCAACAACGCCGCCATCATCTTCACTATAAATCGGAAAAAATAGAAAGAAAAACGTGTTTTGGCCAAAATTCATCTAAGTTAACTAAAATTTTTTAATAGAGTTAGTGGATTGGATGAAATGGACAAAATGATAAAAGTGAGGGGCTAAAATGACAGAATACAAAACAATTTGAACTAAAATTATAAACTAGGCAATTTTAATTTACTCAAAAAATTTTCCCAAGAAAACAATTTCCCCCAAAACGTTCCAATTCCCCAACAAAACAATGATTTTTCCCCCCAAAACGTTCCAAAACATAAACCCTAATTACAAACAAATCGTCGAAATGAATTCACTCTTATTTGCAATTCAGAGATTTTGTATAATGTTCGGAAAAAATTCGGTCGCAACATGGATGTTCTACCAGTCATTCTCTTGAAGTTTGTTGTGTAAAATTGCTAGTCAGATCGATCTGTTCAAGATTTCGTTAATCGGTACAATTTTGACTTTCAAGTTATCTGGTTTTCAACGTTTTTGAGTTTTTTTTATTCAAGATGCACAAACTCATTCTCTTGAATCTTGTTATGGACAACTGCTAACTTTCTTTTTTGATAGAGATATAGATAGTCTAATAGTCTGATATAGTCAGATATAGTCAGATAGAGATAGAGATAGACGGATAGAGATAGACAGATAATGTCTACTGTATTGACCGATATTGGACAGATATTTGATCGATATAGCATCGATTTCCCAATATCGGTACCTTTCTTCTTAGTTCAACCGTTTGCCTTTCTTCTTATTGTTGCAATCAGTGTTTTAAGTCTTAATTGTTAGTGTTAAATGTTTAATGTTAGTGTTTTAAGTCTTAGTGAGTTCCTACTTGCTAGAATTGTTAGTGTTTTGCAAGTTGCAAAATATAAATTTGTTAATGGTATGAGAGTATACTGAATCATAGTTGTCAATAGCGGCTATAGCCACCGCTATAGCGCGCTATGTAGCGAAGTGACCAAGTGTCGCTATTTGGGTCATAGTGACCAATAGCGTGAATAGCGACAATTAGGTGTTTTTTTAATGTAAATAGCAATTAGATATAGCTATAAAATAGCTGGATTTATAGGTTTTTGTTAAAATATACATGTAAAGTAGCGTATATACCAAGGTATTTTGATATAATATACATATACAAAATTTCAAAATTCTTTTTCTAGTGTATCGCTATTTATAAGATAGCAGTCGCTATTTGTCGCTATTCGCTATGTAGCATATAGGTCCCTTGTCACTATTCGCTATTAACAACTATGTACTGAATTCTGTTAAATTTTTATATATATAAATTTAACATGATATTAAAATTACTGATATCTCATTGATATCCCACCAAAATAACCGGTATCTCAAACAGTGGCGGACCCGGAATTTTCATGGGGGTGCAGAATATTTTTAAAGATTTTATGCGATATTAACCGGTATCTCAAACAGTGGCGGACCCATAAATCTAATATGCGATATTAACCACATAGGTAATAATGTAAATTTTAGTTGATCTAATATTATTTTTTCTAATGTAACAGGAAATGAAGCTCGGCTGGCCATTCTCTTATATTACCGGATTAGTTCATTCTTTTAAAGCTAATCACTTTGATTTAAAAATAGATGAATTAGTTAATACCAACCATATAGTAATAAACGTCGAATCATTAAGTCCGACATCCTTGCGGGCATAGTTGTCGATAGCGGCTATAGCGGTCGCTATAGCGCGCTATATGGCGATGCGACTATGTGTCGCTATATAGGTTATGGCGATGAATACCGAGCTTAGCGACAGTTAGGGTTTTTTTTTTATGTTAATATCAATTAGATATAGCTATAAAATAGCTGGATTTATAGGTTTTTGTTAAATATACATGTAAAATATCATATATACAAGGGTATTTTGATGTAATATACATATAAATTTTCAAAATTCTTTTTCTAGTGTAATCGCTATTTATAAAATAGCCGTCGCTATTTGTCTCTATTCGCTACGTAGCCTATAGGTGCATTGTCGATATTTGTCGCTATTCACCATCGACAACTATGCTTGCGGGCCTTACTAGATCTTGATCAAGATCTAGTGAGTGATAAATATCTACGCAAGGATGACACAACTAGTAGATTAATTTCGTAATTTCTTTTACTATGTCAGAAAACCTTGTTTCGTTGCAGTAGTTATGAGGACAGGCTTTGGTTATTTCACGACTCGCCACAGACCGCCACCCCTTTTGGACTTGGCACTTTCGACGTTGGTTATGGCGAGTTCTGCCATAACCAACTTGATTTTTTGAGCAAAACTGAAACAGAGAAAATTAAGTTGCAACGTGACGCCAAGTATTACAAATATTCTCGACATTTTTCTACCGGGTTTTTTGGCCTTATTTTCATAACAATATATTTTTCTTGTCTTGATGTTGCCGCCATGGAGGCAGCACCTTTAGTAAAAGTCGTCATGGCAGGTTTGCTGACGGTGGGGTCATGGGTAAACGGAAAACTGAAAATGAAAGAGGAGGATATAAAATAACACTTGAATGTTATAGCATATATGAATGTTAGCATTCATATGATGCTTAAACATATCATGCTTATTAGGGATCTTGGATCTGCCGAAAAGATACAAGATCGAGGGCGATACAATAAACAACATAAAATCAGTTTTAAAAATAATCACAAGATGCGTGACAGTTGTTATGAAATCCAGAAAACTGGTTATGCACCAGTTTTCTGAAATCGAGTGATTGCATGACCTAAATTATATAAATTATGTTTATGCAGAAAACCGGGAGAAGAAACTGAAATTGAGCCACTGTGATCTTATCTGCTTCTCCAGTTACTTCTGTTCCTAGCCATCACTCTGAGCTGGTAGGTTAACCGTAGATGTTACCTTGTGTCTGTTAAAGCAAGAATTTTTTGTAATATATTACCATTGGTGCTTAGGTTCTTACCCCCGATTTGCCCGATATAACTGTTGTTCTGCTCTTTATGTTCTTGATGGTGCTTGTGCGTTTGAGCAAGGGTCCGTGGAAAGCCTCTTTTTAGTTTCTTGTTTGAACTCGGATCCAAGGAGCATACCTACAATGTTTGGAGGTTGTATTCTTGCGCTCAGGTACATAATTTGGTGCATTCTTTCAGGTATATGTAGTACCGACAAGAATATATATAGCACGCCAAACTAACTTCTTATACCATGAACCGTGTTGATATAAATCATGTGTTGATATAGAACAGTTAAGCCCTCGGTTATAGCGATTGCTGAAGAGAGATCTTGGACACCGCGTCTTTCCAATTCAGTTTTGGCCCAAGCTTGTAAGCCATCGAGAAAATAGAAGAGAGAATCTTTGTCGGACATATCCGGAATTTCAAGGACAAGTGTAGTAAACTCTTTAATATAGTCCTTGATAGTGCCGGTTTGTTTCAACTTACGCAACCGGCTCTTAGCTTCATTTTCCGCATTCTCCAAATAGAATTGTCTTTTAATTTCCCTAATAAAATCAGCCCAAGTGTTAAGGATACATGTACCTTTTTCAATCTCTGCGTGCTTACATCACCACCACAAGCCCGCGATTTCTTTTAAGTAGAGTGTGACTGTTTTGATCTTCGTGGCATCATGAGTCACATTTACACCTTCGAAGTATCGTTCCATCTCCCATAAGAAATCGTCAACAGCCCTAGCTTCCCGTTTGCCAATGAAGGGTGTTGGTTTTGGTACTTCGATTCTTGGAGTGAAACAAAGCTACTTCCAGTTGAAACCACGGCCCTGCTACAATCATTTACTTTAGTTTCCAGACCAAGAAGGCTTCGGTGCATATCCATTGATAAGTCATCCATGTCTTTACGAAGTTTATGGATTGCTTTCTCCGTAGCCTCTTTGATGCTTTCATTTACTTTCAGCTGAAACTCAGCTTGAAACAGCTCCATTGCAGCCTTTAAGTCATCGCGAAGGTCACTAAAGCTTGTCTCCAACTCATCCAAGCGTTGTAGTGCGCCATCGACTTGAGCTCCGAGTCCGGTCATCGCGGTCTCCATTTCAGCAACCCGTTTCTCCAATGTCTTGTCCTTAGATGCACCACCATGTTTCCTTCCTCCATAGGGTGTTTCATCCCGTCCACGAGTCTCATCAATAGCAATATTGATGCCTACTCCTTTGTTGCCCGTATCAGCCATTTTCCCAGCGAATCGACGTGCTCTGATACCACTTGTCACGGAGTTAGTCCTTCAACCTACGTGCGGCTCTTAGTCACCGTGCTAAGATCAGTCTTGACACCAACTTGCAACTCGATTCAATGACTTGAACAAAGGGAACAAAGATTGTGAATAAAGGGAACACTTGTATTGCTTTGAGAACTCTTTACAAAGGATGCTTTGTTACAATTTTGAAGGTGATTTACAAATGAGCCAACATCACCTATTTATACTAGTTGCTTATGGATCTAGATTATTCCTAATCTAGATATTTCTTAGTATAAATATCTAAGATATTTACATGGATTAATCTAGAATGTTTAAGGAAAATATCTAAGATATTTTCCTAAGAATTCTCTAGTCTTTAATGATATTTTTGAGCCTTGAATCCAGAATCTTCTAAGGAAAAATCTGCCATGGAAGTCCCTTGATGCTGGTAGAAAATTCCGGAATCCCGAGAGTTGCGATCTGAATTTTGGCGGGCTGTGACAATAGGCTGAGATAGGTTTTGGGCTTGGGCTACATGTAAAACTACTAGTGGGCTTAGATGAATAGATCTTGGACTCATCTAGGGTACTGGCAGCACTATACACGGTTCCAATTTCCTGGATACGCCACTCAGCCTTCAATTCTTCTTTCAGACCATCTTGCTCTTCATCAGTTGGCGTCTCTTTTATGCTATTCTCTACCGTAATGTTCAAATCACTGGCTGATTCTTCACTGTTACAACCATCTTTGTCTGGTTCTTCACTGTTACAGCCATCTTCAATCACCTGAGCTTTAATTTCGTCAACAACATCTCTCAAAGATGCAAGAATGCCGTCTAATCGTGCTGCAATGGTTGCGAGTTGATCTGCCAAATTCCGGGTTGTAAGCACCATTCGGTTTCCCGGCAATGGAACCATTGATAGAAACTTGAAATCCAAAGATTAAATTGATAGGATAATCCAATTCGAGAAGGATTAGGTATCCAATTTCAAAGGTATAAAAACCCTAATTTTATATAAAAAACATCAACATCCAGAAAGAAGACCTAATCTGCCCTATTTAACATAAAAGAAACAAAAGTTAATTAACTGCTTGAAAACCACTTTTGAAACTGTTCCCGCTATTTTATTACATAATCAAATCAGCAGCTGGGCCAGGTTCTAGGCTTGGATTTGGGTCGGGTTCTGGGCTGTTTGGTACTGGGTATGTATCATCATGCCTGAATACCGTATCTCTTCAAATGTAGTCATTTGATTTAGAACCTAATTCAATTTTTGGGTCAACTCAATCTGAGCCTACCTATACAAAACAATACATGTTTTCACCCGAACTCAATTTGATCCATTAACCAACTGCTCATCACATATATACCCTTCATTTGAAATCCAGTGAAGTTGACTAACCTTTTCTTGCTACGAGTCTTCCCGTGTTTTAGTGTTCATTTGTTGCTGAAGCAGCGCTTTTTTTTTACAGATAGTTGAAGCTTTGACCGACTAAAGTTGCAAGGCTCATGCTTGTGTCAGACATTCTTCACTGTACTTCAAAGCTTTAATGATTTATGTCAGAGTATCACAGGAAGAATCACTGCTGAGGCCCTTAAGGTACATTATATGTGGTACATGCAGCAATTTTTGATCCACTTACTTACTAATGGGTCGATTTGGGTTGTGTTAATTTCAAACAAGTCAAAACAAAATGGTTTAGTTAAATCGGATGAGTCTATTTTTAACGCATACAACCTTCTGAATCATTTTATTCAAGGTTTTAGATATTTATTTGACCGGATTGAACATGTTTTGACTATTTTCACGTGTAATGTTCTCCTGTACTCCAGGAATGGGTTCTGAAAGTTGTTCAAGTGTGGGCTGACGTTTTTGAATGCATATGTAAACGGGGTACGATCAACATTTCTTTGGTCTGGTAACATTTCTTCAGAAACTGAAGATAAGTCTAATTATGATGACAATGGAGATGTTGGAAAGACCAATCCAGATAGATGCACCATTCCCTGGTCAGTTTAATAGACTACATTAGTGACACTTAGATGTTGGCTGGTGGGGTGCTAGAACCCTAACTGAACCTGTGGGCTAATAGTCGGGGGGGGGGTCCTATTTTTTTGTATACTATTACACTTAATGGAACCCAATCACAACTCTACGTTGTTTTTTATTAATAAAGTTTTATTTATCTTTTTCCATTCACAAACTTTCTTTGTTATTTTTTAATCACTCCTTTTTTTTTTCTTTATATAGCAATTATCTTTTTTCTCTATTGTACAGTATAATGAGTGATAAGAACTTGGAGGACAATGGCATTGAACCGACACCCAAGCTTATTGGCGTGGTGTTCCAGAACTGCCAAGGCCAGGTAGAGCATTGGGTTAAGCCATATATTAGACTCATGGTTGAGCGTTTGCGTGTAGTAGAGAGACCTTGAAATGTCTTCTGGTGCAAGTGTGTTTTTTAGAGCCCACAATACAGATGGACTTTTATATTTACTGTGATAAACATGCTCCACCAATACTGTAAAATTCAACTAAGAACAATGAGACTCGTTCTATTTTGTTGTTTTATTACCTGCAAATTTTGTGAGACTATGGAAGTCCCATTAAGTTAGAACAAAGGTCACATGATTTTGGGATTTTTTCCCTCTAAATTATATAAATTATGTTTATGCAGAAAACTGGGAGAAGAAACTGAAATTGAGCCACTGGGATCTTATCTGCTCCTCCGGTTACTTCTGTTCCTAGCCATCACTCTGAGCTGGTAGGTTAACCGTATATGTTACCTTGTGTTTGTTAAAGCAAGTATTTTTGTAATATATTACCATTGGTGCTTAGGTTCTTACCCCCGATTTGCCCGATATAACTGTTGTTCTGCTCTTTGTGTTCTTGATGGTGCTTGTGCGTTTGAGCAAGGGTCCGTGGAAAGCATCTTTTTAGTTTCTTGTTTGAACTCGGATCCAAGGAGCATACCTACTATGTTTGGAGGCTGTATTCTTTCGCTCAGGTACATAATTTGGTGCATTCTTTCAGGTATATGTAGTACCGACAAGAATATATATAGCACGCCAAACTAACTTCTTATACCATGAACCGTGTTGATATAAATCATGCCTGAATACCGTATCTCTTCAAATGTAGTCATTTGATTTAGAACCTAATTCAATTTTTTGGGTCAACTCAATCTGAGCTTACCTATACAAAACAATACATGTTTTTACCCGAACTCAATTTGATCCATTAACCAACTACTCATCACATATATACCCTTCATTTGAAATCCAGTGAAGTTGACTAACCTTTTCTTGCTACGAGTCTTCCCGTGTTTTAGTGTTCATTTGTTGCTGAAGCAGCGCTTTTTTTACAGATAGTTGAAGCTTTGACCGACTAAAGTTGCAAGGCTCATGCTTGTGTCAGACATTCTTCACTGTACTTTAAAGCTTTAATGATTTATGTCAGAGTATCACTGGAAGAATCACTTGTATTATGATTCCTTTTGGTGTGTCTGATGGGAATCATGGTATCAGAAAAATAGCGGAAGCGGTTTATATATTTTACCAAAAGCCGATTATATAAATTTGATTTATGAATCCGATTAATAAATATTCCCAATCAGGATCAAGATTATACGCGTATAAACAAATAAACGGAATAAACAACCATAGAGGGTTTTAGTAATCAACCTTTGACGACTACACCGGAATTGTAACACGCGGGTTACAACGAATCCTCGCTAGTAGGAAGTTCACAACCGAGCACAAGATACCCCTTAGTAGAACCGGCCAAGAAGAAGGCGGTTATTTAAAAAAAGTGTCTAATGGGTTTCCACCTCAAACATCCTTTTATTATAAAAGGTGTCTCTTGAGTTTCCACCTTAAACATCCTTTTATTATAAAAGGTGTCTCCTGGGTTTCCACTATTATTATTTCACAAATAATAATCTACCTACTCGTGAACATATACGATTCGTGTACCAACGTGTAACTCTTCGGATCGTACCGAGTTAGTTACGTTGACTTTAATTAAAGTCGGACATACATATATCCAACAATCTCCCACTTGGACGATTTTAATTAAATGAGTCAACGTGTGCAGAGTTGGACGCCTAGCTGCATCGCACTGCTCTTAACACGGCATGACACTTTACAGTCATCAACTAGTTTTTTTGCGTTCAAGTAACACTTTACTTAACCAAATACTATAGCCCTGATAATTCTATCAATAAGTCCCTTCTGTATAGAACATTCGTTGATCATAAGATATGGATCATTCATTCTTATATAGTGATCAACCATTCTCTATTCTCGTCTTTAATTCAAAGTGGTCTAACGAACTACTCTTAATCCGAGCGTGGCCACGCGTTTATTCCAGTTTGAGTTAACGAGGGCGCCAGAATGTCTAAACTTCTAATCCCATAGAAGTACAGAATTCCATCAGCACCATACAACTCCCACTTAACCTTGGATTCCTCCCAACGCTACCCATATTACTACCCATGTTTCAGGACAGTGTTAGATAACATCAAAGATTGTCCTTGATCAATGTAGTTTAATATGTGCCTAAAGGAAAAAGGACAGATTGAACATATCAATATCAAAACATCTCATGACTTAGATCCATGGAGATCGTTTTGAAGCGAGTCACATCCAATATCATTCCCTAGTGATATCTGTGAATTTTGATTCTCAAACTCTTGAGTTATTCATCTCATGAATACAATCATATCAATTCACAATAGTCTTACATTCAAGTTCATTCCCATGTAATTTGATCGACTACGAATATTTTAGAATACGCTTATTCAAGGATATAAACATACAAATAATGAACACAGTTACAAAATAATTAAACTTGCATTTAACCAATAAATCAAACAACTATTTCAATGTAACTGTTGTAGTTCAAAATTAAAACACCAATACTAACTACAGATCATGCCTACTGTCTAGCAAATCTAAGCCCTATTTTTCCAGCATGCTCCTCATGTTTAGCTTGAGGTAGAGGCTTAGTAAAGGGGTCAGCCAGATTTAGATCTGTATGAACTTTGCTTACTACGATGTCTCCACGCTCTATTATCTCTCTAATATAGTGGAATTTTCTGAGTATATGCCTTGTGGTTTGATGTGACCTTGGTTCCTTTGCAAGAGCAATGGCACCAGTATTGTCACACAGCATCTCGATTGGTTTCTTTATGCTAGGCACAACGTCGAGATCAGTAATGAACTTCTTCATCCAGGCAGCCTCCTTAGCAGCATCCGATGCAGCATTGTATTCAGATTCACAGGTGGATTGAGCAACCACACTTTGCTTCGAGCTCTTCCAAGTAACAACCCCACCATTCAGAATGAAAACATATCCAGTCTGTGATCTTGAGTCGTCACGATCAGTCTGGAAACTTGCATGAGTATAACTCTTAACTGATAGCTCCTCATCCAGTCCTCCAAATATTAAGAACATGTCCTTAGTCCTTCTTAAGTACTTAAGAATGTTCTTCACTACAGCCTAGTGGCTCTCTCCTGGATTCTGTTGATATCTACTCGTCATGCTAAGAGCATACGAGACATCAGGTCTGGTACATAACATGGCGTACATGATGGAACCGATAGCAGAAGCATATGGAACTCTTTCCATTTTCTTCTTTTCCTCTTCGGTCTTAGCACACTGCTCGCCATTAAGAATGGTTCCATGTGCCATGGGCAAGAGTGTTGGGTTCGTAGGCTTTAGGGTAGCCGGCCCTAATTAGGGTTAGCATGCCCTAGTTAGGGTTAGCCGGCCCTAGTTATTAGGCCCACTTAGTTAACTTGTTGACCAAGTAGGAAACCCTAATCTTGTTCTATAAATACCTATGATGTAATTGTAGTCTGTATCATTCTGAAAACAGTTGTGAGCATCTAATAAAGTAAAACCCTAGTTGCAACCCTCGAGCCTACTAAATTCTCGTGTTCTTTATTTTCTGCTAGTGTGTGTGTGTTTGTTCCGCTTCCGCTCGAGCCTACTCTGATCCGATACCCCTAACAAGTGGTATCAGAGCCAAAGGTTCAGTTAAACACACGGTTCACACGGTTATCGCAGGAGGGAGAGAAAGCTGGACTAGAGATCTTGATCTGCTGTTGCTGCCATCGCCGCTGACTTGTTTACGGCCTGTACCTACTACCTATTCTCTGGTTACGGCTCGTAAGGTCTAGGGTTTGCGCCGTAGGGTTTGCTGTTGCAGATCTGGTGGTTTTGGGGTGTTTGGCGATTAGGGTTTCGGTTCTTGAACCCTGGTTATTCGCTGATTTTACGCTCGGGTTTGCAAGAAAAGTCACTGGTTCGGGTACTTCGGGTTTCTGGTTTATTGAAAGTTGCTCGGGTTTCGGTTGCTTGGTTCCTTGTGGTTTTTTTCTGGTTTTTCTCGTTTGCTATGGCTGAAGACGGGAAGTTCCGAATCGAGAAGTTCAACGGTACTGATTTTGCATGGTGGAGAATACAAATAGAGGCGTTGCTTGGTGAATGCGATTTGGATGTGGTACTGGAAGAAAAACCTGCCGGAATGGATAAAGCTGCTGAGGCAATTTGGAACTCAAAGGACAAAAAGGCAAGAGGTAAAATTACATTGGCTTTGACGAGGAGCGTTGCATTTAATATCATGAAAGAAACAACTGCTCGTGATATGTTAGAAGCTATGTCAAATATGTATGAGAAGCCGTCTGCCGGTAATAGGGTGTTCTTGATGAGGGAACTGTTTAATATGAGAATGAACGAAGGCAGTTCAGTTGCTGATCACATTAACGAGGTCAATTCAATTTTGTCCAGGTTAGCAACTGTGGGCATGAAGTTGGATGATGACACTCAGGCTGTGGTTTTGTTATCTTCCTTACCTGATAGTTGGCCAGGATTTGTGACAACGGTCACTGAAACTGCTGAAACTGGAAATTTGAAGTTTGATCGGGTCCGGGATAGTGTTTTGGGTGAAGACGTTCACCGGAGGAACACTAGTGGAGGATCTACTTCTGGTATGCTCAATGTTAGCAGGGGAAGAGGTAAAAACAGAAGCAGTGGGAGTCGTGGGAAAAGCTTGTCTAAAGCTGGGAAGAATGTGAGGTGCTGGAACTGTGGTGAAAAGGGGCATGTTAAAAACGAGTGTCCTGATCCTAAGAAAGAGGATGTTAAGCAGCATGTAAACAGTGTTGTGTCAGATGAATCTGACGGTGACGTATTGGTTTGCTGTGAAGAGTCTATAGATTCTTGGGCTATGGATTCTGGTTCTTCGTTTCACGCCATGCACAGCGGGGAGACGATGGTGAATCTGAAAAAAGGAGACTTTGGAAAGGTACGATTAGCTAACTGTCATGTTCTTAATGTTACAGGTATGGGAGATGTCAATCTGAAGACTCCACTGTGCACTACATGGAACTTAAAGAACGTCAGGGTAATTCCAGGTTTAACGAAGAAACTTATTTCTATTAGTCAACTGGATAAACAGGGACTAGATGTTAAGTTTGGTGGTGGGAAGTGGAAGGTGATTGATGGAAATCTTGTTGTTGCCTGTGGGAGGAGACGAGGATCGTTGTATCTAGTTGAGATACCTGCTGAGGGAGTAGCCGTCCCTGTACAACATAAAGTCTGGTTCACTGAATCTAGTAAGCGGAAGAGGGTTCAATTTGCGAACTTGAATCCTGGTGCTTTGGGGATGTCAGTTGAATGTGGTCGGGGGTCTAAGTTTAAGCCAGTCAGGGGATTTGGTGATAGTGGGAGCACGGGTCGTGTTCCGGGTATGATCACAAAGAACCGTTGGGTTTTGAAGACGAAGATTCCGACTGAAGAAAAAAGCTCTCCTGGAAATAGTTTGCAAAATGTGGAGAGTGGTATTAATTCTCGGTGTATCTCTGGAGCTGGTGGATCGTGCAAGCCGGTTGAGATAGAGAATGGGTCTGATAAGACTGTTACAGTGGAGCTTGTGGGAGCTTCAACTGGTCTCTCAGTTACTTGATGAGAGGTGTGGTTGCAACTAGGTGGCTTGGATGTGACTGAAGTCTTAGCTTGTTCTTGGAACTGAAGGCTGGGAAGACTTGAACGTAAAGATTACTGAAGTTACTGGTGATGGGTTTCTTGGATGCACTTTGTGGACTATGCAAAGCCTCCGAGTGGGAGATTGTTGGGTTCGTAGGCTTTAGGGTAGCCGGCCCTAATTAGGGTTAGCCTGCCCTAGTTAGGGTTAGCCGGCCCTAGTTATTAGGCCCACTTAGTTAACTTGTTGACCAAGTAGGAAACCCTAATCTTGTTCTATAAATACCTATGATGTAATTGTAGTCTGTATCATTCTGAAAACAGTTGTGAGCATCTAATAAAGTAAAACCCTAGTTGCAACCCTCGAGCCTACTAAATTCTCGTGTTCTTTATTTTCTGCTAGTGTGTGTGTGTTTGTTCCGCTTCCGCTCGAGCCTACTCTGATCCGATACCCCTAACAAAGAGCCATCCTTTTTGAGTCTTGCATTGAGAAGCGTCGTATGACCTTATCAATATATGTACTTTGACTTAAACCTAATAACCGCTTTGATCTATCTCTATGAATCTTTATTCCTAGAATATAAGCGGCTTCACCAAGATCTTTCATTGCGAAACATTTTCCCAACCAAGCCTTAACATCTTTTAGCATAGGGATATTGTTTCCAATGATTAGTATGTCATCTACATACAGAATTAGAAAAGTGATATAGCTCCCACTAGATTTCTTGTAAACACACGGTTCATCTTCATTTTTAATGAAGCCAAACTCTTTAATTTTCTGATCAAAACGATGATTCCAGCTGCGAGATGCTTGCTTCAATCCATAGATGGATTTATTTAGCTTGCACACCTTATTAGGATTATTTCGATCGACAAAACCTTCAGGTTGAACCATCTAGACATCTTCAAGTAAGTGTCCATTAAGGAACGCGGTCTTGCCATATCTCATAGTCATAATATGCAGCAATGGCAAGTAGAATTCTAATAGACTTAAGCATGGCTACTGGCGAAAAAGTTTCCTCATAATCAATTCCTTGAGTCTGAGTGAACCCTTTTGCTACAAGCCTTGCTTTGTAGGTTTGCACATTTCCATCCATGTCGGTCTTCTTCTTGAAGATCCATTTGTTTCCTACAGTCCGGCCTTCGGTAGGAAGATCAACCAAATCCCAGAATTGGTTATCATACATGGATTGCATCTCTGCATTCATGGCTTCTTGCCATTTCTTGGATTATGAATCCAACATTGCAGCTTTGTAAGTAGCAGGTTCAGCTTCATCAATCATGAAGATATCGTCATACCTTTCAGGGGCACGACGATCCCTAAAACTTCTTCGAACACTTGGTGTTTCTGTTGTTTCTTGAGTCCTCTCAGGCTCAACTTCAACAACTAGATCAGTTACTTCTGGTTCTGTCTGAACAACTGGTTCAGTCACTTGTGATTCTCGAATTTCTTCAAGATCCACATGGTTTTCTCCAATCCCTCGTGCCAGAAGCTCTTCCTCCAAGAAAGTCCCTCTGCGTTTAGTGAAAATCTTATTTTCAGTGGGGTGGTAGAAAAGGTAACCAATCCTTTTAGCATATCCTACGAAAACCACTTTTCCACCTCTGGGATCTAGTTTATCCGAAGATTCTAGAGTGACATAAGCGTTACATCCCCAGACCTTGAGATAGGATACTTTTGGTTTCTTTCCATGCCATATCTCATAAGGCGTTTTGTCAACCTTCTTCGTTGGAGCTATATTCACAAGTTTTGCGGCAGTTTCTAGAGCATAACTCCAAAAGGAGTGTGGGAGGGTTGTTCGACACATCATTGATCGAACCATATCTAATAGAGTTCGATTTCTACGTTCAGACACACCATTATGTTGTGGCGTTCCAGGTGGAGTGAGCTGTGAAACTATTCCACAATCCTTTAGATGGTCGATGAACTCCTGACTAAGATATTCACCGCCTCGATCTGATCAAAGCATCTTAATAGTTCTATTTAGCTGATTCTCTACTTCGTTTTGGTACTCCTTGAACTTTTCAAATGTCTCATGTTTATGCTTCATAAGATAAACATAACCATATCTACTGAAATCATCAGTAAATGTAACAAAGTATCTTTCTCCATGTCTTGACATTGTTCTGAATGGACCACATACATCTGTATGTACAAGTCCCAACAGATCATTAGCTCTTTCTCCAACATTTGAAAAAAGTGCTTTTGTTAACTTTCCACTTAAGCATGATTCGGATTTGCCAAACGTTTCCGAACCCTTAGAATCTAATATTCCTGCGGTTTTAAGCTGTTTAACACGGTTCTCGCTTATGTGACCAAGTCTACAATGCCACATATACGTATCGTTAAAGTCCAACTTGTTACGTTTATGGGAGATGTTGCATAATATGTTATTGTTTTGGATTTCTATCTCATAGATTCCATTGTTTGGTTTTGCATCAAAGTAAAATACATCATTAAAATAAGCAGAAATAAATTCACCATTAAAACGATAATTGAAACCTTGTCCATGCAAAGCAGAATCCGAAACAATATTTCTAGTAACACTAGGAATAAAGTAAACATTGTTCGAAACATGTTCTAAACCAGAAGGAAGTAAACAAACATATTCTCCAATCGCCTTCACAGCAACTCTTTGTCAATTGCCAACATGGACCTCCAAGTCGCCTTGTTTCAGCTTCTTAATCTTTCTTAGCCCCTGCAAAGCATTACAAATGTGAAAACCACATCCTGTGTCAAACACCCATGTTTTGCCAGAAAAAGAAAAGATTTCAATAACATATATACATGAGGACTCTCCTCCTGAAGCCTTGGCTTGCTTCAGTTCAGCTAAATACTTAGCACAGTTCCTCTTCCAGTGCCCAATTTCATTACAATGAAAACACTTGACATCCTTTTGATTCTTCTTGTTTGCAACTAATTTGCCTTTGCCCTGATTGCCCTTTTTCTTGGTGTTAGGTTTCTTAACATGACCCTCCTTGATCATCAGCACTGGTGCAGTCTTGCTGGGTATATTCACCTTAGCAGTTTTGAGCATCTGATGCAGCTCTGCAAGTGTCTTCTCCATCCCATTCATATTGTAGTTCATAGTGAACTGATCATATGACTTAGGCAATGAGTTGAGGATGATATCCCCAGCTAATTCATCACTTAAGGGGGATTCCAGACGAGCCAAATGATCAACATATGCCTTCATTTTTAGCACATGAGTGCTAACTGATGTACCCTTTTGCATACGAGTGGTTATGAGTGATCTCATCACATCAAACCTCTCATGACGAGCCTTCTGTTGGAACATTTCAACCAGGTGCTCATTCATCTCATATGCCATCTTGTCATCCATGGTCCTTTGAAGTTCAGGAATCATGGATGCTAACATTAAACATGAGACTTTCATAGAGTCATCAAAGTGCTTTGCATAGTTTCTATTTGCAACAGTTTGCTGATTGATGGGTTCATCAGGGACTGGCGTTTCAAGAACATACAGTTTGTTCTCCGCCTTGAGAACAATTTTCAAGTTGCGGTGCCAGTCCATGAAGTTGGAGTGGTTCAGTTTGTCCTTCTCTAAGATGGACTTGAGAGAGAATTGGGAGGAATTGTTTTCAGTTGACATCTACAAAATTCAAAATTAATTAATTAGTATTTTATGTTTTTAATATCTTAATTTAATTTTATGACCCAAAAACAAAAGTTTTAATTAAGATGAGATACCAATTCATCATATGAGAGTGAATTGGCTTAAGCACTATCCACTGGTATGATTATGTAGGTAAACAACGATTGTTAATTGTGTCCACTACACAACTCTCCATTTGGGGTTATCTCTTAAAACGATGTATGTTTAACCCCAACTATGCCCACTTGATGAACAAGCGATGTTTTGTCCTTTACTATTAACTGTATCACCGGCCTATGTTACACAGGAAACGCGATGATTACCTTCTTTCATGATGGACGCCCAGATGCAGGGTATAGCACTAACATTTGGGTTCGATTTAGAATGAAGTGTTAACTCGTTAAGGGTGGCATAAAACATCAATTTAAAATTTGGGATTTATTTTAATATTTACCAAAAATATTTTGAATAGCTCGTAGCATGAGGCGAGTTACACAATAGATTATAAAATCCGATTTTTTATCATTCGTGATAATAGAAACTCCTTTCCACGCTCGCACGATATAGTTTTAAATACCCTATTAAACTATGTCGGTCGATTTATCGCGAATGATCTTGTTTTAAATATTAATAAAACCCTTTTATTAAGTATACTTTTCAGTTTTATAAAACTTGTTTTAATAAAACTGTTATCTTGATTGTGAAAATTTTATTTATTTTGGGTTATCTATATTATTTATAATAAATAAAAACACAACCACAAAACACAATAATAAAAAACGAATCGAGCCCCTAATAGGTTGGCGGTTTCGTTTTAGCCAGAAACGAAACGAACTAGGTAAAAAGGGGTTTCAAAAGCTAATTTTTGAAAGCTCCCACTTGACCCGCGATATCTATCTTCATGGTACCTGTTCGCCATTTATCTTGATCTTGATCTTGTACTCGAGGGATTACAATAATAAATTTAAAAATACAATAAACATAAATCTATTCTAATCCTATCTATTACATCGGATCCAATATCCGCAACAAAATACAAATCAAAATAAAACCATAACTAATACAACCATGACAAAGGTCATAACCTAGGGCTCGATTCACATCACAATCCATAGACAACCAAAAGCTTTTGATCTATTGCCAAAACAAATAATTTTTGACAAATAAAACATAGATCAAAATTATAACTTTACCATCTATACGCGTGTAACCGTGGCTCTGATACCACTGATGGGAATCATGGTATCAGAAAAATAGAAAAATAGCGGAAGCGGTTTATATAATTTACCAAAAGCCGATTATATAAATTTGATTTATGAATCCGATTAATAAATATTCCCAATCAGGATCAAGATTATACGCGTATAAACAAATAAACGGAATAAACAACCATAGAGGGTTTTAGTAATCAACCTTTGACGACTACACCAGAATTGTAACACGCGGGTTACAACGAATCCTCGCTAGTAGGAAGTTCACAACCGAGCACAAGATACCCCTTAGTAGAACCGGCCAAGAAGAAGGCGGTTATTTAAAAAAGTGTCTAATGGGTTTCCACCTCAAACATCCTTTTATTATAAAAGGTGTCTCTTGGGTTTCCACCTTAAACATCCTTTTATTATAAAAGTTGTCTCTTGGGATTCCACCTTAAACATCCTTTTATTATAAAAGTTGTCTCTTAGGATTCCACTATTATTATTTCACAAATAATAATCTACCTACTCGTGAACATATACGATTCGTGTACCAACGTGTAACTCTTTGGATCGTACCGAGTTAGTTACGTTACTTTAATTAAGGTCGGACATACCTATATCCAACAGTGTCTAGTTGAAAGATTGTATGATTTCACTTGTAGGGTGGAGATATAATAGGAAGTTAATTTGGCTAGGAAGGCTAGGAAGTGATCTTGACCATCCATTAAGTAAATCAAGGGCTAAGATTAAATCAGGGAAATTGAAAGTAAGAAAAGAGGCGCGTGACTTTTTTCAGGGGCATTCTAGTCAAGTAAGCCAATAGTTTCTCTCTCCTCCAATTCCCCCCCATTTTTTAAACGTTAATAACTCTTTCATACGACATTATTTTTTTATAAAAATTGCACCAAAAAAACGAGCGTTTTTTTATCTTTAAAACGAGTATACTATTGCTATATTTTGAAAAAAAAAATTTAAAACCCAGTTGCGTAAAACGCAATAGAAAAACCCCCAGTATTGTAAAACGCAATGAAAAAAAACCCTAAAAAATGACATTTTTCTAAAACGCAATGCATAAAAAACACAAAGAAATGACTTATTTGTAAAACGCAATGGCCAGAAAACACAGAAATGTTTTATTTCTAAAACGCAATAGCCTAAAAACTAAAAAGAAAATGTACTTTATAAAACGCAATGGACTAAAAACCCATAAAAATGTGTTTTACCTAAAACGCAATGCACAAAAAACACATAAAAATGTGTTTTACCTAAAACGCAATGCACAAAAAACAAAAAGAAATGTTTTATTTGTAAAACGCAATGGTCAGAAAACACTTAAAAATTACTCATTCTAAAACGCAATGGACTGAAAACACCTAAAAATATGTTCTACCTAAAACGCAATGACTAAAAACACTTCAAAAATGTGTTTTACCTAAAACGCAATAACTAAAAACACTTAAAAATGTGTTTTTTCTAAAACACAATAGCTAGAAAACACATAAAACTCTCTTATTTCTAAAACGCAATGGACACATAAAACTGTCTGAGAACTGTCTGTGAATTGTCTGTGAACTGTCTGAATTGTCTACGAATTACTGTCTTCGAAATGAGCCAATTTCTGGAAAATTAATTTTTCTGATGCGTTTTTAGTACAGCAATTTAATCGAAATGGCCAGGGGCTGCCCCTTGGACCCCGCCAGGGGCTCCGCCCCTTGGACAGCCAGGGGCTCTGCCCCTTGGACCCCGTCAGGGGCTGCCGCCCCTGGGACCCCGCTACCGGGGGCTGCCGCCCCCGGACCCCCGCCAAGATCGTAAAACGCAATGACTAAATCAAAAACCCAGTTTGTAAAAATGAAATTAAAGAATTTGTTACCTGGATCGAAGTGCTTTCTTCAACAATTGACGAATTTTGAATGATTGAAACACTTATCGGCTCTCGAATCGAACGAATCGAGTAATTATCTTCAAAATCACCCGAAAAAACGAGATTTTGTATGAATTTAAACTGGGTTTTCTTCAAAAAAAAGCTGAAGAACACGTTGATCGGGTGTTTGAATCATTGATTGGTGATGAAAATCGCACTATAATGTAGTGATTATTGAGATAGAAAGTGAAGAAATGGTTGAAGATGGTGGGTTTTGAAAATGGTGGGTTTTTGAATTTACCGGGTTTTGAGAAAGGAAGAAGAAGGAGTTGGATTGACTAAAATACCCTTTCTCTTTATTTTAAAATTTGCCACATGTCATAATCCTATGGCTTCCTATCCTTCCTAGCGAAAATTAACTTCCTATTTGATCTTTACCCTTTCAACTTATCCGTAGCTTTCAATAATTAGACCAATTGCGATATACAATAGTTTCTCACCAATCACAATAAAGTTGTCTCATTTTTTTTCTTCATATTAAGTTGCAATTATTGGTATTGCACATTCATTCTTACAAATCACAACAATGCAGTAACTGATGTTTCTATTGTTGGTAAATAATATGAAAACAACAATTTACATGAAGTATGAAGTATCTTGTCGTTTGGTCAGATTTCACATTTATCCTTTACTTCGAATGGCATGGATCGTTGTTCTTTGTTTAGAAATTGTTTCATAAATTACCCTTTAGGTGGATGTTAGTTCGTCACTATGTGTGAGGTGTTATGCACCAAGCACCCTCGTGTATGAAGGGTAGTTCAATCATCTTATCTAGAAACCAAAAAAAAAAAAGTTAAAAGCCCTTTTTCGTCATGAGCTTTTCTATCATGAAATCTGTCTTAAAAGAGTTTATAAATAAATTGATGTTTTAGAAATAAATAAAACAAGAATCCTCTTTGATATGATTGGTTGGCTTAGGTGAGTGAACGTAAGGATATATTGTTGGCTGAATGGATAGCAAAGCTAAGTCAATCACACGAAGAAGTCAAAGGAGACGTTGATAGTGAAGAAGAAGATACAGGAATGGGAGACATTGATTTGAACAAACAACATAGAGTTTACGACAATAGAGAATCAATAACTTTTTTGAGACATGTTTGTTTTTCTTATATAATTTGTTTACTAATAGCAGTAATCTATTGTATTATTTGTTTACTAATAGCAGTTATCTATTGTATTATTGAACCTATGGTGGCATGCATGTCATGGCATCATACATTGTATGGAGAAGGGTATTGATGACATGAGGAGGAGTTGGGTAGAAAGTGGGTTTTTCCTAGAAAGTCTAGGAAGCAATAAGAATGTGACACGTGGCATAGAGGGATTTTAACTAAAAGGGCACTTGTGTAATTTGACATTTTATTTTATTTTTGGAATTTTATCTCTCATTAACTAACAATGCCTATAATTATGGAAACTGTTTCTCCAAGATTTTTTGTATTTCGCAACCTTCTCCTTCTTTGTCTTCGTCATCGTCAAACACTTCTCCATCTCCACCATCTCCGAGTTCATTATCACCATTCAAATACTGTTCGTATCATCTCCGTTTTCTTGACGATGTGTTTTAATAGCAAGCAAATTAATACAGTTGTGTTTTAGTAGCAAGCAGATTCATACAGTTGTGTTTTAGCATTCAGATTCATACAGTTCTGTTTTAAGAACAAGCAGATTCATACAGTTGTGTTTTAACAGCAAGCAGATTCATACAGTTGTGTTTTTGCATTCAGATTCATACAGTTGTGTTTTAACAGCAAGCAGATTCATACAGTTATGTTTTAGCATTCAGATTCATACAGTTGTGTTTTAACAGCAAGCAGATTCATACAGTTGTGTTTTAACAGCAAGCAAATTCATACAGTTGTGTTTTAACAGCAAGCAGATTCATACAGTTGTGTTTTAGCATTCAGATTCATACAGTTGTGTTTTAACAGCAAGCAGATTCATACAGTTGTGTTTTAGCATTCAGATTCATACATTTGTGTTTTAACAGCAAGCAGATTCATACGCTGTGTTTTAACAGCAAGCAGATTCATACAGTTGTGTTTTAACAGCAAGCAAATTCATACAGTTGTGTTTTAGCATTCAGATTCATACAGTTGTGTTTTAATAGCAAGCAGATTCATACAGTTGTGTTTTAGCATTCAGATTCATAGAGTTGTGTTTTAACAGCAAGCAGATTCATACGCTGTGTTTTACCATCCATGCTGGTAATGCTGGAGGATTTGTTGATGTTGTGTTTTAACAGCAAGCAGATTAATACGATATTACGATGTGTTTTCTTGATGTGTTTCTTCATGAA
Source organism: Helianthus tuberosus (assembly GCA_030545235.1). NCBI lineage: Eukaryota > Viridiplantae > Streptophyta > Magnoliopsida > Asterales > Asteraceae > Helianthus > Helianthus tuberosus. Next base: position 18,299,966 of record CM060400.1, read on the forward strand.
GGATAGAAGGAAGAGAGATAGAGAAAGGGAGAGAGAGAGAGAGAGAGAGAGAGAGAGAGAAATCGCATGGAATGTGGGGTGGTTATGGAATGACAATTATTTCCTTATTGAAAACAAGCTAAATGACATATCTACCCCTGATTAATTAAATAATCCTATTTTTAAGAAACACATATTACCAAAATACCACCAAGATGATCTCAACCATTAAACACACTCATTGGATGGCCCAGATCGCTTCCTAGACTTTCTAGGAAAAACACACTTTCTGTATGATTCCCACTCTTGATGACATTATGGTCACATTGGTTGCTATAGTTGGTAAGTTGGTATAAAATCTGAAAAAGCTCACAAATTTTATTGTAAAATTATTTCCAAGCTATGTAAATACAAATATACCCTCATTGAGTTATTCATAAACATGTACAAGCTTTTGGTTGAAGAGTATAAGCAACTCTTGAGACTTTCCTCATGTGGTTATCATCTAATGAACATATCCCAGGTTTGTTTAGAGTCTCAATATCGTCATGTAAGGAACTTGTTTGACTATAGTTTTAGAAGGTTTTGATGGTTCGACTGTTTCTGGGTTTGTTTATAAGGATGTTGAACAGTTTTTATTAATTTTTACGCTAATTGCGACTATGATGCAGCTTGAGCGACTAAACTGGAAAATTTAACTAAATTTTTGCTTTTTCTATCAAAGATTCAAAATTGCAATTTGTTTTTGGTCGGACTAACCGATTGATCAAAGTGAATGATGTTCTCTCTTCTTTTACACCCGATATAACATCAAATAAAAGCAATTATTGATTTTGAGTAACATAATCAATGCTGAATAGAGGTTGAGGAATTTTGATAAAAAAAAGTAATACCAGAGATTAAAGTTGATGTGAAAGATGGAAACCCATTCAAATCAATTGAATAACAAACACGGGATGGAAAACTATGATTAGAGAGACATTAACGGGAATTTTATAACAAACTAACTTAACGAAATGAGTTAAAATTTTATAAATTATACACTTCGTAACACTTTTTAAAACTTGATACTATCATCTTCAAGAAACTTTAATGAATTTGATCTCTCTAATTTCATTAGATGTAAAATTGAAAAATATAAAGTTTTCTAAACTAACAATTTAAGTTTGATAAATATATTGTACATTAACCGAGGCTTTGAGTGCATTATATATTTGGGTGATGAAATTTTTCATATGTAATATTTGGATGAAATTTTTTATCTCATTTTTCTCAACTAGAAACAGAATATCCCTCCATCTTCCCCTCCCTTTTGGATTTCCACTTTCTCCCCTATAAACGAACACCTCCATTTATAATTTTCAAGTTCACAATATAATACTCTTGTACCGTCCATCAGTTTCATCTCAAATTCAACAATGGAGTTACATAGATCAATTTCATAATTTTCAATAATTTTCTTAGCTCCAACTGAACATGCAAGGTATTAATTACTCACTCTGAATAATAATTAATACCAGAAATGTATTTTGTATATGTTAAACTTATGATGATGTTGGGTTACATTTGTAACAATATAAATATTCTTTTATTGATCTTGAACAACAACAACAACTGAAAGTTTGAATGATTATGATTTGAAGTTAGGGGATGATTGTGAAGCGGACCGAGATTGCGAGAGCGGACTTTATTGCTTCTCTTGTCCTCAAGAATATTCAGGCTCTAAATGTGTTCGATCAACTGCTACGCCTGTGTTTAATCTGCTGGTCAGTTTATTGATCCCCACTTTAATTTTTATATACATTTGATTATTAGACCAGGGGGTGTGGTTTACCGCCTCCCGCCACCTCAGCATCAATGGCGCCCCACCCTACATCCGTATAAGAATAAGGCAAAAGACTATGGTGTTCGAGATGTATAATATTTTGGCCAATTTTATCATTCTTAGGGCATAGAAGCTCTTGTTGTCAAGGTTATTAATTTGAACCTTCCTTGAAATCATGAGTCTGGTGGATAGTAAACTAAACACACTATATTCACAACAATGCTTAGGTAAAAGAGAGGAAAAGATAAAATAAGCTGAAAGATTATGCATATTGAGCACCATGGTTATTGCCTAGTTCATAGAGGAATGTTGGGTTTAGGGTGGCGGATAAGCCACCCTTTGTTAATGTTTGTGGCCACATGTTTTCTTACCGGCTACTACTGGACGTTTATTTTAAACTAGTAATAAGACCCGCGCGCGTTGCGGCGCGGGTACTTCGCAAATATCGAACGGATTAATCCAAGCGTTATGTGATGTGTTAACCATTTGAAAACGCACGTTTTGACGTATCCGATTGAAGTCAATGTATCCTATAGTTGCATTGCGATTGTATTAAAGCGTAACGTAAATCGAATTTATATCGTACAATCACAATGTATTATACGCAACCTAACTAACTCGAATTTATACCGTCAAGCCAAAAACTCTCGAGGGGTCAAAGTGCCATTTACAAAGTTCATAAAAAGTTAAGTGGTTAAAAATTGCATTTCCTAAACTTTAGGGCTAAGAAAGGCTAAAGGTAAAATTTGACAAATTTTTGAGGTAAGAAGGAAACTATAACAAAGTTGGAGCTGAAAAGGAAACTATCACAAAGTTGAGGTGTCAAAAGCAAACTATTTGTAAAATGGAGTTATAGTTTAGGGACTAAATTTGCCATTTTATGAAACTTTGAAGGTACCAAAGTCAAGGGGCTAAAATTGCAACATCGTGAAAGTATGGGGGATGGGGAGGCAAAGCCGGTGGAGTTTCCACCAACTTTGTCTTTTTACGGGTGGAAACATATAGTAAGACAAAAACACGATTCGTATAACGCAGTACGTAAAAGACAACTGCAAAAAAAGTGTAAAACACAAAGGTAGACACAAAGTGTAAAACACAATGCCTAAGACATTTCGTAAAACACAATGCATTGGCATTTGCTAAAGTAGGAGTTGTAGCCTAGGGGTTACAATTGGCCTTTTTTTAGAGTTGGGCATGTGTAAAAGTGGAGTAATAGTGTAAGGGGTAAAAAACAAAGTCTAAAAAAAGCAAAGTGTAAAAGTATAGGGGTGGTGGCGGAAATGTGTAAAAGATGAGGTGGTGTTGTTGGAAATGTAAAAGATGGTTGGTGCGTAACTATGTAAGAGCTAAGGGGGCGATGGCGGAAAACCAAAGTAGAGGGTTGGTGCTGACAAAATTTGAAAGATGAGGTTGTGGTTTTGAAAATTCAAAGTAAAAGATTTAGGGACTAAATTTGCCATTTTATGAAATTTTAAAAGTTATAAAGTTAAGGGGCTAAAATTGGAATATCATAAAAATAAGAGGGGCAAGGAGGCAAAGCCGGTGGGAAACCCACCGACTTTGTCCTTTAAGATTATGTAGAATGTCTTTAGTTCTGTTATATGAACATAACACAACTCAGTAGTTGACATATTCTCAGATCCATTACAAATGGTTTTGATGGTTCGACTGTTTCTGGGTTTGTTTATAGGGATGTCGAACCGTTTTTATTAATTTTTACGCTAATTGCGACTAGGATGCAACTTGAGCGACTGAACTCGAAAATTTAACCAAATTTTTGCTTTTTCTATCATAGATTCAAAATTGCAATTTGTTTTTGGTCGGACTAACCGATTGATCAAAGTGAATGATGTTCTCTCTTCTTTTATACCTGATATAACATCAAATAAAAGCGATTATTGATTTTGTGTAACATAATTAACGCTGAATAGAGGTTAAGGAATTTTGATAAAAAAAAAAAAAAGTAATACCATAGATTAAAGTTGATGTTAAAGATGGAAACCCATTCAAATCACTTGAATAACAAACACGGGATGGAAAACTTATGATTGGAGAGACATTAACGTGAATTGGCTTGATAATTTAGATAGTGGAAATAAACATATTTATTTTATAAACTAAAACCAATCAATGATAAACTAAAACCGATAATAAACATATTTGCAAAAAACCAACCGTAATTAGATAGAGATACGAATTAAATACGCACGTGTAGAAATTCACGTAAATGTTCAGTTAAATGCTTGTTCCTTTACGATCGATCATGTTTTACATAATAAATTCATAGATTGATCATGTTTGGAAATGAATTAATAAACACAGACTAATTATACCCTTATACAATTAGCAACTTGGGTTATGTGTCTTTTGTTTAAAGAGTAAAATGCACGGATAGTCCCTATGGTTTGGTGAAATTTCACATTTAGTCCCCAATTTTTCAAAATTACACTCTTAGTCCCTGTGGTTTGACAAGTTTTACTCAGATAGTCCCCAAAGCGGATGGAGGTTAGTTTTTCTGGTTAAGTGGGTGTGAAATGACAAGGACTATCCGAGTAACAACTTGTCAAACCACAGGGACTATCCGAGTACAACTTGTCAAACCACAAGGACTATCCGAGTAACCTTCATCCGCTTTAGGGACTATCCGAGTAACAACTTGTCAAACCACAGGGACTAAGAGTGTAATTCTGAAAAGTTGGGGACTAAAGGTGAAATTTCACCAAACCACAGGGACTATCCGTGCATTTTACTCTTGTTCAAAAGTCACATCCTTTAGTTCATTATTCTAGTCACACCCTTTCATTTATACATATTAGACATTAGAAAAGACAATTCTTTGTAGTGGTTGTCACGCACAGCAATGGAAATCCAATGCTGGTTGAATCCTTCACACCGTTTCCAACATAACTGTTTCCCTTTTCACTGTCCTTTTACCCATAAGCTGTCCTCCAGCTGAAGTATCGAAACGAGCCTTGATTTCAGGGGTGAGACCATTGTAGAACTTTTCAACTAGAGCCCAATCCGATAAACAATGCTGAGAACAACAAGAAATCAAGGTCTGAAAACGCTCCCAAGCCAAGTGGTAAGGCTCATCAGGCTCCATGCGGAAGGAGTGAATCTGATCACGAAGGGGGGATGCCTTGGCTGGTGGGAAGTACTTGGCTAAAAAGGCATCGCGAAGACCTGCCCAAGTGGTGTAAGTGCCTGCTGGCTGAGAATCGAGCCAGGTGGCTGCGCGACCTGCGAGCGAGAATGGAAAGACCTGAAGGTATCGAGCATCGAGGTTCACACCCTCGATGGAGAAGGTGCTGCAAAGGCGAGTGAGACGGTTGATGTGAGCGGGGGCATCCTCGTCGTCACGACCATGGAACTGGCATGAATTGGTGATGGCCGTCATGATGTAGGATGGAATCTGCCAGGACCTATCATTCGCGATGTTTGGAAGGGTGATGGGCGAATTAGCGCCAGTGAAACCAGTGGTAGCCTGCTCATAGACGGTGTGGTTCGCCATTTGAATAGCCGGTGGAGGACTAGGTGTACGAGAACGGGAAGGTGGTGGGGTGTTGTGTGGTGACGGCTTTTGTGTGAAGTCGAAAGCTGGGGTGAAATGCGAAGACAAAGAAGAGCTAGAAGCACTTACCTCGAACGCAGAAGACGAGAAAGAAGACTTGATGGTAAACGGATTCGGCGGAGGTCCCTGCGAGCGCGTATGGGGCATCAACTCAAAAACCAAATACAATCAAGTAAGAAGACTCTAACAAACGATGAAAATAAATATTTTTTTGTATTTTTTGAATTTTTATATAATTAGACTCCTACGACTCAAACAAACGAACAAATAGCACGTAATATGTCAAACAAACTCCAAACAAAGTAATTAACGCAATCGCCAAAGAGTCCCCGGCAACGGCGCCAAAAACTTAATGTGCTAAAAGTAGTTTAATAAAAACAGCTAAAATTAACCTAAATCTAGACTCAAAGTAATACTCTAGACTCTCTAAACTCGACTAAACTACTAACCGGCAAGCGAACCGACCGACTCTAGTAAAGCTAAGTAAGTCCGGATATCGAACCCACGAGACTCAATTAAATTACGCTAAGACTCTATCTAGACTAAGACTGACACGACTTACTAACTGTTTATTTGATTGGGGGGGGGGGTTTCACTAAAAATCCTAAAAATGCAAATAAATTTTAAACTAAATTAATTAAATTAACTAAACACGAACTTGGACGAAGACTTGAACCAGTGGCGATGAAGACTACCTAGGCTAGACGCAAGTTTAACTTGGAGTGGATTTCTATTCGAAACTAATGTGGTATGGAACCAGGATCTTTTGATACTAAACCTATTAAGACACCAACTAAGCCACTTGACCCTTCTCGAGGTGAAACTTATGGCAGTACCTAGGCCGTTACGACTACCGGTTATTAGATTTCCTTACAGTCATCTAACTTCTTGAAAAGTGCCTTAATATGACAATCTACCTTATAGCGCGGAAGTCTAAGGCAACTATGGATTCTAACTTGGTTTAATAGACACGAGATTGATTAGGGAACTAAGACCAATTTCTTACAAAACCTAATCCTAGCTATATACCAAACCGAGACCTATTAACAACCCCGAGCCTTACAGCGACAAGATTGGTAGAACACTTGATTTTATAAGATTACCGAATATTACTTCTAAGGTTATTTCACGTGATTTCACCCTAAAGAATTAAAGATTTATTACGTGATATAGACACTCACCAAAATCTAAAACTCTAGCATGACCCTATTATGTGATAAAGACCGTCACCAAGAATCATACAAAGCAATAATCAATGATCAAACAATATCAAGTATGCATAAACACCAAATCACAATATCATAATCGTTTACTTTTCAAGAAAACCCAAAAACCACATTAATAACGAATAGAATCCAAACTTTATTAAACCATTGTCATATGCCTTGGTAGTATGAAGTATTTAGCCGCTAAACATAATCAGAAACATAATAACAATCAAAATCAATTCTGAATTCATCGTATAACAACTTAAAACGAACGAAAACTAAAGAACATGAAGATTAAACCCATAAACTTCACTCCCGAACGCTCCAAAGTGTTACCCGAATGATTCCTAGCAACCGTATGCCTCCAAACTCTTCAAACAGCCGCTAATGATCGCCCAAGAAGTCCCAAATTCGCTGATGTTCGGTTGTTGACAAATGTGATGATTATATAAGTTCAAAAACCCTACTAGCCGTTGAATTACGAAGTCGGTGCAAAAAATTAGCGTTCACGCGGCCCGCGTAATATATGGGCTTAAGTTTACGCGGCCCGTTTGGCTCCTAAACTCAAAAATTCAATTTTCAATTCTCTGGTGGGGCGCGTAAGCTTAAGATGATATCTACGCGGCCCGTGTAAAAGCTCCAGATTCAGTTTTTCGATCCGTTTCAGCTCCCGAGCTTCCGTTTTCCGATCCGACACTTTGCTTTGGCCAATATTAACTCGTTTCTGCTTATTATGGCTGCAAAGACCTGGAAAACACAAATAAATCAATAGTATGTACAATCTACGCTAAAACGAAACTAAAACGATTATTTAACGACTAAAACGGACGCGAATAAAGATGTATTTTACAATACATTATGTGCGCATATGAGATGTCGAGTCGCGCGCCACACCGATGCCACTGCTCATACCAGGACGCCACCTGGTCATGCACCATCCATACTCGCGCGTATATGTGCGGGTGCGGCGCACCCTTTGGTCCCACTAGTGTTTGCCTTTAAGGAAACAATTTACAAGGAGTGCTCCTCCTTATATACCACTTTGAGTTTTGTCATCCCACCTATGTGGGACAAGTTGACAAAACTAATCCATTTTATTCATCTTTGTTTGTTCCAAACATACAACTTCAAGCTTCGATATCTCATTCATTTTAGCTCTATTTGGACATAGTTTGAACACAAACCCATAGATAATTATTTATACAATACATATATAAATATTATTGATGTCCAAAATATTTAGTGAAAAACTCATTTTCACTAAAATTTCCAACAATCCCCCACATGAATGGAGATCGATTAAAACACAGAAAATTCCCCGATGAAAACTCGACAGTCGAGTATTGCTGGATAGGTAGGTGTAACCTTTGAACCTTCATTTGTGAAGCATACTTAGCCTACTAGGGTTTTGTAGACGTGATGTCTTTGAACAACCCCCCATTTGTGTAAACGACAATATACATTCACACAATAATTTCCCTAGCCGGACCATCTCCTCATTTTCGTCTCCAATAATGGTCATGGAGCACTTTGCTGGTTCTACGGGAGCTCTAGGAATTATGCCCTAATTCCATTCGAAGCGACCACACTTCTCTCCAACATAGGTGATTTCCCTTTAAATCATTAAAAACGTTATGGTTTACTATGGTTTACACAAATCATTAAACCACATATTATGCTTAACCTCACAACAATGTCACTGAATATTATAGGAATGGACTAGGATGTAATTAAACACCCTTTTATAGTTTAGGGGGAGATATAAATATATATACTAGCTCATATATAAACATATATATTAGCTTTGCCCCCACAGTGACTACCATTCGGTTCATGATTAAGTTGTCCTATTGAACCTAGATCTTGGGATCTCTAGTCAACTAGGTTATGTTTCCCTCATGTCCCCTTTTCCATGGCTTTAGTCCCATTCCACAACCTGATCTCTTATCAACCCACTAGTTGTTGGATCCAAAATTATCTTTGACTTCGCTAAGTCACCAACGACAATTTAAATTGCGATTAATTGTTCTAACGTGTTCTTGACTCGCTAGTCACTTTTGCCTTTTAGTTGATTCATAAGACTTATAACTCGTGATCTCAACCTGGATCCAGTTATGCACCTTGTCTTAGAATGACATGAAACTCAATTCATGGCTAGACACGTTTTCACCATGCCTATGGTGTGTCATGACTGACCTCTTACTGGATTTTGAATCTAACCAATTAGCATTCGAGTCCAATCTACTCGATTGACTCCATATAAACATTGTGTACTCCACTTGGTCATGCGTTTGCAATATATGCAAGTCACCCCCACATTTAAGTGTAATTGGATAGCATCCAAATAAGGTGATGAAAGGTTCTCCCTTTCATTTTGAGTTTGAGAAAACTTCTCAACTACCATTTCCACATTTAAATGCAAGTCACCCCCACATTTAAGTGTAATTGGATAGCATCCAAATGGGGTGATGAAAGGTTCTCCCTTTCATTTCGAGTTTGAGAAAACTTGTCTCTTAAATGGTGCTCATCCCCCACATTGCTTGCACTTTGAATAAGTTCAAGTAATCCCTTTGGACTAAAATGAAGTTATATTTATAGTTTTGTTTTTAGCATAAAATTCATTCTTATGTCATCACATATTTTGAATGTTTAAAGTTAATTTAATCTCCGTCGAGCATATAAATTAACAAGTATTAGTCTAGCATACTTTAGACCACAATACTCTAGCATGTGAACAGAAGATGCATCATTCTGATTCTTCACAGCTTTAAGAGATAACGCATTATCTCTTCCGAACATTCGTTTCTTAGTTTAGATACAATAATGAAATTTTATTTCACCGTTCCAAAACCATCAGTTTTAGGAAGGCCTCAAAACCATAGTTAACTTCATCCATTAGGATCAAAACTCGTTTGCCTTTTTGTCTCCGAGGCTTCACCATTGACTTCCTAAAAACTTAAACATAAGTCTTAATCCAAGTCACTTTGATGAAAGATCTTTGTATAAAATCACTTGAGTCTTGAGATATAGCCAATTAGATTGACTCTCGACAACAAAGCATTCACGTACGCCTATAGTGATATATACATTTACGTTGTTGTTTCATTAATACCATGTATTGGGATACTCTCCCGAATTGAGGACCAGGCCTCCACATAGTTTAAACAACATTGATGGTGGTAGAAGCATCTACAAGTCCATCGCTATTGTAAATTTCCGTTAATAAATTTGCTGAATTTATTAAAATCATTTACAATAATAACATATATTTATTTCATATGTTATATTCTTTGAAAACTTATATGTGCATTTCCATGTTGATGCTCTCAACATTAGATGACATATCTTGTTTTAAGATTGTAAGAACTAGGTTCACTTTTATTAAAAATATTAATAAAATAAATAATAACGAGACTCTCGTTATTTGTGGGAAATTCTTCTAGTACAATACTGGTTACAAAAATTAAATAAACGAATATAAATACAATAAATTGTACCAATCTTGATTCAAGCCAACATCTTTGGAAGAACTTCAACCACACCATCTTGTACAAACTTCCACTGCAAGAATGAACAAACTGTTGTTGACGGTTTTGGTTGAGGATCGTGTTAGACACGGGGCCCTTAAAACAGATTCCGCGCCTCCTCACAGACGGTCTGTTTCCAGGATACAACAACCGAAGCAGTAGTTGTACTGCCGGAGATGACACTCATGCCCGAGATTACACCGGATATAATTTGGTGTTCTTTATTTTGTAGGAAAATACTGAGTTGTGTAAAACGACAATTTAGAGAATTCTCTTCTCTAAATTTCTATGGAACAAAAGTTCTTTCATATGTGTGTATTTCTCCATCTTTTTCGATGATCTCTAGAATGAACCATCATTCTCTTCTTATACCCACACACATAAAGAAGCCATTAAACATCAATTACTATCGTCATGAATTAGACAATTAATTCTATAATAAACAAGGTTTAATATCATTTTAATGAATTTAAGTGGTAGTCAAAGCTTTCCTGTAACTGACGGAGACTGGGTTGACTGAGTGTGACCCGCCCGCAAGCAAGCCGCGTGCTACGCAGTCTTCGCGCCACACGTGAGACACCCACCACATGTTGCGCCATGCGCCGCCTGGAGTAGTACTGTTGCGCCGTTGGCGTTCACGCCAATGGACGCGTCACTCGTGTACCATCCGCCATGACCAATGACATTCCCCCAAGGAGCGCGCATATCAACGGGATACCTCACACCATCCTTGGGTGCCCCATAAGCAAAGCCACACATAAGGACCTCGTGCGCATACTGCGCTTCTGCCGTCGCCAACGACTGACGCATAACGAACTTGCGCCGTGCGCCTACGCCACCCAAGGTGCGACATAAGCGGACCCGCCATGTATCTGACCACACGCTCATGGGCAAAAATACAAAGGCGGTGTGCGAAGTTCAAAGTGCACCACATTTGGCCTATAGCCCATGTTATGCGCGCATATGAGATGTGGAGTCCCGCGCCACACGGATGCCACTGCGCGTACCAGGACACCACCTAGTCATGCGCCATCCATACTCGCGCGCATATGTGCGGTTGCGGCACACCCTTTGGTCCCACTAGTGTGTATCTAAACCCGTCGGTCCACAAAGGTTATATTAGGCCGATCAGGCAAGTCCGAGGCCCAAAACCTTGTTGTGGACTATAAACCTATATATGATTATATATTAGCTATGTAGTTGGTTTTGATAACAATTAATTGTTTGGGCTTGAGCCCACTTCGGCCATTAAGTAAACCGCCCAACACCCTCATATTATAGGATTACGTAATATGCTCCTTATTAGATAAAACTTACAGCACAAACCAAATCAGAAACCCTGTCTCTCTCAAGAATCACGCACGGCAACAGGATACCCCCCCCCCCCCCTCTTCTCTTGCGTCTCAATTCGGTTAGTATAACACCTTTATCTGATTTCATTGATCAATGTTCTTGGGTATGAATGAATGTATTGTTTGTTTGTTGATAGCCTCTTTGATGATTCCTGGTACTTATTGTTCATAATATGAATTATGGGGGCCGAACAGTAGTTAAGGTATAACAATTAATATAATCAATTGATAAGGGTTCTTGGTTACTTGCATGAATAATTGGTAAGGAATCATGGGTGCACTAGGGTTATTAATCGATTTATTATAATGTCCAAGTATTCCTGTTAGTTGATGATTAGGGTAGCTTAATATTGTTGATTGGTGTCTACTGTTTGATAATCTTGATGATGAGGGTGTCTAGAAACAGTAGTGTGTGTGGCGTAATATAATGGATCCAATTCGATTTATGAGGATAATGAGTGTTATGATAATTGCTATGTTGAATGTTATGAAATTGCAATACTGTTTATGATAATGTGAATATAGAAGAGTAGGGGAACTGATTAATTGAAGTTTAACATAAGGGAATAACTAGTAGAACAAATCAGTACATTAATTTGGACCACACAACATCGACTGGGCCGGTCAGGTTTAGGAAGGTATGATGATATGATTCGGATGAGTGGTATATGTGTAAATTGCCATTCATGAATTAATAAAGTGTTGAAAATTACATTATGAAAAGTGGATATGGGTCTCGTACAGCTACTGACAAATAAAGAAAACTATAAGTGGTTGTTTTGGGTCGTATGAGTAGGTGGGCTGCACACCTTTCTGTTACGAACCAAATCGTTAACCAATTGATCCAAAGAAAATAGATAAGAAGCTTGAAAGAACTTGAAGATTTTTAGAAGAGACTCAATTCATATTTTTCATTCCTAATTAAAATAAACAACTAGTTGGCTTTATATAGCCTTCAAGAAAGGAAATTACATAAGAAAATAATACTCCACTAACCCACTAACATTCTTAATTAACTAACCCACTAAACATGAAATAAGGAAAATAATAGAATTGCATGGGAACATGGCATGGAGATCAGGGGCACGTATCACTTTCATTGGGTCACACTCATGGGTAGCCACAAAGTGAACATGGACCACTCACTGGTTAATGTCACACATATGAATTGAGTTATATTTATTAGTGGGCTGCATACATGATTTGTGGGATAAATACTGAATTGGGCCGCATGTTGTTGTTTGGATAGCATTTAGTGAATATTTAGAATAGTTGGGCCACATGCGTTATAAAGTGGGAATCAAAGGGATTGGGTCAGTTAGGAAGTGGCCCAACAGCGAATGCCTGGTTGGACTGTTTGGATTAATTACGAGTATGGCTCAGATATTTGTTGAATAACAACATGAAAATGATTTGTTAAATTACTTGTTACAATTAACGAATGTTGTTAAATGTAAACTGAACCACCTATGTTATTGAGTGATATGAACTTGCATTGTTAGACCCAACTGCCTGCTATGATCTGTGAAAAAAACGTACGTGCTGTTTAATTGTAATCTGTGTTATAAATGCAAAGAAAACATGTTTTACGCGTGCATGAAATTGACTAACTCTAGTAACCACGGTAGGGCTTGATTGACCACTGTTGATAAACGTGTAGCTAAATCTACCGAGCAAACCAAAGGTGAGTTCATCTCTCTTGAGCATGCGTCCCGGTGGTTGGGACAGTCAGTGGGTATCCCGGGGAGGGATAAGTCTTTTGGGTAAAAACGGGAATGTTGGATAATATACTCTTCCTATCACCTTTAAAGTCCCTCCGTGTTGTTTGGTTACCGGGGAGGTAACATGGTATTAGTTAGTAGCGCTACTTAGGTTTGGCAACCTCACCCCGTTCCTGGGAGGACGGGTGTTGAACTAATGACCTAGTCATGACCAATGCTTTGATAGGAGCATTGGAGAAAGGGCAAAATAATCAGAAGCCGTCTTGTATTCGGGGTATTATCAACATTACTTTTGGATTTAAATTCAATGGATTAACTAAACACTTGGTAACCAACGTTTTTGTAAAACTATGAACTCACCAGCGTTGTCTGATACACTTATTGCATGCTCGCAGGTCGTTAGATTACTTGGATTTGGAACTTGTTGTCTGAAGTAGTTGGAGTGGTCATGGGTCGCTCTGATTGGATACACATACTGGTTCATTGATTTCGTACATTTGTTTTGAGAATATTTAAACCATGGTTTCGTTAATGCTTCCGCTGAACATATTGATTTTCATTTAAACTTGTTGATGGTATTTTATTAATGATTGAGAACTTTATTTAGAAACTTGTATGGGTTCAATGTAATTAGTAGCTCATTGTTGGTACATCACACGCCTATCAGGGACACTCCCTAGGTGGTATTTTGGGGGTGTGACATATACCACTTTGAGTTTTGTCATCTCGCCTATGTGGGACAAGTTGACAAAACTAATCCATTTTATTCATCTTTGTTTGTTCCAAACATACAACTTCAAGCTTCGATATCTCATTAATCTTAGCTCTATTTAGACATAGTTTGAACACAAACCCATAAATAATTATTTATACAACACATATATAAATATTATTGATGTCCAAAATATTTAGTGAAAAACTCATTTTCACTAAAATTTCCAACAGTAACTTGATGCAATTTGAGTTGGGATTTTGAGGGTTTATGGGATTTTAGGGAGGGAGAGTGTGATTGATGTGAATTGGGGGTTTGATTGTGGTTTTGTATATGGGGTTTGTGAATCGTGAGGTTTTGGGTCCATTTTTTGGTTGATTGAAGAATTATGAAGGTGGAGGTTGAAGGTGAAGATGTTGAATATGAAGGTTTGGATGGTTGAATTTGAATGCTGCTGCTTATGATCTGTATGTTAAATAAGGGTATAAATGGGGGAAGATGTTGATCTGTATGTTAAATAAGGGTATAAAGGAATTAAATATATTTAATTTAGTTTATTAATTATTAATATGTTGAATGAAAATCAGTTGGACAAAAATGCCCCTGAACAAAAAGACAAAATAGGCAGGTTGCAACAGTCAAAAAAAGAGGTTTTTGAATTTTGGACTAAAATGGCAATAAAAGTGAAACCAAATGAACCCAGATTTAAAAAGTTTGAGATTTTGACTAAAATGACAAATGTGCCCAAACCACAGGGACCAAAATGGCATTTTACTCTAGATTTTATAAAAAAAATAAAAATTAAATAAATTTGTAAGGGTGAGAGGGGCACTCCCCTCTTAGGGGAGTCCCCTCTCTTACACATACCCAATCAGGTTATGTCACGTCAACTCCCCTCTTAACTCCCCTCATACCCTCAAATTGATGGCGACACTCCTCTCTTAGGGGACTTGCATTTTTCTTTTCTTTTTTTTGTTTTTTTATTTGTTGTAATTATGCATGTTTATAAACTAAAAAATATTAATAAAAATTAAATAAAATTTAATAAAAGACATTTCATTAAATTAAAAATAAAAATTACATTCAAAGTAGAAAATAAAAATTACATCGCAATACTACATAAAAATTTTAGAAATTGCACGGCCACTCGTACTTGTTAGCGATCTCGCGCTTTCGGGCGAGGATGAACGGCAACATTTCCGGCGGAACATCGTCGTGCTGCTTGAGGAATGTTTTCATATCTCGATCGTTCGCGTAGTTTCTCATCGTCTCGCGTTGTTCCGTTATGAGCTCGCGAGCCTCCGACTCTCTTTTCTTCCTCAATTCAATCGCCTCCGACTCTCGATCGTGCGCGTAGTTTCTCATCGTCTCGCGTTGTTGGTTATTTATATTGTCAAAATTGAATTTTTTTTTTAAATTGACCGTTGCCCAACGTATACCATCGATCCTTGTGCAAACCTTGTGCGGTGAACTCTCCCCGATCCCCCTCCTCGAATTCACTCACCGCGGTGATGGCGGCGGTGTTCCCGCTCGGGGACTTGGGTCACCGGACTCACCGCCCCACTCCCCGCATGGTGCCCCGTATACCCTAAGGATTAAAAAATGATTGGGTGGGGGTGATGTGGAGCGAAAAAGGCGTAAAACCATAATAGGTGTTAGTGAAAGTAAGTGAAGAAAAGTTAGGTGTTCATGTGAGGTGACATTACTTTATTACGTCACAATAAATAATGTGAAGTATAAGGGCATGAAAGTACATGAGATAGCCATATGGTGAAAATTTTCTTTTTGTGGACAAAACTTGGCGTGTAAGCGCACAAAGACATGGGTGGCAAACACATGCTCAGACTATGGTTACTTGACCTGTACACGTATCAATATCACACTTGTCAAGCACAAAATAAAAGACCAAACCATTGCTCATGGTACAACAACAAATGCGAAAAACATCATTAATGCAACATGTACAATTAGTTAATGCCTTAATATGTTACAAATTAGAGTATATGTCACTACTACAAAAATGGAGCATTAGACGGTGTTGAAGATTTGTTTTAGACATAAACCTATTATTACACAAGGAAATATCTTAATTGATCTATTTTGGTGAGTAGTAGAAGATTTGTTATTAAGGATGCAAACTTTAACTAAAGTTGCATGTTTACACACCAGGTGTTCGATCATTTGTCATAGTGAATTAAGAAACACCATATTTGAACTTTTAGCTGCCTCTTTTGGTAAAAGTTTAGTTTTTGTTTCACTTATACTTGCAGGTATGTAAAGATCTATTATTGCAAGGTATGTTTACTAAGAAGTTTTTGTTTCACTTATACTTGTATGTAAACAAGTATTGTTTCATTAATCATTTGTAACTGATTTTGTTTCTGATTCACTTTTGAACTAAAGTGGGATCCATATATGAAACTTTCAGTAGCTTTGTGCCTTCCATAGTTCCATTTTTTCTACCTGCTAGTTGTCTACAATTGCATATTTTGTTAATTCAATTTGCATAACAAGAACATTTGTATTACTAATTTACTAGTGATGGGTTAAAATAAAGTAACCCAGATGATTTTGTGTTTTTTAACAACATGATTGGAGTGTATACAACTCTTGTGGTTCGGATGTATTCCTTGTGATAGAGATTTGACGTGCATGATTCATGAGTATATGTTCGTCTAGTCTTTTCTGGTTGTAATGTTATTCGGGTTATAATCGCAAGGCAATGGTTCAGTTTTTAATGGTAG
Source organism: Helianthus tuberosus (assembly GCA_030545235.1). NCBI lineage: Eukaryota > Viridiplantae > Streptophyta > Magnoliopsida > Asterales > Asteraceae > Helianthus > Helianthus tuberosus. The sequence goes on from CM060400.1 coordinate 18,316,605, forward strand.
CCACTACCCAGCCTTCAGCTTGGTTCGATAATTGACACACCTTGGGTCCCTTTAGCCGGTGCCTAACTTATAGAAACTTGAATGAGGGTCATTTTTATAATATTCAATCAAGTGTTGCTGATGTTGTCACTAACAGGGAGTGGAATTGGCCCCTTGATTTCCGAGATTACCCCATCCGCTACTGATAGAGTGATTGTATTCACCATACATCTCAGAAGCTAGCCAAGCTTGCAAAATTTGAGTTTCTTGTTCTATAATTTTTATGAAATTGGATGTGTTATTTAGTTACATGTGATGATTTTGTGTGTAATAGTGGTTAAACCTTACACACTGGTCGTACTCTATGTATTATATATCTAATATTGAGTATTACTCTTTTGAATATTGTGTTAGTAAGCTAGTGTGATTTATTGTGTTTTGAGTGTTTATCTGGGCTTGGGGCATTTCGTACAGTTGATGATTGATGCCTGTCCCTTATAGATAGCAATCTCATGTGACCATTATGCATGTTAAAGTTATATGATTTGCAAACACTTTACATTCTGCGTCATTACACCTGTTACAAGCTCTATGCACATAGGAGTTTATGTATATATTCATACATAGTTTGAGGAAACAGCTATAAGGCAAAAATTGAGCAGAACAGTTAAGTTGCAGTTTGTCAAACATGATATATTTTCTCATTAGAGAGATGTAAACAGAGATATCGTTTCTGTTAGTGCCTCGTGATTCACAGTCTGGAGTAATGTGCATTTGTTTTTAATTTGTTATTTACATTACCATATACAAGGCAAATATTGAAATTTTAGTTTAAGGTACTTCGTTTTATAGCTTGCATTGGGATGAAGCATTTAATATTTTTTTTAAATAATAATGATATTTTCATTAAAATGCCAAAGTAACATTGGGATGAAGCATTTAATGTATTTGGCGATTCTGTATTTCTTTGTGATAACTAGAATTTATACCCGCGCTTCGCGGCGGGATAACGTTTTTTTTTTAAAGTTGCGCGTACGTCAAAACGTAACTTAAATTTATACCACTTGTAACTAAAGCTAAACACATAAAACTCGATTACAAAAGTATTTAGAAAGTTAAATGGTTGTCAGTGTCAATGGTGAAAGTTGAGAAAACACAAAAAAAAAAATTATGTCGAAACGTAAATCAACTTAAGTTTATATCGACAGGTAAATAAAAATAAAGACGTAAAACTCGATTAAAAAGTATCTAGAAAGTTGAGGATTGTAAGAGTCAATGCTGAAAATTAAAGGTTAAAAGTAAAAAAAAAAATTATGTCGAAACGTAAATCAACTTAAGTTTATATCGACACGTAAATAAAAATAAAGACGTAAAACTCAGTTAAAAAGTATTTAGAAAGTTTAGGGGTCGTGAGAGTCAATACTGAAAGTTAAAGGTTAAAAGTAAAAAGAAAGAAAACCAAAAAAAGACAAAAAGAAGTTAAAGTATTTAGAAACCTAAGGGGTCGTAAGAGTCAATACTAAAAGTTAAAGGTTAAAAGTAAAAATAAAGAAAACAAAAAAAAAAGAAAGTTACTGTACCATTGTAGACGTAAAACTCGGTTAAAAAGTATTTAAAAAGTTAAAGGGTTGTAAGAGTCAATACTGAAAGCTAGAGGTCAAAAGTAGAAAAAAAAAACTAAAAATAGACAAAAAAAAAAAGTTATACGTATTTAGAAAGTTAAGGGGTCGTAAGAGTCAATACTGAAAGTTAAAGGTTAAAAGTAAAAAGAAAGAAAACCAAATAAAGGAAAAAAAAGTTACTGTAGCACTGTAGCAGCGCTATTCGGTTAAAAAGTATTTAGAAAGTTAAGGGGTCGTAAGAGTCGATACTGAAAGTTAAAGGTTAAAAGTAAAAAGAAAAAAAACTAAAAGTAGACAAAAAAAGTCATAAGTATTTAGAAAGTTAAGGAGTGGTAAGAGTCAATATTGAAAGTTAAAGGTTAAAAGTAAAGAGAGAGAAAAAAAAAAGGATGTTACTGTAGCACTGCAGCAGTGCTACAGTGAATTCAAGTTGTTCTTTAATATTATTTATAATTGCCACATTCAATTGATCACACGACAGAGCATGGTACAAAATTCTATGCATAAGTTACATATTGGTGAGTATTGTAAGGTCGGGAGGGGGCGGCGGCGTTAGTGGAGAGTATGTAGTTTTCATATAGAAATTATTGGGTATATACGTTTTTGACCCCTCGGTTTTATAAAATTTTTTGGTATATACGTTTTCGACCCCCCGGTCGTAAATCTCAAGCTTCGCCATTGTTTGGTAGTTGCAATTTTCGTCCAAAAACCATTTTTTTCTTTTATTCAGTTATATATATATAAAAAAACTTTAATAAAAAAAATTAAACTAAAAAATAAAAATAAATATTAATATATAAAATAAAACCCTTTATTTTAAAATATATATATATATAACAAAAATTCACCAATCCCCAACCACACCCTCTCTCTCTCTCCACAGGTCCACAACCCCACCCCCACCCCCACCTCCTCCGTCACCCGTCACCCATCACCGCCCACCTCCACCACCCATCACCGCCCACCTCACACGTATAAAACAATCGGGGATTGGTGGATTTTTATTATATATAAAATATTTTTTTTAAAAATTAAAGGTTTTTTTTAATATATATTGATTCATATTCTGTTTTTAAAATTAAAGGTTTTTTTTTACATATTAATATGTATTTTTATTTTTTTAGTTTAAGGGTTTTTTTAATTAAAGTTTTTTTATATATATAACCGAATAAAAGAAAAAAAAAAGGTTTTTTTAGATGAAAATGGCAACTACCAAACTATTTAGTATGAGTTAACTGACATTTTTAACGAAGTTGGTGGGTTATACCAGAATGACAAAAAAAATGGAAAACTCAGGGACCCAGAGGAAAAAAAAACCTATTTGGATTAAACTGACAATTTATGACAAACCTTAGGGACTAAAATGACAATTTACTCTGAATAAAAATAAAAGAAATATAGGAAGTGACAATTTATGACAAACCTTAGGAACTAGACCTAGCTCGAGCTCGGCTCGAACTCGATTCGAGCTGGCTCGGCTCGAGCTCGACTTTCAAATCGAGATGAGATTTGAGACTCGAGCTCGACTCGATTAGAAATCAAGCTAGCTCCGCTCGGCTCGATCTAGCACCAACTACCAAAAAACCGCAAAAATTACTACTTATAAAGCCCTTAGAAATAAATTTCTTCATAGACTAAGGGTCATAATTGCCATTTAATTTAATCATATGGCTAAATATGCAAGTATAAATTGTTAATTCACTTTGTACATAGTTTACCTTCTTTTATAGGAGAGATACTCTCTTAGTTTTTGTTTTCTAAGCGATGTGAGACAAAAAAAAAATAAGGATGTAAACCTTATCGAGCTAGCTCATGAGCTCACCAGCCGAGCCAGGCCAAGCTCGAGCTCGGCTCGTATACAAACTGAGCCGACCCGAGCCGAGCTGGCTCGTTTCCAACCGAGCCAATTTCGAACCAAGCTTTCTTCGAGCGAGTTTCGAGCGAGCTGCGAGCCACGAGTTTTTTGAACACCCCTAATAGTTAATAGTGAAAAATATTTATTTATTTTGTTCGTCAATTTAACTCAACGCAAAAAAATTATATTATTTTTAATTTGAATTGATTGATGTGTTTAGTTTACTCTTTCCTAATCTTTTGAATATTGTGTTAGTAAGCTAGTGTGATTTATTGTGTTTTGAGTGTTTATCTGGGCTTGGGGCATTTCGTACAGTTGATGATTGATGCCTGTCCCTTATAGATAGCAATCTCATGTGACCATTATGCATGTTAAAGTTATATGATTTGCAAACACTTTACATTCTGCGTCATTACACCTGTTACAAGCTCTATGCACATAGGAGTTTATGTATATATTCATACATAGTTTGAGGAAACAGCTATATGACAAAAATTGAGCAGAACAGTTAAGTTGCGGTTTGTCAAAGATAATATATTTTCTCATTAGAGAGATGTAAGACTATGGGGTATGGGGCGGGGTTGGGGCGTGGGTTGGGTACAAACGCCCAAGTCACCACCCCGGGTGGGCTTGGGTTTCGGCGTGGCCCTTGGGCGGGGGTTTCAGCCCGGGCGTTGGGCATGCCTAGCGGTCCTCCGTGGCCGGCTCGGCTCTCATTGGCTGATTGGCTAGGTCATAGCGGCTATGTTTAAAATTTAAAAAATAACCGTTTGGTCAAGCCAAACGGTTCACCCAAGTCACTATAAAACCCCCCAACCCCACCGCCTGTCCACATCGCTACCCCAACCCTTCACTCCACCTACCCGAACCCGCTACCCACACTTGATAAATGGCCTCTTGGACGCACGAGGAAGAGCTAGCACTTGTCACGAGCGTTGTGGACGCGATGAAGGGCCGCCAACCCGGTGAGACCCGTTATTGGCCGGAAGCTTTCGCTAGCTACCCTGCACAACGTGGGGAACGACCGGCACAATTTAAACGCGTGCCAACACAAGTGGCACGAGCTACGACCGAACCTCGACCGATTTAAAGCCTACTACAACAGCGTCTCGGGCGGTGATATAAGTCACGAAGACCGGGTGGCGGTGGCCAACATCGAGTTCCGGGGCAAGGAGCGGAATCCGTTTGACAAGCTCGCCCTGTTCGAAATCTACCTAACGCTTTAGGCTTTTTTTTTTTTTTTTTTAATTTTGTAATCCTTTTTTTGTAGAATTTTGTAATTTTTAGGAAATTTTAATAATAATTTTAGCCTTTTTTTTTAATTTTGTGTGTATTTTCCAATTTTAGGCTTTTTTTTAATTTTAATAAAACTGGCCAACCCACGCGGGCTAGCCACGCCCCGCCATACCGACCAACACGTCACTCACCAACGGGGAGGCTCGAAGTCCACGTGTCAACCCATGCCCCAAACCCGCGCCCCACCATACCCCACGGTCTAAACAGAGATATCGTTTCTGTTAGTGCCTCGTGATTCACAGTCTGGAGTAATGTGCATTTGTTTTTAACTAGGTTTTGCCCGCCCGCGTTGCGGGGCATTAAGGCGAATATTTCTTTCTCATAGCATTTACGTTTGTATTTTAGTTACTTGTACATACTACTCATAACACGATCTCAAAAAAAATTACATTGACTAAACAAAGTAAAACAAAATACTACCATACTTTCGCTAAAAAAAACTAAAACGATGGAAAAACTAGCGCTTGGCATGACGAATAAAAATTAAATCGAGCCAACCAATTAAAACAAAACACTACCATAGTCTTGTAAAAAAATATTAAAACGAATTTTATACTGGGGGCAAAATCGTAAATAAACACAGAAAAAATCATATCGAAATGTAAATCAACTTAAGTTTATATCGACACATAAATAAAAAATAAAGACGTAAAACTCGATTAAAAGTATTTTGAAAGTTAAGGGGTTGTAAGAGTTAATACTGAAAATTAAAGGGTAAAAGTAAAAAGAAAAAAAAACCACAAAAACAAAAGAAAGAAAGAAAAAGAAAAAAAAAGTAAAAAAAAAATATTAAAACGAATTTTATACTGAGGGCAAAATCGTAAATAAATACAAAAAAATCATGTCAAAATATAAATCAGCTTAAGTTTATATCGACACGTAAATAAAAACAAAGACGTAAAACTCGATTAAAAAGTATTTAGAAAGTTAAGGGATTATAATAGTCAATGCTGAAAATTAGAGGGTAAAAGTAAAAAAGAAAAAAAAAACCACAAAAAGAAAAGAAACAAAAAAAAAGGAAAAAATAAAGAATAAAAGAGAAAAAAAAAACAACACCACTACTGTAGCAAAGTGGTGTTGTCATTTAATATATAACTAGGTTTTGCCCGCCCGCGTTGCGGGGCATTAAGCCGAATATTTCTTTATCATAGCATGTACGTCTGTGTTTTAGTTACTTGTACATACTAATCATAACATGATCTCAAAAAAAATACATTGAGTAAACACAGTAAAACAAAATACTACCATGCTTTTGCCAAAAAACTAAAACGATGGAAAAACTACCGCTTGCTATGACGAATAAAAATTAAATCGAGCCAACCATTTAAAACAAAGCACTACCATAGTCTTCTAAAAGAAATATTAAAACGAATTTTATACTGGGGGCAAAATCGTAAATAAACACAAAAAAATCATGTCGAAATGTAAATAAACTTAAGTTTATATCGACACGTAAATAAAAATAAAGACGTAAAACTCGATTAAAAAGTATTTAGAAATCTAAGGAGTTGTAAGAGTCAATGTTGAAAATTAAAGGGTAGAAGTAAAAAAGGAAAAAAAAACAAAAAAAAAAAAGTAAGTAAGAAAAAAAAGAAAAAAAAAATGACAACACCACTATAGCAAAGTGGTGCTGTCATTTGATATATATAATAATAATTTGTTATTTACATTTCCTACATATACAAAAACCAAATGGGGGAATAGTGTCAGGCAGCTGCCTGACACTCCCCCATTGGACCAACACGTTTATTGTTTTATATCAATTTTAAAATTACGTTTTTACCCCCAGCTCAAAATAAAATTACGCTTTTTGTCACCATCTCAAAATTACGATCTTGCCCTCAATTCAAAATTACGACTTTGCCTGGCTCTCTCCCATTGAACCAAACAGTTTATTATTTTATATCCATTCTAAAATCACGTTTTTGTCCCTCTTTAAAATTACGGTTTTGCCCCCAGCTCAAAATAAAATTACGGTTTTGTCCCTAGCTCAAAATTACGATCTTTCCCTCCATTCAAAATAAAATTGTGGTTTTACCCTCAGCTCATAATTACCTTTTCGCCACCAGTTCAAATAAAATTTTGTTTGTGCCCCCATTTAAAAATTACGATTTTGCCCTCTGTTTAAAAATGTGATTTTCCCCGTTTAAAAATTGTGATTTCGCCCTCAATTCAAAATTACGTTTTTTCTCCAGTTCAAAATAAAATTATGTTTTTGCTCCTAACTCAAAATTACGATTTTGCCCTCGGTTTAAAAAAAATTGTGCTTTTGCCTCAAGCTTAAAATTATGATTGTGTCCTTAGTTCAAATTTATATTACGTTGTTACCCGAAGTTAAAAATTACGAATTTGCCCCTGTGAAAATTTACAATTTTGCCACAAGTTCAAATTTACAGTACTGCTATTACTTTAACTTTAACTTTTGCCAAATTACGATTTTACCCCAGTCAAAAAATACAACTTTCCCTCCGTTAAAAATTACAATATTGCCATTGTTTTAGTTTTTTTTTTATCAAAACTATAAAAGTGTTTTGTTTTAATTGGTTGACTCGATTTAATTGTTTTTCGTGTCAATCAGCTGACTAACACTCGCTCATTGTTTGACCATCGCCCCTCAACGCGGAGGGGCATCAACTAGTTACCATATACAAGGCAAATGTTGAAATTTTAGGTTAAAGTACTTCGTTTTATAGCTTGCATTGGGATGAAGCATTTAATGTATTTGGTGATTATGTATTTCTTTGTGATAATTGCCACGTTCAATTGATCACAGGACAGAGCATGGTACAAAATTCTTTACATAAGTTACATATTGGTGAGTATTGTGAGTTTCTGGCCGGGATGGTAGGGGGTCTATCTGAATTGGGCTGGGAATAATAAATTGGGCCATTGGTCGGTTGGTGGATTTGTTTTTTTTGCACCTTGGGCCAATTCAATGTTTCGTATGGGCCACCTTTTGTACTTATTCACTTATTTGGGTGGTGCGGCCCAGATTGTGTAATATTTTTATAATAATGATGGGCAACAGGAATCTGTTAGGGTATGGGCTTATTATTTAATAGAGATGGCAAGGTCCAATGGGTTGATTATGTCTTCATTCATGGGCTTGAATTATGGGTTTTTGGACTGGACCAGATTGATTGGCACCATCTTGAAAAGCTGGTGATCCGTAAGATTAAGGGAAGCCAAGCTAAATATCTTTGTTGGCTCTTTGGGGTACAATAGAATATAGATGGCGATTGTACAAGGCTGGCCCAAGAGCAGGGCCGGCTCAACCATTTTGGTGGCCTAAGGTGAAGTAAAATCTTGTGGCCTTTTTCCGCAAAAAAATGTATGTGATTGAAAGTTAAACTTGAAAGGCCCAAGTGTAATTATTTGAAAGATTGTGTTAAAATTTAAAAACAAGAAAAAAAATTGTTAACCAGGGATTCGAACTTGGGTCTCACCAACATCCATACATTCACAAAACCACTACACTACCAACCATCAATCTATTGATAACCCACACCCTAAATCTTTTATAAATGAACTGTGTTTTCATCAAATTATGGAGGCCCTATAGTTTTGTTGGCCCAAGGCCCAAGCCTCATTTGGCTTACCCTTGGGCCGGCCCTGCCCAAGAGTTCTTTCATCTCCAACTTGGAAATTTTGGGTATTATTATATTGTTGGATTTAAAAGATATGAATTGGATATTTGAATGATGTTTTAGTTAGGCTTTTAATTTGGTGTTATGAGATGGGCCTATGTTGGCCCACTGGAGATGGATTATTTATTTCCTTGTGATTAGTCCAAATCAGGCTCTAAGCCCAATTGTAAGATTTTGTATTAGTTTTCTTTTCTTTAAGGGCTATTTTTCCCAAAAAAAATGGTACAATAAATAGACTACCTTATAAAGAAGGTGCTTGATACTCTCACTGTCACTTATAATAGGGGTGTGAATTTTCGACACAACACGAACCGAACACGAAATTTTGGGTTTGGGTTTACTCTAAACGGGTTTAACAATGTGTAGTACCCCGATAGAATCCCACCACAGCAATACTTTCTATGCAATCACCCTTGCTAAAATAAAACAAACATAAAGAACACAAGTAGGTGGTGAAGGGGTGTGAAACCCATTTGTGAACCACTATAACCGCCAACACTTAGGTTTACAATAATAATACATAATCCCACTAAACTTGGGATAAATACTAAATTATTTCTAACATCTAGTTCATGGGTTTGGTCAGGTTGTGGTTCTGACCCGCCAAGATTCATTGAAAAACCATGTAAGTGTTTTAAAATTTAAACCTAGTTCTTTTAGGAGTTAAACCAATCGTTCGATCGATTAACACAAACCATCTGAGTCCGACTTCTTTATGCATTACCACAGTCAGACTTGCAGACTAAAATTGTATACAAATCTCCATCAAAATATATTGTATACAAATCATTCAAGTTGGATCATCTCTCTTTGGTTGTCTTTAGCAGCCATGTTCATTCTCTAGCTAGGTAAGTTTGATATTTTGCAGCCATGTTACTTACGTTTTAATCAGATTCTGATTTGCAGCCACTTGATCTGGCCCAAAACCATTTCATCGGCAACCCGTGATGCCCGCTAAAACCTGGACCCGCCTCGCCTGGTTCGGTTCATGTTAACATTTTAGCCCCTTGTCGGTTATAGATAATCCAAATATAACTAACTAGTCAAACAGAACACAACGTCTAAGTCATAGCTGGCTATAACTCAAATAAGGCCCCAAAAGCTGAAAAACAATTGAAAAGAATTCAAATGGATGTAAAATTAGTAACAGAAAGAAGGTCCCTGTTACATTCATAATAACAAACCTAAATATACAAAAGACTGGACTTTGAATACTTGTTTTTTTAATCCAAACCATTCCTTCGGAGACTCATGTTCATGTTCTGAGTGCCTTGTTTTTCACAGCTCTACTGCGTACAGGTCAAAATTTGTTCCTGGGTGTAATTCTGTGAAGGATGTAAAACCACACGACTCAAGCTGATCTCTAGACCCAATAATACGCAGGCCTTTCAATTGAAATATGCTCTCTGGAAGACCACTTATGCCCGCACCAACTATATATAACTCTGTCAAAGATTCTAAACACCCAAGTTCCTCTGGCAATTTCTCAACTTTATCACAACCAAAGAGATTTAAACATTTTAAACATTTCATCTTACATATGTTGTTTGGAATATCTCGTAAGGATGTACACTTTTTTAGGTCTAACTTCTCTAAACATTCTAAACATTCAAGTTTCTCGGGCAATTTCTTAACATTATAACAACTATCAAGAAGTAAGTGTTTTAAACATTTCATCTTACATATGCTATTCGGAATATCTCGTAAGGATTTGCAATAGCATAGCTCTAACTCCTCTAAACACTCTAATCTGCATATATCTTCTGGTAATTGCTCAATATCCTGACAATTCCTAATTTCAAGTGATTTCAGATGTTTCAACATATAAATGCTATCCGGAAGATGCTGAATCTCTACCTCCCTCAATGAAAGCTTCTCTAGACTTTCTAACTGCCACAGATCCCTAGAAATACTCCCAGGAATACTGCCTTTAAGTTCAAGCCCTCTTAAATGTTGTAAACCACAAATAGTTGCAGACCAACATTCTAGGTTTTTGCAAGGGCATAGACCAGAATAAATAAGCTTGAAAAGATTTCCCATCCATGAGGATACAGGTTCATCTGTTTCCAATTCAAACCCAAACTTTGGCAATTTATTATTAGGGTGCAGTGGGCATATATGTATGCATTGTGCCATTATATTTGATGTAGCTTGGTTCTTCGGTGAGTAATACATAAAAGTTTTAAAATTTGAGTGAGTGTCTAAGCTAAAGTAGACAAGCTTTTCTAGACATCCAACTGGAGCATGAATTTCTAGCAGACAATAACATTTTGAAAGATCTAATATCTCAAGATTTGGAATCAGCTCAAGGTTAAGGTTACTCACCTTAGAACCCCTGATTTTAAGGTATATGAGATTTGGACATTCAACGGGCATGTGGAGTTCGAACTCATTACATGCATCAAGATCTAACTTCTCGAGATTTGGGGTCATCCCGAGGTTCAGGTTACCCACCTTAGTTATATAGAGTGTGAGCATTTTGAGGTTTGGACATTCAACAGGCATGTGGAGTTCTACAAAGTCAGCACATCCTCTAAGATCTAACTTCTCGAGATGTGGAGTCATCCCAAGGTTAAGGTTACTCACCTTAGAAAGACTGAGATGGAGGATTTTGAGGTTCAGACATTCAACCGGCATTTGTAGTTCTACAAAGTCAAAACATTCTCCGAGATCTAAATGCTCGAGATATGGGATCATCCCAACGTTAAGGTTACTCGCCTTAGTACGACCGAGGTTGAGGAACTTAAGGTTCGAGCATTCAACCGGCATATGGAGTTCTACAAAGTCCTTACATCCTTGGAAATTTAAATGCTTGAGATGTGGAGTCACCGTAAGGTCAAACGTTCTCAACTTTGAATAGGAGAGGTCAAGGAATGTAAGCTTATTAAAAACCTGTCATGAGGAATAAACAAATGAATATTAATTAGTGTAATACAAAATATAACATTATATGCATTATGCAAAACAACCGATCAACCATTATTCTACCTTTCTTTCTCCCCCTTCCCAGAGTTGAGAGATATTGCTCCTTGCCATTTCAAGGTTAACAAGCTTATTTGCTCGAAATATTTTAGGTAAACAACAAAAAGGGTATTCACGCCAACATAGTGATTGTAAAGAATCTGGTAAGTATTGGCTAACTTCATCGACAACTTCCCTTTTGAAATTACCAGGGTTCACGTAAAGAAATCTGAGGTCCTTCATCTTTCCAAGACCTTTCATAATAATTGCTGGATTGAGATATGTATCCTCGAGTTTTATACATTTTGTTTCTTGATTACCCTATAAATAGAAAAACTTTATATGAATTTTTTGTAATAACAAATAAAAATGTTCTAGTTTTCCACCTTCATATAAACTTGAACCTTACCAATTCATTAACCAATATATCTTCAATTTCCTCTTTAATCCATAATCGGCTATGTCTATTAGGCTCATCAGGATGCAAACGCCTAACGATATTCCTGCCCATTTCTTCTAGATGGTCATGCATGAACAACTTCTCAACATCATCTTCATCATAGAGTTCAACCTTAGATAAAGTTATCAAGGACTTTTGTACAAGAACTCTTAGACCGATCTGAGCATGAAATCCACGACTTTCAAGTATTCTGATTGCTTCCTTCTTCCTTTTACCTTTGAGTATGCAAGCAATATCCATAAATATTTCTTTTTGATCATTCTCTAGACCACTAAAGCTTAATTCCAATTTTTCCAGAGTTTCTTTAAGAGGAATTGTTTTCAATCTTCCGATGGCATCTGCCCATTCACTCTTGATTCTATCACAAAGAAATGAACCCAAAACTTTAACTGTTAATGGAAGTCCAGCAGCATAATGTATAACCATTCTTGATAGCTCTTCATACCCCTGATTTGGAATCTCTCTCCCAAATGCATACCTACTGAAGAGGCAAATAGCTTCCCCATCAGATAACAGATTGACATCATGAATAAAGTTCACTCGATGCGCCTTCAACACTTGCTCATCTCTTGTTGTGATGATGATTCTACTTCCCGTCTTAAACCAAGTAGGCTCACCTGCTAACGCTTCCAGCTGCCCTATATCATCCACATCATCTAGAACTAGAAGAATCTTTCGATTACCCATCATCTTTTTCATCATATTTTTTCCGTCTGAAACACTTGGTACAACAACGCTTTGATCATTTAACACAGTTGAAAGGACATGTCTTTGCAACTCCTTCAAACCAGAGCCTTTTGAAACTTCCCTTACATTTTCGACAAAGCTTTTACCTTCAAACCCGGTCGATATATAATCAAAAACAGCTCTCGCCAAAGTGGTCTTTCCACCACCTCCTATCCCCTTGATCCCTATCATACGAACATCATCAGAATCAATTTCTAAAGATGAAACCATGTCCATTACCCGGGTTTCCATCCCTACTAATTTTCCATCGATGCTTGTATTAAAGAAATGTAGCTTTCGCGAAACCTCTTTAACAATTTGTTGGATGAATCTTGCTTCATGGCTGTGTGTTAAAGAAGATTCAATTATATCACTCAGAATCCCACATGAAACATGAGATGTACCTATTAAACACAGATGATAAAGAAACAAAAGTGATGGATATATGTACCCATTAACAGTGTTCTTCAACTCCATCCCAGCCAGGCCTGCTGCTTCATTTAGAGCATATCTCCATCTCCCAACATCCTCTTCCTTTTCCTGTTTGGCGAAATGCAAACTTTCTTAATATTACTAACAAATCAAGAAACTTTTTCTACAAATCCAGTGTTACCATATCCGACGTCCTCTTCCTCTTCCTTGTGAACAGCTTAAAGAAGGAGAACATCCCGCTACCCTTTTCATGTTTAGCAACAAGTTTTGCAAAGGCTTCCCCAAATGCCCCACTTTGGTGGCGCACTTCGATGAGTTCCACATCATAGAAGATGGGGTAAGCAGTATGCTCGGCTGTCTTCTGGCACTTGATAATCTCCACCAGCTCGTCTAAGCACCACGATGAAGACGCATAGTTCTTGGAGAATACAATTATGTAAAATCTCGAGTCTTGTATGGATCTCAATAGCTGCTCCTTGATCCTTTCACCTTTGTCGATTGTTTCATCATCTTTGTAAGTAATAATGCCTTTATTCACAAGAGCAACATAGAGATGATCAACAAAGGTCTTGCGGGTGTCTTCACCCCGGAAACTCAAGAAGACATCGTACTTGAAGCTTTTTGGAACTGATGAAGTAGAAGCCATTGAATTGAATGAATGCTTCAACGATCAAATGGAATGGAATGAAATATTGGTTAATTGGGGGAAAGTTCAGTGAGCTGTATGGAAAAAGAGATGAAGAACCATCAGGAGTTAGATATTTTGTTTGGGAAAAAAAAAAAAGGAAAAGCACATTTAATTACGTGGACTACCTACAGCCTCTTGTTTGGTCAAGAAAAAGATAAGATTTCTAGGTAGTGTTTGGTACGAAGGAATGGGAGGTGGAATGGAATGGATGATTACGAGGGAATGAAGAAAAAGGTGTTTGGTTGGTCAATGGAATGAAATCACCCATTCCAAAAAGCATTCCATTCCCTCAAAATCATTCCTTCCACCCCCCCATGTTTTTTTTTCATTCCATCCCCTCTTGCACCATTCATCAACAACACCAAAACCCACCACCTTCGCCACAACCCACCACCACCACCACCCACCACCGACGCCATCGCCACCACCCGCCACCACCTCACCCCGACAGCCACCGTCGCCGCCACCACCCACTCGCCACCGTTATCAGCACTGCCGCGACCAACCGCCAACGCCACTCGTTGCCGCCGCCCACTACCATCGTCGACGCCTCCACCACCACCGCCACCACTAACCGCCGACGCCGCCCACCGCCACCTCTGCTGCCACCTACCACCAACGGCCACTTTGCCGCCACCACTACTCGTCGTCACCGCCGCACCGTCACTCGCCGCCGCCACCACCACCCATCACCACCGCCACCTATAACCACCCACAATCACTACCACCGACCACCACCACTCACCGCTGATTTTATTATTCCGTTTTTCTTGCCTACCGAACAATATACAATAATAATTCATTCCATTCACACATGGTAACCAAACAAGACACGGAATGGTAATGATCCATTGCATTCCCTCGTCTATTCCATTACCTCGTTCATTCCATTCCTTCGTCCATTCCATTACCCCATACCAAACAGACCCCTATAGTCTGAAATTTCAACGAAAATAATAGGAAGTTACACAAAAACTTTCGATTTTACCACTTCTTATAATCCCTAGAATAAATATTTGTGCTTTGTTAATTTTTTCCAACTCCTGAAGCATAACAGATTATAACAAAATTACATAAAAATAAACGTTTATAATATAGTAGGTTATAACCCCGTGTATTACACGGGTCGAATAAATGAATTTTATATACTAAATAATAAAACAATATATATTTAACAACCTCTTTTATTGCACGAGTTAAATAAATATAATTTTATATATTAAATAATAAAAGTTATATCTATAAGAACCATATTGTACGGGTTGAATAAATATAATTTTATATACCAAATAAAAAAATTATATCTTTAAAACCGCTTGTTTTACACGAGTTGAATAAATGTAATATTGTTTACCAAATAATAAAATAATACATCTTTAAGAAATCTCATTTATTACACGGGTCGAATAAATATAATTTTATATACCAAATAAAAAAAATATATCTTTAAAACCGCTTGTTTTACACGAGTTGAATAAATGTAATATTGTTTACCAAATAATAAAATAATTCATCTCTAAGAAATCTCATTTATTACACGGGTTGAATAAATGTAATTTTATATACCAAATAATAAAAAAATTACATCTTTAAAAATATGTGTATTACACGGGTTGAATAAATGTAATTTCAACACATCTTTAACCTGGAAGATTTTCAAGACGATGTGTTGATAAATATAATAACGAATTATTACCGTTTAAGGTATTATATTTATTTCAATTATTCACAGAAAGATGGCTAAAAATTCTAAACACTGTTTTTGTTTGTATGCTTTAATATTCGCCGTTAGGCTTGAAATTGTCTAATAATTTTCTCTAGACTCTAGACTAGGCTTTGAATTTTGTATTTTATCTTTTGAATTGTTTATTAGGCTAGACATATAGGCTTTAAGACTTTGCTATATTATTCTTGCCTATATATATGGCAATTGTAATCGATTGTAAAATACGAAGAACCATTACCAGCAATAATATTATTACTTGAATGGCACACTAAACTCTCTCCACATCTCTTTAGCTCCACTCCCTTAATATCCCAAATTTTCTCCAGTTCTTCATATTATATTCCAACCCACACATAAAAAAAAAAAAAACCTTCTCTTCTGCAACATTCTACTCCGCTGTGCATACTCTCATCCATCATCATCCACTGTGTATATCACTACTCTCTCTGTAAGTATTTATTTATTTTTACTTCACCCCCTCTCTGATATACCCCTCTCTGATATATTGGTATCAGAGAAAAGGCTTTCTTAAAATCTAAAAGACTAAGACAAATCCCTTTTATGGCGTGTTAAGCCAGTGTTTTTGGGAAACTCTCTTAGGTGAAGATTGTGGGAAAGATTGTTGCTTTGATAACATCATAAAAGAAAGGGTTAAATATTATGACTAGTTTTTATATTAGACATCTTTTAAATACATTAAAAAGATATGATATAATAATTCGTTATTTAGATTCAAGGGATTGGTTAGATTATATAGATGAATACCGTTTAAGGTATTATATTTATGAACGAGCTAAGTTAAAAGAACAAATATATAGAGCAAATCGTTTAATAGATTAGTTTGTATATTATTATTTTTCTTTAATAGTTGGAATATAAGAATATATTTTAAGAGAAATTGGGAGTAAGGGATAAAAGCTAAAGAGAGTTGGAATTCATTAATCATTGTTACTTCTCAAATAATCAAGCGTTTAGAGTTCTTAAATTTAGAATTTTCTGAAAAAGCTCACCGAAAACCTTTTACAACAGATAATTTTACTATAGTCTGTAATATTAAAGACCCTTGTGAACACACTTTGCATACAAATAGCTCACAGTTAAATACTTTAGTAGATTTGCTTATAAATCTTAGTATTAGTTTACAACAAGAAGCTATAAATAATAAACAAATAATAGAAAATTTAACAGTAGAAATTAAAAAATTATCACAAAATCTAGATTATATAAAAATCAGTCTAATACATTAGGAGGAAAAATATAAATAATATACCTCTAGAAGTTGAAAAACTTATAGAAGCTTTACAAAAGTTAAAAATAGAGAAAAAACCGACTCCATATACACATTGGCAACCAAGAAAATGAATAATCATTTCTTAGGAAGAAGTAGAACTATACAGGAAGCTAGAAATTCTACAAGTAATATAAATGATAGTATAACAACAGACAGTTTTTTAAACAGAGTAATTAGAAGAGGATCAGGATCTAATAGTAAGAGACATATAATACAACTAGAAGAAGAAATAGATTTAGAAAGAAACTTGGAATTATATAACCAACATCAATTAGATATATTAAATCCAAGAATTTTATATCAAACAGGAAAATTTAATATAAACACAACTCATATAAGAAGTAGTAGAGAAGAAAGTTTAAGGGTAGTAGATAATACAGTAACCCTAGATCTTTTGTCACCAGATACTATTGAAAAAATTAAAAAACAAAATAAACATTTTGTACACACATGATTAATAATAATAGGAATTAAAGCTTAAGGAAGAAAAAATTTAGGAACAAAATTATTAGCTTTAATACTTGATAAAAGTTGGAAATCAGATATGAAAAAAGCTATAATTTCAGGAATGGAAGTAGATTTAAGTCAAAACATAGCTATATTTTATTGTACACCAGATATATTAAAAGATATTAAAGATTTACAAAATATAAAAATAGCTTTATAAACAAAAGGATATGAAGAATATGAAGGAAATAATTTAGTAGTAAGTATAGGAGTACTAGGAAGAGCTAGTAATAGTTCAGGAATGCAATATAAAGTAAATATAGAAGGTATAGTAAAAACAATTGCATCAAAATCTATACAAATGATAGAACCTATAAAAATTGATCCAGAACAATTAACAGGATTAGAGTGGGATTTAAATGATTTACAAGAAAAAGAAGAAAATACAGTTTTAGTACCTAAGAAAAGTTATATATATGAAGAAACTGATGGAAAACAAAAATTAAGATACACTGATTTTAAAGAAAAACAAACAGAGAAAAACAATGATGAAGAATATCATTTTATGAATATTGAGGAAGAAAATAAAGATAAAATACTTTCTACATATGATACAGATAATTAGGAAGATGAAATAGATTTTAATTTTTTAAAATTTGAACAAGAAGAAACAATAGATTATACACTATTAGATTATGAAGAAGAATCAATAGATTGTTTTAAAGTAGAAGAAAACAAATAAAACAATAGAACAAATTACAGACCGTAAATTTACAGAAATAAATATACAACAAGAGGTAGATGATATGCTTATGGAATGTATAACAGAATTAGGATTAGATTATGAAGAAAGTAATAAAAAATTACAAGAATATTATAATTTACCATTAGTAGAAGATATTATGAATAGGAAAGTAATCTTGTCAGATTTTTATAAGCAAGAACAAAGTTTTATGGATACACAAATGTATAATTATCCTTTTAATCCCTTAAAAAGACCTAAAACAGAATGGGTAGGAGAGTATATTTTATAAAATTACCAGGAGATTTAGGAAAATCTATATATGAAGCATGGAAAACAAATTATGGTACACAACAGAATTTAGGAATAGGACCAAGAATAACTTATACATTTGGTATACTAGAAGAAAAATGTAAAGAAGTAGCATTACAAGAACAATTAAAAAAAATGCTTATGCATTCTTAAAACAGCAATCTATACACCACAAGCATATGGAGTTTATGATAAAAAGAAAAAGATACGAAAAAGCACAACATATAATAGAAATTATAGAAAACATTATAATACAAATAAATATGTTAAAAAACCACAATCACGAAAATGCAGATGTTACACTTGTGGAGAAACAACACATTTAGCTAATAATTGCCCAAATAAAAGAAAAAATATGGAAAGAGCTAATTTAGTAGAGCAATTACAAGATTATGAAATGGAAGCTTTAAGAACAGATGATGAATCTGATAATGAGTCAGTATATATTATTTACAGTGAAGAAGAAAATCCAACAGCAAAAGTAACATATACATATATGAATACAGAAGAAATTTGTGAACATGATTGGAAACAAAACAAAGGAAATAATCACATAAGATGTTGTCATTGTGGATACTATCCTAGTATAGAAAAAAGGTCACAATGTAATAAATGTTTTAAAGAAATTTGTTTTAAATGTCTTAAAGAAATTTATGATAAAGATATAGCTACAACATCAAAAGTGAAAACAAATTCTAAAGATAATGAAGATGAAAGAATAGATAAATTAGAAGTAATAACAGAGTTACATAGTTTAAAAATAAAAGCCTTAGAACACAAAGTTGAAGAATTGGAAAGATTAATTAAAATAGAAGAAATAAGTAAAATGGCACTACAAAAACCAGATGATCAAACCTATATACAAACACAAGGATCAATAAATATGATAAATATACAATGTCGTTTATGGTTAGATAATAATAAATATTTAGATTTAACAGCATTAGTTGATACTGGAGCTACAAAGAGTTTAATTTCATATAGTATAGCACCTATAGAATATCATAAAAAATTATCATATGAACTAAGTACAAGAACAAAAGAAGATAGGTTAATATCTATTACACATTGTTTAGAACCAGTAGGAATACAATTCTTAGATTTTGCAAACAATTGTAGTATAAAATATGAAATGCCACAAATAAATATTAATCCACCAGAAATAAAATCAAAAGATTTTGTAATAGGATTAAATTTTATATTAGGATTAAATGGTGCAGTTACAATTACAAGGAATTTTATAACATTAAGTAAACAGTTATATACAATACCGACCCTTAGGTATATGAATACAACACAAATTGTTCAAAAAAGAGGGGATAAAGGGAATTTAGATTTTTTGAAAACACAAAATAGAAAACAGTTTATAGAATATGAATCATTAAAACTTTTAATAGATTTTTTAAGTCATGAAATAGAGAAAGGACAGGACATTACAAAAAGTGTAAACCATCCTATGATATTACATTTAGAAAAAATAGGATATATTGGAGAAGATATAACAAAATCAAATGTAAAATATATTTGTAAATTTAAATTAAAAAATCCTGATATAGTAATCAGAACAGCTAATATAGAATATAGCCCATTAGACAAAGAATAGTTTAAAAAACAAATCCCTGAAATGGTAAATCAATGATTAATTAGAAAGTCAGAAAGTCCTCATAGATCTACAGCTTTCTTAGTAAGAAATCACAGTGAGATAAAAAGAGGGAAAACTAGGATAGTTTATAATTATAAAAGATTAAATGATAATACAATAGATGATGGATATAATATTCCTAACAAAGATAGTTTGTTAAATCTTATACAAAATAAAAAAGTATTTTCAAAATTTGATTTAAAATCAGGATACAACCAATTAAAATTAGAAGAAAGTTTTAAACCTTGGACAACTTTTACATGTTCTGAAGGACAGTATGAATGGAATGTCCTTAGTTTTGGTCTAAAGAATGCACCTTCTATTTTTCAAAGATTTATGGACAGTATATTTCTAAAGTTTGATTTTTGCTTAGTATACATTGATGATATTTTAGTTGCAAGCAATACAGTACAGGAACATGAAAAACACCTACAGCAGGTTTTTGAAGAAATAAAGAAAAATGGTATAGTAGTTTCAAAAAGAAAAATGGAACTTTTTAAAAGAAATTTTTTTTTTTAGGATTAGAAATTGGAAATGGAAAAATAGAATTACAACCACATATTTCTACAAAAATTTTAAACTTTCCAGAAAAAATTGAAAACTTAAAACAAATACAAGCCTTTTTAGGTCTAGTAAATTATGCTAGAAAATTCATACCAAACTTTTCAAAATTGGTTGGACCATTATATGGTAAAACCACTAAAAACGGTCAAAGATATTTTAACCAAGAAGATATTAAACTAGTTAAAGAAATTAAAAAAGCAGTTAAAAATATTAAACCATTAGAGTTACCATTAGTTACAGATTATATAATTATTGAAACAAATGGATGCAAAGAAGGTTGGGGAGCAGTCCTTCTATGTAAACCAAACAAAAACAGTCCCAAGGAAGAAGAGAAAATTTGCGCTTATGCAAGCGGTAATTTTCAAAACAAAACAAATTGGACTACAATTGATTTTGAAATACAGGCATTAATTTATGCATTAGAAAAATTTAAGATTTTTCTTAACAAAGAATTTACAGTAAGAACTGAGTGTGAAGCAATAGTCAAGTTTGTAAAGAATGACCAAAATAAGAAAGTAAATAGAACCAGATGGGTTAATTTACAAAATACTATACAAGGAAATGGTTATTTTATAAATTTTGAACACATTAAAGGAAAAAAATAATGGGATTGTTGATATGTTGTCTCGAAATATAAACAAATGGTTTAATTTAGATGGACAGGAAAAAAGATAAGGAAAAGTTAAAACTTATACATCCAAAACAAAAACAGCAGGAGAATTCTTCATCAGATGATGAAAAGATTCAACAGTCATATTTACAGTCAATAGAAAGGATATACAATTCTCATCACACATCTTTACCACAGATAAAGAAGGGACAGTTTTATACACAACAGCAATCAAAGGCAGCTGGCAAGCGACCTTTGTACACAAATTTCTCACCAAAGCCGGTGATCGAATTTGGAACATATGCTTTACAGATATGCAATGAAGCTGACAAGAAGTTTCGTCCTATTATGGGAATGAAACTAACAAATAAACAGCAATGTTTATTAGACAATTTATGGCATATTCAAACCATGCCACAAGCTTCATCATTCAAAGTACAGGTTTTAAATGCTTTAAGCATTTACTTTCAGGAACAAAGTTCAAAAACTCCTGAAAGACAGTTTAAACAGAAACCAAATTATACACATTATGTTATATTTAGAGGTACAAAAACTGAAATTTTTAACAAATGGGAGACAGTTGTAAAACATATAACTTGTGTAGGAGGAGCATTTTGGAAAGGTTACACAAGCTTTGCTGAGGCTCTTAAAGCAGCAAGAGAAGATTTTGGTCTACAAAGTTTTTACATAGAACCAGAAAAGGTTAAAAGCTTTTCTGACATGGCAAAAACAAACCCTGAGCATTACATAAAAGCTCAACAAGAAATCATTTCTGCATTAAAAACACAGCTTGAAGAAAAAACAAAAAATGCACAAGATATACAACTGAAAATTGAAAACAGCATGCTAAAACAAAAAATGATGTTACTAGAAGCAAAAAATACACAGTTATTACAAAGGCTTGAGAAAAAAGAAAATAAATACAAAACAAAGGTACACAGGACTTTTGAGTGTTTCAGGACAAGGATTCTTGATACACCTTGGCAGCAATGCCTAAAACCAGTTACAGAAAGATTCCCAGAATTTGAGAATCTTGTGTCACAGAAAGTTTGTGCAGAGTTTCCTTTAATTCTGTATAACCTACATCAACAGTTGGTAGACATGGCATTCAAATTTGACAGTGAACAACAAGGGTTTACAGTGGTGGAAAGAACCAATGAAGAAGGAGAAGGAACAGGTCTTCTGTTGCTTCAAATTCACCATCCTACAAAGTTGACAGATGAGCAAATAATTCAATTTTATCATCATGGTATGATTGATTATTTGGAAATAAGGTTAGACAGAAGAACAGAAGATCTTCTCAATCAACTTGGGGAAAAGATCGTACTAACAGCAGGAAATATAGCAGCAAGAAGCATAAAACCAACAATTGGTTGCAAAATAATTTCCTCATTTCCATCTGCAGATTTACACACATACAGGCCAGCAAGAAAAAGAATATTTATTGAACACAACAGAAGTAGCCAATGGTTGCAAAATTCTATGATAAAAACAACCATAGATTTTGCAACTTTACCATGGTTAGACTACACAGCCACAGAACCTACCAAAGATTTTCAACAGTTTATTAAAGAACATCAAAAGACTCCAGAAATTCCAGACCATTTTTCATGGGAAAATTTCAAATTAATAGGTGAAGGTCACTATATACAGGTTTATACAAAAATAAACTGGAGTATGCTCTTACCCTTTGCAGGGGAAGGAGATACTTTACAATTACAACACATCTTTAACCTGGAAGATTTTCAAGACGATGAACAAGATAATGAACAAGATTGTTCAAGTCCACAGTCGATAGACAGTACACACAGAGACTTCTAGAAGACATGACGTAAGAGATGACAATAGAAAACACAAAACAAAATGCGTGACGAAAGCCATTACGATTCTAGGGCTCAATTATTCACAGAAAGATGGCTAAAAATTCTAAACACTGTTTTTGTTTGTATGCTTTAATATTCGTCGTTAAGTTTGAAATTGTCTAATAATTTTCTCTAGACTCTAGACTAGGCTTTGAATTTTGTATTTTATCTTTTGAATTGTTTATTAGGCTAGACAAATAGGCTTTAAGACTTTGCTTTATTATTCTTGCCTATATATATGGCAATTGTAATCGATTGTAAAATACGAAGAACCATTACCAGCAATAATATTATTACTTGAATGGCACACTAAACTCTCTCCACATCTCTTTAGCTCCACTCCCTTAATATCCCAAATTTTCTCCAGTTTTTCATATTATATTCAAACCCACACATAAAAAAAAAAAAAAACCCTTCTCTTCTGCAACCTTCTACTCCGCTGTGCATACTCTCATCCATCATCATCCGCTGTGTATATCACTACTCTCTCTGTAAGTATTTATTTCTTTTTACTTCACCCCCTCTCTGATATATTGGTATCAGAGCAAAGACTTTCTTAAAATCTAAAAGACTAAGACAAGTCCCTTTTATGGCGTGTTAAGCCAGTGTTTTTGGGAAACTCTCTTAGGTGAAGATTGTGGGAAAGATTGTTGCTTTGATAACATCATAAAAGAAAGGGTTAAATATTATGACTAGTTTTTATATTAGACATCTTTTAAATAGATTAAAAAGATATGATATAATAATTCGTTATTTAGATTCAAGTGATTGGTTAGATTATAGAGATGAATACCGTTTAAGGTATTATATTTTTGAACGAGCTAAGTTAAAAGAACAAATATATAGAGCAAATCGTTTAATAGATTAGTTTGTATATTATTATTTTTCTTTAATAGTTGGAATATAAGAATATATTTTAAGAGAAATTGGGAGTAAGGGATAAAAGCTAAAGAGAGTTGGAATTCATTAATCATTGTTACTTCTCAAATAATCAAACGTTTAGAGTTCTTAAATTTAGAATTTTCTGAAAAAGCTCACCGAAAACCTTTTACAACAGATAATTTTACTATAGTCTGTAATATTAAAGACCCTTGTGAACACACTTTGCATACAAATAGCTCACAGTTAAATACTTTAGTAGATTTGCTTATAAATCTTAGTATTAGTTTACAACAAGAAGCTATAAATAATAAACAAATAATAGAAAATTTAACAGTAGAAATTAAAAAATTATCACAAAATCTAGATTATATAAAAAATCAGTCTAATACATTAGGAGGAAAAAATATAAATAATATACCTCTAGAAGTTGAAAAACTTACAGAAGCTTTAGAAAAGTTAAAAATAGAGAAAAAACCGACTCCATATACACATTGGCAACCAAGAAAATGAATAATCATTTCTTAGGAAGAAGTAGAACTATACAGGAAGCTAGAAATTCTACAAGTAATATAAATGATAGTATAACATCAGACAGTTTTTTAAACAGAGTAATTAGAAGAGGATCAGGATCTAATAGTAACAGACATATAATACAACTAGAAGAAGAAATAGATTTAGAAAGAAACTTGGAATTATATAACCAACATCAATTAGATATATTAAATCCAAGAATTTTATATCAAACAAGAAGATTTAATATAAACACAACTCTTATAAGAAGTAGTAGAGAAGAAAGTTTAAGGGTAGTAGATTATACAGTAACCCTATATCTTTTGTCACCCGATACTATTGAAAAAATTAAAAAACAAAATAAACATTTTGTACACACATGATTAATAATAATAGGAATTAAAGCTTTAGGAAGAAAAAATTTAGGAACAAAATTATAAGCTTTAATACTTGATAAAAGTTGGAAATCAGATATGAAAAAAGCTATAATTTCAGGAATGGAAGTAGATTTAAGTCAAAACATAGCTATATTTTATTGTACACCAGATATATTAAAAGATATTAAAGATTTGCAAAATATAAAAATAGCTTTACAAACAAAAGGATATGAAGAATATGAAGGAAATAATTTAGTAGTAAGTATAGGAGTACTAGGAAGAGCTAGTAATAGTTCAGGAATGCAATATAAAGTAAATATAGAAGGTATAGTAAAAACAATTGCATCAAAATCTATACAAATGATAGAACCTATAAAAATTGATCCAAAACAATTAACAGGATTAGAGTGAGATTTAAATGATTTACAAGAAAAAGAAGAAAATACAGTTTTAGTACCTAAGAAAAGTTATATATATGAAGAAACTGATGGAAAACAAAAATTAAGATACACTGATTTTAAAGAAAAACAAACAGAGAAAAACAATGATGAAGAATATCATTTTATGAATATTAAGGAAGAAAATAAAGATGAAATACTTTCTACATATGATACAGATAATGAGGAAGATGAAATAGATTTTAATTTTTTTAAATTTGAACAAGAAGAAACAATGGATTATACACTATTAGATTATGAAGAAGAATCAATAAATTGTTTTAAAGTAGAAGAAACAAATAAAACAATAGAACAAATTATAGACCGTAAATTTACAGAAATAAATATATAACAAGAGGTAGATGATATGCTTATGGAAAGTATAACAGAATTAGGATTAGATTATGAAGAAAGTTATAAAAAATTACAAGAATATTATAATTTACCATTAGTAGAAGATATTATGAATAGGAAAGTAATGTTGTCAGATTTTTATAAGCAAGAACAAAGTTTTATGGATACACAAATGTATAATTATCCTTTTAATCCCTTAAAAAGACCTAAAACAGAATGGGTAGGAGAGTATAGTGGTACACATGAAAGTCAGGGTAGAGAGTCATGGACACCACCAACAGTTAATTATCAACAAGAGTCTAATGTTATAGGAAAAGGAAGGAGATTACCTATAGGACAGATATTTAGTGGAAACATGTTATTGTTAGAACAACAAAAACCACAGTTATGGATAGATGAAATCTTAACATGGGAACAAAATGTAGTAAGATTATGGGAAACAAATAAAAAAGATAGTATGGATATGTTTTCATATTTAGAAACTACATTAGGACCAATAGCATTAGGAATATGGCAAAGTAAGAAAACACAAAATCCAGAAGAAATAAATAATCTTAAAGCATTAGGAGATAATCCTTATAATTTTACATCACAAATTAGAACACTTATATTAGGAGTTGATCAGCAAAAAATAATTCTTTAATACAGGATACAGCTATTAGAAATTTAGAACAATTAAGTATAGCAAATATGAAATATATAAATGAATTTACATTAGATTTTACAAGATTACTATCACAAACAGGAAAAGCTATGGATGATAATTTATGTGATAAATATTTTATAAAATTACCAGGAGATTTAGGAAAATCTATACATGAAGCATGGAAAACAAATTATGGTACACAACAGAATTTAGGAATAGGACCAAGAATAACTTATACATTTGGTATACTAGAAGAAAAATGTAAAGAAGTAGCATTACAAGAACAATTAAAAAGAAATGCTTATGCATTCTGTAAAACAGCAATCTATACACCACAAGCATATGGAGTTTATGATAAAAAGAAAAAGATACGAAAAAGCACAACATATATTAGAAATTATAGAAAACATTATAATACAAATAAATATGTTAAAAAACCATAATCATGAAAATGCAGATGTTACACTTGTGGAGAAACAACACATTTAGCTAATAATTGCCCAAATAAAAGAAAAAATATGGAAAGAGCTAATTTAGTAGAGCAATTACAAGATTATGAAATAGAAGCTTTGAGAACAGATGATGAATCTAATAATGAGTCAGTATATATTATTTACAGTGAAGAAGAAAATCCAACAGCAAAAGTAACATATACATATATGAATACAGAAGAAATTTGTGAACATGATTGGAAACAAAACAAAGGAAATAATCACATAAGATGTTGTCATTGTGGATACTATCCTAGTATAGAAAAAAGGTCACAATGTAATAAATGTTTTAAAGAAATTTGTTTTAAATGTCTTAAAGAAATTTATGATAAAGATATAGCTACAACATCAAAAGTGAAAACAAATTCTAAAGATAATGAAGATGAAAGAATAGATAAATTAGAAGTAATAACAGAGTTACATAGTTTAAAAATAAAAGCCTTAGAACACAAAGTTGAAGAATTGGAAAGATTAATTAAAATAGAAGAAATAAGTAAAATGGCTCTACAAAAACCAGATGATCAAACCTATATACAAACACAAGGATCAATAAATATGATAAATATACAATGTCGTTTATGGTTAGATAATAATAAATATTTAGATTTAACAGCATTAGTTGATACTGGAGCTACAAAGAGTTTAATTTCATATAGTTTAGCACCTATAGAATATCATAAAAAATTATCATATGAACTAAGTACAAGAACAATAGAAGATAGGTTAATATCTATTACACATTGTTTAGAACCAGTTGGAATACAATTCTTAGATTTTGCAAACAATTGTAGTATAAAATATGAAATGCCACAAATAAATATTAATCCACCAGAAATAAAATCAAAAGATTTTGTAATAGGATTAAATTTTATATTAGGATTAAATGGTGCAGTTACAATTACAAGGAATTTTATAACATTAAGTAAACAGTTATATACAATACCGACCCTTAGGTATATGAATACAACACAAATTGTTCAAAAAAAGAGGGGATAAAGGGAATTTAGATTTTTTGAAAACACAAAATAGAAAACAGTTTATAGAAAATGAATCATTAAAACTTTTAATAGATTTTTTAAGTCGTGAAATAGAGAAAGGGCAGGACATTACAAAAAGTGTAAACCATCCTATGATATTACATTTAGAAAAAATAGGATATATTGGAGAAGATATAACAAAATCAAATGTAAAATATATTTGTAAATTTAAATTAAAAAATCCTGATATAGTAATCAGAACAGCTAATATAGAATATAGCCCATTAGACAAAGAAGAGTTTAAAAAACAAATCCCTGAAATGGTAAATCAAGGATTAATTAGAAAGTCAGAAAGTCCTCATAGATCTACAGCTTTCTTAGTAAGAAATCACAGTGAGATAAAAAGAGGGAAAGCTAGGATAGTTTATAATTATAAAAGATTAAATGATAATACAATAGATGATGGATATAATATTCCTAACAAAGATAGTTTGTTAAATCTTATACAAAATAAAAAAGTATTTTCAAAATTTGATTTAAAATCAGGATACAACCAATTAAAATTAGAAGAAAGTTTTAAACCTTGGACAACTTTTACATGTTCTGAAGGACAGTATGAATGGAATGTGCTTAGTTTTGGTCTAAAGAATGCACCTTCTATTTTTCAAAGATTTATGGACAGTATATTTTTAAAGTTTGATTTTTGCTTAGTATACATTGATGATATTTTAGTTGCAAGCAATACAGTACAGGAACATGAAAAACACCTACAGCAGGTTTTTGAAGAAATAAAGAAAAATGGTATAGTAGTTTCAAAAAGAAAAATGCAACTTTTTAAAAGAAAATTTTCTTTTTTAGGATTAGAAATTGGAAATGGAAAAATAGAATTACAACCACATATTTCTACAAAAAATTTAAACTTTCCAGAAAAATTTGAAAACTTAAAACAAATACAAGCCTTTTTAGGTCTAGTAAATTATGCTAGAAAATTCATACCAAACTTGTCAAAATTGGTTGGACCATTATATGGTAAAACCACTAAAAACGGTCAAAGGTATTTTAACCAAGAAGATATTAAACTAGTTAAAGAAATTAAAAAAACAGTTAAAAATATTAAACCATTAGAGTTACCATTAGTTACAGATTATATAATTATTGAAACAGATGGATGCAAAGAAGGATGGGGAGCAATCCTTCTATGTAAACCAAACAAATACAGTCCCAAGGAAGAAGAGAAAATTTGCGCTTATGCAAGCGGTAATTTTCAAAACAAAACAAATTGGACTACAATTGATTTTGAAATACAGGCATTAATTTATGCATTAGAAAATTTTAATATTTTTCTTAACAAAGAATTTACAGTAAGAACTGACTGTGAAGCAATAGTCAAGTTTGTAAAGAATGACCAAAGTAAGAAAGTAAATAGAACCAGATGGGTTAATTTACAAAATACTATACAAGGAAATGGTTATTTTATAAATTTTGAACACATTAAAGGAAAAAATAATGGGATAGCTGATATGTTGTCTCGAAATATAAACAAATGGTTTGTTTTAGATGGACAGGAAAAAAGATAAGGAAAAGTTAAAGCTTATACATCCAAAACAAAAGCAGCAGGAGAATTCTTCATCAGATGATGAAAAGATTCAACAGTCATATTTACAGTCAATAGAAAAGATATACAATTCTGATGAAAAGATTCAACAGTCATATTTACAGTCAATAGAAAGGATATACAATTCTCATCATGTGACAACCTGAGATTTCATGTCTTTCATTTACGTATCACTGGTTTAGTATTTCTGTTTTGGTAGATTGTTTGATGTTATGAAAAGTGGCATTAGTTGGGAGTTTGTTGAATTCGTAAACACATGCAACCGACAACTATAAAATATCACCTGATTTCAATTGGATCAACACTAACTTGAGCAGTGTGCAACCAAAATGAATTCTATTGGGCCGAGAGTTTAGTGGATCTAAAGTCAACATAAATGGCCGACAAACTCAATTCATTACTTAACTCTTATTGGGTCACTCAAGGTTAGTGGACTACAAGTTGATTACTGTTAACGTGATTAGACCTTTTTTTTCAAAGTGCTGAATCTTTTTTCAAACTGATCATGTTTCGTCCAAGAGGAGCTTCGGCCCAGGTGAGGCCCAGCATGTATTGAGTATAATTGTTTCGCATCCGCACCATTTAGAAACCCTACGTTATCTCTCCCTCTCCTCTCATACTCGACGGCAGTTCCATGGTTCGAAGTCCCATTGTGACGTCTCCTTGAACGTGACAAAGCCCTCTTTTCGAAGCATCCTACACCTGGTTCTAGCATATTTTCTCTTGGTTAGTAATCATATTATTTCTGATTTAGTTAATCGTTCTCGGCTACACGTGATTTATGTACGGATTGTAGTAATTGTGTTTGTGTGATAACCTGAATGATGAAATTGATTAGTGATGCATGATAGCGAAGTTCTGGTGAATTGTTATGTTAACCGAATGGTTAGATAGGATTATATGTTATCAATGTGATGGTACAAGTGTTATAGATTGGCGAACATGATTCGGCATATTCATTAGAGTTCATGCACGTTAGGGTTTAATGAAGTTGATTGTTCATAGAGCCGGCTTGAGAGGTTTAAAAGATTGTTAATGCAATGTATTAGGGTGTCCGATGATGGGAATAATTTGGCACTAAAACATAATGGTTGTTTCATGTATGATGTTTGATCCGATTTGATTTATGACCGTATGCTCATTGTTGTTGATGATTGGCAGTCATGTAAATAGTTTGGTAATTGATTGAAATAGTTATGTAACAGGTAACTAAGTTCCATGAATTGTGGCAAGCAATAATTAATCACACACTTACGTAAGGTTTGTAATTGGACCTCTACAATTTTGTCTAAAGTCCAGTTCATGCACGTGGGCCGTCAACCCTTTTTTCTGACTTCATCAGATGCAAATTAATTGGTCTTACATCTTCATTATACCACAAAACAATATATTGAATGAACCAACTAAACTTGGGCCGCCACTTTAGTTCTAAATTGACCAACAACACTTATCTACTTTTATTGAGCATAGCAATTGCATGTGATATATCTGACAAGTATTTAATATACTTGAACCAAGTGATTTCTGTGCCAATACCCCATATCATTCTATTGGAACACTAAAACAATTAATGAACCTTCATAATAGTTGCCATACAATTAAATGGATATATGATGACTCTAATATGTTGAATTGAGTGTGTTGATATATATATCATGTGCACCTTAATATTGTTTGTCTACATAATTGTGCTACATGTTAATTCGGATTGGTGATAAGATATGTGTGTGACTAGTTGATTTACATACAAACATGACTGTAATTGCTGACATATGTGCAACGATGTGTGAATAATTGCTCACGCCAAACTGACTACTCTATGATAACGACATTAGGGTCGGTTGATTGAATTGGATCATTAAACTAAACTTACCGAGCAAACCTAAGGTGAGTTCACTGCT
Source organism: Helianthus tuberosus (assembly GCA_030545235.1). Lineage (NCBI taxonomy): Eukaryota > Viridiplantae > Streptophyta > Magnoliopsida > Asterales > Asteraceae > Helianthus > Helianthus tuberosus. The sequence continues at coordinate 18,347,657 of CM060400.1, forward strand.
TTTCTCAAGCATGCATCCCGGGGAGGGATATCGGGTAACGTTCCGGGGAGGAACGCGTGTTTATTGGGATGTTTGTTATTGTACTCAGTATCTATCTCGTAAGACCCCTTACATCTACCGACAGTTGCCGAGGAGGCAACGAGGTTATTAGTTGATAGCGCTATTAGGTTTGGCACCCTCACACCGTACCGGGGAGGACGGTCGTGAACTAATTTCCTTAAAGCATGACCAATGTTTTGATAGAGACATTGGGGTGGGGCAATCACATATCTTGTAGCTATTCGGTAATCGAGTAATAACAACATCAAAACAACGAAACATCAAATCAACAAATCATCTTATTAAACTGTTTTACACATGTGACTGGTAACTAAACTCGGTAACAAAACTTTGAACTCACCAGCGTCGTCTGACACACTTGTTTGCATGCTTGTAGGTCGTTAGCTGAGACACTTTGGGACTTGCTATCTGGAGCAGCTGGAGTGGGCATGGTCTTGCTGGACGTATTTATTGGTTTATTGATACATTACTTTGGTTTTAAAACTGGTTAACTTTGCTTCCGCTGATACTTTGGTTTTCATTCAACTTACGGACAGTGTTTTATTTACAATCAAGTACTTTATCTTTTAATTGAATGCGTTTGATATAATTAGTGGCTCGTTGTTGGATCGTCGCACTCCTAATAGGGACATACCCTAGGTGGGAATTTGGGGGTGTGACAGTTTGGTATCAGAGCCACTGGTTATAGTGAACTTGGTTTTAAAACTTTTTTTTGTAAAACCAGACTATAACCAAATAGTTCTGAAAACGTGAATACGACCATGACACTCAGCTCCAGATTGCAAGGTTTGTCTCTCGTATAGTCATTGTACTACGTAACTAGTGAACACTTACATATAATACTGCATGTGATTGCACGTTTAGCACAACAGCATGAATTCCTGTATTACTTGCATGTGTTACATGACCGATAGGGTGGTATTTCCCTAAACATTTGTGACTCACGTTTCGTGATGCTCTTTGTTTGCTACTTGAGTTTGATGAACCCTTTGACATGAGTTAGGAGGAGCTGATATGAGCATGCAAATCACAATATTATTGTGGGTGCACACATAATAATAATGTGGGGTGCATGCGAGTCCCAGTGAGGCTTAACAAGTGAAAAAGGGGTCTCGTTCTGTTATTTGATCGATGTGAAACACAAGAGTCTATAGGAGTCAGAGTAGTGATTGTCTCCTACTCGAATGTGATCTTTTCATTTCCCTTTGAAACCCTTACGAATCTCGATGCTATTGAGTATTACCTGAACACCCATCTGAACGCCTAGCGAACTGTGTAGTATGTTGGGTGCTTGTACGAACGTCCCTGAGTTGGATGTTGCAGCGTCAATGATTGGTCTATACCTCTCTCACTCCACTTTGTTTACGGGAACTCAATGTACTGACGTCTTAGGCCCCGAAGTGCAACCACTTCTGCAGCACTCTGGAAACATACCGTGTATTACTCAGTCAACTTGCGAGGGCGATGGACAAGAGGATGAGCATAGTGCCTTACCAACCTCAGTATTAGAACGACCCTGATTACCAGCAACGAACATCAGCAATTTGACTCCAATTAAATCTTTAACCCTATTCGGCAACTGATGGGAGTCAACTCTTACGAATCAATCGGGACATAAGCGATGGCAACTAATTATAGTGTGGAATGTGTAACTTCCCCGCGCAGTGAGTAGTGTCTTAGGACGCAACACAGAATGGGACAAGATGGACCCTGTTGGTGAAAGATCGTAGGGCTCCGTTTCAAGCAACGACATTAGAGGCAACAGGCATGGCAACCTTAAGGTACTCGTAATCGTAGCATGGAAACGAAGGTGACATTGGCAAGGAATGACTGCTGTTAAGTCAAGACGTCAACAACTAAGGGAATAATGACAACATTGGAAATCCTCGCAACCGTAACAACAACACTGGACGTGGTACTCGTGGAAGGACATTTAGGATTGGCGTAGGTGACACCAGGATTTTTGCAGCGTGGTAACTAGTATGAGTGGCTAATCGATTCGTCTCTGTCTTGTTTAACCCTGTTACCCATTGAAAAGAAACCCGTTGTGAAAACGGCTGATGGCAAGGCAATGGAGACCTCATATGTTCGATGGGATGCGAACTTGACCTTGTAGGACAAGTGTTCAGCATCAACCTTCCTCCTACTATCTTTGATGGTTTCGATACAGTAGTTGTGTAGATTGGTTAACTGGATATCGCGTAGATATACCCTGTGGGGAGGGAATTTGGCATCACTTTATATTTTGAAGTGTCAGAGTGGTGTAAGGGTTAGCATCATATCAGCAAAGTAGGCCCAGAAGTGTCTACGGAAGGATTACCCCGCTATGTTAGCACATGTTACTGATGTTAAGACTAAGGAGGTGAGGATCGAGGATCCACCAATTGTTCGTGATTCCTCTCGGCGTGCTACTCGAGGAATATTCAGGTTTACTTCCTCAACTGTTAGGCAGAACCTCAGTTTGATCTCACGCCAGAGGCAGCCTTAATTCTTCGTACTTCTTACCGTCTTGCGCCAGAAGGAATGCAAGAACTGTCACTTCAACTACAGAGACTGTGGGACAAAAGTTTTGGCAGACCTAGTTTTCACTCCGGGGAGCCCCATTTATATCCGTGAAGATAAGCCTTTTCGTATGCATACTAATTATCGAGAACTCAACAAAGTGGCAGTCAGGAACCGTTTGCCCCGACCATGTATTGGTAACATGTCGACTAGTTACGAGAGTTAAGCTCCCATTCGAGGATTGACTAATGAACGAACTATCATCAGATGGAAGTCCAATGAGAGAATGCTCTTAGAACGTCATATCAAACGCAATGTGACCAGTGCGACTTTGTACACCATGACTATCGAGGTAATCGACACACCAGCAGCTTATGGACCACAAGAATCGACTGTGGTTATTGATGACGTTGTGGGTCATTTCCTGGAGGAAGGGACATCATGGACGACATCTGTATCTCATCTTAGAATTCCTGAGGGAGGAGACATTACGTGTGAAGTCTTGTTTAATGTAACATCTAGACTCGAGAGATGCATTTTGATCATGTAATCAACGAAGTGGGGATACGCGTGGATCGTGCTAGGATCCATTTTGTTAAAATCCGATTGACACCAAAGATTCCTTCGGGGGTAAAAAAATTTCTTGGTTTTGGTGGATGCTGTTGTAGATTCAGCACAAGATTTTCGAAGATCGCGCGGTTTAACTCCCTTAAGCACAACAGGATGCTGTGTTCGTGGGAGACAAAACATGAGAGTGTCTTTTAAGTTTTCGAATCCCAACTCTGCAATGCACGGAGCATTGTCTTCGCTCGAAGGTGCGAGTGATTTACTGGTATACCTTAAGGGTTCGAATTAGAGTCTCAGCTACACATCGATGCAACACGAGAAAGTGATGGCTTACGTAGTGGATTTACAAGAAGAGTTACACAAGACCCAACCTGCGGTGGAACCCATGGTCTTTGGATTTGAGTTGGAGGCATTCCTTGGACGGTACCAAATGCATTACCTAGACCGATCACAAGGGCCTCCCGTGTACCCTTATTGCGAAAGATATAAACATGTGATGACATCACTGGAAAGAAATCTCTAGCGGCTACGATTATGGAACCTAAACGCGTACGAGCATGCAGCTCACTAACGACTCTAGCCTATCCGATCAGGTTCGCCTTGTGCTAACCAAAGCATTAAAGGAAGAGGAATTTCAAGCTGGGTCCATGAGGGGCATGGAAAAGCAACTCTTGGCAAGACGGACGATATTCACTCCCTCAGGGAACAAATGTGAATCTCATTTCGTGGCAACGGTAGGGAAATTATGTTGAGCAAAGTACACCGGATTCGAAATCCTAGTCATCTGGGTTTTGATGAAAGATGTTTGGATTTGTAAATTGGGCATGAAAACCCACCTAGCAATGTATGTGTATGACGTTTGGCTTGTGGAAAGTCAATTTAAAGTATCAGAAACCGGTAACACCCATATGGAAGATGGGAGCCAACTGCCATGGATTTTGCCACTAGTCTACTTTCAACGCGAAACGGAAACAGTATCACATGGATGATCGTTGATCGCCTCATGTAGCCAGCACACCTTCTTGCAGTCAAGGAAACTGACGAGTCTCCACAGCCAGTGGACATTCCTCTGAAAGAGGCGGCTAGTTAGGCATGAAGTGCCAACTCCTGTATCTCTGATTTTGATCTATGCCTGATTTATAACAAGTACAACATAACACTCTTGGCACACGTCTAGACATGAGCATTACTTATCACCATAGGGCAATCGGTCAGAGTAAACGAAACCCCCTACACTCGAAGACATGTTGCAAGCACGTGTGTGATTGACTTTAGTAAAATTTGAGGGATATTTACCTTTGGTTGAGTTCTACTGCGGCAGTTACCATTCTAGTATCCAGACAGCTCTGTTTGGAGCATTGCTTTGATGATAATACCAACCCTTTTGTTGGACTAATTACGGGTCCAGGACTTGTACTCGAGACTCCTGGGAAGGTTATTTGTATCGAGAGTTGTCTGGCGGCAACGCGTGATCGGCAGGAAAGCTGATAAGCTTAGGAAACACTGGAAGATCGATGTAGGCGATCGTCTCACGTTGGAAGTCTCACCCTGGAAGGGTGTGGTACGCTTGGGAAGCATGGGGAGCTCAACTTACATCACTTTGAGCCATGCAACGTTCTCGGAAGAATGAGAAACGTGACTTACAAACTCGGTTTACCCGACGAATTGGATAACGTGCATGATGTCATTTATGTTTCGAATCTAAGGCAGTGATTGTCCGATGGAACGTTTGGGATACCCTTACTAGCGTCTGAGGTTAATGACAAGTTGCAGTTGTTGAGGAATCTACTGAAATCATGGATCGGGGCGTCAAGATTCACTAGCATAGTCGAATCCAAATCGTGAGAGCTCGTTGGAACTCAAAACATGGACCGGAGTTCACGTGGGAACCCAATGATCGGAGTAAGCTCCAGTATCCTCAGTTGTTCAAACAGTTGTATCAACCTCTGGTATCATCGGCGAATTTCGGGACGAAATTCCCTTTCAAGTTAGGGATGATGTGGCACCTGCGAAAAATCCACAGTCATCTTGCGTTAACATTTTGTTGTTTTGGACTGCTTGACAAATTTCGGGACGAAATTTCTTTCAAGTTGGGGATGATGTGACAACCTGAGATTTCATGTCTTTCATTTACGTATCACTGGTTTAGTATTTCTGTTTTGGTAGATTGTTTGATGTTATGAAAAGTGGCATTAGTTGGAAGTTTGTTGAATTCATAAACACATGCAACCGACAACTATAAAATATCACCTGATTTCAATTGGATCAACACTAACTTGAGCAGTGTGCAACCAAAATGAATTCTATTGGGCCGAGAGTTTAGTGGATCTAAAGTCAACATAAGTGGCCGACAAACTCAATTCATTACTTAACTCTTATTGGGTCACTCAAGGTTAGTGGACTACAAGTTGATTACTGTTAACGTGATTGGACCTTTTTTTTCAAAGTGATGAATCTTTTTTCAAACTGATCATGTTTCGTCCAAGAGGAGCTTCGGCCCAGGTGAGGCCCAGCATGTATTGAGTATAATTGTTTCGCATCCGCACCATTTAGAAACCCTACATTATCTCTCCCTCTCCTCTCATACTCGACGGCAGTTCCATGGTTCGAAGTCCCATTGTGACGTCTCCTTGAACGTGACAAAGCCCTCTTTTCGAAGCATCCTACTCCTGGTTCTAGCATATTTTCTCTTGGTTAGTAATCATATTATTTCTGATTTAGTTAATCATTCTCGGCTAGATGTGATTTATGTACGGATTGTAGTAATTGTGTTTGTGTGATAACCTGAATGATGAAATTGATTACTGATGCATGATAGCGAAGTTCTGGTGAATTGTTATGTTAACCGAATGGTTAGATAGGATTATATGTTATCAATGTGATGGTACGAGTGTTATAGATTGGCGAACATGATTCGGCATATTCATTAGAGTTCATGCACGTTAGGGTTTAATGAAGTTGATTGTTCATAGAGCCGGCTTGAGAGGTTTAAAAGATTGTTAATGCAATGTATTAGGGTGTCCGATGATGGGAATAATTTGGCACTAAAACAGAATGGTTGTTTCATGTATGATGTTTGATCCGATTTGATTTATGACCGTATGCTCATTGTTGTTGATGATTGGCAGTCATGTAAATAGTTTGGTAATTGATTGAAATAGTTATGTAATAGGTAACTAAGTTCCATGAATTGTGGCAAGCAATAATTAATCACACACTTACGTAAGGTTTGTAATTGGACCTCTACAATTTTGTCTAAAGTCCAGTTCATGCACGTGGGCCGTCAACCCTTTTTTTTGCCTTCATCAGATGCAAATTAATTGGTCTTACATCTTCATTATACCACAAAACAATATATTGAATGAACCAGCTAAACTTGGGCCGCCACTTTAGTTCTAAATTGACCAACAACACTTATCTACTTTTATTGAGCATAGCAATTGCATGTGATATATCTGACATGTATTTAATATACTTGAACCAAGTGATTTCTGTGCCAACACCCCATATCATTCTATTGGAACACTAAAACAATTAATGAACCTTCATAATAGTTGCCATACAATTAAATGGATATATGATGACTCTAATATGTTGAATTGAGTGTGTTGATATATATATCATGTGCACCTTAATATTGTTTGTCTACATAATTGTGCTACATGTTAATTCGGATTGGTGATAAGATATGTGTGTGACTAGTTGATTTACATACAAACATGACTGTAATTGATTTACATCTACCGACAGTTGCCGAGGAGGCAACGAGGTTATTAGTTGATAGCGCTATTAGGTTTGGCACCCTCACACCGTACCGGGGAGGACGGTCGTGAACTAATTTCCTTAAAGCATGACCAATGTTTTGATAGAGACATTGGGGTTGGGCAATCACATATCTTGTAGCTATTCGGTAATCGAGTAATAACAACATCAAAACAACGAAACATCAAATCAACAAATCATCTTATTAAACTGTTTTACACATGTGACTGGTAACTAAACTCGGTAACAAAACTTTGAACTCATCAGCGTCGTCTGACACACTTGTTTGCTTGCTTGTAGGTCGTTAGCTGAGACACTTTGGGACTTGCTATCTGGAGCAGCTGGAGTGGGAATGGTCTTGCTGGACGTATTTATTGGTTTATTGATACATTACTTTGGTTTTAAAACTGGTTAACTTTGCTTCCGCTGATACTTTGGTTTTCATTCAAACTTACGGACAGTGTTTTATTTACAATTAAGTACTTTATCTTTTAATTGAATGCGTTTGATATAATTAGTGGCTCGTTGTTGGATCGTCGCACTCCTAATAGGGACATACCCTAGGTGGGAATTTGGGGGTGTGACACATCACACCTCTTTACCACAGATAAAGAAGGGGCAGTTTTATACACAACAACAATCAAAGGCAGCTAGCAAGCGACCTTTGTACATAAATTTCTCACCAAAGCCGGTGATCGAATTTCGAACATATGCTTTACAGATATGCAATGAAGCTGACAAGAAGTTTCGTCCTATTATGGGAATGAAACTAACAGATAAACAGCAATGTTTATTAGACAATTTATGGCATATTCAAACCATGCCACAAGCTTCATCATTCAAATTACAGGTTTTAAATGCTTTAAGCATTTACTTTCAGGAACAAAGTTCAAAAACTCCTGAAAGGCAGTTTAAATAGAAACCAAATTATACACATTATGTTATATTTAGAGGTACAAAAACTGGAATTTTTAACAAATGGGAGACAGTTGTAAAACATATAACTTGTGTAGGAGGAGCATTTTGGAAAGGTTACACAAGCTTTGCTGAGGCTCTTAAAGCAGCAAGAGAAGATTTTGGTCTACAAAGTTTTTACATAGAACCAGAAGAGGTTAAAAGCTTTTCTGACATGGCAAAAACAAACCCTGAGCATTACATAAAAGCTCAACAAGAAATCATTTCTGCATTAAAAACACAGCTTGAAGAAAAAACAAAAAATGCACAAGATATACAACTGAAAATTGAAAACAGCATGCTAAAACAAAAAATGATGTTACTAGAAGCAAAAAATACACAGTTATTACAAAGGCTTGAGAAAAAAGAAAACAAAGACAAAACAGAGGTACACGGGACTTTTGAGTGTTTCAGGACAAGGATTCTTGATACACCTTGGGAACAATGCCTAAAACCAGTTACAGAAAGATTCCCAGAATTTGAGAATCTTGTGTCACCGAAAGTTTGTGCAGAGTTTCCTTTAATATTGTATAACCTACAGCAACAGTTGGTAGACATGGCATTCAAATTTGACAGTGAACAACAAGGGTTTACAGTGGTGGAAAGAACCAATGAAGAAGGAGAAGGAACAGGTCTTCTATTGCTTCAAATTCACCATCCTACAAAGTTGACAGATAAGCAAATAATTCAATTTTATCATCATGGTATGATTGATTATTTGGAAATAAGGTTAGACAGAAGAACAGAAGATCTTCTCAATCAACTTGGGGAAAAGATCGTACTAACAGTAGGAAATATAGCAGCAAGAAGCATAAAACCAACAATTGGTTGCAAAATAATTTCCTCATTTCCATCTGCAGATTTACACACATACAGGCCAGCAAGAAAAAGAATATTTATTGAACACAACAGAAGTAGCCAATGGTTGCAAAATTCTATGATAAAAACAGCCATAGATTTTGCAACTTTACCATGGTTAGACTACACAGCCACAGAACCTACCAAAGATTTTCAACAGTTTATTAAAGAACATCAAAAGACTCCAGAAATTCCAAACCATTTTTCATGGGAAAATTTCAAATTAATAGGTGAAGGTCACTATATACAGGTTTATACAAAAATAAACTGGAGTATGCTCTTACCCTTTGCAGGGGAAGGAGATACTTTACAATTACAACACATCTTTAACCTGGAAGATTTTCAAGACGATGAACAAGATAATGAACAAGATTGTTCAAGTCCACAGTCGATAGACAGTACACACAGAGACTTCTAGAAGACATGACGTAAGAGATGACAACAGAAAACACAAAACAAAATGCATGACGAAAGCCATGACAATTCTAGGGCTCAATTATTCACACAAAGATGGCTAAAAATTCTAAACACTGTTTTTGTTTGTATGCTTTAACATTCGTCGTTAGGTTTGAAATTGTCTAATAATTTTCTCTAGACTCTAGACTAGACTAGGCTTTGAATTTTGTATTTTATCTTTTGAATTGTTTATTAGGCTAGACATATAGGCTTTAAGACTTTGTTTTATTATTCTTGCCTATATATATGGCAATTTAATCGATTGTAAAATACGAAGAACCATTACCAGCGATAATATTATTACTTGAATGGCACACTAAACTCTCTCCATATCTCTTTAGCTCCACTCCCTTAATATCCTAAATTTTCTCCAGTTCTTCATATTATATTCCAACCCACACATAAAAAAAAAAAAAAAAAAAAAAAAAAAAACCATTCTTTTCTGCAACCTTCTACTCCGCTGTGCATACTCTCATCCATCATCATCCGCTGTGTATATCACTACTCTCTCTGTAAGTATTTATTTCTTTTTACTTCACCCCCTCTCTGATATATTAGACTTTCTTAAAATCTAAAAGACTAAGACAAGTCCCTTTTATGGCGTGTTAAGCCAGTGTTTTTGGGAAACTCTCTTAGGTGAAGATTGTGGGAAAGATTGTTGCTTTGATAACATCATAAAAGAAAGGGTTAAATATTATGACTAGTTTTTATATTAGACATCTTTTAAATAGATTAAAAATATATGATATAATAATTCGTTATTTAGATTCATGGGATTGGTTAGATTATAGAGATGAATACCGTTTAAGGTATTATATTTATGAACGAGCTAAGTTAAAAGAACAAATATATAGAGCAAATCGTTTAATAGATTAGTTTGTATATTATTATTTTTCTTTAATAGTTGGAATATAAGAATATATTTTAAGAGAAATTGGGAGTAAGGGATAAAAGCTAAAGAGAGTTGGAATTCATTAATCATTGGTACTTCTCAAATAATCAAACGTTTAGAGTTCTTAAATTTATAATTTTTCTGAAAAAGCTCACCGAAAACCTTTTACAACAGATAATTTTACTATAGTCTGTAATATTAAAGACCCTTGTGAACACACTTTGCATACAAATAGCTCACAGTTAAATACTTTAGTAGATTTGCTTATAAATCTTAGTATTAGTTTACAACAAGAAGCTATAAATAATAACCAAATAATAGAAAATTTAACAGTAGAAATTAAAAAATTATCACAAAATCTAGATTATATAAAAAATCAGTCTAATACATTAGGAGGAAAAAATATAAATAATATACCTCTAGATGTTGAAAAACTTACAGAAGCTTTAGAAAAGTTAAAAATAGAGAAAAAACCGACTCCATATACACATTGGCAACCAAGAAAATGAATAATCATTTCTTAGGAAGAAGTAGAACTATACAGGAAGCTAGAAATTCTATAAGTAATATAAATGATAGTATAACATCAGACAGTTTTTTAAACAGAGTAATTAGAAGAGGATCAGGATCTAATAGTAACAGACATATAATACAACTAGAAGAAGAAATAGATTTAGAAAGAAACTTGGAATTATATAACCAACATCAATTAGATATGTTAAATCCAAGAATTTTATATCAAACAGGAAGATTTAATATAAACACAACTCTTATAAGAAGTAGTAGATAAGAAAGTGGGATTTAAATGATTTACAAGAAAAAGTTATTCATTTAAATGTAAAGAAGTTTTCTTGTAAATCATTTAAATCCCACTCTAATCTTGTTAATTGTTCTGGATCAATTTTTATAGGTTCTATCATTTGTATAGATTTTGATGCAATTGTTTTTACTATACCTTCTATATTTACTTTATATTGCATTCCTGAACTATTACTACCTCTTCCTAGTACTCCTATACTTACTACTAAATTATTTCCTTCATATTCTTCATATCCTTTTGTTTGTAAAGCTATTTTTATATTTTGTAAATCTTTAATATCTTTTAATATATCTGGTGTACAATAAAATATAGCTATGTTTTGACTTAAATCTACTTCCATTCCTGAAATTATAGCTTTTTTCATATCTGATTTCCAACTTTTATCAAGTATTAAAGCTAATAATTTTGTTCATAATTTTTTTCTTCCTAAAGCTTTAATTCCTATTATTATTAATCCTGTGTGTACAAAATGTTTATTTTGTTTTTTAATTTTTTCAATAGTATCTGGTGACAAAAGATCTAGGGTTACTGTATTATCTACTACCCTTAAACTTTCTTCTCTACTACTTCTTATAAGAGTTGTGTTTATATTAAATCTTTCTGTTTGATATAAAATTCTTGGATTTAATATATCTAATTGATGTTGGTTATATAATTCCAAGTTTCTTTCTAAACGTTTGATTATTTGAGAAGTACCAATGATTAATGAATTCCAACTCTCTTTAGCTTTTATCCCTTACTCCCAATTTCTCTTAAAATATATTCTTATATTCCAACTATTAAAGAAAAATAATAATATACAAACTAATCTATTAAACGATTTGCTCTATATATTTGTTCTTTTAACTTAGCTCGTTCATAAATATAATACCTTAAACGGTATTCATCTATATAATCTAACCAATCCCTTGAATCTAAATAACGAATTATTATATCATATCTTTTTAATCTATTAAGATGTCTAATATAAAAACTAGTCATAATATTTAACCCTTTCTTTTATGATGTTATCAAAGCAACAATCTTTCCCACAATCTTCACCTAAGAGAGTTTCCCAAAAACACTGGCTTAACACGCCATAAAAGGGACTTGTCTTAGTCTTTTAGATTTTAAGAAAGTCTTTGCTCTGATACCAATATATCAGAGAGGGGTATATCAGAGAGGGGGTGAAGTAAAAAGAAATAAATACTTACAGAGAGAGTAGTGATATACACAGCGGATGATCCGTTACTAAATAATAAAAAATATATATCCTTCAAAAAACCTCGTGTATTGTACGAATTGAATAAATCTAGTCTTATATATCAAATAATAAAAAGTTATATCTTAAAAAATCTCATCTATTACACGGGTCGAATAAATGTAATTTTGTGTAGTAAATAATAAAAAAAGTATATCTATAAAAAAACCACGTGTATTACACGGGTCTAATAAATCTAATTTTATATACCAATAATAAAAAAGTCATATCTTTCAATATACTAATGGATAATACTCGATATGCGATGGATATGGTGATTGTGATGATGGTTCTTGAAAAGAAGATATGTTATTCAATAAGCAAATCAACATCTATTTGAGTGATAAAATGTTGGTATCAATTCCGACAAATTAATTTATAAATTATGTAATAAAATTGATATAATAATTTTTTTAGTAATGAAAATAAAAATATTTCTTATATTAATACAAAGTTTGGTTTTCGTGATAAATAATTTGTTTTATTTAAAAGTTATCTTAAATTAACAATTTAAATTTAAGAATCATATTTTATTAGAAAAATAGAAGAATGGTATTCAAAATATAAAGTAGGATGAAACTTAATATTAGCTCATTATTCATTTATTTATTTATTTAATTAATATAAGATAAGTTTTGAAGTGAGGTGAAAAAATCATAAAATAAATGCTTACAATGAATGATAGGTGTTACACATTAATGTTTTATTATATGGTATAGTATAAATATACATTTATATTGATATAAATAGATTATTATATTGTAGTAAAATTTGTTAACAAAGTCTCAATAAAATTAACCCTTTATTTAAAACTTGTAAATGTAACGAAGTCTCAAAAAATTTAATCATTTATTTAAAACTTGTAAATGTAGAAATGATAAATAATATTAGTTAATTTTATTTTAAGTTTCGTAAAATCTATTTGCTACCAAACTAAACAAAACGTTCAAATATATAGTTAATATCAAGAGTAAATTACGATTTTGGCCCCTGTGGTGATATCACTTTTACCCATTTAGCCAAAAAACGAATCTTTTAACATCTGAGCCCACAACGTCTTTTTTTCTAACCCTTTTGGCCCCCACCAAAAGGGTTAGAAAAAAGACATTGGGGTCCAAAAGGGTTAGAAAAAAAGAAGTTGAGGGCTCATATGTTAACAAAAAAAAATTGGGCTAAAAGGGTAAAAGTGATATAACCACATGGGCAAAAATTGTAATTTACTCTAATATCAAATTAGATAACTAAGTTTGAATTTGAAGTAAATAGATAAATATAAAAGTAATAATTAAACTAAATAATATTTAGTAGGAGGATTATCAATAATTAATTAAAAGAGATTAAATTAAAATTATAATTAGCCTAATATGATGACAAGTGTGTAACAACCCGCACTTTTGTGCGTTGTTACTACTCGTTATACTCGTTACGCCTAGCACCAGAGATTCGGACCATAATGTAACTATAACGCATACATCGCTATTCGAAGGATAATCGTATATTTTTGAAATACAATATCACTATACTACATCACATCACAAACACTAACACTCACGATGACACTGAGTGAGGACCTATTCTACCCTCCTCGGTGGCCGTGATGTGTCGAAACGCAGACAATTAATGCTAACAAAGACTCTCGGGTGAGTGCTATAGCTCCAGTCGTTGTGACGATGATGACAATACGAGTAAATGGTACCCCGTCAGTCTTTGTGGCACAACACGCAATAACGTTCACGATAACGTCAAGAAAGGACCTATAATACCCTCCTTGATGGCCGTGAAGCGTCGCTAATAATCGCATACTCGAAACGAAAACCGACTGTAATTATCGAAACTATGGATTATGGATACATAAATACGACCCCTAGTGATATCTATAGGTATATATAATAATGAGATAAAAAGCACGCACTTCAAAGTCGATCGCAACGCTAAAAAAACGGAGAAATCTACCGCGTCGGAGTGGCCATCCGGACGGATGGGCCATCCGGACGGATGGGCCATCTGACCCGAAATCCGCTTCAGCTCTCATTTTGCCTATAAATAGCCTGTCACATCACTGTTCAAGTGATGTGACAGCTCCCACTCGACCAAACACGCTTCAGGACCCTTTCTCTCGATTTCTCACGATTCCGGTAAGATTTCAACCTAAAAACTTGTACTTCTGTGATCTACACTCAATTCTGCATCATTCTATCTTTTAAAACTCAAATTCTAACCGTGAAATCTACTGATTTGAGGTGTTGTAAGGTGATGTCACCAAGGGTTCATATGAACTTCAAGTTGTGACCTCATTCCACCATAAACGACTCAGATCTGGGTTATTTCCACTTGTTTTGATAACAAATCTCACCTAAATCTACGTATTCAACCAAGGAACTGTGCGATTTTGAGCTAAACCGGAGAAACCGTCAAGAACGGCCAGTTCTGATGGAGCGGGGTGATTCCCGGCCGTTAGAGCGGGTCGGAACTGATGGAATTTCAAGTGTTAGTGCGAAATTACACTGTCCCGGTAACTCCGCACGTATTCCTTCCGATAAACACTCAAAAACAGTGTTCAGGATGCGAAACATACGTGTCATCCGCACGGATCACATGTCATCCGGACGGATCACATGTCATCCGGACGGATAACATGTCACTCGGACGGATAACATGTCATCCGGACGGATAACATGTCATCCGGATGGATGAGCACCATCCGACCAAATAAACGACCTTTCAAGGCTATTCTCGCTTAACCGTACATCGTTTACTCTATTCTTCAATGATTAACGCAGACGTACTCGCAACCGACCCAACCAAGTTGTATTTTCGGTAAATACGCACTGTGAGTATACTTGAACCCTTTTTAATCGTATTTTGCGTGTAACATACGTTTCTAGCAAATCGAACTTATCTAACGAATTATTCAATCAATCGAATTATCACTTGCGAATAACTGTTATGCATAGATATACGTGATGCTAGTTGCATATGTGCTAGGGCTTATACTCGCGACGTCCCACCATGACTAGTATAGTACTATTGCGCCCGACGGGGTCTAGTTTGCCATCGCATATTCGAGCATCGAGGACTTAGTTGGTAGTATCAGCTTTGTGAGTATATATGTCGTGTGTTACGTTCTTGCATATGGAAATTCGCTACACTTTTTTTATCTATTACGCTATACATATCAAACCTGTATACTCGCCAATACTTTTGTATTGACAAATATTTTAAAGTATGTTGCAGGTTAGATCGCAGACTATATCAAATCAAGCTAAGAGGTCTAGAAACTCAACTAAAATCTAGGTTGTCGGATTTGTATTGTTCGAGAGGACAAGAAATCTGTGATAACTTATGTGATTGTATTATTTGTTAGTATGGGATAACGAATGTATTAAATATTATCGTAATATAGTTGTTATGGATTCTCTTGAGCAATCTGATTCGCCTAGTGCCACGCCCCGATGAATCCGCCATCGGTTGGGGTGTGACAGATTGGTATCAGAGCCATAACTATAGGGAATTAGGCAAGACTCGACCTAGTCTGGGTCGACGTCTTAGAAATTGACCTAGTCTATAGTCTAAGTACCAACAGGCCGACTCGTACGAACCCAGTAGGGTTGTATCGGGCCTACTTGATACTCTCGATCGAAATTGCTAAAAGCTACAATTTTGTGTGAACACCGCGTACTACAGCCTCACACGAAGGAGCCTTTCCTAAGGCCGGAACACTACTTAGCCTTTCCTAAGGCTGACACAACACACATGTTTTCGAAAATACTCGCATAACGAAACCGAGTGATCCAGTCGAGATCAGGTGTGAAAAACCAAGAACTCTCAACGAGATCGCTCACTCAGCGCATTTTTTTCTAGCACGAGAGCCTTTCATCGAGTTAAGAGTGACATCCACATCTCGACGAAAGTCTCCATTTCAAAATCTAGTGGAACTTCCGAATTTATTCGAAGAGCATAGCCACAATTAGGAACGAAGCTGTTAAGCCAGGGGTGAAACTCGTACCTTAATAAGACGTTCCACTCTCTAAATTAGTTTTCAAAAGCTCTCGCCAAGGACTCGACTATCGTGATAACTCAAGCCACGTGATGACAAGGAAGACGAATGCCACGAGCTGCATCCCAGTGGAAGCATGGAGTCTTCTAGGTTAACGCGCGTGCACGAACTTATTAAATATAGTGGGGCTACCTTGGGTAGTCGACGCCTAAACACCCAAGGCATTCTATCATACGACCGCCGATCTTACAAACGGTTGGAACTTATTTACGTTTTGAAACTTTACGCTTTATCGATTTCTCGACTTAACGATTTTCACTCCCTACTTTATAAACGCACAAAACGCACAGCCATCACAATCTAAAACGAAACCCGAATGTTCGCAACAAAACTAATGCATAATCTATCGCCTTCGCTATCGTTTCCTCACCTCAACGCGTCCTCGCCTATTCTAAATCAACCTGTATGTGTATGATTACAAATTACATCTATATAAATATATATATATATATATATACGTATAAACAAACAAGTCATTGTGTGAGAACTTAGGAAATTCGTGTTTCCTATATGGCTCCTATGTGGTTCGCATTACTAATATACTATCCCATCAAGTTTTGAACGCGCTCAACTGCATCGCAAAACTCAAAAATCGTTATGATCGAATCTCATTCCAAGTCTCTTCCTGTCTAGATGCCTTCCAACAACTCTACCTCGAGACGAGTAGCTAGGAGAAGAGCCAAACGAAGCGCCAATAAGAGGATTGCATCACTTGTGACTAAGGAAGTGGTTAAGCTTATTCCTCAAATTGCCGCTCGCGTGCACTCTCTCAGCAACTCTCGAGCCTCGGAAGACTCCAAGACGGAAGCGCCGCAATCTGCTTTTCTTTACAAACACTTCAAATCCTGTGACCCGATGGAATTCACGGGTGAAGGAGGTGTGACTCAACTACTCCAGTGTTTCGATTCTATCGAAGTTACCCTTCGTCAAAGTGGGTGTCCCGATAGTTTCCGTACTACTTGCGCTACCGGAGTATTTCAATCACGAGCACTCGACTGGTGGACCGCCGAACGTAACAAACGTGGGATCTCGTCAGGTTACGCTCTCTCATGGAATGAGCTGAAAGAGCTCATGAAGAAAGAGTACTGTCCTCCTCACGAAATTCAGAAGCTGGAAGATGAATTCTGGAAAATCAAGCAAGTCGAGAGTGACAACGCTGGCTACACCGCTAGGTTCAAACAGCTTAGCATAATCTGCCCAAGTCAAGTCAACACTCCAGGGAAGGCCATCACGAAGTACATTCGTGGCTTGCCGGAGAGTGTGGGTGATTTTGTCGAAGCTGCAAGACCAGCTACCATCGAAGAAACCTACCGCTTAGCCGCAGAAATCAACAACAAATGACTCATGGAAGGGTTTTTCTCAAAGAATCCTGTCAAGAAAGCTTATCAAGCAATCACCATTAATCCTTCAGGCGATCCTGTTGACAATTCCCCTGACGAATCTACTGACGATTCTTCGGATGAATCTGATGACGAATCTCCTGATGAATCCGCTAACGATTCTTCAGGAGAATCTGCTAACGATTCTTCGGATGAATCTGCTGACGATTCTTCTGACAAACCTGCCGACGAATCATCCGACAACTCGGTCAAGGATTCTACAAGTGAGTCCTCAGACGAATCCCCCAACGACGAAACCTCTTCGCAAGACACCGACAAACCCAGCCGCAAACGAAAGACTTCAAGCCCGAACTCATCAACCACCGAACTACCGCAGCCGAAGCCTCTTCAAGCAGTTCCGATGTTTCCAAAATGATCCTACACTGGAGCTCACCCTCAGTGTTACTCATGTACCTACCATCATCCAGTTGGGGCTGACTGTCGCTATTGCCATAACTGCAATCGTTACGGTCACTTCACGCACAACTGCCGCATCGAACCGCGAACCTGGGTACAACAACAGCAGCTCCAGCAAAAGTCTTCAGCATTAAGTATCTAGCAAGCGTAGGATAAAGTGGTAATGATACGATTTTCGACGTTAATTTCTAAGTTTTGAACCTACTCCATTACTCGATGTTGCCACTATGCGTAACATTAACTCTCGTTTTTGTTTTCTCTCTCACACTCTAGTCATCACACTTAGACTAGATTCACGCACATACTATATACTATATTACGAAATAATGTGTTTTACCCTCACTACACTCCTGGAACGAGGTACGATAAATGTGCAAGGAACAACTAATCACGGGTGCACACGGGATTACTTGGGTCAGTGCACAGAAATCGTAGTGAATTCTAGGGTGCCATAAGCGCTTGAACGAAGTATGACACCAAACCACGGGATCTAAGTAGTAGGGGTCGAGCAAGGTGTGCTTTATCATACTACCAAAGTTCCGTGAAGAAAGTGCCACGTGGAGTTGAACGTTATTAGACCTATTATACTATTGTGATTATTTTCAACACACTACACTCAATCGCAAGGCGTAACAAACCGTGTCATCGCGAGACTTGTCGTAAGTCTGCAAACGCAGTGCAATCGCCTCATCGATGGACTCTGGGGAGTCTACCTCGCAGGGCAATTGCATCGACGCAAGACTGGTCGTAAGTCTGTTGCAACGAATCTCATCAAGTACATAAACGCTCACGGTATTGTAGAGTGAGGACCTATTCTACCCTCCTCGATAACCATGATGCGTCGCAACGTAACGTTAAGCTTATCCGAAACAAAACTTGACTAACCACAATCGCTTGCCATGTGTATCCCGCAATCTCTATCGCTTATTATGTGAACCTATATCGCTTGCTGTGTATCAATCTATCGCTGTCGCCTACCGATATCTGTGGTGCTTATGTTAAGTTAGCACACATG
Organism: Helianthus tuberosus; assembly: GCA_030545235.1. Classification (NCBI taxonomy): domain Eukaryota; kingdom Viridiplantae; phylum Streptophyta; class Magnoliopsida; order Asterales; family Asteraceae; genus Helianthus; species Helianthus tuberosus. The sequence goes on from CM060400.1 coordinate 18,366,636, forward strand.
ACCTCGCTTCACGAGATGAAGCTCATATGATTAAAGCAAGGTGTTTTAGTCATATCGGCGGGCTTTCGTGGAAAAAGGCCATGTGGGGTCTGATGTCAGTTAACCTCTGTGGTGTAAATCAATTGAATCGAACCGCATAAATCGCGTATACCTCCCTCGCTTGCAACGCAACAACTGCCGCTCATCGTAACTCATTTATCATCGCCGTCATTGTTGGTGTTGCGTTATTCGCTAAATCACCTAATCGCTTGTCGCTTATCGTGTATAATCTACCGCTTATTCGCTCGTTTGGTACAACCTATGTGGTAATAACGCGCATGACAATGCTTCACGAGGCAAAACTAGCCTGGTTAAATGAGGTGTTTCACCATTGATGCGTTGTCTAGTGTTATATATATTAGGTGTATATTTTAAGCCCTTTTAACACTTATTTTTAGCCAAGTTTTAAATTTATAAAACACGATATTTTACTAACACTAAACACACATATGGGCAAGTGCACCCATCGTGAGCGTAGTATAGCGTTGGTAAGATACCGAGGTCGTCCAAGGACACAAGAGCTTTTAGTACCGGTTTATCCTCAACGTCTAATCAAAATAAAAAGTTTAGAAAAAATGTTTTAAACTAAGAAAAATAAAAACTAACTAAAATGCTGAAAAAAAAAAGAAAAAAGAAAAAACAGATAGACAAGATGAATCACTTGGTTCCGACTCGTATCTAGTATAACCTTTGATTATTTCCGCACTTTTGCACATAATTAAGAGATTATCTTAGTTATTGTAGTAGGCCCCTCTTTTGAAGGTGATGCTACCCTCACCCTAGTAGTTTGAGTCAGCAAGGATACAATCCTAAAAGGGTGGATTATTGGAAGATAATGAATTAAGTTATTAATGCAATATTATGGTAGGCCCCTCTTTTGGAGGTGACGTTACCCTCGACTAAGTAGTCTGAGTCAGCAGGGATACAGTCCTAAATAGCCGGGTTATAGTATTAATAGTAGTTAACTTATGAGGGGATCAAAGAGTTTGGACCCCCGCCATCCAATACCGTGAAGCATTGAAGGAGGTCCTACTAAATTTGACCCAGGTCCATTGCAGGACCTCTAAACGCTGAACAATGGCAAGACCTTTACAAAACTGTTCCCTTAACCCCCGACCAGGTAGCCAACATACCTCCATATAGACCGTGGAGATATGAATGGTGAAAATCTTTTATTTTATATAGACAGTAAAATAATGCCAAGACACCACGGACAAACGATAAGGAAAGATCACCTTCAACATAAGTAACTAGTTATTAAAGTCATTAATACAAAACCAAATAAAAAGTGCAAAAGATTAGAAATAAAAAGTATTATACTAGACACTTTGTCTTCACCAAGTGATGTAAGAGACTTAGGCAAACATGGCCTTGATTGTCAAGAACTCTTACGATCAATCTTGGATCCCGAGACGAGTCACACACTCTACGATGGACAATGGATGATGGTGGTGGATGATGGTGTTGTGATGGTGGTGGGTGGTGGATGAAGTGTGAGAGAGGTGGTGTGCCAAGGGATGAGTTGAAATGAAACCAAGCACTCCTATTTATAGGCTGATCAGAAGGCTGGGCACGGCCCCGTGTCCGCTGGACACGCCCCCGTGCCTGTCTGACACTCTCTCTCTTCATTAATTGTAATTCGCAGTTACAATTAATGCGCCTGCTGTACTTTCGCCACGCCCCCGTGTTCACTGGACACGGCCCCGTGGTGGGCAATAGAAGCTTCTATAGGTTTGTCTTTTCTGCTGCTTCTTGGGCACGGCCCCGTGCTGGCTGAGCACGGGGCGTGTTCAGTCTTCTGCCTTCTCTATTTTGCTTGGGAAGATGCCGTTGAGGGGTCGGGCAGTCCACTTATGTTCCTTTTCTTGTATTTATGTTGGATTTAGCTGTCTTTTTGCTTCTTTTGTGTTTTTGAGCTCATTTAATCCTGAAAATACAAAAGGAAGACAAAAACACTCTTTTTCCAATATTAGTACTTAAAAAGGGTTAGTTTTATGCCTCATTTGATGTAATTTATATGTTGCATTTTACACACATCAAATACCCCCACACTTGAACTTTTGCTTGTCCTCAAGCAAAACTCTTTAATATGTGGCTTACACTCCCAAATGGAATGGGTAGAAGAGAAGGTTTTGGCTTGTCATAGAGTGTTGGGAATCCAAGATCCTTTTGGGTTTTATTTTTATCTATTTACAATCCTATTCGTAATGATTTGTTTAGAACGTTTCATAGGAGAAATTACTTATTTGGGCATAACATGCCTTTTTTTAAAATTCCATTTATATACAAGTTCACATACCTCACGGGAGAAATCACTCACACTCGGCCGAAGGTGTATTTTTAGTGAATCACTCGAGAGCGGCATGGAACTTACTCCTACCATAGGCTTGCCAAGCAATCAATCCTCCTCCTTTTTAACTTTTATACCTTTGTAAATATCAAGAGGACTTTGTGGGTTAAGGGTTAGGCTTGGGTTAAAGGTAGGTGGTTGGGATAGTGGTTAGTGGTTAGTAGAAAAAGGGTGAAAAGCGTAACAAGTGTCGGTTTTCGTAGGACTTTCTATTTTTGTAACTTTTATTTTGATGAAGCTATTATTCAAACAAAGTTATTTTTGATGAACTTGTTTGTTTATCTTTTGCTTCATCATCAACACACATTTTTTTTTGAACGATCATACGAAAAAAACCGAACTTGCTACTAAAAAAAGGGTTAAAAATAAAAAAGGTTTTGGTGGGTAAAAGGGTTTTGGTTTGGGAAATGAAATGAAAAGGTTTAGGCTCAAAGGGGCTAACTAGGGGGATTTTGGGTAGGTGGTAAAAGAAAAAGAAAAATAATGGTGTAGAAATAAAAAGGGTGTTAGTCCTAATGCCTCCATCATTTACCTACTCGGGTTTAAGTTGATAAGGACCGGGAATGTATCGTCATGGCAAGTTCTAGAGTCGTAAGAACCAAGCGGCTATTCACACAAGAAACGAAAAATGAGCATTTAGTTTAATGATATGTAATTGTATGCTCAATAAAGGCTCAAAACTCACTTTTGTGGGAATGGGTTTTTATGTGATCAAGTATATATAATCAAATTTTACTAAGTTTGCCATGCCTTTTCATAATTTTCTTATGTTGGTTCTTTTTATCACTACGCTATCGGTTGTAAATTCGTAAAAATATAACCTTTTTGAGAACTTGAATTTCCCGAGTTAAACCTAGACAAGTAAAAAAAAATTGAAATTTTTGAAAAAATTTGGGGTGATTAGCGGTTCCAATAGAGTTTTGTGTAAGGCTTGTATTTAGGACTTGCAAGATTCAAGGTTTTAGCATCCCCCCCACACTTAAATTACACATTGTACTCAATGTGTCCCAAAAATAAATTTTTAGGTTGATTAGATGTGTAAAATTGTGTTAAAAGCAAAGATTTATGTTACTGGTAGTCTGGACACGGCCCCGTGTTCAGGTGCCAGTAACAGAAATTAAAGAAAAGAAACAGAAGCCTGGACACGGGGGCGTGTCTGGTGAACACGGCCCGTGTCCAGTTACCTGAACTGGGCATTTTTCTGCAGAGGGTTCAGCACGGGGCCGTGTTGGTTGGACACGGCCCGTGCCGAACTTACTGTAATGAAGAGATTGATGCCGGGTTGCCTTGTTCTTGTGCATGGGGTCATTTTTCTCGTTCCCTTTTCATCCCTTGTCATCTCAAGTGTGTTTTATTCCTGAAAATTAAAACTAACTAGAAAACATAAAAATTAATCTAAATTAAACTAAGGATAGTTCCGCGGAATGCCTCCGTGGTGCGCCACGTTTATAAGGGTCCTTGGCTAGACCCAAAGCCGGTCATATGTCACCCAAGTGGGATGTATTGCATCCCATGTTACACCGTCGGAGAGCGTCATCCAAGCTTGAGTCTATGACCTGCATGTAGTTGACCGGGTCTTCGTCCTCAATTCTTTTTCCACATTCAAACTTTACCTCCTTATCCCCAAACTTCAATGTTAACGTTCCGTCATTCATGTCTACCACCGCTTGGGCGGTGGCTAGATATGGCCTCCCGAGGATGAGAGGGACATCGGTGTCTTTTACCATGTCTAGGATGACAAAGTCGGTTGGGAAAACGAAGTTGTCAACTTTTACCAATAGATTCTCAGCGACACCTTGTGGAAATTTGACGGATCTGTCGGCGAGTTGTATGCTCATCTTTGTAGGGCTTGTTGTTCCTAGGCCGAGTCGTTTGAACATTGATGTGGGCATGAGGTTAATGCTAGCCCCAAGATCGGCTAATGCATTACGAACGGGAGACTCCCCAATCGAGCAAGGAATTGTGAAGCTTCCGGGATCGATTTTCTTTTGTGGAAGTTTGTTGAGCACTAAGGCGGAGCATTCTTCGCCTAAGTTAACTAATTGCAATGATTCAATTTTCCTTTTGTTTGTGAGGAAATCCCTCATAAATTTTGTGTATTTAGGCATTTGGGTTAGGACCTCGATAAAAGGAATATTAACATGCAATTGTTTTAGTAAATTTTCAAATTTAGCGAATTGCTCATCGGTCTTTTGACGATTTAACCTACCGGAGTACGGAATTGGAGGAGTCTTGGTGGGCTCTTGAGTTGGTAGAGAAGCCTTTTCTGACGCAGGAGGAGTCACAGGTTGGCTAGATTGGCTTCTTTCATTTGGCGGCAATGGAGCATCCTCGGGACCCACGGTTCAATTTCTTAATGTGATGAGATGTACTTGTGCCTTCGGGTTGGTTTCGGTATTACTAGGTAACGCGCCTTGTGGTCTCTCGGAGAAATTTTGAGCTAGTTGATTTAATTGTTTTTCAACGTTTTGAATGCTAGCTTGTTGATTTCTAAAATTCGATTCCAATTGTTGAAATCGATCCGAGTTTTTCTTTTCAGTGTCAGAGATGAGGCGAGATACAGTATCTTCAAGCCTTTCTCTTCCACCTTGTTGTTGAGAGAAATTTTGTGGTTGTTGAAAATTAGTTCGTTGGTTTTGTTGGTTACTACTATTGCCGGGATCTCTCCAACCAAGATTTGGGTGGTTACGCCATCCTTGGTTGTAGGTACCCGTTGGAGGACCCGACGGCCTAGGTCTATTATCAATGTAGTTTACCGTTTCTGTTTGTTCATCTAATTCTTTCATACAACTCCAATTTTCATGTGACCCACCACACCCTTCACAAGCCATAACCGAGGCCGTTTTTGTTATTTCTAGCTTTTTGATTTTCGAAGAGAGGGCCTCGATTTGGGCTTGTAAAGAGGTGCTTTCATCAACCTTATGGGCGCCCGGGGCAATAGATTTATTACCTCGGGGAGTGTGCCATTGAAAATTGGTTTGAGCAATTTCCTCAATTTGGTTATATATTTCATTTGGGCGACGATTACCTAAAAGTCCCCCGGAGCTTGAATCAAGTGTTTGTCTTGTGTGTGGCAACAACCCATTGTAGAAAGTGGATACTTGTTGCCACACCGCTAGACCGTGATGAGGACACTTTCTTAGAAGCTCCTTGAACCTTTCCCAAGTTTCATATAAGGATTCCCCATCCTCTTGTGAGTATGTATTAATTTCAGTCATTAATTTAGCCGTTTTAGCAGGAGGGAAATACTTATATAAAAACTTTTGGGCAAGTTCATCCCAAGTGTTTACCGAGCCAACTGGGAGGGTGTTAAGCCAAGCCTTATCTCGGTCTTTTAGTGAAAATGGAAACATTCGAAGGCGGATGGCGTCATTTGATGCTCCATTGATCCGAAAGGTATCACATATTTCTAAGAAGTTAGTAATATGTAGATGGGGATCCTCGTCCGCAAGCCCATGAAAGGTTGCGGAGTTTTGGAGCATTTGTATCAAATGCGACCGAAGTTCGAAGTTATTGGCTTCGACATTTGGTGCATTGATAGCGGCGCCGAGATTGCCTACGGTGGGTCGTAGGTAATCCATGAGGGTACGTTGATCCGCCATTGGAAGTGGGTCCCCTGAAACTTTCTCTTGATTTTTGGCTTTAGGTCTTTTTCTGAGAAAGCGTTCGGGTTCTTCTAGAGGTTCTTTTATGTCTCTACTAGAACTGGAGCTCATGCACTACGTAGGAGGTTTAAATGTGGCGCCTAGGTTCCAAGTCCTGCAATAAAAACAGAAAAGAACGTTGGTCAGAATGTTCACCACGGCCCCGTGCTTAGCGAACACGGCCCGTGGTCAGAGGTACAGTGATTGTCTTCTGGATCCCTGTTACTGGGAGTTGGACACGACCCCGTGTTGCACCGACACGGCCCCGTGTTCAGCTCTCTGTAACTCAGAAAATAAAAACTGTCAGTGATGATGCTGGGCACGGCCCGTGTCTGACCAGGCACGGCCCGTGCTGAGCTCTGCAGAAGCTGAAAAACTAAGAAAATCCTAAAAAATTAAAAAGAAAAATAAAAAAATGATTAGGCCGTTGATTCCAAACTTTCTTAAAATCCTTGTGTCCCCGGCAACGGCGCCAAAAACTTGATGCGTTGTCTAGTGTTATATATATTAGGTGTATATTTTAAGCCCTTTTAACACTTATTTTTAGCCAAGTTTTAAATTTATAAAACACGATATTTTACTAACACTAAACACGCATATGGGCAAGTGCACCCATCGTGAGCGTAGTATAGCGTTGGTAAGATACCGAGGTCGTCCAAGGACACAAGAGCTTTTAGTACCGGTTTATCCTCAACGTCTAATCAAAATAAAAAGTTTAGAAAAAATGTTTTAAACTAAGAAAAATAAAAACTAACTAAAATGCTGAAAATAAAAATAAAAAAGAAAAAACAGATAGACAAGATGAATCACTTGGTTCCGACTCGTATCTAGTATAACCTTTGATTATTTCCGCACTTTTGCACATAATTAAGAGATTATCTTAGTTATTGTAGTAGGCCCCTCTTTTGAAGGTGACGTTACCCTCACCCCAGTAATTTGAGTCAGCAAGGATACAATCCTAAAAGGGTGGATTATTGGAAGATAATGAATTAAGTTATTAATGCAATATTATGGTAGGCCCCTCTTTTGGAGGTGACGTTACCCTCGACTAAGTAGTCTGAGTCAGCAGGGATACAGTCCTAAATAGCCGGGTTATAGTATTAATAGTAGTTAACTTATGAGGGGATCAAAGAGTTTGGACCCCCGCCATCCAATACCGTGAAGCATTGAAGGAGGTCCTACTAAATTTGACCCAGGTCCATTGCAGGACCTCTAAACGCTGAACAATGGCAAGACCTTTACCAAACCGTTCCCTTAACCCCCGACCAGGTAGCCAACATACCTCCATATAGACCGTGGAGATATGAATGGTGAAAATCTTTTATTTTATATAGACAGTAAAATAATGCCAAGACACCACGGACAAACGATAAGGAAAGATCTCCTTCAACATAAGTAACTAGTTATTAAAGTCATTAATACAAAACCAAATAAAAAGTGCAAAAGATTAGAAATAAAAAGTATTATACTAGACACTTTGTCTTCACCAAGTGATGTAAGAGACTTAGGCAAACATGGCCTTGATTGTCAAGAACTCTTACGATCAATCTTGGATCCCGAGACGACTCACACACTCTACGATGGACAATGGATGATGGTGGTGGATGATGGTGTTGTGATGGTGGTGGGTGGTGGATGAAGTGTGAGAGAGGTGGTGTGCCAAGGGATGAGTTGAAATGAAACCAAGCACTCCTATTTATAGGCTGATCAGAAGGCTGGGCACGGCCCCGTGTCCGCTGGACACGCCCCCGTGCCTGTCTGACACTCTCTCTCTCTTCATTAATTGTAATTCGCAATTACAATTAATGCGCCTGCTGTACTTTCGCCACGCCCCCGTGTTCACTGGACACGGCCCCGTGGTGGGCAATAGAAGCTTCTATAGGTTTGTCTTTTCTGCTGCTTCTTGGGCACGGCCCCGTGCTGGCTGAGCACGGGGCGTGTTCAGTCTTCTGCCTTCTCTATTTTGCTTGGGAAGATGCCGTTGAGGGGTCGGGCAGTCCACTTATGTTCTTTTTCTTGTATTTATGTTGGATTTAGCTGTCTTTTTGCTTCTTTTGTGTTTTTGAGCTCATTTAATCCTGAAAATACAAAAGGAAGACAAAAACACTCTTTTTCCAATATTAGTACTTAAAAAGGGTTAGTTTTATGCCTCATTTGATGTAATTTATATGTTGCATTTTACACACATCAAATACCCCCACACTTGAACTTTTGCTTGTCCTCAAGCAAAACTCTTTAATATGTGGCTTACACTCCCAAATGGAATGGGTAGAAGAGAAGGTTTTGGCTTGTCATAGAGTGTTGGGAATCCAAGATCCTTTTGGGTTTTATTTTTATCTATTTACAATCCTATTCGTAATGATTTGTTTAGAACGTTTCATAGGAGAAATTACTTATTTGGGCATAACATGCCTTTTTTTAAAATTCCATTTATATACAAGTTCACATACCTCACGGGAGAAATCACTCACACTCGGCCGAAGGTGTATTTTTAGTGAATCACTCGAGAGCGGCATGGAACTTACTCCTACCATAGGCTTGCCAAGCAATCAATCCTCCTCCTTTTTAACTTTTATACCTTTGTAAATATCAAGAGGACTTTGTGGGTTAAGGGTTAGGCTTGGGTTAAAGGTAGGTGGTTGGGATAGTGGTTAGTGGTTAGTAGAAAAAGGGTGAAAAGCGTAACAAGTGTCGGTTTTCGTAGGACTTTCTATTTTTGTAACTTTTATTTTGATGAAGCTATTATTCAAACAAAGTTATTTTTGATGAACTTGTTTGTTTATCTTTTGCTTCATCATCAACACACATTTTTTTTTGAACGATCATACGAAAAAAACCGAACTTGCTACTAAAAAAAGGGTTAAAAATAAAAAAGGTTTTGGTGGGTAAAAGGGTTTTGGTTTGGGAAATGAAATGAAAAGGTTTAGGCTCAAAGGGGCTAACTAGGGGGATTTTGGGTAGGTGGTAAAAGAAAAAGAAAAATAATGGTGTAGAAATAAAAAGGGTGTTAGTCCTAATGCCTCCATCATTTACCTACTCGGGTTTAAGTTGATAAGGACCGGGAATGTATCGTCATGGCAAGTTCTAGAGTCGTAAGAACCAAGCGGCTATTCACACAAGAAACGAAAAATGAGCATTTAGTTTAATGATATGTAATTGTATGCTCAATAAAGGCTCAAAACTCACTTTTGTGGGAATGGGTTTTTATGTGATCAAGTATATATAATCAAATTTTACTAAGTTTGCCATGCCTTTTCATAATTTTCTTATGTTGGTTCTTTTTATCACTACGCTATCGGTTGTAAATTCGTAAAAATATAACCTTTTTGAGAACTTGAATTTCCCGAGTTAAACCTAGACAAGTAAAAAAAAATTGAAATTTTTGAAAAAATTTGGGGTGATTAGCGGTTCCAATAGAGTTTTGTGTAAGGCTTGTATTTAGGACTTGCAAGATTCAAGGTTTTAGCATCCCCCCCACACTTAAATTACACATTGTACTCAATGTGTCCCAAAAATAAATTTTTAGGTTGATTAGATGTGTAAAATTGTGTTAAAAGCAAAGATTTATGTTACTGGTAGTCTGGACACGGCCCCGTGTTCAGGTGCCAGTAACAGAAATTAAAGAAAAGAAACAGAAGCCTGGACACGGGGGCGTGTCTGGTGAACACGGCCCGTGTCCAGTTACCTGAACTGGGCATTTTTCTGCAGAGGGTTCAGCACGGGGCCGTGTTGGTTGGACACGGCCCGTGCCGAACTTACTGTAATGAAGAGATTGATGCCGGGTTGCCTTGTTCTTGTGCATGGGGTCATTTTTCTCGTTCCCTTTTCATCCCTTGTCATCTCAAGTGTGTTTTATTCCTGAAAATTAAAACTAACTAGAAAACATAAAAATTAATCTAAATTAAACTAAGGATAGTTCCGCGGAATGCCTCCGTGGTGCGCCACGTTTATAAGGGTCCTTGGCTAGACCCAAAGCCGGTCATATGTCACCCAAGTGGGATGTATTGCATCCCATGTTACACCGTCGGAGAGCGTCATCCAAGCTTGAGTCTATGACCTGCATGTAGTTGACCGGGTCTTCGTCCTCAATTCTTTTTCCACATTCAAACTTTACCTCCTTATCCCCAAACTTCAATGTTAACGTTCCGTCATTCATGTCTACCACCGCTTGGGCGGTGGCTAGATATGGCCTCCCGAGGATGAGAGGGACATCGGTGTCTTTTACCATGTCTAGGATGACAAAGTCGGTTGGGAAAACGAAGTTGTCAACTTTTACCAATAGATTCTCAGCGACACCTTGTGGAAATTTGACGGATCTGTCGGCGAGTTGTATGCTCATCTTTGTAGGGCTTGTTGTTCCTAGGCCGAGTCGTTTGAACATTGATGTGGGCATGAGGTTAATGCTAGCCCCAAGATCGGCTAATGCATTACGAACGGGAGACTCCCCAATCGAGCAAGGAATTGTGAAGCTTCCGGGATCGATTTTCTTTTGTGGAAGTTTGTTGAGCACTAAGGCGGAGCATTCTTCGCCTAAGTTAACTAATTGCAATGATTCAATTTTCCTTTTGTTTGTGAGGAAATCCCTCATAAATTTTGTGTATTTAGGCATTTGGGTTAGGACCTCGATAAAAGGAATATTAACATGCAATTGTTTTAGTAAATTTTCAAATTTAGCGAATTGCTCATCGGTCTTTTGACGATTTAACCTACCGGAGTACGGAATTGGAGGAGTCTTGGTGGGCTCTTGAGTTGGTAGAGAAGCCTTTTCTGACGCAGGAGGAGTCACAGGTTGGCTAGATTGGCTTCTTTCATTTGGCGGCAATGGAGCATCCTCGGGACCCACGGTTCAATTTCTTAATGTGATGAGATGTACTTGTGCCTTCGGGTTGGTTTCGGTATTACTAGGTAACGCGCCTTGTGGTCTCTCGGAGAAATTTTGAGCTAGTTGATTTAATTGTTTTTCAACGTTTTGAATGCTAGCTTGTTGATTTCTAAAATTCGATTCCAATTGTTGAAATCGATCCGAGTTTTTCTTTTCAGTGTCAGAGATGAGGCGAGATACAGTATCTTCAAGCCTTTCTCTTCCACCTTGTTGTTGAGAGAAATTTTGTGGTTGTTGAAAATTAGTTCGTTGGTTTTGTTGGTTACTACTATTGCCGGGATCTCTCCAACCAAGATTTGGGTGGTTACGCCATCCTTGGTTGTAGGTACCCGTTGGAGGACCCGACGGCCTAGGTCTATTATCAATGTAGTTTACCGTTTCTGTTTGTTCATCTAATTCTTTCATACAACTCCAATTTTCATGTGACCCACCACACCCTTCACAAGCCATAACCGAGGCCGTTTTTGTTATTTCTAGCTTTTTGATTTTCGAAGAGAGGGCCTCGATTTGGGCTTGTAAAGAGGTGCTTTCATCAACCTTATGGGCGCCCGGGGCAATAGATTTATTACCTCGGGGAGTGTGCCATTGAAAATTGGTTTGAGCAATTTCCTCAATTTGGTTATATATTTCATTTGGGCGACGATTACCTAAAAGTCCCCCGGAGCTTGAATCAAGTGTTTGTCTTGTGTGTGGCAACAACCCATTGTAGAAAGTGGATACTTGTTGCCACACCGCTAGACCGTGATGAGGACACTTTCTTAGAAGCTCCTTGAACCTTTCCCAAGTTTCATATAAGGATTCCCCATCCTCTTGTGAGTATGTATTAATTTCAGTCATTAATTTAGCCGTTTTAGCAGGAGGGAAATACTTATATAAAAACTTTTGGGCAAGTTCATCCCAAGTGTTTACCGAGCCAACTGGGAGGGTGTTAAGCCAAGCCTTATCTCGGTCTTTTAGTGAAAATGGAAACATTCGAAGGCGGATGGCGTCATTTGATGCTCCATTGATCCGAAAGGTATCACATATTTCTAAGAAGTTAGTAATATGTAGATGGGGATCCTCGTCCGCAAGCCCATGAAAGGTTGCGGAGTTTTGGAGCATTTGTATCAAATGCGACCGAAGTTCGAAGTTATTGGCTTCGACATTTGGTGCATTGATAGCGGCGCCGAGATTGCCTACGGTGGGTCGTAGGTAATCCATGAGGGTACGTTGATCCGCCATTGGAAGTGGGTCCCCTGAAACTTTCTCTTGATTTTTGGCTTTAGGTCTTTTTCTGAGAAAGCGTTCGGGTTCTTCTAGAGGTTCTTTTATGTCTCTACTAGAACTGGAGCTCATGCACTACGTAGGAGGTTTAAATGTGGCGCCTAGGTTCCAAGTCCTGCAATAAAAACAGAAAAGAACGTTGGTCAGAATGTTCACCACGGCCCCGTGCTCAGCGAACACGGCCCGTGGTCAGAGGTACAGTGATTGTCTTCTGGATCCCTGTTACTGGGAGTTGGACACGACCCCGTGTTGCACCGACACGGCCCCGTGTTCAGCTCTCTGTAACTCAGAAAATAAAAACTGTCAGTGATGATGCTGGGCACGGCCCGTGTCTGACCAGGCACGGCCCGTGCTGAGCTCTGCAGAAGCTGAAAAACTAAGAAAATCCTAAAAAATTAAAAAGAAAAATAAAAAAATGATTAGGCCGTTGATTCCAAACTTTCTTAAAATCCTTGTGTCCCCGGCAACGGCGCCAAAAACTTGATGCGTTGTCTAGTGTTATATATATTAGGTGTATATTTTAAGCCCTTTTAACACTTATTTTTAGCCAAGTTTTAAATTTATAAAACACGATATTTTACTAACACTAAACACGCATATGGGCAAGTGCACCCATCGTGAGCGTAGTATAGCGTTGGTAAGATACCGAGGTCGTCCAAGGACACAAGAGCTTTTAGTACCGGTTTATCCTCAACGTCTAATCAAAATAAAAAGTTTAGAAAAAATGTTTTAAACTAAGAAAAATAAAAACTAACTAAAATGCTGAAAATAAAAATAAAAAAGAAAAAACAGATAGACAAGATGAATCACTTGGTTCCGACTCGTATCTAGTATAACCTTTGATTATTTCCGCACTTTTGCACATAATTAAGAGATTATCTTAGTTATTGTAGTAGGCCCCTCTTTTGAAGGTGACGTTACCCTCACCCCAGTAATTTGAGTCAGCAAGGATACAATCCTAAAAGGGTGGATTATTGGAAGATAATGAATTAAGTTATTAATGCAATATTATGGTAGGCCCCTCTTTTGGAGGTGACGTTACCCTCGACTAAGTAGTCTGAGTCAGCAGGGATACAGTCCTAAATAGCCGGGTTATAGTATTAATAGTAGTTAACTTATGAGGGGATCAAAGAGTTTGGACCCCCGCCATCCAATACCGTGAAGCATTGAAGGAGGTCCTACTAAATTTGACCCAGGTCCATTGCAGGACCTCTAAACGCTGAACAATGGCAAGACCTTTACCAAACCGTTCCCTTAACCCCCGACCAGGTAGCCAACATACCTCCATATAGACCGTGGAGATATGAATGGTGAAAATCTTTTATTTTATATAGACAGTAAAATAATGCCAAGACACCACGGACAAACGATAAGGAAAGATCTCCTTCAACATAAGTAACTAGTTATTAAAGTCATTAATACAAAACCAAATAAAAAGTGCAAAAGATTAGAAATAAAAAGTATTATACTAGACACTTTGTCTTCACCAAGTGATGTAAGAGACTTAGGCAAACATGGCCTTGATTGTCAAGAACTCTTACGATCAATCTTGGATCCCGAGACGACTCACACACTCTACGATGGACAATGGATGATGGTGGTGGATGATGGTGTTGTGATGGTGGTGGGTGGTGGATGAAGTGTGAGAGAGGTGGTGTGCCAAGGGATGAGTTGAAATGAAACCAAGCACTCCTATTTATAGGCTGATCAGAAGGCTGGGCACGGCCCCGTGTCCGCTGGACACGCCCCCGTGCCTGTCTGACACTCTCTCTCTCTTCATTAATTGTAATTCGCAATTACAATTAATGCGCCTGCTGTACTTTCGCCACGCCCCCGTGTTCACTGGACACGGCCCCGTGGTGGGCAATAGAAGCTTCTATAGGTTTGTCTTTTCTGCTGCTTCTTGGGCACGGCCCCGTGCTGGCTGAGCACGGGGCGTGTTCAGTCTTCTGCCTTCTCTATTTTGCTTGGGAAGATGCCGTTGAGGGGTCGGGCAGTCCACTTATGTTCTTTTTCTTGTATTTATGTTGGATTTAGCTGTCTTTTTGCTTCTTTTGTGTTTTTGAGCTCATTTAATCCTGAAAATACAAAAGGAAGACAAAAACACTCTTTTTCCAATATTAGTACTTAAAAAGGGTTAGTTTTATGCCTCATTTGATGTAATTTATATGTTGCATTTTACACACATCAAATACCCCCACACTTGAACTTTTGCTTGTCCTCAAGCAAAACTCTTTAATATGTGGCTTACACTCCCAAATGGAATGGGTAGAAGAGAAGGTTTTGGCTTGTCATAGAGTGTTGGGAATCCAAGATCCTTTTGGGTTTTATTTTTATCTATTTACAATCCTATTCGTAATGATTTGTTTAGAACGTTTCATAGGAGAAATTACTTATTTGGGCATAACATGCCTTTTTTTAAAATTCCATTTATATACAAGTTCACATACCTCACGGGAGAAATCACTCACACTCGGCCGAAGGTGTATTTTTAGTGAATCACTCGAGAGCGGCATGGAACTTACTCCTACCATAGGCTTGCCAAGCAATCAATCCTCCTCCTTTTTAACTTTTATACCTTTGTAAATATCAAGAGGACTTTGTGGGTTAAGGGTTAGGCTTGGGTTAAAGGTAGGTGGTTGGGATAGTGGTTAGTGGTTAGTAGAAAAAGGGTGAAAAGCGTAACAAGTGTCGGTTTTCGTAGGACTTTCTATTTTTGTAACTTTTATTTTGATGAAGCTATTATTCAAACAAAGTTATTTTTGATGAACTTGTTTGTTTATCTTTTGCTTCATCATCAACACACATTTTTTTTTTTGAACGATCATACGAAAAAAACCGAACTTGCTACTAAAAAAAGGGTTAAAAATAAAAAAGGTTTTGGTGGGTAAAAAGGTTTTGGTTTGGGAAATGAAATGAAAAGGTTTAGGCTCAAAGGGGCTAACTATGGGGATTTTGGGTAGGTGGTAAAAGAAAAAGAAAAATAATGGTGTAGAAATAAAAAGGGTGTTAGTCCTAATGCCTCCATCATTTACCTACTCGGGTTTAAGTTGATAAGGACCGGGAATGTATCGTCATGGCAAGTTCTAGAGTCGTAAGAACCAAGCGGCTATTCACACAAGAAACGAAAAATGAGCATTTAGTTTAATGATATGTAATTGTATGCTCAATAAAGGCTCAAAACTCACTTTTGTGGGAATGGGTTTTTATGTGATCAAGTATATATAATCAAATTTTACTAAGTTTGCCATGCCTTTTCATAATTTTCTTATGTTGGTTCTTTTTATCACTACGCTATCGGTTGTAAATTCCTAAAAATATAACCTTTTTGAGAACTTGAATTTCCCGAGTTAAACCTAGACAAGTTAAAAAAAAATTGAAATTTTTGAAAAAATTTGGGGTGATTAGCGGTTCCAATAAAGTTTTGTGTAAGGCTTGTATTTAGGACTTGCAAGATTCAAGGTTTTAGCATCCCCCCCACACTTAAATTACACATTGTCCTCAATGTGTCCCAAAAATAAATTTTTAGGTTGATTAGATGTGTAAAATTGTGTTAAAAGCAAAGATTTATGTTACTGGTAGTCTGGACACGGCCCCGTGGGGACCGAACACGGCCCCGTGTTCAGGTGCCAGTAACAGAAATTAAAGAAAAGAAACAGAAGCCTGGACACGGGGGCGTGTCTGGTGAACACGGCCCGTGTCCAGTTACCTGAACTGGGCATTTTTCTGCAGAGGGTTCAGCACGGGGCCGTGTTGGTTGGACACGGCCCGTGCCGAACTTACTGTAATGAAGAGATTGATGCCGGGTTGCCTTGTTCTTGTGCATGGGGTCATTTTTCTCGTTCCCTTTTCATCCCTTGTCATCTCAAGTGTGTTTTATTCCTGAAAATTAAAACTAACTAGAAAACATAAAAATTAATCTAAATTAAACTAAGGATAGTTCCGCGGAATGCCTCCGTGGTGCGCCACGTTTATAAGGGTCCTTGGCTAGACCCAAAGCCGGTCATATGTCACCCAAGTGGGATGTATTGCATCCCATGTTACACCGTCGGAGAGCGTCATCCAAGCTTGAGTCTATGACCTGCATGTAGTTGACCGGGTCTTCGTCCTCAATTCTTTTTCCATATTCAAACTTTACCTCCTTATCCCCAAACTTCAATGTTAACGTTCCGTCATTCATGTCTACCACCGCTTGGGCGGTGGCTAGATATGGCCTCCCGAGGATGAGAGGGACATCGGTGTCTTTTACCATGTCTAGGATGACAAAGTCGGTTGGGAAAACGAAGTTGTCAACTTTTACCAATAGATTCTCAGCGACACCTTGTGGAAATTTGACGGATCTGTCGGCGAGTTGTATGCTCATCTTTGTAGGGCTTGTTGTTCCTAGGCCGAGTCGTTTGAACATTGATGTGGGCATGAGGTTAATGCTAGCCCCAAGATCGGCTAATGCATTACGAACGGGAGACTCCCCAATCGAGCAAGGAATTGTGAAGCTTCCGGGATCGATTTTCTTTTGTGGAAGTTTATTGAGCACTAAGGCGGAGCATTCTTCGCCTAAGTTAACTAATTGCAATGATTCAATTTTCCTTTTGTTTGTGAGGAAATCCCTCATAAATTTTGTGTATTTAGGCATTTGGGTTAGGACCTCGATAAAAGGAATATTAACATGCAATTGTTTTAGTAAATTTTCAAATTTAGCGAATTGCTCATCGGTCTTTTGACGATTTAACCTACCGGGGTACGGAATTGGAGGAGTCTTGGTGGGCTCTTGAGTTGGTAGAGAAGCCTTTTCTGACGCAGGAGGAGTCACAGGTTGGCTAGATTGGCTTCTTTCATTTGGCGGCAATGGAGCATCCTCGGGACCCACGGTTCAATTTCTTAATGTGATGAGATGTACTTGTGCCTTCGGGTTGGTTTCGGTATTACTAGGTAACGCGCCTTGTGGTCTCTCGGAGAAATTTTGAGCTAGTTGATTTAATTGTTTTTCAACGTTTTGAATGCTAGCTTGTTGATTTCTAAAATTCGATTCCAATTGTTGAAATCGATCCGAGTTTTTCTTTTCAGTGTCAGAGATGAGGCGAGATACGGTATCTTCAAGCCTTTCTCTTCCACCTTGTTGTTGAGAGAAATTTTGTGGTTGTTGAAAATTAGTTCGTTGGTTTTGTTGGTTACTACTATTGCCGGGATCTCTCCAACCAAGATTTGGGTGGTTACGCCATCCTTGGTTGTAGGTACCCGTTGGAGGACCCGACGGCCTAGGTCTATTATCAATGTAGTTTACCGTTTCTGTTTGTTCATCTAATTCTTTCATACAACTCCAATTTTCATGTGACCCACCACACCCTTCACAAGCCATAACCGAGGCCGTTTTTGTTATTTCTAGCTTTTTGATTTTCGAAGAGAGGGCCTCGATTTGGGCTTGTAAAGAGGTGCTTTCATCAACCTTATGGGCGCCCGGGGCAATAGATTTATTACCTCGGGGAGTGTGCCATTGAAAATTGGTTTGAGCAATTTCCTCAATTTGGTTATATATTTCATTTGGGCGACGATTACCTAAAAGTCCCCCGGAGCTTGAATCAAGTGTTTGTCTTGTGTGTGGCAACAACCCATTGTAGAAAGTGGATACTTGTTGCCACACCGCTAGACCGTGATGAGGACACTTTCTTAGAAGCTCCTTGAACCTTTCCCAAGTTTCATATAAGGATTCCCCATCCTCTTGTGAGTATGTATTAATTTCAGTCATTAATTTAGCCGTTTTAGCAGGAGGGAAATACTTATATAAAAACTTTTGGGCAAGTTCATCCCAAGTGTTTACCGAGCCAACTGGGAGGGTGTTAAGCCAAGCCTTATCTCGGTCTTTTAGTGAAAATGGAAACATTCGAAGGCGGATGGCGTCATTTGATGCTCCATTGATCCGAAAGGTATCACATATTTCTAAGAAGTTAGTAATATGTAGATGGGGATCCTCGTCCGCAAGCCCATGAAAGGTTGCGGAGTTTTGGAGCATTTGTATCAAATGCGGCCGAAGTTCGAAGTTATTGGCTTCGACATTTGGTGCATTGATAGCGGCGCCGAGATTGCCTACGGTGGGTCGTAGGTAATCCATGAGGGTACGTTGATCCGCCATTGGAAGTGGGTCCCCTGAAACTTTCTCTTGATTTTTGGCTTTAGGTCTTTTTCTGAGAAAGCGTTCGGGTTCTTCTAGAGGTTCTTTTATGTCTCTACTAGAACTGGAGCTCATGCACTACGTAGGAGGTTTAAATGTGGCGCCTAGGTTCCAAGTCCTGCAATAAAAACAGAAAAGAACGTTGGTCAGAATGTTCACCACGGCCCCGTGCTCAGCGAACACGGCCCGTGGTCAGAGGTACAGTGATTGTCTTCTGGATCCCTGTTACTGGGAGTTGGACACGACCCCGTGTTGCACCGACACGGCCCCGTGTTCAGCTCTCTGTAACTCAGAAAATAAAAACTGCCAGTGATGATGCTGGGCACGGCCCGTGTCTGACCAGGCACGGCCCGTGCTGAGCTCTGCAGAAGCTGAAAAACTAAGAAAATCCTAAAAAATTAAAAAGAAAAATAAAAAAATGATTAGGCCGTTGATTCCAAACTTTCTTAAAATCCTTGTGTCCCCGGCAACGGCGCCAAAAACTTGATGCGTTGTCTAGTGTTATATATATTAGGTGTATATTTTAAGCCCTTTTAACACTTATTTTTAGCCAAGTTTTAAATTTATAAAACACGATATTTTACTAACACTAAACACGCATATGGGCAAGTGCACCCATCGTGAGCGTAGTATAGCGTTGGTAAGATACCGAGGTCGTCCAAGGACACAAGAGCTTTTAGTACCGGTTTATCCTCAACGTCTAATCAAAATAAAAAGTTTAGAAAAAATGTTTTAAACTAAGAAAAATAAAAACTAACTAAAATGCTGAAAATAAAAATAAAAAAGAAAAAACAGATAGACAAGATGAATCACTTGGTTCCGACTCGTATCTAGTATAACCTTTGATTATTTCCGCACTTTTGCACATAATTAAGAGATTATCTTAGTTATTGTAGTAGGCCCCTCTTTTGAAGGTGACGTTACCCTCACCCCAGTAGTTTGAGTCAGCAAGGATACAATCCTAAAAGGGTGGATTATTGGAAGATAATGAATTAAGTTATTAATGCAATATTATGGTAGGCCCCTCTTTTGGAGGTGACGTTACCCTCGACTAAGTAGTCTGAGTCAGCAGGGATACAGTCCTAAATAGCCGGGTTATAGTATTAATAGTAGTTAACTTATGAGGGGATCAAAGAGTTTGGACCCCCGCCATCCAATACCGTGAAGCATTGAAGGAGGTCCTACTAAATTTGACCCAGGTCCATTGCAGGACCTCTAAACGCTGAACAATGGCAAGACCTTTACCAAACCGTTCCCTTAACCCCCGACCAGGTAGCCAACATACCTCCATATAGACCGTGGAGATATGAATGGTGAAAATCTTTTATTTTATATAGACAGTAAAATAATGCCAAGACACCACGGACAAACGATAAGGAAAGATCACCTTCAACATAAGTAACTAGTTATTAAAGTCATTAATACAAAACCAAATAAAAAGTGCAAAAGATTAGAAATAAAAAGTATTATACTAGACACTTTGTCTTCACCAAGTGATCTAAGAGACTTAGGCAAACATGGCCTTGATTGTCAAGAACTCTTACGATCAATCTTGGATCCCGAGACGAGTCACACACTCTACGATGGACAATGGATGATGGTGGTGGATGATGGTGTTGTGATGGTGGTGGGTGGTGGATGAAGTGTTAGAGAGGTGGTGTGCCAAGGGATAAGTTGAAATGAAACCAAGCACTCCTATTTATAGGCTGATCAGAAGGCTGGGCACGGCCCCGTGTCCGCTGGACACGCCCCCGTGCCTGTCTGACACTCTCTCTCTTCATTAATTGTAATTCGCAATTACAATTAATGCGCCTGCTGTACTTTCGCCACGCCCCCGTGTTCACTGGACACGGCCCCGTGGTGGGCAATAGAAGTTTCTATAGGTTTGTCTTTTCTGCTGCTTCTTGGGCACGGCCCCGTGCTGGCTGAGCACGGGGCGTGTTCAGTCTTCTGCCTTCTCTATTTTGCTTGGGAAGATGTCGTTGAGGGGTCGGGCAGTCCACTTATGTTCCTTTTCTTGTATTTATGTTGGATTTAGCTGTCTTTTTGCTTCTTTTGTGTTTTTGAGCTCATTTAATCCTGAAAATACAAAAGGAAGACAAAAACACTCTTTTTCCAATATTAGTACTTAAAAAGGGTTAGTTTTATTCCTCAATTGATGTAATTTATATGTTGCATTTTACACACATCAACCATGTTAGCAAACTCTCGTGGAAACGTGCCATGCGGGTTCAATGTGGAATCTAATCGACATCGCGCTAATCGCTTATCGTCCACCGCTCGACGCCTAACCAGACACGACGCACAAGCATTTCGTGTCACCAGGCTATTCGCGCCCGCTGTTATAGCAACGTTCGCAATTCAACTCGCTTGTTTAACCTATTCGATTCTATCTTCAACTTGGTCCGACTTTCTATCGATTGGACCGAGGTAGCGAAATTCTATCTGTGTCATATCGGCCCACATGACACCGCCTCACGAAACGAAAGTGATATGGAGAAACATGGTGGATACGCCGTTGGTACTTCCTATATATAAGTGTTTTAACCATATTACCAAACTTTCGTGAGAAAGTGCCAAGTGGGGCTCGATGTTAATTAACTTTTCAAACTGTTAAAAACTGATTTTTATAAAATTTTTATTAAAACCATTGGACAAGTGAAATTTCCTCACAATGTGGAGGTAACATCGAATCAGCTTAACTCCATGCCCAAGGGAAGTCTCATAAGTCCAGTTTTTCCTTAAAAACTTTTGCAATATCAAAACGAAATCTTTCTTAAGACGTTGGGTCGACATCGAGTTCAGCATTGAACCAAGGTCCTAGGAGAGTTTCCGTAACCCCAGTTTTCATTTTCGAATTCCTTAAAATGTTTAAAACCTAAATTTTCTTGCAACATTGGTTAACAATCGACTCATTTAACCCTATGTTATGTGAAACCTTTCAAAGTTCTTTAAAGTTTCAATCGCATCGAACTAACGAATTCTTCGCGACACGAGGTACTCTGAAACGCCAACTCGTGGGATATTACTTCTGCCTCTTACGTCACTTTCTCGCTATCGTAAATCGACCTCTTATTCGAAGCACTCTCGTTCGTCAACTCACGGTCAGATCACTCGCGGTAACGCCACTTACGTGGGATCAACTCTCAGAAGTCTACCTATTGGATTAATTTCGGGACGAAATTTCCTAAAGTAGGGGAGACTGTAACAACCCGTACTTTTGTGCGTTGTTACTACTCGTTATACTCGTTACGCCTAGCACCAGAGATTCAGATCATAATGTAACTATAACGAATACATCGCTATTCGAAGGATAATCGTATATTTTCGAAATACAATATCATTATACTACATCACATCGCAAACACTAACACTCACGATGACACTGAGTGAGGACCTATTCTACCCTCCTCGGTGGTCATGATGTGTCGAAACGCAGACAATTAACGCTAACAAAGACTCTCGGGTGAGTGCTATAGCTCCAGTCATTGTGACGATGATGACAATACGAGTAAATGGTACCCCGTCAGTCTTTGTGGCACAACATGCAATAACATTCACGATAACGTCAAGAAAGGACCTATACTACCCTCCTTGATGGCCGTGAAGCGTCGCTAATAATCGCATACTAGAAACGAAAACCGACTGTAATTATCGAAACTATGGATTATGGATACGTAAATACGACCCCTAGTGATATCTATAGGTATATATAATAACGAGATAAAAAGCACGCACTTCAAAGTCGATCGCAACGCTAAAAAAAACAGAGAAATCTACCGCGTCGGAGTGGCCATCCGGACAGATGGGCCATCCGGACAGATGGGCCATCCGACCCGAAATCCGCTTCAGCTCTCATTTTGCCTATAAATAGCCTGTCACATCACTGTTCAAGTGATGTGACAGCTCCCACTCGACCAAACACGCTTCAGGACCCTTTCTCTCGATTTCTCGTGATTCCGGTAAGATTTCAACCTAAAAACTTGTACTTCTGTGATCTACACTCAATTCTGCATCATTCTATCTTTTAAAACTTAAATTCTAACCTTGAAATCTACTGATTTGAGGTGTTGTAAGGTGATGTCACCAAGGGTTCATATGAACTTCAAGTTGTGACCTCATTCCACCATAAACGACTCAGATCTGGGTGATTTCCACGTGTTTTGATAACAAATCTCACCTAAATCTACGTATTCAACCAAGGAACTGTGTGATTTCGAGCTAAACCGGAGAAACCGTCAAGAACGGCCAGTTCTGATGGAGCGGGGTGATTCCCGACCGTTAGAGCGGGTCAGAACTGATGGAATTTCAAGTGTTAGTGCGAAATTACACTGTCCCGGTAACTCCGCACGTATTCCTTCCGATAAACACTCAAAAAAAGTGTTCAGGATGCGAAACAGACGTGTCATCCGCACGGATCACATGTCATCCGGACGGATCACATGTCATCCGGACGGATCACATGTCATCCGGACAGATCACATATCATCCGGACGGATAACATGTCACCCGGACGGATAACATGTCATCCGGACGGATAACATGTCTTCCGGACGGATGAGCACCATCCGACCAAATAAACGACCTGTCATGGCTATTCTCGCTTAACCGTACATCGTTTACTCTATTCTTCAATGATTAACGCAGACGTACTCGCAACCGACCCAACCAAGTTGTATTTTCGCTAAATACGCACTGTGAGTATACTTGAACCCTTTTTAATCGTATTTTGGGTGTAACATACGTTTCTAGCAAATCGAACTTATCAAACGAATTATTCAATCAATCGAATTATCACTTGCGAATAACTGTTATGCATAGATATACGTGATGCTAGTTGCATATGTGCTAGGGCTTATACTCGCGACGTCCCACCATGACTAGTATAGTACTATTGCGCCCGACGGGGTCTAGTTTGCCATCGCATATTCGAGCATCGAGGACTTAGTTGGTAGTATCAGCTTTGTGAGTATATATGTCGTGTGTTACGTTCTTGCATATGGAAATTCGCTACACTTTTTTTATCTATTACGCTATACATATCAAACATGTATACTCGCCAATACTTTTGTATTGACAAATATTTTAACGTATGTTGCAGGTTAGATCGCAGACTATATCAAATCAAGCTAGGAGGTCTAGAAACTCAACTAAAATCTAGGTTGTCGGATTTGTATTGTTCGAGAGGACAAGAAATCTGTGATAACTTATGTGATTGTATTATTTGTTAGTATGGGATAACGAATGTATTAAATATTATCGCAATATAGTTGTTATGGATTCTCTTGAGCAATCTGATTCGCCTAGTGCCGCGCCCCGATGATTCCGCCATCGGTTGGGGTGTGACAAAGTGTCCTCAAAGTGGTTTCTTTTATTATATGTATAGATGTTCCACTTTTAGCTAAGACTACTGTCAAACTCTTGCGGTTTCAGAAAAAGTGACAAACAAAACGGCTAGGGATGATTAGATTGACTAGACCTGCTGACACATACTAGGGCAACCGAAGAAACCAAAAAACTGACTTATCACTGACTAAACCGAGAACGGACGCTTTGATTTTTAGTTTTGGGAATAAACCGACACTCGGTTCATTCAGTCAGCACACTTTAAAAAACGAATTTAACGAAATGGAAGTAACCGTAATTTTTTACGTTTTTTACATTTGATGCTTAATCTACGGCTACGTACTCTACGTACTGCTTTATACTTGGTTACGTTGCTTTGTGGAGTACATGTCCTACATGGATTTTGACATTTTGTCGTTGATTTATTCACTTAATCATTGTTGTTTGTTGTGTTATAGCTCGTGTGTTAGTTTCATAATTTGTGATTTGACCCTTTAACTGTCTGGTTATTGGAAGTAGGGGTGCAAACGAGTCGAGCCGAGCCCGGGCTCGACTAGGCTCAAGATCGAGCTCGTTTAACATATGAAAGCTCGAGCTCGGTTCGATTCGAGCTTTATTTCTAAAGCTCGAGCTCGGCTCGAAGGTAATTTTTCAAGCTCGAGCACGGCTCGGGCTCGACTCGTTTTGTATTTATTAATTATTTTATATTAATTATAATTATTATTATACATATAATTAAGTTATTTTTTTATATTTATATAAATGGTAATTATTATTATATAAATATATGTTTAATATATTAATAAAAAATATATAAACAGAAAGCTCGTTTAGGCTCGCGAGTCGGCTCGAGCTCGATAAGCGAAGCTCGGCCTCGTTTACTAAACGAGCTTGTTTTTTAGGCTCAGACTCGAGCTCGAGCTCGTTAAAGCTCGGCTCGTTCGATCTTTTTTTCGAGCCGAGCTCGAGTAGCTCGCGAGTAGCTCGGCTCGTTTGCACCCCTAATTGGAAGTAATTACTTGAGTAACCAATAACCGGCTATGTCTCTTAGGTTCAGCAGGGTGCAAACGCTGAACAATATTCATGCCCATTTCTTCTATATGGTCATGCAAATGCAACCTGTTAATAGTATCAACATCATCATCATGATAACCATCATGATAATTATCCTCAAAATAATGATAATGACAACGATGATTATCCTTGGATATAGTTATCAAGGATTTCTGTTCAAGAACTTTTAGACCGATCTGTGCATGAAACCCACAGCTTTCAAGTATTCTTATTGCTTTCTTCTTTGTTTCACCTTTCAGTATGCAAGCAGTATCCAGAAATATTTCCTTTTGATCATTCTCTAGACCACTATAGCTTAGTTCCAGTTTTTCCAAAGTTTCCTTCCACGGAATTGTTTTTAGTCTTTCAATGGTATCTTTCCATTCACCCTTGATTCTACCATAAAGAAATGAACCCAAAACTTTGATTGTTAAGGGAAGACCAGCAGCATAATGTACAACCATTCTTGATAGCTCTTCATACCCTTCACTTGGAATCTCTCTGCCAGATGCATACCTAGAAAAGAGGCAAATTGCTTCTTCATGTGATAACATACTGACATCATGAATAAAGTTCACTTGGTGTGCCTTCAACACTTGCTCATCTCTTGTTGTGATGATGATTCTACTTCCCCGCTTAAACCAAGTAGGCTCACCTGCTAATACTTCAAGTTGCCCGATATCATCCACATCATCTAGAACTAAAAGAACCTTTCTACTATACATCATCTTTTTCATCATATTTTTCCCATCGGAAACACTTGGTACATTAATGCTTTGATCATTTAATGCATTTCTAAGGACCAGTTCTTGCAAATTTTTCAAGCCAGACAAAGAGCCTTTTGAAACCTCTCTGACATTCTCAACAAAGCTTGTACCTTCAAACCGAATAGATATGTAATCGAAAACAGCTCGGGCCAAGGTCGTCTTCCCACCACCTCCCATCCCCTTAATCCCTATCATACGAACATCAGCAGAATCAATTTCTAAAGACGAAACTACATTCATTACCCGGGTTCCCATGCCTACTAACTTCCCATCAATGCTCGAATGGATGAAATGAAGCTTTTGTGAAATTTCTTTAACAATATTTTGGATAAATTTTGCTTCATGCCTGTGTGTTAAAGAAGATTCAATTCAGATTACTGAAAATCCCACATGAACAGTTAATTTTAAATATATAACATACTATCAGATATGAATCAATAGCATAGTAATATACAACATGAAGAAATTATCCATCAACTGTGTTCTTCAACTCCCACCCAGCAAGACCTGCTGCTTCTTTGAGAACATCTCTCCATCTCCCAACAGCCTCTTTATCTATATGTTTTGCAAAGGCTTCTCCAACTAAACCACTTTGGTTGTGGATTTCGGTTGGTTCCACATCATAGAAGACGGGGTATGCAGTTTGCTCAGTCATCTTCTGGCACTCCATAATCTCTACGAGCTCGTCTAAGCACCATGCTGAAGATGTATAGTTCTTTGAGAATACAATGATGTCAAATCTGGATTCTTCAATGGATCTGATGAGCTGCTCACTGATCCTTTCCCCTTTCTCTATTTTTTCATCATCATTGTAAGTTATAATGCCTTTCTGGTGAAGAGCAAGATAGAGATGATCAACAAAGTTCTTGCGGGTATCTTCACCCCTGAAACTCAAAAAGACATCGTACTTGAAGCTTTTTGGAACTGCTGAAGCTGATGTAGAAGCCATTGAATGTATGCTTGAATGATGGGAGAAAATGAAACTTTTATGAGCAGGTAGGAAACAAAGTTGGAAGAGATGATTCAGTAAGCCTTCAAGAATTGATATTTTGAGTGGAGATATTAACGCCTCTCATATGGTCAACATAAGATAAGAATTCTAATCTGCATTTCAAAGAAAAAAAGAAAGGCTTCATATTTTTTTTTTAACTTTTATAGTTCTTTTTGTATCAGTTAAAAATTAATATAGTTTAGCTGACTTTGTATCAGTTAAAAATGAGTGAGGAAATTACAAAAATATCAGTTGACCAAGTAACATTATCAAAATGTCACCTTCAAGCGTCCATGGAGTGGCGCCTGAACCATGGGAGGCGTCCGTATGTCACCTTCAAGCGTCCATCAATGGGGTGTTGACACGTGTCAAGAATCATGGATTGAGTCGACGGATGACTCCTCAAAGGCAAAAAGGTGGCTGGTGCGTCGGGCTGAGTCCTCCTAGTGGCTTGGCTGACTCCCCCGTTGCGTCGGGCTGACTCCTCCTAGTGGCATGGCTGACTCCTCGTTTTGGCTCCGCTGACCCCACGTTTTGGCTAGGCTGACTCCTTAAATTTTATTTTCTTTTCCACATTTCTTTTTAATTTTATTTAATTTAGATATTTTATTATTTTGTCGAGTCTATAAATACGCAACCTTGTTGTTTGGTTCTTAAAAAAAACGGTCTTCCAATGGTAGCTTGAGATGCATGAGCTTATTTTTATTAACTTTTTTTGCTAATCACAAAATTTAAAATTTAAAAGTTAATATCAAAAGTAGTCGTTTTCTTAAAAAATAACGAAAAAGTAGGCGTTTTATGTTAAGAAGTATATATAAGTGATTTTTCATTTACGTTGAAAAACAAAGCGTCTATTTTTTCGTTCAGCACATGACAGACTTAACTGAAAAAAATACAACCTCGTTAGTGAAAAGGACGTGACTTGTAAGGTTTTTAACAAAAAAAAAAGTACTCTCACTGTAATTATTGAAGCTAAAAGGTATCCATTGCAATCCAATACAAACATAAAGGACGAAAAATGTAATTTACCCTTAATTCTATTACACCCCTTTTAACATAATGCCCCACAATACGCATTACACCCATTTTAGAAAAAAACGTCCTATAATGTCCAATTGTTGACTGGACTACCACAATATGCAAAACGCCCAAGAGTGAGAGCATTTAGGGGGGTAGGGGTGGTCATCACTTGTACAAATTACATCACTCACAACATCCAATCAAGTTCCGCCATGTCATCAACCATTATTCCATCACTCACAACCTTTTTTAATGGAAATGGTCATCACTCACCACTACACCCAACAATTTCCCCCACAACCAACAATTTCCCTCACATCAATCAAAACATAATGCGTCAAAAATATAACGTGAATTAACTTTCACGCTTTGAATTAGAGTGGTGGCAGTGGTGTTTGGCAATTGTTCACGCGTGAACAACTTTCATCACGCACAAAAAATTGATACCACCATGGGAAAAATAAACTATAAGGCCACCCGGGGGTGGTATCAATTTTGTACGTGATGAAAGTTGTTCACGCGTGAACAAAAGCCAAACACCACTGCCACCCATCTAATTCAACGCGTGAAAGTTAACTCGCGTTATATTTTTTGACGCGTTATGTTTTGATTAATGTGAGTGAAATTGTTGGTTGGGGATAAATTGTTGGGTGTGGTGGTGAGTGATGATTATTTCCACTAAAAAAGGTTGTGAGTGATTGAATAATGATTGATGACATGGCGGAACTTGATTGGATGTTGTAAGTAATGAAATTTATACAAGGGTGTTAGGAGTGGTAACGACAAAGGGTGCGGCAAACGGTTTTGCCGCGCGGCAAACACCGCCGCCAACCCTTTGCCGAGGCGGTGAAGGGTGTGGTGCGGGGAGGGCATGCCGACGCGGGGAAGATGATTGAGAGAGAGGGGGTATTGTGGGGTGGGGTCCATTCCAATCTCAACCAATCACACATTTTTCCTTTTTTTTTTAAATAGTTTACTACTTCACTAAGTGTCTAAACCATTGCCAACACTTTTGAGCATAGTTTACCATTTTGACATGGCACACTCTCATTGGTTGATTTTTTAGTTTGCCACTCTCAAGTGTTTAACCACTTCTAACACCCTAATAGATGACCACCCCTACCCCTAACCCCTACCCCTACCCCTAAGGCTGGAGGGCGTGGGGGCGCCATCCAACCCAGCTGGCACACTATAGCGCCCCACCCCCCGCCATCCTCCACACCCCCGGCGCTATGCCTAGGCGCTATACAATGCTCGCCACCATGGTAACGGCCTGAAATCGCGTGGATCGATGTGGAAAGGTCAAATCTGACCGTTGTCAAACGGTCCAATTCTAAAAAAAAAATCTTATCTATTATATATAATAAATGAAAGTTATTTGGGCCACGTGTCAACACCAGAGAGCCCCTAAATGCCCTTTTTCCCGCCCAACAGTGCCACTGCCCTCTTCTATTTATATCCTCCTTCATTTACTCATTCAGGGCTTCTTGCTTGCTTTCTTTCTCTCTCTGCTCTGCTCTATTTCCGATCGATGTTTATCCTCTCTCATGTTTATCCTTCTTCTTCTTCTTCTTCTCATATTCATCTCCTCAACAACGTACGGCAGAGGTTACTTCTATTGGATACATCTTCGTTTGAAACCCTAAATCATGTACCGTCCAGTGGTTGAAGAAGAGAATAATCATGTAAGATCTACTTTTTATCTAGAAATTTTATTTCGTTTTATCTATTTTGTCATACTGAACATGATGAACCCTTTTCTACCCTCAGAAGAAGAAACAGATCTCCTTATCGTACTCGATGAACGCTTTTATACAACCTCCTCTTAATCGGTGACTCTGGTATGTTTGGTTTGTTATATCATGTGATTACGAGCAGATTTATTTTGATATGTTTTGTACTTTGTCTTTCCAGACCTTTTTTGTTGGATTATAGAGTTTGTTGATTAGAAGCAACCTCTGCCGGACGGTTGTTGAGGAGATGGAAATGGGAAAGGTTATACCAGGTGTGTTGATAGGTGATACCAGTGCAAAAGTTTAGGACATCACCAAGGTAACTTAAATTGGTGTGATTTATTTTTTTGGGTATTTCTAACATTTTGATTTACTGTTTATTGGTGCATTGATTCATTTGTAATCCTTTGCAGATCTCCCGTCATCTCAATTTGAGCAATTAAACGTAGTTTTGTTAATCACTATCGGTGTTTTAATTACTAGCAGTGGTTAAAAAGTTTTCCATCAGCTATTTGACTTAACAATAGTTTGCGTTATTTATTCTAAATTCATCAGTTTTTGTAGGTAAACTGAAGTTTCCACCAATAGGCACTGCCCAGCTAAGTTTCCTACAATGACAGTGGTTATAACAAGTTAATATGGCACATCACTGATCTGCCTAACAAGTGTTGGATATAAGGATGGTTGTACATAAAGTTTGATGAACATCATCCACTGTTCAATTATGAAGAACCACTGATCAAGACCAAAGTCTAGACAAGCACCGATCAACTAAATGTGAAACACTCTCCAACAACAGTGGTTCCTCATCAACAAAACATCTTCTATGTTTTTTTATGTTAAAAGTGTTTATTCTATCTTTGTTTATGTTAATAGTGTTTATATGTAACAGAATTTATACTATCACTTCAGTGTTTTGATCTGTACTATTAATTGAACAGTTGTTTCATCTTTGTACTAATAAAATTCCTATACACTTGGATGAATATTAAGCACCTCATCTTGATTGTTTGAGTATAGTATTCTTGAAATTGGTTCAAACATTTGATTGTTCAAAATATTCCACTGCTGAAATACAACCACTGTTTCTTCAATCTCCATGTTGACCACTGATTGACCAAACATCAGTGTTTTGAAAACTGGTTGGTATCCA
Source organism: Helianthus tuberosus (assembly GCA_030545235.1). Taxonomy (NCBI): domain Eukaryota; kingdom Viridiplantae; phylum Streptophyta; class Magnoliopsida; order Asterales; family Asteraceae; genus Helianthus; species Helianthus tuberosus. The sequence goes on from CM060400.1 coordinate 18,397,043, forward strand.
CTGATCGGAAAAAATCCACCAACTTTATTCTCATCAAAAAATTTAAGGGTTAGATTAAAAAAAATTCTAGATGACAATTTGTTTCAAACAAATCACTATTTTAATGCTGATTTCTTGATCTTTTGACATTTGATTAAGCAAATTTTGTATTTCAATTTGACGGTTATTATATGTTGATTAAAGTTAAAATAAAATTTAAAAAAGTCATTATGGCATTTGCTATCAAATCAAGTCAGTAGTTACTGACAATATCAGTAATTTTGAAATTCAAAATATGTAAAATGCTAATTTAAAAGACTTTGTTTATATATAACAGTGTTTTCCGCATCAGTGTTTTAATGACTGTTAGGTTGTTAGATGTCATCACCTCAGTGTTTTATATGAAACCATTTTTATGGCATCAGTGTTTATATGTAACAGGGTTTAGTACTTTTGTTTATATGTAACACTATTTATCACATCAGTTCAGTGGTTTGATATGTATTATTAATTGAACAGTTGTTTCATCTTTATACTAATAAAATTCATATACACTTTGATGAATATTAAGCTTCTCATCTTGATTGTTTGGGTATAGTATTCTTGAAATTGGTTCAAACATTTGATTGTTCAAAATATTCCACTGTTGAAATACAACCTCTGTTTCTTCAATCTCCATGTTGACCACTGATTGACCGAACATCAGTGTTTCGAAAACTGGTTGGTATCCACTGATCGGAAAAAATAGCCGCTGCTCACTTTTACATTGTTGACAACCAATTACATAAGGGTTCCACCAACATTATTTTCATCATAAAATTTAAAGTTAAATTAAAAAATAAAAATAAATTCTTGATGACTATTTGTTTCAAATCAAATCAGTAATTAATGCTGATTTCTTGAGCTTTGGACATTTGATTAAGCAAATTTTGAATTACAAATTGACGGTTATTATATGTTGATTAAAGTTAAAATAAAATTTAAAAAAGTCATTATGGCATTTGCTTTCAAATCAAGTCAGTAGTTACTGACAATATCAGTAATTTTGAAATTCAAAATATGCAAAATGGTAATTTAAAAGACTGTGTTTATATGTAACACTATTTATCACTTCAATTTGGTGGTTTGATCTGTATTATTAATTGAACAGTTGTTTCATCTTTATACTAATAAAATTCATATAAACTTTGATGAATATTAAGCTTCTCATCTTGATTGTTTGGGTATAGTATTCTTGAAATTGGTTCAAACATTTGATTGTTCAAGTATTCCACTGCGGATACACAACCAGTGTTTCTTCAATCTCCATGTTGACCACTGATTGACCGAACATCAGTGTTTCGAAAACTGGTTGGTATCTACTGATCGGAAAAAATAGCCACTGCTCACTTTTACATTGTTGACATTCACTGATATTGACCATCAGCGGTTTCCCTAAAAAATAGTCAGTGCTCACGTTTTTATTTTTGATGTTCTTAATTAGTGATACATTGAAATTATCAAATGAAAACTAGAATTACAATCAAATTACCATTTTACCTAATCTTTACATTCCAATTACATAAGAGTTCCACAAACATTATTTTCGTGATAAAATTTAAAGTTAAATTAAAAAATAAAAAAAAAATCTTGATGACTATTTGTTTCAAATCAAATCAGTAATTAATGCTGATTTCTTGAGCTTTGGACATTTGATTAACCAAATTTTGAATTTCAAATTGACGGTTATTATATGTTGATTAAAGTTAAAATAAAATTTAAAAAAGTCATTATGGCATTTGCTTTCATATCAAGTCAGTAGTTACTGACAATATCAGTAATTTTGAAACTCAAAATATGCAAAATGGTAAGTTAAATTTTTTGTTCTCTCTCTCTTTTTTTATTTTTTTCCTACAGTGCATATCAGTTCTAATATTTAATTATTTTATTAAAGCAGCATATTACACTACTTTTACCTTTGAAATTAAATCTGAAATTTATGACGTCCAATAACAGTGTCAAACCATAACAGTGGTTCAGCATCAACTTTAGTTATTCTATGTTTCTTTTTATTTGTTTATGTTAACAGTGTTTATATGTAACAGTGTTTTCCGCATCAGTGTTTTATAGGTTGTTAGATGTCATCACCTCAGTGTTTTATATGTAACCATTTTTATGGCATCAGTGTTTATATGTAACAGTGTTTAGGAACAGTTTTGTATTTCACAACACTTCAGTGGTTTGATCTCTACTATTAATTGAACAGTTGTTTCATCTTTATTTTAATAAAATAAAATTCCTATACACTTGGATGTTAAGAGTGTTTAAGTGTTTATATTTAACAGTGTTTTTCGCATCAGTGTTTATAGTCTGTTAGGTTGTTAGATGTGATCACCTCAGTGTTTTATATGTAACCGGTTTTATGGCATCATTGTTTATATGTAACAGTGTTTATCACCACAGTGGTTTATATGTAAGCGTATTTATCACATCACTTCAGTGGTTTGATCTGTACTATTAATTGAACAGTTTCATCTTTATACTAATAAATAAGGTAACACAAAATACACTTGGATGATTATTAAGTTCCTCATCTTGATTGTTTGGGTATTGTATTATTGAAAGTGGTTCAAACATTTGATTGTTAATGACTATTTGTTGCAAATCAAATTAGTAATTAATACTAATTTCTTGAGCTTTGGACATTTGAGTTAAGCAAAATGTGAATTTCAAATTGACGGTTATTGTTTCTTAATTAAATTTAAAATAAAATATAGAAAAGTCATTATGAAAATTGCTTTGAAATCAAGTCAGTAATTTTGAAATATTGAAATTCTTAATATACAAAATGGTAATTTAAAATTGACGTTCTTTCTCTTTTTTTGCCTACTTTGCATATCATTTCTAATATTTTATTACTTTAATAAAGCAGCATATAAAGATATACACTCCCTGCATTCGAAATTACATTTGCCACTGCATTCAGTTAAAATTTTTATTGGATAATCGGTAAGCTTGAATTTCAACCTTGATATTTTTTTAAGAACATCCATGCTTATTGTATTATCATATTACGTTTAGCAATACTTATATTTTGCTTATTCTTTTTTTTATGTACAGTCTTCAAATGGAGGTTGCAAAGGTTAGCATGCTTAACGATCTTAATACATTCTCAAACAACTATTCGATTAGAGTGAAGATTGTTAGCATTTCGAAGAAGATGATGAATGATAACAAAAATGAAATATATCGTCTTGATATGATCTTCATGGATGAGATGGTACCGTTTATAGTTGTGTTATAATTTTTTTGGACATATGAATATCCAAATGAATATAACACCTTTTTTATTTAATCGGATGTTTCATATTCTTAGGGAACTATGATACAAGCCAGCTGTTTGTATAAGATGCTAGGAAAATTCAAACACTTTCTTCAGTTGGATGAATGTCTTCTTATCACCAAACCTTCTCTTGCTACTAATAAGTCCTCTGCTAAGTATACCAAGAGAAACGACAAAATATCACTTTATTTCTATACTTCTGTTGAGAAATGCTTTGACTGGTCTGGACCGAAATACCGTTTTAATTTCGTTAACCTCAAGGATGTTGTTAAAAATAAATTTGAAGTTAATACAGTTATTGGTATGTAAATCACTACATGATATATATCTATTGTTTTGTCTTATTGTTTTTTTTATTCTTATCACTTCTTAATGTTGTTTTCTTTTCACAATATATTTTTGTTTATAGATTGGATTGGTTATGTGGATGTATGTTTCAATCTAGAGGATACGTCAAAGAAGGATGGGAGCAAGGGCAAGAGACTTAATCTTAGACTTGAAGACCTTGAGTGCGTTCTTTTTATTAAGTTGTTGCATTTTGACGTTTAAACCATTATAAGGTTGCTTGATGTTATTATGTTTTATGTTAATATTTTAGAGGCCAAAAGTGTCCGGTTACTTTGTGGGATGGTTTTGCTATTGACATGTTTGCTTACATGAATGATAAGAAACGAGAGAAATATGTTGTTATCCTTTGTCATTTTGGTATGGTCAACCTTTACAAAGGTACAATTTTAACTTAATTAGTTTAATTTTTTTATTGTTATAGATTTATCTTTAGATTTACTTATATGTTTTAAATTTGACACTATTTATATTGATCTACATTTGGTTTTAATTTTAAATTCAGGCAAGCGTGGCGTTGCAAACGGCTTTGAGCTAAGCAGACTTTTTATTGACACTGACATTGAAGAGATATCCTCTTTTAGAAAGAGGTATAGTTAGTATGCATATAAACATTGAACAGTATTATTTTGTACCTACATTTATTTTTTACGTTTTAATTTGATCACATGAATCTGTTTAGATATGTAGAGAAAATTTCTGCTTCATCTTCATCAAATGATCATGTTGGTTCAAACGTCATCTCAAGTGTTGAAGATGAGTTTCTTAATAACCCTGATTTCATGCTTATTGGTTTCCTGGGAACCATATCAACGGTGTGTATTTTCTTATAAGTACTCTACATGCTGAGTTTTTTAAAAGTCTTTTCTAAGTGTTATTATTTTTGTTTGATGTTGATAGACAAAGAAGGTTTTGGTTGTAACCACTGTAAGTCAGGTGTGGAGGAAAGATTTGTAACGAAAGAAAATCCGGATGGTTTATCTGGTGTTGATCATGAAAAATCGTTGGTGTGTACAAATGATAAATGTGAAGGAGTCGACATCTATTCTATTCCGCGGTTTGAGATTACAGTTTTATTTCCTTATACTAAATACTAATATGAACGACACTTTTGTTTTTAGTAATACTAATGTTTTCATTTGTTTTTAACTTTGATAGGTTCAAGATACCTATTAGGGTGCAAGACTCTTCCGGTACTGTGTCTTTGACACTGTTTGATTTTGAAGCTTACAAGATTCTTAAGAAAACTGCCAAAGACTTAGTTTCAATTCAAGATCAGGTAACAAATACATTTATGTGTTGATTTCATATTCAGTTATGTTTTGGACTGATTATGTGGTTTTGAATTCCTAAAAACTTATCTGCTTATTATAATGTATATTGTTAAATAAATATTGAGATGTTCAATAGTCAATATTTATGTTTAAAACTTATGTGTATGAATAGTAGCAACAATTTATAATATATATTGTATATACCCAATTAACAACTTTTTTATCTACAAACATTTCTAATCTTTAAGCAATTTTAATGTTATTATTTTATCTCATAATTTATATAGGATTATCCGTGGATGTGGTTGTTCTTTATTGGTTTTTACCGTTATCCCTGCCCACTAAGATTTAGTAAGTATCCGTCATATGTTACAGTTTAAAAAAAATATTTAATTTGTGCATGTTTCTCCCATTACTTATTTAAGTAATCTCATTCAATAGGTTTTTTATATACTTCAATTTTTCTCTAAGTCATTCAAAGAATGTTGTTCAGAAAAATCGTAACCAAGTATGAAGCGTAAATTCAAACCCATTTTATTTGGTTTTTTGTTTGCTTTATTGATCCATGTTTTATTTTATTTTTTTTCTTTGGTTTATTTGGATAACTGAAGAAAATACCGTTTAACTTAAATAGTTATTAAATAAAGATAGTAATATTTTATTTTAAAAATTATATACAAATAAACCATAAACCTAACCGATGAACATCCGATTTACATTCCACAAAGATTACAAAATTTGTTGTTAAGTTTTTTATCAATGTAATACATTATTTGGAATAATTAATTCAATAATATGAAACAATTTTATTTTACTTTTCATGAAATGATTTTTAATTACAAAATGATAAAATGCAATATTATAATTTATTGAGGTTATGTTTAATCCTGAGGTATTATATATTGTAATTCAAAATTTAAAAAACCACTGTTTTCTTCTATTGTTTTAATGTTCCTGATCTTAATACTCTTTCTTCTTTTGAAAGCTTCTCCTTCTTTCAGAATTAACAATGTCAAAGAATTCACGTTCATTTTCTACAACAACTAATTCATCTCAACGAAATTTACATAGTAAGTGAAATTATAACTTCTTAACTCATCATTTCCGAAATCAAAATCAGCTTTTAGATTCAAATCATAATTCTACTTGGTTTTTTTGTAGGTCCTCTTATGAGAACTCCTGTTTCAGATATCTATAACAGATCTCCTCTTTCAGATATCACAAATGGTAATAGCTCTTGAATTTGATTATAAGTATTCTTTTTTCCGTTTTATGTTTCTAAGTGGACTGATTCTTGTGTTTTGAACAACATATTATACTTTCTATGTTTTTTAGTTATTTCACCGAATGAAAGGCGTAAGCTTCGAAAATTAATACTTGATAATAAGAAATTAAAGAATGCGTGGTCATCATCAGCTGCTAATTCATCTCAACGAAATTTACGTAGTAAGTGTAATTATAACTTCTTAACTCATCATTTCCCAAATCAAAATCAGGTTTCAGATTGAAATCATAATTCTACTTGCTTTTTTTGTAGGTCCTCTTACGAGAACTCCTGTTTCAGATATCTCTAACAGATCTCCACTTTCAGATATCACAAATAGTAATACCTCTTGAATTTGATTATAAGTATACTTTTTTCCGTTTTATGTTTCTAAGGTGACTGATTGTTGTGTTTCGTACATATTATACTTTCTCTGTTATTTAGTTACTCCACCTAATGAAAGGCGTAAGCTTCGAAAATTAATACTTGATAATAAGAAATTGTTAAATGCATCGTCATCATCAACGAATGTTTGTAGCATCTTTTCTGAGAATGCAAATATGGTTGAATGTTCTGATTCTACGGATCAACATATGTACTCCATTGCGTGTCGAGCAGTTAGAAATGCTACTGGTTCTTTAATTTCAACTACACCAGGTTTGTATTTTGTTTCTTTATTATTTGTTTTGATAAACACATTACTAAACCACATACCGGTCTTAACATCAATGTTTTAATATTGGATGTTCATATAATGGCATTAACATAGGTACACCAGCAGATAGCAAACATCGATATTCCATTACTTCTAGCATTATTAGCAGCAACAATCAGCCGATATTGGGTAGTAACTCTACGCTTACACGGCTGTCTTCTGGTAAACGTAACCTTGAGCGCAAGAAGCGTGATAATACTCCTGTACGTATGCTCTCTTTGGATTCCGATCAAGAAAATGTGTTCTTGTGCACTGATGAAGATCCTTATAAAGGGATATCTAAAGGTTTTAATCTATTTTATTCTTTTAGGACATTTGTTGTGTTCTACCTGTAATATAACTCTCAATCATTTGTTAACAGATTATTTGGACCATGGTGACCAAGTGCTTACATGTCAGCTTTGTAGTGCAAAGTTATGGGCATCGGAAGGTGGAAAAGGTCGTTTAACTGTAAATAAGCTATGTTATGGTATGTGTTGTGGGTATGGTAAAGTTCAGCTACCGCCTTTAAAGGATGCACATCCGTCTTATCAAAATTTGTTTTCTTCCTCAAATCCAAAAAGCAACTTCTTCCTAAAGAACATAAGGCGATACAACTCTATGTTCTCTTTTACATCTATGGGTGGAAAGCTTGATTCTAATATCAACAAGGGCAATGCTCCATTTATATATCGTATCAGTGGCCAAAACTATCATTGCATGGGGAGTCTCAAACCTCCAGCTGGAAATGAAGCTAAGTTTTGTCAGCTATACATACATGATACTGAAAATGAAATAACAAACAGACAGGCATTATTCAGGTACGAGTGATTTCTAAGTTCCATTTTTATTCTATTAAAGAACATCTAGAAATTTAACTATTTGTAGTTCAATATTAGTTGTTAAGTACCATCACTTAATCCTTAATCACTGATTCTCTATCCAGAGATTGCTACAACAGCAGTTGTTAACCATCAGTGTTTTAATCACCAGCAGTGCTTAAAAGTTTTTTTCATCAGCTGTTTGACTTAACAGTAGTTTGCGTTATTAATTCTAAATTCATCAGCTGTTGTAGGTAAACTGAAGTTTCCTACAATAAGCTCTGCCCAGTTAAGTTTCATACAATGACATTGATTATAACAATTTAATAAGGCAAAACACTGTTGGATATAATTACATTTGTACACAAAGTCAAACTAACCCCATCCAATGTTCAAGACCAAACCACTCATGCCTACCAAACCACTGTTTAAGACCAAACCACTGAAATGTTACTTTTCTCAACATATTCTAAAAGTTTTGAGCTGTATCAACAGTTGTTTACAACCGTTCTTCCTTAAAAGTTAATTATTAATCATTGATTCTCTATCCACTGCTTATTACAATAGCAGTTGTTAATCTTATGTAGTTCACTATCAGTTGTTAAGTATCATCAGTGTTTTAATTACTATCAGTGCTTACAAGTTTTACATCAGCTGTTTGACTTAGTACTAATCTGTTTTTCCTTAACACTTAATTACTAATAACTGATTCTCTATCCACTGCTTATTAAAATAGTTATGTTATGTTAACGTTTTGTTGTTTTTTTTTTCTTTTAACAGCAAAAGAACCAAACCTTCATCGCCTGCTGATAAAGAACTTGATGTTGAAATGATAAAGTATTTGAGGGCTTTATTAGATTCACAAAATATGTTGGTTAAGACATATAGGATGGTCATAAACCATTTTCACCAATCTCCAGATGCCAACCTTAGTCTGCGACTAATTTATAGAAGAGAAAAAGACGGCAGGACATATAACTTACCCACCACATCTGAAGTTGCTGCTTTGGTTGTCGGAGACATAGATAAAGCTATAGACCATCGTGATATTGTTGTCCAGACGCAGTCGGGAATGCTGCAGCGTATTAGCAATTACACCCATCGTATCTTGCTCTGCAATATCCGTTACTTTTTCCATATGGTGATGATGGTTATAGAGTTGATATTCCTCATAGAGATTTTATGTCCACACAAAAGAAAAGAAAATAAAACCAAAGTGCACAATGAGAGAATTTTTTTCATATAGGATCCAAGATAGAACTTATGGCTTTTCCTTAATTTTAAATGGGCGAAGGTTGTTACAACAGTTTTTGGTTGATGCGTACACAATGATTGAGAGCGAAAGATTAAAGTACATTCGTAGGCAACAAGCGAACCTTCGCTCTGAAACATTTGAGAATCTTCAAAAGTATAAATCGAAAGGTAAGGAAGTTTTAACAGATACTGGAAAGCCTGTTATACTTCCTTCTTCATTTACTGGTGGTGCAAGATTCATGCAACAAAATTACCTCGATGCAATGGCCTTATGTAAGTGGTATGGGTACCCTGATTTCTTCATAACTATAACATGTAATCCTAAGTGGCCTGAAGTAAAAAGATTTCTAAAAGATTCAACCATCAAAGCCGAAGACAGGCCTGACATATTGTGTCGATTGTTTAAGAGGAAGCTTGATTCGTTAATCAAAGATTTTAAGGATTCCAAGTATTTTGGTGAGATTAACGCTGGTGTGTTATTTTTTTTTCACATCGTATCCTCTGATGTATATTTTTTAATCAAGGTTATTAACTAATAAATTTTGTTTATTTTTCCTTTTTATTTAGTTGTTTATACAGTAGAATTTCAAAAGCGTGGTCTTCCTCATGCACATATATGCTTATTCATGAAGGTCGATCACAAACTTCCAACCATAGATCACATAGATCCATTTATTTCTGCTGAGATTCCCGATAAAAAAGAAGATCCTGAACTTTATTCTCTTGTGACTGATTATATGATTCATGGTCCGTGTGGGAATGCTAATTTGAATTGTCCTTGCATGGTTGATAAAAGATGTTCAAAAAACTTTCCGAAGAAATTCACACCACATACAAGTATTGATTCAAATGGTTTTCCTGTATACAGAAAAAGAGATTCAGGTCATACAGTTATAAAATCTGGTGTTAGATTAGACAACAGAAATGTTGTTCCTTATAACAAAAGGCTTTTGAAAAGATATCAAGCACACATTAATGTTGAATGGTGTAATCAAGCCGGTTCAGTGAAATATTTGTTCAAGTACATCAACAAAGGTCCTGATATGGCTACTGCGGTAGTTTCTGGTGATACAAGTTCAACCATCAAAGAAAAGCCAAAAGATGAGATCAAGGAGTATTATGATTGTAGATATATTTCAGCTTGTGAGGCATCCTGGAGAATATTCTCTAATGAGGTTCATTATAGGTATCCTGCTGTTATGAGGCTTCCCTTTCATTTGCCTGGCCAACAGAATGTTGTGTATGGTGCTGATGACGATATTGATAATGTTTTAAGCAAGCCTTCTGTTGCTTCTTCAATATTTATGCAATGGATGAAGTTGAACGAGTCAAATAAAGATGCTAGAAAGCTGACTTATGTTGAGTTTCCTTCCAAATTTGTTTGGATACTTAAAGATAGATGTTGGCAGGTACGTAAGTTGTACCAGTGTGTTGGCCGGATTCATTCTGTATCTCCTGCTTTGGGCGAACCTTATTTTTTGAGGATACTACTGAATAAAGTTAAAGGACCTAGATCATTTGAGGAGATACGTACAGTTAACGGTCAATTATTCCCGACTTTTAGAGATGCTTGCTATGCGATGGGACTTTTAGATGATGACAATGAATACGTTGAGGCCATTAAAGAAGCAAGTTTTGAAGGACATGCTGGGTATCTTCGAGCGTTATTTGCTACCCTGCTTTTGACAAATACTCTATCTCGGCCAGAATTTGTTTGGGAGAATACTTGGAAATACTTAGCTGATGATATTGTTTATAGACGTCAAAAAGAAACAAATATTTCAGGTTCTGATCTATTTTCTTTTATTTTACATACTACATTTTGATTTTTTATTTAATAATGTTAATTTTTTTTTTTGCTAGGTTTAGTGCTTCCTGAACATCAGATTAAGAACCTTACTTTGTTGAAAATTGAAAACTATTTAATTTCCAATGGTTCATCATTACGAAGGTTTGCCACTATGCCGTACCCTGATGACGATTCCTTACGTGATGCTTCTAATCGTCTGATCAATGAAGAGCTGTCACATGACCTAGATGAAGAACAAGCTGAGTTTAACAGGTTGCATCAATCTCTTACAGATGAACAACGAGCGGTTTTTGACGAAATAATGGAAGCAGTTGTAAGGCGTAAAGGAGGCCTTTTTTTGTCTATGGTTATGGTGGAACTGGAAAAACCTTTTTATGGAAGACTTTGGCTTCAGCTGTTCGATGCAGAAATGGAATAGTTTTAAATGTGGCCTCAAGTGGTATTGCTTCGTTATTACTTTCCCGTGGAAGGACAGCTCATTCTCGGTTCCATATTCCCATTAATCTAACAGAAGATTCAATGTGCAATATTAAGCCAAATAGTAATATTGCGAGATTATTAAAGGGAACCCAATTAATCATATGGGACGAAGCACCGATGGTACACAAACATGCCTTTGAAGCTTTAGATAGGACCATGACTGACGTATTTTCGGAAGGTAGGAGTATTCGTTCGGATATTCCTTTTGGTGGTAAAGTTATTGTATTTGGTGGTGACTTTAGACAAATACTACCTGTTATTCCTAATGGTACTAGACAAGAAATTGTTAGTGCGTCTTTAAGCTCTTCATACATATGGGCAAAATGCAGACTCTTACGGCTGACTAAAAACATGCGTCTAACTATTGGAGCTGAAAGTTCGAATACGAAGTCTATCAGAGAATTTGCAAAATGGCTTATTGATATTGGTGAAGGAAACGTTGGAGATGATAATGATGGTGACGCCATTATAGAGATACCAGATGATTTACTGATCACCGATATTTGTGACCCAATACAAAGTTTAATTGACTTTGTATATCCTTCAATTATTCAACAATTTAGGATTGCTGGATTTTTTTCTGAGCGAGCAATTCTAGCACCCAAAAATGAGGTAGTTCATGAAATTAATGATCGATTGCTTTCGTTATTTCCTGGTGATGCGAAAGAGTATCTGAGTTCTGATAGTATATGTCAAACCGAACAAATTCTTGATTCTTTTCAAGAAAGCTTATACTCAACAGAAAATTTGAATGCTCTTAAGATTTCTGGCTTGCCTAATCACAGATTAGTTCTTAAAGTTGATGTTCCTGTGATGCTTCTTCGAAACATTGATCAACAGAAAGACGGTACAAGGCTTCAAATTACTTTTCTTGGTAAACGAGTTATAGAAGTTGAGGTTATATCTGGTGGGAACATTGGCACAAGAGTTTATATTCCAAGGATTAATATGATCCCGTCTGACAAAAAAATACCTTTTCAATTTCAACGAAGACAATTTCCGTTATCAGTTTGTTTTGCTATGACAATTAACAAGAGTCAAGGACAATCGTTATCAAAGGTTGGTCTTTATTTGAAAGATCCTGTCTTCACTCATGGTCAGTTGTATGTTGCATTATCAAGGGTCAAGACCAGAGAAGGCGTTAAAATACTAATATTCGATGCTGATGGAAAACCAACAAATAAGACTTCTAATGTTGTTTACAAAGAAGTTTTTACTAGCTTGTAATCATTGTGAGGAATGTTAAAACGCTGTTTGATCAAAGTCAAACTACTTATGTTAAAAGCTAATTATAATAGATAAAACACTATTTGAGCAATGTTAAAACGTTGTTTAACTAAAGTCTGTTTGACCAAAGTCAAACTACTTTTGTTAAAAGCTACTTGATAAAACACTGTTTGACCAAAGCCTGTTTGACCAAAGTCAAACTACTTATGTTAAAAGGTACATATAATAGATAAAACTAAATTTTCCCTCGGCATTGCTTCTTGAGGTCATGAAACTTACTTATGTTAAAACCTAATTACTATTAATACATGATTCAAAGCATTCAAATTTTATGTTATGTTAATGGTTTTGCTATATGAAAAATTATTTTTCTTTGTTAATTTGAATACCAAATCAATTCAACTAATCATGTACTTTACTCTTGTATGTCAATGTAAATGTAAATAACAAATTTAAAAAAGGGTGTATGTGTAAATTTTTTTCATCAGTTGAAAATATGGGAAGAGAAAAACACAACCGTCACTATTTCTTCATCATCATTACACATCAAACATCTATCATCTCTTCTTTCAAAAATCTCTTCTCCCCAGTCATTTTCTAGGGTTTCAATTTTCTTTTCCTCCGTCTTCTACACTTCAATCACCTGAGGTTTGATTATTTTTTCTTCAGCAACTGGTATGTACATTCCTATTGTAATGAACTTTATATTGTTTAATCTATGTTAATTTAAATCCTATCTTGCTACTAATACGATTTTAAATGTTTATTGCTATACATTCAAGATTCAAGAAGGGTTTACTTATGTGTTTGAATCATTTGATGAGAACATGTTAAAATAATTATTATTTGCAGAATAATTTTAACTCATACTCTGTTTCTATGATTAATTTCACTATATACTCTGTTAATACAAAAAGTTAATGTTCATTTTCGAAGCCAGCTTTTTAATTACAGTCTTTTAACATCTTTACTGATTCAGGTTTTATGATGTATACTACATTTGTTAAGTTTCTTCGTAACCCAGAATCTTTGAAACTGGTATGACATGTTTTTACATACATAATTTATTTGTATTGAGATATATATTTAACAGTTCTTTTATGGTTTATATTTTCTTACACTATTTAAAAATTATATACATGATGTACCTATATTCTTTGCTAATCAAAAGTGGGGAGATTGTTGGCAAAAAAGTAGGTTGCAAGTATATCATGAGTCTGGTAAAAAATGGGTTGTTAGGGTCAGAACAGAAAATTCAACGCTGATAATAACTGACGGTTGGGACATTGTTGTTAAAGATCTCAATTTGCCGAGGGATACTTTGTTGGTTTTCAAACCGTTAGGTGATTTTGGACTTGAACTTTCATGTTATGTTAATGGCATGTGTGGGGAATCTTATTTCACCTTTAATCGTTATGCAAGATTTGGTTTTACGGTATGAGTATTGATCTTAACTTCAATTCTTTTGCATCTTTAATGTGTTAACACTTATTCTCATAAGATACATACTTCACGTTTAGTATTCATTATTTTTAATTTTAAGCAGGTAATTGAAGACTGCTTCATTGAACAATTTTACGTAAACAGTCCACCGAGTGGGAAATTTCAAATCTGTTACAAAGGTTCCTACTGGAATGTTGAGGTGTCTAAAGTTGATACCCACTTTGTATTTTCTAGAGGATGGCCGGAAATGTGCAACGATGTTGGGATACTTGAGGATGATTTGCTTGTGTTTAGCAGGATTGATGATTTTGTTTTTGAAGTAGTAGTTTATAGAGATGAGATTGAGATTTGCTTTTTGAAGAAACCTGAATCTGATGATGATAGTGTAGTTGAGATATTGAAGGCTGATTATGTTAAAAATGCATTCAAGGTACGTAAGTATTTAGCATTAGCAATAAAAGTTTTAATTTTTTAGCTTTATATTAATTATTTTATTAATGTTGACCAGGACATCTATGAGGATGAAGAAGTTGTTTCTGTAGGTGAAGGTACAACCGTTACTCAGGTACTTGCTAAATTATTAAAATTATTTATTTTTAATTTAACACATATAAGAATTTAATGTTTTTACAACTATTAGTAATGCTGTTTACTGATGTTATATTTATTCAATAATGTATTATTTACAAGAACTTACCAACCAATGCCGAATGCACGTCCAAGAGACGCATGTCTTCACGATTGAACCAAACCCAAGATGTAAGTTTACCATCTTAAAGATTGTTATATTACTATTGTTATTAAATTTACTCTATGACAACAGGTTAAGAAGAAAGCTAAAGTTACTTCTGAGAGAAAGGAGGTCGTCAAGAATAGGACTAAGGGAAATGTTGCCTTACCTGTCGACACAAGTGATCATACTGGATGTTCTTCGTCTGTTCATAAAGTTAAGGTATCTATACTTGCCAGTTAATTAGTATATGTTATATAAACTGTTTTTTTTTTTTTGGGTGCATATATTGATCATTCCTTTAATTCACATGTATATGTTTACTTTTTCATCAAGGGGAAGAGAGCTGCCAACGTTCAAAAAAAGCTTAACCGTAGAAATAAGATTGCAAAGACTGCAAAAAAACATTCTGGACATCCTCTTAACCCTGAGTTCTTTCATTTTGATCGCAAAGGAGACTATAGGCTGGTATACCATTTTTTATAATAAACTAATGATTTACGTTTATTTGTCTGACTATTATTTTTTTCCACACAATACATGTAGCGTCTTCCTGCTGAAGTTGCGAGACGAGCAGGTCTTTTTCTTGATCTTCATCCTTTGAAAGTTCAAAACATGGTTGGAGTTGTGCAGGTTTATGATGTTAAGTTGGAGTTAAATGAATTGAAGCCACGTTATGCGTTGGAAGGTTGGCGAAAGTTTATGACTGACAATAACTTGAGGTTTGGTGATATGTTGCATTTCACATACGTGTCTTCGCAACAGAAGATAGTATTAAATCAAGTTACATCAGTTTAACAAACACATTTTAAGTCTGTTCTGATATCAGATACTAATTATGAATTTTTTGATGGTGATGTTGTAGGTTTTTTTCTTAAATTATTAACTTGATGTTTTTGTTGCTATGTATGGATAAGATGATAAAACACTGTTATTAGCACTTTATGTTTTATATTTGACCAATTAGATTATGTGTTAAATTATAGTTCTTTAAGTCATTGTTCCATTTTCTTGAATTCTATCTAATTTTTTAAAGAACTTCAATAACAAATAGTGGTTTGAACATCTGTTTGCCTTTTGGTCAATAGTTAATGGAAACCTATGTTAGGTTCAACAATGTTTTGAAGAGGAAAACTGTGTTAGAAGACAGTAGATCTTAACAAGTTAAACATCTGTTAAGGCTTAAACAGATGTTTGCCCTTTAACAGATGTTTGGCCTTTTATATCAAATGTCTGGACTTAAACAGTTGTTTGACCTTAAACACATGTTTGAACCTTAAACAGATGTTTTGCCTTAAACAGATGTTCTTCTTCTATATCAGATAGTTGGACTTAAACAGATGTTTGACCTTAAACAGATGTTTCGCCATAAACAGATGTTTGGTCTTAAACCAAACATTTGTTTAAGCTCAACATCTGTTTGACTATTTGTCAATATCTTATTGACTTTTGGTTAACATCTGTTTCAAATTTGGTCAACATCTTATTTTGTAAAAGAGGTACAAAAACAAAGATTTTTTCAAAATCTCAAATCACCCTATCATGTAAGTGCATTGATGTAAAAGTGGAAATGATGTTATTCTTATGGTCCTGTTGTGCTTTTGTTTGTCCTCTAATATGAGTTCATGATATAATGCGGTGATTTCAAGACATTTTTGTTGAATTGAATGAGATGGTTGATGTAATGTGGTCGTATTAATAACAAATAGTAATTAATTAATCTAAATAACTTTCTCGAGCCCAGGAAGCAATCCCGGGTAAAAACCTAGTTTATTATATATATAACCTATTCTAATCTAAAAAACTCACCAATCACAACCAAAACACATACCAATCACAACTAAAACACACACCAATCACAACTTAAAAAATGTCTTCTTCGAGCTCGTCATCCGACGGTGTTCTTGATGATATGGTTATCGTTATGGCGCAGGAGGCGATTAATTATTTGCAAGAAGAAGTCGAATCCTCTGCATCGCGTACCAGACAACCGCCTATTGAACGGAATCGGTTAGCTGCTCATGAACGTCTAGTGCAAGATTATTTTTGTGAAACTCCCGTGTACGATGATGTTCAGTTTAAGCGTAGGTTTCGTATGAGCCGACGACTATTCGTTAAAATTTCCAATGATCTTGCGGACGAATCCCCTTTTTTCACGAAAAGGGTAAGTGCAAGTCGCAAAGTTGGTTTCTCTGGACTACAAAAGTGTACAGCAGCAATTAGGCAACTAGCCTACGGCACATCGAGTGATGCGTGGGATGAGTATTTAAGGATGTCGTCAAGAATGTGTCGTGACTCTCTTGAAAATTTTTGTGAAGGTAATTTTTATTAACACTAGTATTTTTTTACGTCGTTATTATTTTTTAATTAGCAATAATTTAATAGGTATAATCTCTCTGTACGGGAGACGATATTTGAGGATGCCAACCGCAGCCGACGTTCCAATTCTATACGAGGCCCATCAGCGCTTAAATGGGTTTCCTGGAATGTTGGGAAGTCTTGATTGCATGCACTGGGAATGGGCGGCATGCCCAACCGCTTGGAAAGGGCAACATCATCGTGGTGACCACGATGGTCCTACCCTAATATTACAAGCGGTCGCTTCTCAAGATTTATGGATTTGGCATGCGTACTTTGGCATGGCTGGTACGAACAATGACATTGCAGTTTTAATGACCTCGAATCTATTCGATGATGTCATAGACGGTATTGCACCAGATACTTCATTCTATGCAAACGACGTGCAGTATAAGTATGGCTATTATCTCACAGACGGTATTTATGGCGACGTTGGTAAAAAGTCTTTCGTGTCTAGATGACGAAAAAAAGATTGTATTTCAAGAAAAAACAAGAGTCAACAAGAAAAGATATCGAGCGGGCTTTCGGTGTGTTAAAGAAAAGATGGTCTATCATCACGCAGCTGTCGAGGATACTTGAAAAAAAAATGAGAAACGTTATGTATACGTGTATCATTTTGCATAACATGATATTGGAGGACTCGGGTAGAGCATTTTGTGGAGAAAGCTATGATGAAAGTATCCAACCGACGAACCCAATACTAACATACGCTGAGAAAGAAGATATCCGAGCAAAGATACGTGCTAGGCACACACACCAAAACCTTCGAGCCGATCTGACAGAGCACCTATGGTTTTATCGTGAACAAGGAGGAGTCGACACAGACGACGAGTAGTGTTTTTATTTTTTAAATGAAATTATGTAGTGTTTTTATTTTTTTAATGAAATTATGTAGTGTTTTTATTTTTTTTTTAATGAAATTATGTAGTCTTTTTATTTTTTAAATGAAATTATCTAGTGTTTTTATTTTTTTTAATGAAATTATGTTTTGTTTTTATTTTCTAGTTAAAAAATAAATATTTAGACAAAAAAAATAATTAGGTAATCATGAGACGGGGCTCCATTCACACCCTCCAAATTAAAGAGGGGCATGATAAAGCCTTCATGCTGACATGGCGATTACATAGAGCCTAGGTGGCATGATAAAGCCCCATGGGCTCCAACCATACCTCATACCCTAATGACTAATGACCGTTCAGCAGTCAAAAAAAAATTCCTTCAAACATCATGGCTTCCTCTACCCTCTAACCTTACCCTTCAAACTTACCCATGGGGGTGGTGATTATGTAGCTGTGGCGGGGTTAAACCCAACATGAGATTGAGATTACCCGAACCCATCCTCGGTAACACCCTGTTTTCAGACAAGTAATATTCCGGGTCAAAAAAACCCGGCAAAACTTAAACGCTGTCACTTCACTCCCACATCTAACCACATCACTGATCTCCACAGATCTAGGTTTTCTTCCACCTTCAATCCCCTCTCTCAGAATCCTCACATAAACCCCTACAAAATAATTCAATCAGTCTATCATCATCAAATTCTCATTTCAAATCATCATCTACTCATCAGATTTGTTCCGATCTCATCCCCTGAAAACGGTTCGTTACTTCAGGAGGTTTGAGATCAATTAGGTTTATATATAATAATAGCAAACGATTGAATATGAAATCGGTGCAAACGTCGTCGTATAGAGACCGTACACACGAGTTTTCGAGCATTACTGAGAGGCTGAGAAAATCGTTGGCACCGTCAATCGGAGTTAACGGTAGTGGTGGTGTTGGTGGTGGTGGATCACGATCGAGTGTAGCATTTCAATCGGAGTTTAACAAGAGAGCTTCTAAGATTGGGTACGGTATTCATCATACGTCGCAGAAGCTAGCCAAGCTTGCAAAATGTGAGTTAATTGTTCTATAATTTTTAGAAATTGGATAAGTTATTTAGTTACATATGATGATTGTTATGGTGGTTTAACCTCACAGTCACACTGGCCATAGTCTAGGTATCTATGTCTAGAAGTCTAACTAGGATCTAAGCTTCCACTTAGCTAGGGACCAGCATTTGGTACCGAGTACTGGTACAGAGACCTTACCCATAGATTCAGTAAGGTATCAACAGGGAAAATTACATAAGAATAGCAGGTACACGAGCAACAAACTACGCCGCCATCCCCTTCTGAATTTTGGTAAGGCATTTTCCTAATTTCAGGAGGTTTGAGATCAATTAGGTATCGGCATTTAATACCTGCTTTTCAGGGCAAATTAGGTATCTGAATTTTGGTAAGGCATTTTCCAAATTTCAGGAGATTTGAGATCAATTTCAGGGCAAATTACATAAGTAAGTTATATAATACCTGCTTTTCCAAATTTTGGTATCGGCATTTTCAGTACCTTTACCGGTTCTGTACCAATACCAAAGAGAGAGACCATTTTGTAACTAGTACCCGGGTACCGTACTGATAGATTCGGTATGGTATTCAGTACCCACTTTTCCATGAATTCGGTATCGGTATGGTACCGATTTCATCCCTACATTTAACTTTGGTGCTTGAAATTGTTAAAGAAGTTGAGCTCCCTGAGTGTTCTAAATTCTAGTGCTACTTGGAAAAAGCTAAAATATTCTTTGGAATCACATTGTCACTTTTGATCTCATGTTGGCTATAAGTTAATTTAGGATCCCCTTTATAAGCGTATCTGGCTACTTATAACTTCTCATTGTGGTTTTAGCTTATAGAGTGATATTAAGAAGTGAACAATAGTACAGTAATGGGTTAGCATTTTAGTTAACTTTGGGATCAGGTCCTTAGGATGTCAAATGGTATCAAAGCAGTGGCCACTGTGGCCTGCAGTAATTGTCAGTTTTCTACTGGTTGGCTACAAAATCTCACCTTTATTATTTATTTAGTTGGTATGAAGGTTAACGTGCTTTAGTGTTTATCTGGACTTGAGGCATTACTCCCAATTGATAGCGATGCCCATCCCTTACAGAAAGCAATCGCTTTTAACCAGTGGCGGATCTTGCCCGTTGAACCTGCCAGGACCGAAAGACACGGGCACTAAAATTAGCACTACGGCCGAAAAACTTGTCAGGGCCGAACATAGTATATATACAAAATTTCGATCGAAATGCGGAAAATTAGTATTACGGCCGAAAAACTTGCCAGGGCCGTGGCCCTGCCACGGCTCCACTAAGATCCGCCCCTGCTTTTAACTACTGTGCATTTTGTGAAGCTTTAGGATTTACAGCACTTTACATTTTGTTCTATGACACATGTTACAAGTCTTTACGCGTAGAAGTTATTGTATAATTGTATATATCCGTACATAGTTGACAAAAACAGGGTGCAAGCTAAGACAAAAATCAAGCAGAACAAAAGGTGCAGTTCGTCAAACATATATATTCTTACATTCAGGAGTTGTAAACAAATTAATTTGTTACAGGACACGGCTTACAGTTTCGTTTCTATTTAGCCTCTTGTGATAAACAGTCTATGCGTATGTTCTTATTTATATTATCATCTGCTCATTTCGGGGCTATTGTAGACGGAAAGTTATTTGTCTTTTCTATAAGACTTTAACTATAAGTAATTAAATATGGTAATGGTGGTACTTATCATGTTTATGTTATAATATACTTCACTTGATTAGATGTAGGGTGATTAGATGTGGGGTGTATATGCGATCGCATAAAGTTTAACAAACATGTTACATGGTTATTACGTTTTTAGTGCAGGTAACTATGTACTAACATGATCTCACTTTTGTCCTTTCAGTGGCAAAGAGGACATCTGTTTTTGATGATCCAACTAAGGAGATTCAAGAACTGACAGCTGTCATCAAGCAGGACATTACTGCCCTCAATTCAGCTGTGGTGGATTTGCAGCTTATTTGCAATTCCCAAAACGAAAGCGAAAATGTTTCAAGTGACACAACCACCCATTCAACCACGGTTGTTGATAATCTGAAAAACCGTCTAATGAGTACCACCAAAGAGTTTAAGGATGTTCTTACCATGCGCACAGAGGTTTGCACGTTGCCGTCACTAAATTACATGACTAGAAAAGCTGTATTTATTTTAACTAAAGCAACAAAGGGTAACCAACTTTGTTCCAATCTCTAGTTTTCAACTTCAGATAACAAACTTATTTTAGTGTAGAGGATATTGAAATTTTCAAAAAATTATATGGAAGCTAAACCCAGACACCCAATTAGCGATGACTTGGCAAATGCCGTTTTGTAAGGTTTGAAAATTTTGCATTTGTGTCGCACTTGGCACCTGAAAACGGGCTATCTTAGGTTGAAAATTTTGAAGCTTTGTTGGTTTATTTTTTTATTATTTTATTTTTAAAGTTGGTTAACTGAAATAAAAATCAGACCAGAATTGTTATTTTACACATCTGGAAAAGCAGTACTTGTTTTAACAGGCAACAAAGGGTAACCACCTTTTGGTCTGCATTCTGTTTTTGATAACAAGCTTATTTTAGGGTAGAAACAGCATCAATTTTTTGTAAAAAAAAATATTGAAAGTTTTTGACCCAGTTACCAGTAAAAAGTGATGATGTGGCAAATGACGTGTTTGTACATTTTGACCATGTTGGTTTTTTTCTTAAGTTGTGCATATCATAGGTCCTTAGTTATAGGGGTGCACACGGTTCGGTTCGGCTATTAGCATTAACTGAAACCAAAGTCATCTCATTGGTAAATTTTTGCATTAACTGAAACCAAAACCAAACTTGGGTAGACTAAATTTTATGTTAGAAATGCATTTAAATATGTAATGGAGTTATAAATACATGAAATGGATGTACAAAAGCTAGAAATATATGAACATATGAATGGTTCGGTTTCGGTTAATTGTTAACTGAGGATACAAAGAAAAACTGATAATTGATTTTCGATTAATTCAGTTTTCGGTTCGGTTTCGGTTAACGGTTTGGTTATTACTCACCCCTACGTCCTTAGTCATTGCCCTACATGGAAATTAGTGAATTTTTGTTTTTTTTTTTTTCAAAAATTTTGATCTGAACTTACCCACTTTCTAAAGATATGATTTATGGTATGACTTGGGTGCTGATGTGTCAATAAGTTTGATCATGACTTTTTTATGTGGCACCTGAAAACCTGCTATCTTAACTATAGCATCTTTATCTTATATGTCAAAACCGTTTGGCCTTTTTTGCTGCAGAATTTGAAGGTTCATGAAAATAGAAGACAGTTATTCTCCACAACTACTTCTAAGGAAACCGCCAATCCATTTGTCCGTCAGCGTCCTTTGGCTAATAAATCAACTGCCAGTGCCAGCTCATCAAGTTCTCCTCCTCGGGCTAATGACTCTTCAGGTTCATCTCCGTTGTTCCAAAGGTAAATTCAAATATAACATATCGTTTGACCGAGTCAATGAGTCATGACTCTGTTGTTGACTATGTTACTTTTCAGGAAGCATGCTGATACTGAATCTCAACCATTGATTCAACAACAAAACCAGCAGCAGCAGCAGATGGTTCCATTACAGGATAGTTACATGCAGAGTAGAGCTGAGGCGCTTCACAATGTAGAGTCAACTATTCATGAATTAGGCAGCATTTTCACACAATTGGCAACCATGGTTTCTCAACAAGGGGAGCTTGCAATTAGGTATGTTATATACATACACCTACTTCTAGTATAATATTTTAATGTTTGTCAATTACATGATAGTAAGATATACAAAGTAATCGGTATGAGTATCAATACAGTACGGGTACCAAATAGGTAAAGACGGTAAGAGTACTAATACGATACTGGTACCAAATAGGGAAAATCGATACGAGTACCATAAATATCATAATATTAAATTAAACATAATATAACAAAAAAAAAAAACTCTTTAAGTTCTTTACAAAATTTGGTACTGGTAACATTTTTTTACCTGTACCAATACTGAAAGTATAGAATACTGAAATCAATAAAACCAGGTACCGATACATGTACCAAATTTAAAAATTAAACAGATGATGAATATATAATTAAATTTGATCAGAAAACAAAAATATGATTCCTTTTTGTGTTCTTTAAAGTAAATTTATAGAATGGTCAAAGTTTAAAATTTCTGTGATTCAGCTTGCTTTTTTATTAGATTTGGTTTACTAAATGAGACCGGATGCATACTTAGTTGGTCTAAAAAGTAGTTTCAATCGTCGGGTCTCCTTATTGACGAAAATAACATAAATTGTTGGGTGGCCTCCTTAAACGTTAAATTTTGAATAGAACGATTTAAGGATGTATGCATTGAAATACACTTTTGGTGACTTTACACCCGTTCAACCTATGGTGCTCATTGTGCTTTCATATAATTGTTTTATTAACATAACCCAATCAACCGACTTTTAAAGCAAATGGGCCGAGTATTATTATCAACTCTAACACAACACTTTGATAGGATCGATGAAAATATGGAAGATACACTAGCAAATGTAGAAGGTGCACAAGGACAGCTAATTAGGTACCTCAACAGTATCTCCTCAAATCGGTGGTTGATGATCAAGATATTCTTTGTATTGATCGCCTTCCTCATGATATTCCTGTTTTTTGTCGCCTAAAGATACATGTGTGTTAAGAAAATATATAATGCACAAATCGAGCCGTTACAATTTGCTGTTCTTTGTGTGTACATATGGATCAAAATTTTTAAAACCAAAACAAGTACAGACCGGTCGAACCAAGGATTGGAACTAGGGTAGCCATGGGTTTATATTGCTTGGCAAGAACCAGGACCATGAACCGGTTATCTACCAGTTTTTCGGTTTTCTTTTTGTATTTTATGAGGGTTGAACTTCTTGTATGCATTACTTATATTGGATTTTATTTATCATTGATATAGTGGGTCTATCATTGTTTTAGGGATATATATTGGTGGTAAATAATTTATCTGGAGTTTTCTTGATTTCATGGAAGATGTTCTTCTTTTGATTTTTTTTTTTTTTTTGTATTTTTGTCTTTTGTACAATATTCATTATGTTTTGACGATGATGTCTTCTGATTTTTGAGACTGGTCTAATTAGATTCGAACCTGTCAAAGTTGTCGATTGTTAGTCTCACAATGTCATTAACGTGTATTGCTGTTAAACATGTGATTTTATATTATTGGTTAGCTTACCGTTATAGGTGGCAAAATGAGCCGGTTTGATTATAGCTTTAAGGGGCTGGTTGTTTACCTTTTAATGAGGCTCTTGATTCAGCACTTAATGGTTCAGACTGTTTGTTTCACGAGCAGATGTCTGAATGGTTCAAACATTTGCCTCTGAATGGTTCAAACATTTGCCTCTGAATGGTTAAGTATTATACATAGTCGGAATGGTTAAGACTTCTAATCTGAATTGGTCAGACATTTGCCTCTGAACGGTTAAGCATTATACAGGCTATTAATGGTTCAGACCTCTTACTGGTTCAGCACTTAATAATTCAGACCTCTTACTGGTTCAGCACTTAACCATTTAGATGTTGCCAAACAACCTCTTTTTAACAACATTTATGAGTTGTGACGGGCAAACTATTAGAGTTGATCAAAACAAGACGGATTCTTCTGTTAGTGTTTTTCTTGAAGCATAGTCGTTATGAATTGTCCATCTTAGTCATTTTAATAATCAAAATGATTTGTTTCCTTTATGCTAATAGAACATAAGAATAGAGCTTGTAATCAATTCCATCCTCCATGGTTCACCTTGCCTTCATATATTGTGCTTCTTATGGAAAGAAATGACAAAGAAGAAAGCCAACGTGCTCTTATATATAGTGTTTCATATTCAATTTTAATGGGGTCGACGAAAGCAACTATTTGTAGTCACTTTGTATATAGCGCACACAATCCTTTGCTAGGAGATTTGAAGGGTTAACACTCATATTACGTCTCAAGACCGGAACTAGTCACCTCCAAAGGGTTACTTCTTGATACAAGCTCTTTAAAGCGTGACCCATGGAGATCACTCGCAAACCATTTCCAGAGCACGACCCTGGACACTCACAAAAGCTCCGGATTAATCGTACACTCTTTGGATCTACGCATCCAAGGCCATTGTACTATACTCCGGGGCTATAATTCTCAATTTATGATACTACTCTCTGGAGCTACTTCTCTGGATGAGAACGTAATATTTTCAAATATTCAAAGATTTAATAATATATTAGTATTATGATACTATTCTTTGAAGCTACTAATCAATTAATACTTGCATTCTGTAAGTTGGTAAAAACTAAAAACAAAACTTTAGAATATTTAATAGTTGGTAAAAAGGAATGGAGAGTTGTTTATAACTTCTCTTGCTCAATGGAGAGTTGTTTATAACTTCTCTTGCTCCGGAATGCACGCCTCTTGCCGCACTCACGATCCACCCTTTCACACCCCACTCATTGCCACGAGGCGCGGTGTGAGCGTGAGGCCGTGACCGTAAGCCACACGGTCATGCTTATGCTCAAGCTCAAGTACGTATGTTGGATGCTATGTAATTCATATAAAAACTGAGATTAGCAAAACCAGTAAGCCACACGGCCATACTTAGTAAACTTTTATTCTGAGAGGCAAGCTCTATTCTTTTTTTTTAAGGCGATACTTCATTAGAACAGACCCACACGCAAGAAGCTTGAAGGAACACAGATACAAAACACAACAAAATTACAAGAGGTTGAAACGATTCCAGTTTGATTCATTAAAAACCAAATTCTCCGCCCGATGTCTGACCCAAAGGAAGCCTAAGGCTTTAATTTCTCCCAAAACGACGCTAACCGAAGACTTCGATTTATTAAAAATAACATTATTCCTGTTCTTCTAGATGATCTAGCAAGAGATTAGCATAATAGCCTGAATGAGATTGCTGCCCTTCTTTGAAAACCTCAAATTCTGATGAAAGGACAAAATGTCGCTGCAACCGGAAGCAAAGATGGGGGAGCCTAAGCCAAGACGCTAAACCAACCCACACCTCACCTGAAAAACGGCATGCCATGAACAATGGTCCAGCGTCTCCGAAACCTCCTCACATAACGGGCACATCGGACAGTCTAAGAAGATGTTTCGATGAATGAGAGCATCTTTAGAATTACTTTTGAGTATATTTTGTTTGTCGTAAGACTTTTGAACTACGATATATTTTATAAAACTTCGAGTATGTTGTTGCGGTGTACTTATATTTTTATCAATGTCTGAATATAAACTTTACTCAAAAAGAATAATACTATAGAAGTGATCGAAGCACAAACATACATGACATCAAAGCTACCTCCTGATATAATTTTTCTAATACAAAGTGACACCATTTACTCATTTCGTTATTTAAATAATATAATATAATGATTTATAAAAATTCAAATTTACCGTTGTGACCTGCTTATTTGTGTCTACGTTTCCATAAAAGTTGATTTTCTATGTTTTTTTACCATGACAAACCAAATTGATACCGTTCGGTGTCGTGACAAATCTAACAGATTCCGGCTGAATAACACGAGGCACTACGAATCTTCATGAAAAAGGAGGCAAGGGAAAGCTTTATGTACCCGCCAACTACCATTGACAAGATTAGCTTTCTCTACTCACTTATAGACGAGTGATAGCGTGTTATCTTTTTATTTATTTGATGTTATTCTTTGCTATTTGGATGTTCGTTTGTAGACATTTCTATGTGTGCGTTGTTTGAATAAATGACATTGTGTTTTTTATAAGAACTTTCGATACTATCTTTCAGCTATGTTTCATTTTGAGTTGTTTTGACTATTTATGTTTTTTTATTGTGTACTTCAATAGGATGGAGATACCAAACCATGGTAAATATGTGAATTCCGATAGTGAAGATGAGAACAATGACTCGAATGAGGAAGATTGGTTAGATGATGAGAAACGGTTTTTACTACTATGTGGTTTAGTCGTCAAAGGGGTGATGGTAGTACATAATATGACGAATATCCCACGTATCCCTTGTCACACTTCCTGTCGTACAGGAAATATTTTTATTCAAGAAATACTCAATGGTCATCCTAGACGTTGTTATGAAGATTTCAGGTTACATGTTGATGTTTTCAAGAGCTTATGTTCGGATCTTAGAATGCACTACAACCTAAAGGAGACACGTAATGTATCTATTGAAGAGTCTGTTGGTATTTTTTTTGTTGATATTAGCACACGGATGTGGAAATAGACTAGCTCAAGAAATTTTCAATCATTCAGGGGAAACTATTCATAGACATTTCCATCGTGTTTTAAGAGCGGTGCTTAAGCTTAGCGGGGACATCATCATGCCTAAAGCAAACTATAACGATGAAGTACCTCGACAACTCTTAAACAACTCTCGGTATTACCCCATGTTCATGGTGGGTTCTATTTTTTTACTTCAAATTTTAGAATTAATACTTTGTCTATAGTATTGTGAATTAGTAATTAGTGTTTTTGTATCTATAGGATTGCATTGGTGCTATTGATGGGACACATGTTAAGGCATCAGTTCAAGAGCATGAACAAGCAAAATATATTGGTAGAAAAGGATATGCAACCCAAAATATCATGGCAGCATGTGATTTTAATATGTGTTTTACATTTGCATGGGCGGGATGGGAAGGCACTGCACATGACACAAGAATTTTTTTAGAAGCATTACGTAAGCCAGAGGTGAAATTTCCTCGTCCAACGGGTGGTTAGTATTATTTTATATATGTTTTATGCTATATTTTTAATTAACCCATTGCATTGAAGTACAAGTTCAATTTATACAGATAAGTACTATGTTGTTGATGCCGGGTACCCAAATACCAGAGGCTATCTTGCTCCATATAAAGGAAATGATGTTCGTTATCATATACCTGACTTTCGTCGAGGTCAAACAGCTGCCCAACACGCTCCTAAAGGACTAAAAGAGACATTTAACTACTATCACTCATCTTTAAGAAATGTGATCGAAAGGACATTTGGAGTATGGAAGGCAAGGTGGGCAATATTAAAAGATATGCATGTTAATTACTCTTATGAAACACAGGTCGACATTGTGATAGCATCCATGGCAATTCACAACTACATTAGGATGAAAGGTCATTTTGATGAAGCATTTAACAAAGCACAACAAGAAACTTATCGTCCAACTCGAGATGTTGAAGGTGATACATCCATCAGAATTAATGGAACACAAGAAGACATAACTACACGTCGTAGGCAAGACGATATGTATATGAGTTCGGTAAGAGAGAGAATTGCAAAAGATATTATGCAATCCATTTGAATGTTTATCTGTTGCAATTGCGGTACTAATGCAAAATAGTGAATAATTTGTTTACTTACCTTGCACCGAAATCATATGGCGTAGTGATTGAACTAGAGTTTGTTGTTATTGGCTTCTTGATATTGTTTGTTTGATTTGATGGTTAATGTCTTTTTTTGTCATTTCACTTATTTATTTTTTAAAATATATATATTTTTTTTAAAATATATATATATATATATATATATATATATATATATATAGGGAGAAGATCATGCGAGAACCACCTCTTATTGCGAGAACCGCGAGAACCAATGTGAACACAACCAAAAATGCCTAAAAATAGCTAAAAATCACACAAAAAAATTTTTTTTGAATTTTTTATAAAAAAATCGCTATTTTTCGAAGCAAAAAAAATTTTTTTTAAAAAAACATTTTTTTTTTGCTTCGAAAAGTAGCGATTTTTTTATAAAAAATATTAAAAAATTCAAAAAAAAAAAT
The DNA here is from genome assembly GCA_030545235.1 of Helianthus tuberosus. NCBI lineage: Eukaryota > Viridiplantae > Streptophyta > Magnoliopsida > Asterales > Asteraceae > Helianthus > Helianthus tuberosus. Next base: position 18,425,752 of record CM060400.1, read on the forward strand.
TTAGATTTTTTTTTGATTTTTTTAGGTTTTTTGGGGGTTTAGTTTTTAGCATTTTAGCTTGGGGGGGGGGGGTAGGTTTTTTTTAGGTTTTAGTTTTTAGCATTTAGCTTGGGGGGTGGGGGTTAGGTTTTTTTAGATTTTTTTTAGGTATTTTAGGTTGTGTTCACATTGTTTCTCGCGGTTCTCGCATTAAAGGTGGTTCTCGCATGAGCTCCTCCCTATATATATATATATATATATATATATATAAAAGTGTCCGCTAAAATGAGAACCACCTCGAGTTGTAAGAACCGTGAGAACTACTTGATCCGGGGCGAGGTGGACCAAATTTTTTTTTCATAAACGTAGATGCATGTATTATAACAACATTTGTAAAAAAAAATTCAAAAACAAATGTCGTGTGTGTAGTTTAGAGCACCACAAGTTTGTGTTTACGGGTACCGTAAATTTTCCGGTTAAATTTACGGTACCCGTAAACACAAACTTGTGGTGCTTAAAACTACACAGACGACATTTTTTTTTTGAATTCTTTTTTACAAATGTTGTTATAATACATGCATCTACGTTTATGAAAAAAAAATTTGGTCCACCGCGCCCCGGATCAAGTAGTTCTCACGGTTCTTACAACTCGAGGTGGTTCTCATTTTAGCATTCCCCTATATATATATAGTGGAGAGTTCAAATGAGAAGAAATTCTTTATAAGAAGAAAAAAGAAGAAATTTCAACCAATAGAAATGTTCCATTAGACTTCATTTAATATTTGTACTTAATGTAACTATAAGGGTATATTGGTAAACTTACATACATCATTAATTGGTAGTTTCATCTTTAATAACTAACTATATTAAATTTGTAACTTATTTTTAAGATATATATTTTTCTCAAAAAATAAAAAAAAAATTCATTTATAGTGTAGGATAAATACGAGGCGTGTAGGATAAATTACGAGTTGTGTAGGATAAATTTCAATATGTGTAGGATAAATTTCGAAATGCGTAGGATAACTTTTGATGTGTGTAGGCAAATTTTTTTAGTGTGCAGGATAATTGTCTTAATGACTAATTAATTAGTCAAACATAATAATAAATGAGATGAGAAAAAACTATTTAGTGTTTTACCATTGTACCCTTTTGTTCTTTTTATTCTTAATAAAAAAATTTTCTCAAATGAACCTTCCCCTATATATAAATTTGCCAAACACTCAATAGTTGATTATCTGATTATTGTGATATCAAACAGCATAATCAAATCCAAACACAATCTTTCTGCAACACGTTTTGTTACAGCTGATTATCTGATTCTGATTATTCAAAACGCATAATCTATTTTGAAAAAGCAATCCCAAACACCCCTAAATAAACTAAATAAAATCCATTGTCACTTTTCAACTTTATTCAATCGACACACCCTTTAATTTTCACCACTTATGCCGATACCAGATTCTTCGACATCCCACATCCCTTTCTTTAATATCATCATTCGCAAATCAAAACCAACCCACCAGTTATTATCGACATCTAAGGTAGTATTTTAAATTTTGTTAAATTGTTTCAATGAAATGTTTATCTGTGATTACAATTTGTTGTTGTTGTTGTTTTTTTTTTTTTTTTTTTTTTTTTGGAGGATTGACAAGGTTGTTGGGTTGTAGCAATTTTAATCAGCTTGCCTATCCTAAGTGTAATTCAATTAATTGAGTGTAAAATTATGTAAATTGTTGGTAATCAATCGGATAAGTGATATCTGATTAAGTTTTCTTTTTCTATATGGTTTCAATGAATTGCGTGCATGAGATGTGTTAATTGTTAATAATCAATATTATTCGATTTGCTGATTCACTGTGATTTAGTTTGTGTGAGCATTATGCAAATATGGTTGAATTTAAATGAGATTTTACATAACGATTTTGTAAATAATCGTAGAATTTTGATGGAGTGTGTGTATGATAATGTAAATTGTTAACAATCCATTCGATTAGGTTTGCTGATTCAGTGTGTTATCGTTTGCGTAAGCGTTATGCGGATACAATTGAAATCATGTGAGATTTTACATGAAGATTTTGTAGGAATTTGGTTCACCTTTTGTAAAATATAATTACAAAATATATAATAACCAGACTCTCGTTATTCGTAGGAAATATCATAGTACAATACCGGTTGCAATAACTAAATAAAAAGAATATAAAATATAATTATATATACCAATCTTGACTCAAGCCGCATCTCTGGTGAGTCCTTCACGTGCACTTGATAGCATCCTAGACTCGAGTATTCATCATCTTGAGTCTTGAAAGATACTCCTTGACTGCAACAAAGAGCACACTAAAACGTTGACGATTTTGGTTGAGGCACGTGTTCAACACGCTTCCCTTAAAACAGATTTCGCGCCTCTACTAAAGACAACGCGTCTGTCTCCTAGGGTACAACAGCCGAAGCAGTCTGTACTGCCGGAGATGGCTCACGGGCCCAAGGTTACATCCGATAATTGTAGTGTTTGAACTCATGTGGAGGAAAACAAGTAGAGAGTACTCATCTCTCTAGTTGGTCTTCAAGTGTTCATCCTCCTTCTAGTATTCTTCATGTATCAAGCAATACCATATTCTTTTTTTTTTTTTTGTAACAAAAGAAGCACATAGCCTACTATCTGTACCAGACTTAAGGATTAGTGAAAGGTTTCACTTAATTAGTCACTTAATTAGTCACTTAATTAGAGACTTAAAAACTCTAATAAAACTAATTAAATGTCATTAAGAAGCTCTACTCAAGAGTTTCTCTTTTATTTACCACATGAAGATTCTAATTAATATTTATAATTTCATTAAATTGTAAATATATTAAATATCCATTCACCAAATTTCCAACAATCCCCCACATGAATGGAGATCGTTCAAAACACTTAAAATTTCCAATGTAACCTCGATAGTTGAGTTTTGCATACGATAGGTAGGTGTTACCCTTTGAACCTTCGCTCATGAAATGCACTTAGCCCACTAGCTCTGAGTAGATCTCGATGTCTTTGAACTCGTCTGTCGTTTGTGTAGACGACAATACACTTCACACAAGACTCTCCCTAGCCGGGTCATCTCCTCATAGTCGTGTCCAATAATGGTCGTGGAACACTTTCCTGGTTCTGCGAGAGCTCTAGGAATTGTGCCCCCAATTTCATTCGAAGCGACCCCACTTCTCTCTAACATAGGTGATTCTCCTTAGATCATTAAAAGCATTGTGGTTATCGTGATTTATCCAAATCATTTACCACATATTATGCTTAGCCTCACTCTTTGTCACTGAATATCATAGGAATAGACCAGGACGTATTTAAACACCCTTTTATACTTTTGGGGTATGTATAACCATATATACTAGCTTATGCATATCATTTATGCCCCCGCAGTGACCACATTTAGGCTTATGAGTTACTTGTCCTATTGAACTTAGATCTTGGGATCTCCAGTCAACTAAGTTAGGTGTCCTTCGCATACCCTTTTTACATGGGCTTCAGACTCATTCCACAACTTGATCTCTAATAAACCCTCAGGTTGTTGGATCCATAACATTAACAAATAACTTTGCGTATTTGAGATCAGTTGTCATGATGTGTTCTTAACTCGTAAGTTAATTTTGCCTATTGTCAACTTCTAAGACTATAACCTTAGTGGCCATCTGAATCTGGTTATAATATATGTCTTTGTAAGATACACTTATCATTTAAGGCAAACACATCTCCATTATGCACTGCGACCTTTGTGTCCTCCACATAGTTGTCTGTTTGTAATGTTAGATTGGATTACAAAATCCTTATTGCCAAACTTTTATGATACAAATGCAAGACACCCCCACATTTAAGTGTTATAGGATATCATCCAGATGGGGTAATGAAAACCATTTCTACATACCCTTATAGGATTGTTTCTAAATGGATCCTCCCCCACATTTCTTGCCATTTGATCAACATTTCTGTAACTTCACTTATGATGACATTTATACACATATGATTGAACCAGATCAACCTCATTGTGTGAATTCAACTCATATTGCATTCCGAGTTGACCAAAGCAACACATGCCATTGTCATAAGTTTGTCACCAACTTAGAATAATTCTAATTTAATATCTAGAATAAGCTTAGACAATGAGTTCTCCTCATTAGCCTTTCGAACAAACTCTTAAAAAGTTACATGTCTTTTCCTTATAATGAATGAAAATTTTCCTTCAACTTTGTCTATACACAAATTCTTTTTGTGTTCATACACATTTGAATGTCTAGAGTTAATTAGTCTCCGTCAAGACCCATAATTAACCAAGTACTAGTCTAGCATGCTTTACACTACAATACTTTAGCATATGAACAGAAGATGCATCATTCTGATTCTTCACAGCCCTGAGGATATCATAATATCACTTTGCAACATTCATCCTTTGTTAAGACAAAATAATGAGACTTATTCATAATCCTAAAACATCAATATTTAGGAAGGTGTGGCACCCGAGGGAAACCCACTGTCATCTCGATTTATCACTTCATTTCTTTGAGACTGCTTCTGAGATTGCTTATCAAATTTCGGGAGGAAATTTCTTTCAAGTTGGGGATGATGTGACAACTCGTAGTTTCGATAGTCCTTGTACTGGTCCTTGTCCGCACCTTGATAATTGATATGTCTAATTTTACTTGAAAGGCTGCGAGTTTAATTGTGTTAAGTGTGAATGGTTTTAGTTATACGCATGATGTAATTTGTGGCGCACAAACCATCGGATAGCACACCCAATCTACAAACATACTTCTTGTGCATTGATACTCGGCCCAAACACACACACACCCTACTAAACCCAACTAGTCAAAGCCCAAAGCCCATTTCCCATGCTATACGTATTCAGGAGGGGCATGTATTGTGTTTTGTGTATACATATATGATAATTTAGAACATTCTGAAAGAAAAAAATAATACGTATAAAAAATAAAACAATAAATTATTGTAACAATACTTCGGATATTTCGCTTAATGCTCCAATTGTACTAAAGGAACCATCAGATAGATATTCCTCAGTCGTTGACTTGATAGCAGAAGAACTCAATCCAGAATAACCGGAAGACGTTGAAACTGTAAGCTGAGCAAGGAAACTGTACAGGAAAAATAATGAATGTTACAAAAATAATACATATTCAAAAGATATGATAAAAAAAGGTAATAAGATTACAAACCTTTTCTTGAAATCCAAAATCTCTTTTACTTCAGAGTTTATGAAGACTCGAGTTACATTATACAAATTGGAGACAAACAAATTACCTGTTTAATTATAGCAGCATGTAAATAAAACGATAACTTGAATAAATTAAATATGTAGTTGAATGAAAAGTGAGAGTCTCTGTATAGAATATACCTCCCCAAAATCTGTACTTCCCAAACTGAACAACGACCACAACATTCTTTTCATCCTTATTGTTCTTCTCAAATTCTAAAATCTGATCAGCATAACAACCCCATAACGTCACGTAAATCTGATGGTGTCTACAAAATAAAATTTAAATACGTAAGTTGGTAGTTGTAAAAAATATAAAAAATAAACAGCAATATTAATATCTGAATATATTAATATTAATTTATTTATATATGTAAAACTTGTTTCTATATCGTTTTTGATCTATCATATGTGTAATTTTATTAGATATATATAACACATTCAACACTGAGTTATATAAACACTATTTTATTTGTAAAAATTAATCAGCAATCTTAATATCTGAATATATCAATTTCTTTTTATCTTTAAAAGTTGTTTCTATGTGTAGTGGGATTAAAAACTACTTAAAACATAGATTAAACATTCAAGACATGACTTATAGTGGTTAAAAGCACAGTTAAGATATGAAAAAATGTAATAACTTGAAATTCAAAACCATAACCAATGTCAAAAACCAATAACCATATAAAAAGTTAATATCTACCATATGAAAGGCAAAAAACATGCCCTAAATGTCATATAACTAATGACTACGCCTAACGTAAGGTACAACCAGTTCAACACTCAACACCTGGTCATTTTCATCAAAAGAATAGTGAACCATGTCACGGACCTTAATTCGAGCGGCTTTCATGAACTTCTTCTAACTGGTTAACGCGTATCGAAAACCTCCGTCACTTTTTCTTTCACGTCTGGTACCGTTGGTAAATTGCTGTGGCGGATCCAGATGCATAAGCCTGACTGTGATATCTTTTAAACCTTCATCAAGTTTAGCCATCCGGGAAACAGGATCAGGAATCCTCTGTATTGTTGTAAAAATAAAATTAATAATAAATATGAAACGAAAAGAACAATGTTTATTAAGTAAAAAAAAATTGTACCACTTGTTTTTTAGCGGTTTGTAAAATGATATTAAAACTTACAAAATAACGTTCACCAGCCATACGAACAAAACGACGAACACCACCATGTATTTGTTCATCAATTTCATTTTCAGCATTGGTAGGTGCAACTGTGACAACTCGTATTTTAGAACCTTCCTTTGTATTTCGATTTAACCTGTATGAACTATATGTGATACGTGATTTTAATGGAATGTATGTGTTATTTTGTTATGTGTTGGAGTATGATATGTGTGTACATATAACTTAGTCGCGCAACACTAGTTCAATCGCACAAGCCCTTTGGGCACATCTCTCTCTCGACCCACTCTACTTGACTCGAGACCATGAGGGCAGCCCAATGAAGGGTTCGGCCCACTCCTCTCTTGCGCATAATACACAAGGGGTTGTGTATAATCCTCATATTTGCAACATAAGAAAACACACAAAACCCTAAGCTTTCTCCCTCTCCTCTTGGAAACTCGACAGGAACCCCACTCGAGGTCCTTCCCATCGATCCAACCAATTCATTCGAGTATCACGGTTAGTGTTCCACTATTATTTGTGTATTAGATAATGTGTGATGAGTTCATGACCCGAGACCCCTTAGTTGCGATTCGAGAACACCAAGACTTCAACCCGAGACCGCACTGTCTCGACTCGAGACCACATAATCACACATTCTGTTTGGACTGGCACTGTTACAGGCCTAAGTAATTGGGCCACACATTTGGGCTTTATACGTTACTGTTGAACCTATAATATATGTACTGTTAACTGCCATGATTATATGTGTATGCCATGATCATTGTTTGTATGCAACTTGTTAGTATACGTGTAGAAAATATACGTGCACTGCTTGAACCTAGACCTGAGTTGTATGGTAACCATGTTAGGACGTGGTTGACCACTAGCAGCTCGATTGACCTTTTGTTTATCTGCTTAGCAAACCAAGGTGAGTTCACACTCTTTATAAGGCATGGGATTCACGGTGGTTGGGAATGTGTTAAAGAACTAAAACGGAACCTACATATTCTCCTTGGGTAGGATATGTACCTCCATCCTCCATGGGTAGGATGCCAATATTAATCCTGCGTATTCTCCTGGGGTAGAGTACGTACGTTCATCCTCCTTGGGTAGGACAACAACCTTAAACTTACTAGACAACACTCTATCATGAAGTCCCTCATTTTTATATCGACTTAATCGTCGGGCCAATGGCGAGCGGGTCGTTAGTTAATTAGCGCTATTAGGGTTGACAAGCCTCACACCGTGTCGTTCGGACGGGCGTGTACTAATGGATCTGGGCACTTAGTCAATGATGATAGACATTGTTGTAGGGCACAACTATTGTTCGTCAGTTGTCGATATGGTAACAGTCTAGTGGTTCACATGGGGAAGCCCCCATTGGTTATGGTTTGGAAAATAAGGAATTGGTTAATCATGCTTTCAACTATGGGGTAACCCCCACGGCAAGTAAGCCAACTAAAGAAAAACTATGTTTTTGGAACAACTAAAAACGAACATTCAACTGTGAACTCGCTCAACTTTGTTGTTGACTCGTTGTTACATGCCTTGCAGGTCGTTAGGTACTTATGGAGCTTGCACAGGAAGGAGTGATCATTGTGGGACATGGACTGTTGAGTTCCATGTTAATCATTTAAACTTTATGAACTTATTACTTATGTTTGGGTTTTACATTATATGCTTCCGCCGTTAACTTAAAGTTGGTTACTTTCTTTTAGACACCAATTATATTGTGGTTGGTTTTATTTAATTACGTTGTTCAATATGATTGGTGGCTTGATCCTGGTCATGTCACGCCTCCATGCGGTGATACTCCGCGTGTGGATTTTGGGGGTGTGACAGATTGGTATCAGAGCCATTGGTTATAGTGAACTCGGTTTTAAAAAGGGGAAAAGCTTTTTGACAAAACCAGACTATAACTTATACAGTGCTCAACGATCCACAACGACGATTCACTCCACGTGCAAGACTCAACCTTCTAGGTGATATGGTTTATGTGTATATTGCCTACTTGTTAGTTACATAGCTCATTGTTCATGGTATGCTTTGGTTAACGTAGCAACTATTGTTAGACACTCATTCTGTGCTTACTCTCTTCTGTCACTCCACACTTACACATTGTCACGACACTTTTCTCACCCATGCTCTCTCTGTTGTGAAGATCATGAGTGGACGTATCAACTTAACTCAAGCCCAGCTGACGGCTTTAAACAATGAGCAAGCTGCTGCAGCGCTCGCAGCCGCTCAGGCAGGAGGTATAACCTGCCATTACAACTTACTCTAGGATCTTTAGATCCTACTCTCGTGAACCCAACACCTGTGCTTAACCTTGTCTCTTCTTACGCCCACGACAGGTCAACATGCTCAGCCTCCTGTGTGTACTTTCAAAACTTTTATGGACTGCCGACCTGCTACTTTCAACGGCACTGAAGGAGCTGTAGGCCTCCTCCATTGGTTCGAGAAGCTCGAATCTGTTTTCAAGAGGTGTGAATGCCCTGAGGATCGTAGGGTGAAGTATGCTACTGGTACTCTCGAAGGTGTAGCGCTCACGTGGTGGAACGCTCAGGTTCAGATGCTGGGGTTGGTTGCTGCTAATGCCACCCCATGGAACGACTTCAAAGATTTGATCAAGGAAGAATACTACAATCATGATGACATCCACAAGCTGGAAGTAGAGTTCTACAACTTAAAGATGACGGGGTCGGAAATTGAAGCGTACACGAAAAGATCGAACGAACTAGCTATCTTGTGCCTTACTATGGTAGATCCTCCTATCAAACGTATCGAGCTGTACCTCAAAGGTTTAGTGCCAAAGATTCAGAGTCATGTGACTGCAGCAAACCTCGCCACTATCCAACAAGTTATTCGTTTGGCTCACCATCTCACTGATCAGGCAGTCGAGCAGAACAGGTTGCCCAAGCGCATTGGTACTACTACTACTACTACTTCTGATGCCCCCAGCGACAGCAAACGCAAGTGGGATGGAGTCTTAAGCAAGGGTTCGACATCAGCTCAGTCTCAGTCTCAGCAGCGAAAGACTGATGACTACCAGAGTCCTGGTCAGCAATCTTCTGGTAGTCAAGGGCAGGGTGGATATCGAGGAAACCACCCCAAGTGCAACCGATGCAACAAGCATCATAGTGGGCAGTGCAACAAGGGTCGTTGTCTGGTACTACTACTACTACTTCTGATGTCCCCAGCGACAGCAAACGCAAGTGGGATGGAGTCTCAAGCAAGGGTTCGACATCAGCTCAGTCTCAGTCTCAGCAGCGAAAGACTGATGACTACCAGAGTCCTGGTCAGCAATCTTCTAGTAGTCAAGAGGGTGGATATCGAGGAAACCACCCCAAGTGCAACCGATGCAACAAGCATCATAGTGGGCAGTGCAACAAGGGTCGTTGTCTGAGGTGTAACAAGTTTGGTCATAAAGCAAAGGATTGCAGGGGCGCACGACCAGCAAATCAGAATCGCCAACAACAGCCACAAGCTCCACAGAACCAGCAGCAGCAATAGCAGGGCAATAAAGGATGCTTTCAGTGTGGTGCTGAAGGTCACTTCAAGAGAAACTGCCCCCAGTTGAACCAGAATCAGAACAACAACAACAGTCAGGGGAACGGAAACAATAATGGGGGAAACAATGATGGCAATGGTGCCAGGGGACGTGCGTTCGTGATTGGGCAGGTTGATACAAGGAACGATCCCAACGTCGTGATGGGTAAGTTCCTACTGGATGATTTCTTTGTTTCTGTTTTATTTGATTCGGGTGCCGATACTAGCTATGTGTCTTTAAAAGTTAGTCAAATGTTTAAACGTACCCCAACACTTTTGAACACCAAGCACACTGTAGAACTAGCAAATAGTAAAAGTCTTGAAGCTACGCACATAATTAAGGGTTATCTCGTCTTAGCTGACCAGACCTTCTCTATCGATCTTATCCCCATCGTTCTTGGTAGTTTCGACATTGTTATTGGGATGGATTGGTTATCTCAACATCGAGCGGAGATCCTTTGCAAGGAGAAGATCGTCCGCATTCCTCGTTCTGGTGAGGAACCTCTCGTTATTCGCGGTGACAAGTGTGGTGCTGTCGTAGGCATCATTTCTTTCCTTAAAGCCCAGAAGTGTTTACGTAAGGGCCACACAGCTATCTTAGCCCTCGTTACGGATGCGTCAACGAAAGAGAAGAGAATAGAAGACATTCTTATAGTACGCGATTTTCCTGAGGTATTCCCCGAGGAATTACCTGGTCTTCCACCTCATCGACAAGTCGAGTTTCAAATCGAGCTAGCTCCTGGAGCAGCACCAATAGCTCGAGCACCTTATCGTCTAGCCCCATCAGAACTCGAAGAACTGTCCGCACAACTACAAGAGCTCTTGGATAAGGGTTTTATTCGCCCTAACTCTTCGCCCTGGGGAGCTCCAGTGTTATTTGTGAAGAAGAAAGACGGTACCTTCAGAATGTATTGACTACCGCGAACTCAACAGGGTGACTGTGAAGAATCGCTATGCTCTTCCACGCATTGATGACCTATTCGACCAGCTGCAAGGGTCGAGTTTCTACTCAAAGATTGACCTGAGGTCGGGCTACCATCAACTGAGAGTACGAGACGAGGACATCTCTAAGACAGCATTCAGGACTCGGTATGGGCATTACGAGTTTCTGGTTATGCCTTTTGGATTGACAAACGCACCTGCGGTCTTTATGGATCTTATGAACCGAGTGTGCAAACCTTATCTGGATAAGTTTGTTATTGTATTCATCGACGACATCCTGATCTATTCTAAGAGTCAGGAGGAACACGAGCAGCATCTACGACTTATTTTGAAACTCCTTCGAACAGAGCAGCTGTATGCCAAATTCTCGAAATGTGACTTCTGGCTCCGCGAGGTCCATTTCCTAGGCCATGTGGTAAACAAGGATGGGATTCATACTGATCCAACCATGGTTGACTTAATCAGGAACTGGCCTGCACCTCGTACACCAACAGAAATCCGCCAATTCTTGGGTTTGGCAGGCTACTACAGAAGGTTTATCAAGGATTTCTCCAAGATTGCGCAACCTCTCACTTCGCTAACTCAGAAAGGTGTCACCTATCGTTGGGGTGATGCACAGGAAACTGCGTTTCAGCACTTAAGGATAGACTTTGTAGCGCACTGTAGGATCGTTTTCAGACCCCAACGAGTCGATCAGAAGAGTTTTTCTCAATACGAAAGGCGAAAACAGACGTATCGAGGTCAATTCAGCTAGATAAACACTTTAACTGTCGATTTGATTGATTTGATAACAAATTACAGCGAGACGACACTTCGGCAGCACTTCGTGGCTCAACCGGAATCACACATGAATTACTCAAACGAAATCAGCAAGCAACTATATATAGGCGGAGTAATTCCGCTTGAAACTGCTTCAAGCGAGATTACCTTCAAACGGAATTAGCTTCAAGCGAGATTAGCAGGTTAATTTCGTTTGAAATGACACATGTCTCATTTCAAACGGAATTACATATTCTAATTTCGTTTGAAACTGCCATTCATCCTATATTTGACATTTTTCTCGTTTATCGTGCCCTGATCTATCTACAAACATACAAGACTTGATACAAGATGAAGTCGACAGACGCATGCACCAACAGACTCCCTCTCGAATGTTGACGAGTCTTAAGTGTCGAGTCTTCGCATCTTCAGTCTTTATCAGTCCTCTCGAACTCTTTGAAGTATCTGACACTGTAAGAATCCTCAATCTCTCTCTTCTCTTGATCAGCAACAGACTCTCAGAATCAGAACCTGGCTCTTTGACATTCAGACTCCCCCTCTCAATAAGCTGGGATCGCAGTCTGGAATTCTTGTTCTAGGATCGAGAGCTGGCTCACACTCTTTCCACAGGTTCACAGGATCAAATCCTGGCTCTACTATTACCTGCACAAATCTCTACCCAAAAATAAATTTCACAAATTTAAACTTTGACAAATTTATATTCAGCTTATCTCTTGTAAAATCAATCTCACAATGACCACTTGTGGAATTATTCAATCAAAGAATGATTTTACAATGTTAATCTCTGATGAACCACTTGAAGAAATTATCATTTTTCTTTTCAAAAACATACTCTCCCAAACTATTTGTTCATCATGTCTAGCACTTGGAATTTTGAAAATCAGCTCTCCAACACCAGTTTTCGAAAATATTTTTGTATTTTTCAAAATTTTTGCTAAAACATACTGAAAATCTTTTTGGATTTTTGAACTAAATGAAAATGCGAAAAAAGAAATATTTACATACAATATTTTTGTGAGTTTGTGTAAGAGGATCATATCAGTTTATGAGACAAATCACCAACACTATTAAGCTTTAAACATTTTAAGTTCTAAACGATTCACTTAGATTGTCAGTATACTGGTCCACTTAAATTCTCACACAAAGTTCAACTGTTTCGAGATACGAGATTAATGTTTTAAGCACTTAAACTTAATCGCGTGTCCCACCTCAGAATATGCTCCCGTATCCAGATCCCAATATTCAGTCTTACAGGTGAGTATACCACAGATGATATCTGTAAGGGGTTATATTGCAAGAACCATGAGAGCTCAGGTCAGAACTTCCGTTCAGCAGAGAGATGACGGCTTCGACTTTTGGTGTGTCCCCTTTAGAGGATCTTTTTTACAACAGCACATGATTTGCATTTTGCAATGTTTTATCATTTTTTATGCTGAGGGTAGGCTATATTTCAAGCAAGCGTAAAGTATTCTCCGGGGTCTAGGCCATTGCTTCCGCAAAATCAGAAGTCCCGGGATAATACCCCAGATATCACTGAGCATAAAGACCTAGTATCTCAGAAAGAGGGACCTTTCAAACAAGATTTCGGGGGTTATCCATATATCCAAGAGATGTTTCCCCACGATATAAGCAAGTTTGAATTTAGGTTTATATCTCGTCACAATCTACTAAATGTGTAAAAACCTACTGACACATCATCAGTGAGACCGTTTATCACTATTTAACTTTCCATTTCTTTAGCATGATGTGATCACCCACTGATGTATTATCATTTTCTCTATTTTGACACCAAAACTCATTTTGAATTTTATCATGTTTTTGACTTTTTCAAATTTTCAAATGTTTTTGGATTTTCTGAAATTCTTACTCCCCCTAAAATTCAAACACATTTAAAGAAATTTGAAAATAAACTATACAAATAAAGCTGACAACTGATATCGAATCACTTCAATTCGCCATCCACTTGGCATAAACAATCAGAACTCCCCCTTACAACAAGCTATTTTCCCATTGATTTCAAAACACTTAAGTTTGTTTTAATCAAATGGTTTTTCCGGAAAATTAGTTTTGTTGATTTTACCACTTGTAGGTTAGGGGTAAGATCATCACTTTGTTATTCAAAAATACCACTTGTAAGAATGTTCCAATCAAATTCAACCTAGTGACCTTGATTAACCTTCTTATAATCACAACCTCTTTTTCAACCACATGGCTTACCAACCAATACCACTTGTAGGTTGAATTCTCAAAATGCCGATTCCTACTCCTCACTTACCAACCTGGGAGTTCCGGCAAGTCATACTAATGAACAATTTTCAATTTTTCAAAACAATATAAGAATGATGCCGATTCATGCTCTATGATTACCAACTTGGGAGCTCCGGCAAGTCCAGATTTTTACTGTTCATAATATGTTCCATCCCAGTCACAAACCTGAGATGAAACACCCTTACCTGGTTTCTTTAATTTCTTCTCGTAAAATTCCTTTATCCCTTTCACCTTCCTGTCAACCATTTTTCCAAAAATGTTATGAATTGTGGGGTTAAACGCCTTTTCAATATCAAAGTCTTTCTTTTCAGAGAAAAATTGATTTGAAATTTCAACTTTGCCAATTTTTTGTTTAAAATTTTCAGCCCGCAATGGTGGAAAATTGACATCATCCATTGGAGGAACTGAATTCTCACATTTAATCCTAATTTGTGGCTCCTCTGACTTTGTGGAATCAAATTAATCGCCAAACAATAGCTCCTCTGATTTTGATGAATCAGAATCATTGCTAAAACTATCATCAGACTTCTTAACAACCCATTTTTGGTTGTCAAGATTTGCCCTTTTCTTGTAAAACCTGTTTGAACATTCACCAATCTCAAAAGTTGAATTTTTGAAAAGTTTAGTTCTCTCAATTGGTGGTTCAAACTCAACCTCTTTATCTTTCAGCTTACGAGAAACTCCCTGTTTTAATTGTATTGCCTTGGAACAATTCTTGGCAATATGTCCAACAGTGTTGCATTGGAAACAGGTTCTCGCTTCTTTCATCTGATCAGCAATCCTCATATCTTCTTGCTTCTTCGCAAGGAATTCTCTGTTCGACTGATTTCTGAATAGATTTTCTTTCTCTTCTTCAGAAGATGTACCTGAAACAAATATCATTTTTTATTTAAAATCTCGAACATATTTTTCATTTTTATGATTTTCTGGTGGAATAAAACCAAGACCTTTCTTTTTGAAATTACCATTATGGTTTGGTTTCTTTCGATAACCAGAACCAGAACTGTAACCCTTTTTCTTGTTTTCTCTTTGTTGAAATCTTGAGGTGTACTTTTTAGGTTTATCATTAAGATTTATATCTTTTATTTCAGAAATATTAATTTCTGTTAGTTCGAAAACCTTTTTAATCATTTCTGGTTTAACACCTCTTATTGGAAATTCCTCATCAGAATATAATTTGTCAGAATCATTCAATGTATATGCAATTTTGAATGTTTCGTCATTCAAATTAGATTTTGATAGAAGAAATTCTTTATTGTAAACTCTTTTGCCCTGTTTGACACTTTGACTCGGAGTGCTGGACTCAGACTTTGACTCTGATATAGACTCCGACTTTGACTCCTCAGTTTCACCTTTATCCAACACCTGATCGACCATTTTCTTTATTAACTCGGACTCATGATCAGTGTCAGATGATGTAAACGTGACATCAATATTATCTGGCAAGTTAACTGAAGACTCCGACTCCCACTGTAAATTTGTTGCCTTTTCGACTCTTTCTGAATTTGGATTTCTCGGAGAATATCCATTTTCAAGCGGGGTGGACACTTGTTGTAACTGAAACCTTGTTTCTTACCAGAATCATTCACTTTAGTATCCTTCTTCTTTTCTTTCTTCTTTTCAGGAGTCTTTTCTTCAGATACTTTTTTCTCTTCAGGAATGTCTTCTTCAAAAACCTTCATACCTTCCACAGTTGGATAGATCCTGTCAATGACATAAGAAGTACATGAGTAACTTTTTAACAAACGATTAACTCTTTCTGTCTCAATCCTTTGTGTCTCAAATTTTTGTTCAAGCACAACACACTTCTCAATGTAATTGTTCACAACTTTCTGCTTTTTCATGAAAGCTCCCTGAAGTGTCTTCATTGCTGTTGCTTGTTCTTTACTTGATTGATTGTACTGATTCATTGCTTTGTTCAGAACATCTATGATTCCTTCAACCTGTTCATATTGTTAATTAATTCGCTGTTGTTCTTTTTCATGATCTCACAGGTTTCACAATTCATAGGAATCTTTCTTGCATCAACTTCTTCATCAACTTTGAACTTTGGAATGTCTTTGAGCTTTTTCCTTATTACTAGAGCTTCTTCATCATCACTGCTGACTGGTGTTTTGACCTTTTTTTTTCTTTTTAGCTTTTTCATCTTCACTATCACTCTCTTCCATCATTTTCAAATGAGCTGCCATTCTTTTTGCATAATACTCAGTATCATCATCACTATCTTCTTCAATTCGAGCAACAAAAGCTTTGGCTTTTAGCATTTCTTTATCCGGACAGTAATCATCCCAACTAAAACCTTCCCAGTTAAATCCTTCTGGTAACTTTTCATCATCTTGGTTTATCAGGCATGCTTTATTATCAGCTGAAATATATTTGTCCCAACTGAATCCTTCTGTTGGCTTTTTGTCATCCTGATTCACCATACAAGCTCTCTTTGAAGACTCCTCGATTACTGTCCTACCATGTGCCACTTGTGGTTCTTGCTGTTGTTGAGTAACTTGATGATAAATCGATTTCCGATAGTAATCATTGTTGTTAAATGGATTTTGAGCTCCACTTGCTTCGCGATTAGTGCACTCCCTCTTGAAGTGTCCTTTTTTCCCTGCAACGAAAACAAGTAACTTTAGATTTGTCAAAGCCTAAATTAGAAACACATGCATCACGGAAGTCATTTCTTCCTGTGATCTGTTTGAATTTCTCAGCTCGTCTCAACACACTAGCCATACACCATTTTATATCCATAAATTCCATCTCTTCAGCATCAATCTGATCGTAATCCTCTTTGGTCAACATTGGATTCCCGATCCGACCTGCTACTAAACTTCCATAAGACTCCAACACAGTTCCCAACAAAGACATATGGCTTTTCACAACTTCTCCAGAATAATTCTGATCATTTTCAAGATTCAATACAATATTGCATTGTAGCTTCTTTCCATTCTTCGTTGCTGAAAAGTTTGGATCAAATGACAGATATGATGAAAAACTTGTGTTGCTGTTTGATCCTTTAGAAGAACTTCCAGATGAACTATTTGCATTGAATGCAGTCTCAACCTTTGGTGACGTGTTGGTTGTTTTGTCATTCAACCCTGCTTTGTAATAAAGCCCAATGTCTTGTTCACCATCGAAATCTTTCATTCTTGAAATCTTTCTCTGTTCCATCTCCTGAGCCTCAATCTTTTCAATGAATTTGCTCAATGTCAGACCGCTAAAACCTTTCTTGTTCCTCAACATCATGAGATATGTACCCCAAGTCTCATATGGTAATGCATCAGCCTGTTTTTCGATCAACTCTTCATTATCTTTGTTGATGCTCAATCTCTTCATGTTGGCAAACAAATTGCAGTATCTTTCAATAATTTGCTTTGTGCTTTCATTTTTCAACCCATGAAACAGATCAAACTCTTTCTTCAAAAGTGACTTTTTGTTTTTAACCATTTCTTGACTTACAACAAACTTCGATCTTAAAGCTTTCCAAATCGAATAAGCACTTCCATTATGTTGCAATAACACCAAGATATCTTCTTTCACAGCTTGTTGTAGTAGACTTAACATCATTTTTTCATTTTTGTATTTCTTTTTATCATCAGCACTCATATCTTTAATTGCAACCTCCTCTTCGTCATCATTCGTCGGTCTAACATATTTCGTTTCAACACATTCCCAAGCATCCAAATAATTTGCTTGTACCCAGTTTTCAAAACGTCCTTCCCAACCTTTATACTCCTCCATGTTCATGAGCTTAGGCGGTTTTTGCATAGTCCCCGTTTCATTTTCTAACATCGTGTTCTATGCAAGAGTAATCGGGGTAACTGGAGTAGCAAATGCGTTGAAAAATTCCTCTTCCATGATTCAGTTTTCAAGAAATTCTCAAAACAGTCTTTCAAACAAAATTACAGTCTCAAACGAAATCCCTTTTCAAACGGGATTACCCTGTTCAAACGGAATCAGCACGTTCAAACGAAATCTCCTTTGAAACGGAATACCTTTTCAAGCGGAATACCTAATTTCGTTTGAAATAACCCACTTTCAAACGAAATAACTAATCTCGTTTGAAATGTTCAAACGTAATACCAATTTGAAGCGGAATCAGTTGATTTAAACGGAATCACTGAAACGGAATTATGACTTTGAAGCGGAATAGCAAATTTCAAGCGGAATCAGAAAGATATTTCAAGTGGAATACCGGTTTCAAGCTTAATTAAGGACTAATTCTATTTGAAATGCTGCTGATGTCATCATTCTCGCGCTGAGTTTGAAACAGAATTACCAATTTTATCAGTTTTAGATCGAATTAAAGTCTAAGTTTTCAAGGATTTGTTAAAACAGAATTCCGAGTATGATGTGTGAAAATCAAGACATTTTGACCGTGAAAAGTTGTTCAATTTTGAAAAGAAGGTGTAGAAATCAGAAATTGCAGCTGAATTGGTAAGAACTCTTCTTCCTGAGCTCTGATACCACTTGTAGGATCGTTTTCAGTCCCAAACGAGTTGATCAGAAGAGTTTTTCTCAATACGAAAGGCGGAAACAGACGTATCGAGGTCAATTCAGCTAGATATACACTTTAATTGTCGATTTGATTGATTTGATAACAAATTACAGCGAGACGACACTTCGGCAGCACTTCGTGGCTCAACCGGAATCACACATGAATTACTCAAACGAAATCAGCAAGCAACTATATATAGGCGGAGTAATTCCGCTTGAAACTACTTCAAGCGAGATTACCTTCAAACGGAATTAGCTTCAAGCGAGATTAGCAGGTTAATTTCGTTTGAAACTGCCATTCATCCTATATTTGACATTTTTCTCATTTATCATGCCCTGATCTATCTACAAACATACAAGACTCGATACAAGACGAAGTCGACAGACGCATGCACCAACACGTACCTATCCTCTCATTGCCTGAAGGCACAGATGATTTTGTGGTTTATTGCGACGCATCCATCCAGGGACTTGGTTGCGTGTTGATGCAACGTGACAAGGTCATTGCTTATGCATCACGACAACTTAAAGTTCACGAAAGGAACCACACTACGCACGACTTGGAATTAGGAGCAGTAGTTTTTGCTCTTAAGATATGGAGACATTACCTGTACGGTACCAAGTGCACCATTTACACCGTTCACAGGAGTCTCGAGCATATCTTCAAGCAAAAGGAGTTAAACATGCGACAACGTCGATGGGTCGAGCTCTTGAATGACTACGAATGCGCGATCAAGTACCATCCAGGCAAACCCAATGTTGTGGCTGATGCCCTCAGTCGAAAGGATACTACACCTAGGCGTGCGCGAGCGTTACAACTTACCATCCAATCTAGTCTTCCTACTCAGATACGAGATGCTCAGGTTGAAGCATTGAAAGCAGAGAACGTCATGGCTGAGTCCTTACGAGGATCGAGGAAACGGTTAGAACAAAAGGAAGACAGCGCTTACTATGTAACAGGGTGTATCTGGGTCCCACTTTATGGAAACTTACGCGAGCTAGTGAAGAATGAAGCGCATAAGTCTCGTTACTCAGTACATTCTGGTTCGGATAAGATGTACCACGATCTTAAGACCACGTATTGGTGGCCTAGCATGAAAGCCTACATAGCAACCTATGTTAGCAAATGTTTGACTTGTGCGAGAGTCAAGACCGAATATCAGAAACCATTAGACCTACTTCAACAACCAGAGATCCCGACATGGAAATGGGAGCAAATTTCCATGGATTTCGTTACTGGCCTGCCTAGATCTCAACGCGGAAATGACACTATTTGGGTGATAGTGGATCGATTGACTAAGTCTGCACACTTTTTGGCTATCAAAGAAACAGACAAGTTCTCTACTTTAGCAGACGTTTACTTAAAGGAAGTAGTATCAAGGCACGGAGTGCCAACCTCTATTATTTCCGATCGAGATGCGCGTTTTACTTCTGAACTGTGGCAAGCTATGCATAAGTCCTTTCACTCACGTTTAAACATGAGCACCTCTTATCATCCACAGACAGATAGACAGTGTGAACGCACCATCCAAACCCTTGAAGACATGCTTAGGGCATGTGTGATTGACTTTGGTAACGGCTGGGAAAAGCATCTCCCGTTAGTGGAGTTTTCGTATAACAACAGCTACCACTCCAGTATCCAGGCTGCTCCGTTTGAGGCATTGTACGGACGTAAATCCCGATCACCTCTTTGCTGGGTAGAAGTTGGTGACAGCCAAATCACAGGTCCAGAACTTGTGGTAGACACAACTGAGAGGATTGCTCAAATACGACAATGAATGGTGGCAGCTCATGACCGTCAGAAAAGCTACGCTGATAAGTGCATGAAACCACTCGAGTTCCAGGTTGGGGGTCGAGTGCTACTCAAAGTCTCACCTTGGAAAGGTGTAGTTTGTTTTGGCAAACGGGGCAAACTCAATCCGTGTTATGTCAGACCATTCGAAATCATTGAGAAAATTGGCAAAGTGGCTTACAAACTGAACCTACCAGTAGAACTCAGTGGAGTTCACAACGTTTTCCACGTGTCAAATCTGAAGAAGTGTCTGTCAGATGAGACCCTCATAGTTCCTCTCAAGGAACTCACTATCGACGAGCAGTTGCGATTCGTCGAGGAACCATTAGAAATTACTGACCGAGACATTAAGGTTCTCAAACGTACCAGAATACCTCTTGTTCGAGTTCATTGAAACTCCCGTCGTGGCCTAGAGTTTACTTGGGAACGAGAAGACCAAATGAAACACAAGTATCCCCAGTTGTTCGAGAACAGTGAAACCACTACTGAGGCTGAATCTACTGCGGAATTTCGGGACGAAATTCCAAACCAACGGGGGAAGGATGTGACACCCCAGGAAAACCACTCAACTTAACTAGCTTCCTCAGTGAGTATGTGCTAAATTTCAGGACGAAATTTCTTTCAACTTGGGGATAATGTGACAACTCGTATTTTAGAACCTTCCTTTGTATTTCGATTTAACCTGTATGAACTCTATGTGATTATGTGATACGTGATTTTAATGGAATGTATGTGTTATTTTGTTATGTGTTGGAGTATGATATGTGTGTACATATAACTTAGTCGCGCAACACTAGTTCAATCGCACAAGCCCTTTGGGCACATCTCTCTCTCGGCCCACTCTACTTGACTCGAGACCATGAGGGCAGCCCAATGAAGGGTTCAGCCCACTCCTCTCTTGCGCATAATACACAAGGGGTTGTGTATAATCCTCATATTTGCAACATAAGAAAACACACAAAACCCTAAGCTTTCTCCCTCTCCTCTTGGAAACTCGACGGCAACCCCACTCGAGGTCCTTCCCATCGATCCAACCAATTCATTCGAGAATCACAGTTAGTGTTCCACTATTATTTGTGTATTAGATAATGTGTGATTTCCTTGATTGAACATGATAGTTAGGGTGGTTCATATGCATGATGGTTGATTCTTGGGGTTGCTAAGTGATGTATTTTAATTGGTTTTCTGGATGATGGAACCGGACCACGTGATGATTATGAGATTTTTATTAGTATGGAATTAGGGTTATGTGTTGATGTTCATATAAATCGGATTGCATGATTTAAAGCTAGAACCAAATAGATATAATCGGCTATTATGAGTCAATAATCGAAAGGTTTGCATGATGGGTAGGGTTGCATGTTGGTATTAGAATTCACTAATCTGATGATCCAGTTGAATGTTTGATTATTGTTCATGATTAGATGATGATTAAGGTAATATGAATGTGTATGATTTTCGAATTCAATGCTGTTTAATCTGAATTGAAACTGCCAGACTTGTTAACAATTGTTACGGAATTAAGGAGCTGCAAATAAGGAAGTTTGTTACATCTTCTGGTCTCGACAAGGGTTGCGAGCCGAGACCTCATAGTCTCGACTTGAGACCACACCTTACCAGCACACAAACAAGACTCGAGACCTTGGTTGCGGGTCCTGTTGCGACTCGAGACCTGACTCGAGACCACCTGGTCTCGAGTGATGAGTACATGACCCGAGACCCCTTAGTTGCGATTCGAGAACACCAAGACTTCAACCCGAGACCTCACTGTCTCGACTCGAGATCTCTAGTCTCGACTCGAGACCACATAATCAGACATTCTGTTTAGACTGGCACTGTTATAGGCCTAAGTAATTGGGCCGCACATTTGGGCTTTATACGTTATTATTGAACCTATAATATATGTACTGTTAACTGCCATGATTATACGTGTATGCCATGATCATTGTTTGTATGCAACTTGTTAGTATACGTGTAGAAAATATACGTGCACGGCTTGAACCTAGACCTGACTTGTATGGTAACCATGTTAGGACGTGGTTGACCACTAGCAGCTCGATTGACCTTTTGTTTATCTGCCGAGCAAACTAAGGTGAGTTCACACTCTTTATAAGGCATGGGATTCCCGGTGGTTGGGAATGGGTTAAAGAACTAAAACGGAACCTACATATTCTCCTTAGGTAGGATATGTACCTCCATCCTCCATGGGTAGGATGCCAATATTAATCCTGCGTATTCTCCTGGGGTAGAATACGTACGTTCGTCCTCCTTGGGTAGGACAACAACCTTAAACTTACTAGACAAAACTCTATCATGAAGTCCCTCATTTTTATATCGACTTAATCGCCGGGCCAATGGCGAGCGGGTCATTAGTTAATAGCGCTATTAGGGTTGACAAGCCTCACACCGTGCCGTTCGGACGGGCGTGTACTAATGGATCTGGGCACTTAGTCAATGATGATAGACATTGACGTAGGGCACAACTATTGTTCGTCAGTTGTCGATATGGTAACAGTCTAGTGGTTCACATGGGGAAGCCCCCACTGGTTATGGTTTGGAAAATAAGGAATTGGTTAATCATGCTTTCAACTATGGGGTAACCCCCATGGCAAGTAAGCCAACTAAAGAAAAACTATGTTTTTGGAACAACTTAAAACGAACATTCAACTGTGAACTCGCTCAACTTTGTTGTTGACTCGTTGTTACATGCCTTGCAGGTCGTTAGGTACTTATGGAGCTTGCACAGGGAGGAGTGATCGTTGTGGGACATGGACTGTTGAGTTCCATGTTAATCATTTAAACTTTATGAACTTATTACTTATGTTTGGGTTTTACATTATATGCTTTCGCCGTTAACTTAAAGTTGGTTACTTTCTTTTAGACACCAATTATATTGTGGTTGGTTTTATTTAATTACGTTGTTCAATATGATTGGTGGCTTGATCCTGGTCATGTCACTCCTCCATGCGGTGATACTCCGCGTGTGGATTTTAGGGGTATGACAGCAACTTCCGCCTGCAAATTAAATATATAACATGTATTACATTAACATATATAAAATATATAAAAAAGTACGAAAACGTAACTTACCTCATTGACATCTACATTAGGAAAATTCATTTCAACACCGTTTTTTCCAAAAAAATTTAAATGGAAAAAATTACCAAAAGCTTTTGTAAATAACAAAAAACAACCAGCCTCCAACTGAAACTGACTAACAATTACGTCAATACCAACGGTAAAACCGACTTTACCGTCAGACGTTTCAATAGAGATTACATCATTTGAGGAATAATCATAAATTTTTAGCAGGATACATTCAGGAATGACCTGTGGGAATGATAAAAAAGAAGAAAAAAAAGTTAGTTTTAATATAACTAAAGTAATACATCAATAAATTAGGAAAAATAAAAATAGAATTTATCTTACATAAAAATGAGATGATGGAGGGAGCAGATATGTCCAGAAAGAGCCACGACTAACCCCATCAACGAAATATGTTAATTTAAACGTAGTAGAATCTACAGGATTAAATACTACGAAACAGCCTTTGGTTAGTCGCAAATGTTCTACAACATTGGACCAACCACCGAAAAAAAATAACTTTCCTTTAGAAGCGCTTAAAGAAACATTAAATACTCGGCCATCTTCAGTGTGTAACATAACATTTGTAGGGTCTTTATCCACACCCCATAGTTTGCACGTAGCGTCATCTGGAATGGACTAATAAAACAAACAAATAGAAAACGGATTATAATTATAGTGAAAAGATCCAAACAATACAATAATAATAAACTGTATTTAATGATAAGAAAAACAAAAGAACACAAATAACTCATGTAATAATTTATCATTTACCAGAATAACTTCGTCTGCTCGATTCATTAGCCTACAGAACCAGGGTCCTCTGAAACTGATTTAAAAAATACATGAAAAATGTTAAGGTTAGTGTGAGGAAAAATCGATAACATGAAAAAAAAACACAGATTCTACAAATCACATGTGACATAAACAAACAAAATGAACAAAAAATATCTTGATGAACTTTCAGCCTTATTAAATACGTACAAAAACAGGTTACATAAACAAACCACATCAGATGAATTATTAAAAAAGTTATAAATAACAACAAAAAAAAGAATGTGAAGGACATGTTATAATAACAATCCATATATATATGAATATAACAATCAATATATATGAATACATTTAATATTTAAGTAAAAGATAACAAACCTCATCAAAAGTATCTTTAATTCCAATATCAAGAACAAATGGAGGCAACCGATGATAGAACCATTAACAAACCTCAAGATAATTGATGTCACATGCAGATTACATCATTTCACAAATGGGTACACTTAAATACAAAAACAAAGAACAAAAAAAGGAATCCAATTATGCAATCATCCACAAAAGTCATGAAAAAAATAAAATGAAATCAGCTATCTATCATAAACATAATGTGCTAAGCAAGTTATGTCAAATGATAATGATGTATCTACTTATGATACATCATAATAAATGTGAGTATGCACATTTTAGAGCAACAAATAACAAAATCGTGTCACCAAATGATTTACACTGACAATTAACAAAAATTAAAACTGCTTAAATTATAAAATCCTATTATCCTATCATCAAATACAACAAAAGTGGCCTAAAAAGTTGATAGATTGTAACATGTGAATAAAAACAAAATCATCAGATTTTCCATGACAATCAGATTGAGGGTTTGTATAACATAAATATAACCAATAAATTAGACTGAAAAAATTATATAAACAGAATCATATCAAATAAAAAAATATAAACTAAAAAAAACTATATTCAATAACAATCGGATCTAAGGTCTCGTATAAACTTTATAGAATAAATAAACATGAGAAATAAAAAATGTTCTGCATCAAAATCGGTTTTAGGGTTTTGCATAAACATCATATTGTATAACAAAACCATAATCTTAAAACCCCAAAATCAACAGATTTTTCAATGCCAATCAGATTTAGGCTTTTGAATCACAATCACAAACTTATTAACAATCACAATCAAATAAAACTTATTTTACATCAATTCAAATAGAACTTAAGACAGATATCCAATAACAATCAGATCTAGGGTTTCGTATAAACTAGATAGAATAAATAAACATTAGAAATAAAAAAATATTCTGCATGAAAATCGGTTTTAGGGTTTTGCATAAACATCATATTCTTTAACAATACCATAAATTATTTAAGAATACCATAATCTTAAAACCCCAAAATCAAAATATTTTTCAATGCCAATCGGATTTAGGGTTAAATCAACATAAACATAGTTTTAACACAGTAAATAAACGGAAGAACACATGAATAATGATTAAAGAAGGAATTTAACAGAAACAACTTACAGATTTGTAGAGCGATATGCGAAATTCTGAAATCGAATCAAGAAAAAGTAGATGTAGATGAAGACGCTGAAGAATGTAAAACCATCTATATATGTAGATCCAGTGAAAATTTTCATTGTAATATGGAAACCGATGGTATTCTTGGAAGAAGATTGGAGTGAAGTTGAAGAGTTGATTGTGTGAAACGGTGGAGATATTATTAGGTTAAGAAAGATGAATGACAAAGAGCGTGAGGCATAAGGAGTTTTGGCGGTCAATTGTGAAAAAGAGGGATTGATCAAATGCCACGTGGCACGTGATGGCTTAAGCTAATGACATGTGGCTAAAGCTTGTTTTGCTTTATTAGAATTAGTAGATTAAATATCCATTCACCAAATTTCCAACAGATTTAACTGATTGTTGTTTAACTTTTGATGATCAAAATAGATTTCGTTAGGGCTAGATAACATCATTTAAATAATTACAAATTATATATATATATATATATATATATATATATATATGTTGATACTTGATTTGATGAGATTTTGTAAACGTAGGTATGATATTTGAATATTTGTTGTTGTACTGTTCAAGTAAATGAATAATATAATACATATCTTGAATTGGTGAAAAAGGATATTAGGGGTGTGCATGGGTCGGTTTTGACCAAAAACCATAACCATAATCGCGATGTCAGTTATTGGATAACCATAACCATAACCGATCGGTTATGGTGGTTATGGTTATTCGGTTTTGATGGTTACATCGGGTCGGTTATGGGTGGTTAACCGTGTATTTAGCTTAGATAAAAATAACTTAATTTTTTTAACATGGAATAAATTGTTATTGCATATTTGTATATGTTAGTATATTACATAGTTTTAAAAAATACATATGATCTATAATATTAATACCAATTATTATCGAATATTCAAATAAAGTGATATGATACATTCCATAAATTCAAATAAACATTCAACCAAAACCACAAAATGATATGAAAAACCAATAAGTACTAAAAATCTTCAGTAAAAAAATCAAATATTAAAAATATGGTAAAAAGTCCTAAATCCTACAAAGATTTTTTACATGTCGGTTCGGTTCGGTTATGGTGGGTATGGAATAAATGATAACCATAACCGACCCGCTACATTTGGTTTTCAAAAAAACCATTAACCGACCCACCGGTTTTTTATTTGGTTCGGTTTTTCAGTTCGGTTTTGTTGGTGAATTCGGTTATGGTTCGGTTAATTTGGTTTTTTACACACCCCTAAAGGATATGATGTTGTAGGGGCTTTTGTTTTCATATGTGATATTTGGGTTTGTGTAATACTAATGCAAACAGGTCAAATCTTTTAATTGTTTGTCTTCAACGTCCACTAAATCTTCTTTTGACTTAACTTTATTTAATGCATTTTAGTTAAAAATTTTCTTTGATTCATAATCCCGTTTATTGTATCATTGATATGAACTGAAAATTAGGCGATTATTATAAAATAAGGTTGAAGTAAAACTCTTTAATGTGATGTTGTATGATGGGATAAAGAAAATTAAATGAATGTTTCGTATTAAATAAAAGATTTTCGTATCTCATAATCTTATACAGTGATGCTAAAGAGAATGATAATCAGTATCCCACCGCAACGCGCGGGTTAACGTTAACTCGTTATTATTTGATGAGTAAACTGCCATTTTGGTATTTGGGGTTTGGTCACTTTTCCATTTTAGTTCAAATCTCAAACCTTTTACATTTTGGTCCCTATGGTTTCACTTTTATTGTCATTTTATTCCAAAAATCAAACTACGTCTTATTTGACTATTAAAAGCTGGTTATGTTGTCTTTATCCTCAGGGGCAAAATTGTCCATCTCATTTTATTATAACATATTAATAATTAAATTAATGAGTAATTAATTAATTTACCGTCCCTAATAAATTTACACAGTAGAACTTCATCTTCCCCAACCCTCATAACTTCATCTTCCCCAAATAATCTCCCCCAACAATCATCTTGCCAAGACAATCATCTTCTCCAATGGATATAATCAGATAAAACTCAGAATAAATCTTCAAGAGCAAAGTATATAATCTATGATAAATTCATGAACCAAACCAACTCCATTGATGTATATTATGATACACTTTGTTCGTTCTTACATCTATTCTAATCGCAACAGTTCATCTACCAACATATTTATGCGTAAAAATCAGATAAAAAAACAAGTGTTTACCACCAGGAAGAAAGAATCTGAGAGAAGGAAGCCCACAGGGATACAAGAACCCTTCAGAACAAACTTTTTTCAAAGTTTCTGCATCATTTTGGATCAAATTAACCGGATTATGCACCTTTAAAACAGATGAAAATGGCGGTGGAGTGAAAAGCTTCGATTGAATATCGAAGATTTAAGGAATAATCTTCTGAGTCGGGCTTTGATAAAGAACTTGCTTCATAAAACGGGTTATCAGCGAAGCTCCGGAGCGAATTAGGGTTTTAGATGACATCTTTTTCAGTTGATTTTATGCGATTGAGGGTATTGCTTGATGAAGAGTGGATTAGGTATTTGCTTGTGATGGATTTGGGGAAGACGAAGATAGTTGTCTATGCCGGAGGCTCCGGAGCGAATTAGGATTTGCTTGATGTCTGTGCTTTTATTTTGTAGGGTATGGTGGCGGAGGAAAGTGAAGCGTGGAGGCGGTTGACGACGGTGAGGGGCGGAGAGTGGTGAGATGAAGAGGAGGGGAGCAGCAGAAGAAGGAGACCAGATGGGTGGTGGTGGACTGGTAGAGAAAGAGATGGATGGTTGACTAGTTGAGAGGTATGATATTTATTTATAAAATATAAATGACCATTTTGCTCCTGAGGGTAAAGACAAAATAATCAATTTTTAATAGTCAAATAAGAGCTAATTTGATTTTTGGACTAAAATGACAATAAAAGTGAAACCACAGGGACCAAGATGTAAAAGATTTGAGATTTAGACTAAATTGGCAAAAGTGACCAAACCCTAGGGACCAAAATGGCAGTTT
Source organism: Helianthus tuberosus (assembly GCA_030545235.1). Lineage (NCBI taxonomy): Eukaryota > Viridiplantae > Streptophyta > Magnoliopsida > Asterales > Asteraceae > Helianthus > Helianthus tuberosus. The sequence continues at coordinate 18,454,338 of CM060400.1, forward strand.
ACTCTTATTTAATTAATTAATTAACATCTTAAAATCAAGAGTAAATTGTCATTTTAGTCCCTGAGGTTTGATAAAAAAATGTCCCTTTAGTCCAAATAGTTTTTTTTCCTGACATTTTAAAAGGTTGCTGTGGGAAGTGGTCAATGAAAATGACAAAAAATAAGAAAGGTCAGGGAATAAAATAGTAGAAAAAAACTATTTAGACTAAAATAACTGAAAAAATCTATTTACACTAAATTAATGAGAGAAAAAACTATTTATATACTCTTAAAAACAAATGTCGGTGGCTATCACATCAAAATCCACCGACATTTGTTTGTTTATCACTAAAGCGAAAACATACACAATGAAATGGTTGGAGGAGGTATATTTTCACTGTCACGGCCCCCGACCCGGTTTGACCCGTTTCAGGAGCCGCGGGACAGAAATCCCGTGGTATTTAATTAACAGCGGAAGTTTCGTCAGGATCTTTTAAAAAACTGAAATATTTCCCGATTATTTTATTTCACAACTCGGGATAAAACCCGGTAATTTACAACTTCGAGATTTCACGGACAAATCTTTTATTTTACAAAACATGTTTCTTTATTTTATATTGAGCCACTTCCTTAAGCTTGTAGTGCTTCTCGGCACTTTTCCTGGATCACAACAGATCACCTGAAACATGTTTGAAAAAGGTCTTGTCAGCGGGAAATACTGAGTGAATCATTCTTTATACTAAAACGACTCATTTGTTATAATTTACAGTATTAAGAGAGATTACAATGTTTCAGATATCAAACCAACTACCCACAGTATTTGTCACTCGACCGGATCTGTGACTATGGTCATACCACTATTGGGTCCTGTCACCCAATAGTGACGAATATCACTAATTTTAGGCTCGCCCACCTAAAGTGATAAAACAGTAGTAATGTGCACAATACCCCACATACCGGCTGTAATTTGGTGATTACATAAACTTAATCACTGTAATTATAACTTTGAAAACATTTAAGAATTTATAAAGCATTTTTGATAAAAAGAGAATGACTCACTTTGCAGATTTAATTTTGAACAGAGCTTAGCTTACTGATTTAGCCTTGATAACCTAGTTTAAATAATCAGGCACACAACTAGGTTAGTAACTTAATACAGCATTTATGATAACTCACGAGATTACAACCTTCACAACGAATGACAAAGTGCGATACTTAAACATCCATCGATTTAACGACGAATGACAAAGCATAAACCCTAATGTGGGCAGCACGTAAACATCCATTGGATAGTTTAATCGATCGGACATTGAATCATATCAGCGATCGAGTTATTACCCTGTATTGCGGCAGCACTTCGTGAATTGTGTGTGTTGTGGGACTGTTTATGCTATAACTCAACGTACAATTCGATTTTGAACATCGAACGAACACTCAATTGTATGAAACAGACGCTACTATTTATACTTGAAAAATGCCCCCCTCGCGCCACGCGAAAGATTCCCTTGCGTGCGTCGCGTGGCGCGAGAGACCCTAGTCTACTATAGGCTTGCTTTGTGTCCCAGTAGCTCAGCTGAGTTGGCCGTTCGATAAATTTCGCAATACACGTAAAACTGTGTGGATATTACCGATTAGGTTTTACCCCCCCTGAGTTTTAGGGGCCCTGATCCTGATTCCAATTGTTCTGAAAATTTTAGGGTTTGTGCAGAATTACTTGGGTGTCTCAATTAGGGTTTCCTATTGGATAAAATAATAAGATAAATAGGACTTTTAATGAGAGTTGTTACATTCTTCCCACCTTAATAAAAATCTCGTCCTCGAGATTTATTGGAATAAGTGAGGATACTTTCGCTTCATTTCTGATTCCAGCTCCCAAGTGTATTCAGCTCCTCTCTTTGAATCCCATTTTACTTTAACTAGCACTAGTCGTTTGTGTTTGAGAAACTTTACTTTTCTGTCTTCTATCTGAAGAGGTTTCTCCACGAATTTTAACTTTTTGTTTACCTCTATATTTTGGAGAGGTACTATCAAAGATTCGTCTGATAAATATTTCTTGAGATTGGATACATGAAATACATCATGTACTCCTGATAACTCTTCTGGTAGTTGTAAACGATAAGCAACTGGTCCTATACGTTGAATCACTTGAAATGGTCCTACGTATCTTGGACTTAGCTTTCCTTTCTTACCGAATCTAACAACTCCTTTCCAAGGAGAAACTTTCAACAGTACTCTGTCTCCAACTTGGAATTCTAACGGCTTGCATCTATTGTCTGCATAACTCTTCTGGCGATCTCGAGCCGTCTTCAGTCTTTCTTTAATTTGTGCGATTTTATCAGTAGTTTCTTGCACAATCTCTGGACCTGATAATTGACTTTCTCCTATTTCTGCCCAACAGACTGGAGTTCTGCACTTTCTTCCATATAGTGCTTCAAATGGGGCAGTTTCGATACTTGAATGATAACTATTGTTATAGGAGAATTCAATTAATGGTAAATGATCGTCCCAATTTCCACCAAAATCTATCACACATGCTCGGAGCATGTCTTCTAGAGTTTGGATCGTCCTTTCACTTTGCCCATCTGTTTGTGGATGATATGCCGTGCTTAGGTTTAGTCGAGTTCCCATTGCTTCTTGGAAACTTTTCCAGAAATGAGAAGTGAAACGACTATCCCTATCTGATACAATGGAGAGTGGAACTCCATGTAAAGATACAATTTTATCTACATACAACTTTGCCAGTCTTTCCATGCTAAAGGTTTCTTTCATAGGCAAAAAGTGAGCAGATTTGGTTAATCGATCCACAATTACCCAAATCGCATCATTACCTTTTCTGGTTTTGGGTAACTTAGTAACAAAATCCATTGTTATGAGTTCCCATTTCCATACTGGTATTTCTAATTGTTGGAGTAGACCTGAAGGTTTCTGATGTTCTGCCTTAACTTGTGAACAAGTAAGACACTTAGAAACATATCTAGCTATATCCTTTTTCATGCCTATCCACCAGAAATTATTTCTTAAATCTTGGTACATTTTGTTGTTTCCAGGGTGTATGGTATACCTAGATTTATGAGCTTCCTCTAAAATCTTATTTCGTAATTCTCCCTGCTTTGGCACCCAAATCCTTTTCTTATGGAATCTCCAAATTCCATCATCTACCTGTTCTAATTCTTTTATTCATCCTTTCATTCCTTCAGCAACATCCTCTATTGCTGTTTCTTGAAAATGCTTCAGTTGTTCCATTAAATCTAACTGTAGATTTAATCTGAGAGCACGAACCCGTCGTTGTTTTTCATGATACTTACAACTTAAGGCATCTGCAACTACATTTGCCTTTCCTTCGTGATACTGAATATCACAGTCGTAATCGCTTAGGATTTCCATCCATCTTCGTTGTCTCATGTTTAACTCTTTTTACCCAAAAATATATTTTAAACTTTTGTGATCAGTATAGACAGTAAATTTACTTCCGTAAAGATAATGTCTCCAAATTTTAAGGGCAAAAATTACGGCTCCTAACTCTAAGTCATGAGTCGTATAATTTTCTTCGTGCTTTTTCAATTGTCTTGAGGCATATGCAATTACCTTCTTGCGTTGCATTAGCACACATCCAAATCCTAGTTTTGAAGCATCACAATATACTTCAAAATCTTCAGTTCCTTCTGGTAAGGCTAAGATTGGAGCATTGGTTAATTTCTGTTTCAAGATTCTAAAGGCTTCTTCTTGTTTAGGTCCCCATTCAAACTTAATTGCTTTACAGGTTAGCTTAGTTAAAGGTACAGCTATTTTGGAAAAATCCTTAATAAACCGTCTATAGTAGCCAGCTAAACCTATAAAACTTCTAATTTCCATTGCAGTTTGTGGAACCTTCCAATTGGTAATCACCTCTATCTTAGCAGGATCTACATGAATACCTTCGTGATTTACCATGTGGCCTAAAAATTGCACTTCTTGCAACCAAAATTCACATTTTGAGAATTTGGCATACAGCTTTTCTTTTCTTAACAAAGTTAAGAGTTAATGTAAGTGCTGACAATGTTCGTCCTGACTTTTTGAATAAATAAGTATATCGTCTATGAAAACAATTACAAATTTATCCAAATACGGTTTACAGATCCTATTCATCATGTCTATGAATGCTGCAGGTGCATTCATTAATCCGAAGGGCATGACTGTAAACTCGTAATGACCATACCTAGTCCTAAAAGCAGTCTTAGGTATGTCTTCTTCTTGTACTTTCAATTGATGATATCCAGAGCGTAAGTCGATCTTAGAAAAATATTTAGCTCCTTGAAGTTGATCGAAAAGATCATCAATCCTAGGTAATGGGTATCGATTCTTAATTGTAACTTTATTCAATTCTCTATAATCAATACACATCCTCATCGAACCATCCTTTTTCTTAACAAACAACACTGGTGCTCCCCACGGGGATGAACTAGGTTGTATGAAACCTTTACTTAGTAATTCATCTAATTGCTTTTTCAGTTCTAACATTTCTGTGGGTGCTAACCGATAAGGTGCCTTAGCTATTGGTATAGTTCCTGGAATTAGATGAATCCTAAACTCTACCTCTCTATCTGGTGGTAATCCTGGTAATTCTTCTGGGAATACTTCTGGGTATTCTGAAACTACAGGAATTTCCTTAAGTTCTTTACCCTTAGTATTAATGATTACTGAAATCATATATACTATTCCTTGCTTTCGTTCATAACTAGCAACTTTCATTACTGATATGAACTTCATGGGTTTACGTGGTTTATCTCCTGTAATCATAATGACTTCTCTGGTAGGTGTTTGAATTTCTATGGAATTCTTATCACAAAGAATTCGAGCATGGTTGGCTATTAACCAATCCATTCCTAACACAACATCGAATTCAGCTAATTTCATAGGCAATAGGGTTGCAGAAAATTTATGACTTAAAAGTTCTATTACTACCTTTTTCAGAACTTTATCTATTTTAACTGAATTCCCATCAGCCGTTTCGACTGTAAAAATTTGCCTAATGTTGGTTAAAGGTATATTAAGAGCTTGGCAGAATGAAGTATTGATAAAACTTTGGTTTGCACCAGAGTCAAATAATACTTTTGCATACACGTTGTGAACTAGGAACGTACCAGCTATCACATCTGGAATGAGTTCTGCTTCTTGAGTGGTCAGCTGGAAGGCTCGAACATTTTTCTTAGTAGTTCCGTCGGCTGTCTTGGCTTTGTTGTCTGCTGGTTTGCCCAATTTAGGACATTCTGGTTTAAAATTCCCGGCTTATCCACAGTTATAGCAGACTATAGTTTTCTTTCTACAATTTTCTTCACGATGTCCTACCATTTTACAAAAATTGCAGGTTACACCACATCTTCCAAAATGTTTCTTTCTGCAATTCCTACAGAACGGCAGATTTGAAGATTGCCCTGTTCCTCTTCTTTTGAAGCTGTTGTTATTACCCGTACGAAATCCTTGGGTAATTTTCTGAGCCAGTTCCTTTTTCCTGTTATCATCTCTTGTACGTACTAGCTCATCAGTTAGGGTATTGGCTAATTCCACTGCGTCATCAATAGTGCGAGGTCTAGCAGCTTTAACGATATTGCGGATTTCACCAATTAATCCCCAAATATAGCGAGAAATGAGTACCGGTTCTGGCGAAGCCAGTGTTGGTACCACTCTAGCATATTCAAAGAATGTCGAAGTATAACCGCGACAATCTACACCCATCATCCGATGATTTAGGAACTTATTTGTCATTTGTTCCTTTTCATACTCGGGACAAAATTTTCTTTCTACAAGACCCTTAAATTCTTCCCAATTCATGGCATAAGCTATTATTCTTCCTTTTGATTGTAACACAGTGTTCTACCATTCGAGTGCTCCTTCCTTGAAGAGATTTGATGCATACATGACCTGATCATCTTTAGCACATTTACTTATTGCAATTACTGCTTCGGTTTTCTCTAACCAACGCAGTGATGCAGTTGCTCCTTCATTGCCTGCAAATTCAGTGGGTTTACAAGCAAAGAATTCTTTGAAAGTGCAACCAGTCGTTGCGGCTTTCATTTTCTTAGGAAATGGAGCTTGATGTGGTTCCTCATTATGATTAACATGATCATTGCCTCCGTTTACACTATTACTGAAGTTATCTTCAGAAATACGTTTACTAGAAACGATTTGTTGTGGTTCGATTGGATTCTTTACAACAGCAACGATTGCGGGAATAACATTGGCTATCCCTTGAGCAACAATATTTTCGATATCTTACCTAGTCATATATTGATCTCCTGGATGTTGCTCAGACTGATTAACCTCATTTACTTGTTCGTTACCAATATTTGCCATCTGATAATTAATTTTATATAAATAATTAGTATAAATACAAATATAATAAAACAGTTTGCACGTAATCACATTAACATGTATAACAAAAAATTATTGATTTCCCGAGTTTCATTTCTATATATTATATTATGCCTCGTACACACGATTATTATACATCGTTTTATTGTTAAGTTATTTCACATACTGGTTCTTATGATTATTTATTAAACAAATATTCCTGCAAACTCCCATTATCTGGTCAGCCAATTTCTTAAAAACGACGCTCCCTTTCGTCGTACTTCCAAGTAACTCTTTCTCCAACATCCCTAATCCTATTTCCTGCATTAATTAACTCTTCGCCCCAGAGACGAAGTTCAGTCAGATTCTCCGGACTCATAGTTGGGTATAGTGGAGGTTCTGGGTCAACTTGTGGGAAAAATGTATCAGGGTTGTTTAAAAGATTTTGGTATTGCCAATCAGTTGTCCACCATTCATCTAATTCTACTGGTAGTGGTTGAGTTTGAACAATAGGATCTGGAATAGCAGGTTCCAGATTGATTGGAATTGGAGCTTCTAGTGGGTAGCTGAAAAGATCTTCTTCAGTAAATATAAGGTTTGGATTAGCTGGTTCCAGGTTTCCATCAGCAGGTCCGATGAGGTCACTCATTACTAGTTTATGATCTAAAACTTCCCAGGGAGTCATTTTCTGTTTCTGTCTAGAACTTTCTCCGACTTCTCTTTCTGTTTGCTTAAAACTCTTCTCAGCTTCTATCTCTACTTGATTAACATTTTCCTCAATTTCTACCCCTTTTCCTTTGTCTTTTGGTTCTTCAGTTTTGGTAACCTTTCTTATTGCTGGCTTTTTCCTACGTACACGCCTCCAGCCCACAAATCTGCTTCTTTTCTTGGGTTTAGGTTTTGCTAGTGGTTTGGATTGAAATTCCATGGGTTCTTCTTTGTCAGCGAAGTAACCAGTGAATTCATTGGAAACTTCTATCTTAACGGGATAGAGGTTAAGATTTTCTAAAGCTTCAGACATCTCATTCATGCTGTTTAGCATATATGCAAAATACATACCAAATGTTAAAATAAAATAACAAAATTTCGTAGATAACCCTTAAATATTATTGCATACCATACATAAGACAACTGACAAGTAAAATATACTACAATTTATTGTGAACTTATTTATTTACTGACTAAGGTTTCTGGATTGTAAATAAATAAAGGTGCTAAAACTTTGAGTTAGAGTATTTAAAGATTTGTATTTTCTGCTACTGTGGCTAGCATATACAAATCTGCCCATTTCTCATCTAATTTGTCCTCCCAGGGTGTTTTACTGGTTAATTCCTGGGTTTCCTGTTTAACTTTCTTTTCTCGGATTTTCTTTATTTTCTCCTTACTTTTCCTAATAATCAAATTTCTTTTATCCGGAGAAAGTGGTTCTTCATACTGCGCTTTACGGACAAATATTCCTTCTTCAGGAATTACATAAGGTTTTGTTTGGGATGAACTTCCCTTCTCGTTGGATGACCTATCTAGTTTAAGATAGATGTTTGACAGCTTTTGTTTACCCATACTGTAACTAACAAATAATCAGTTAATAAAACACATAATCACATAATTGGAAATCAGTAAAATTAAGTATTTCTAAATACTTAATAGGCTTAGATCAGTGGCTCTGATACCACCTTATTTCTGTCACGGCCCCCGACCCGGTTTGACCCGTTTCAGGAGCCGCGGGACAGAAATCCTGTGGTATTTAATTAACAGCGGAAGTTTCGTCAGGATCTTTTAAAAAACTGAAATATTTCCCGATTATTTTATTTCACAACTCGGGATAAAACCTGGTAATTTACAACTTCGAGATTTCACGGACAAATCTTTTATTTTACAAAACATGTTTCTTTATTTTATATTGAGCCACTTCCTTAAGCTTGTAGTGCTTCTCGGCACTTTTCCTGGATCACAACAGATCACCTGAAACATGTTTGAAAAAGGTTTTGTCAGCGGGAAATACTGAGTGAATCATTCTTTTTACTAAAACGACTCATTTGTTATAATTTACAGTATTAAGAGAGATTACAATGTTTCAGATATCAAACCAACTACTCACAGTATTTGTCACTCGACCGGATCTGTGACTATGGTCATACCACTATTGGGTCCTGTCACCCAATAGTGACGAATATCACTAATTTTAGGCTCGCCCACCTAAAGTGATAAAACAGTAGTAATGTGCACAATACCCCACATACCGGCTGTAATTTGGTGATTACATAAACTTAATCACTGTAATTATAACTTTGAAAACATTTAAGAATTTATAAAGCATTTTTGATAAAAAGAGAATGACTCACTTTGCAGATTTAATTTTGAACAGAGCTTAGCTTACTGATTTAGCCTTGATAACCTAGTTTAAATAATCAGGCACACAACTAGGTTAGTAACTTAATACAGCATTTTACGATAACTCACGAGATTACAACCTTCACAACGAATGACAAAGTGCGATACTTAAACATCCATCGATTTAACGACGAATGACAAAGCATAAACCCTAATGTGGGCAGCACTTAAACATCCATTGGATAGTTTAATCGATCGGACATTGAATCGTATCAGCGATCGAGTTATTACCCTGTATTGCGGCAGCACTTCGTGAATCGTGTGTGTTGTGGGACTGTTTATGCTATAACTCAACGTACAATTCGATTTTGAACATCGAACGAACACTCAATTGTATGAAACAGACGCTACTATTTATACTTGAAAAATGCCCCCCTCGCGCCACGCGAAAGATTCCCTTGCGCGCGTCGCGTGGCGCGAGAGACCCTAGTCTACTATAGGCTTGCTTTGTGTCCCAGTAGCTCAGCTGAGTTGGCCGTTCGATAAATTTCGCAATACACGTAAAACTGTGTGGATATTACCGATTAGGTTTTACCCCCCTGAGTTTTAGGGGCCCTGATCCTGATTCCAATTGTTCTGAAAATTTTAGGGTTTGTGCAGAATTACTTGGGTGTCTCAATTAGGGTTTCCTATTGGATAAAATAATAAGATAAATAAGACTTTTAATGAGAGTTGTTACACTCACCTTTACTTTTGTTTTCTTTTTTCTTATTATTATACTTTTTTTATTATTTAACTTTAATTCAAAGCAACAAAACATTGTGTAATAAATTCTAAAAATGGTTTTCTCCTTTAACAATATTACGAAAAATCAAATAGACCCTTTCTCCGCGTCTTAAGACTATATTGTTTTTAGTTTTCTATTTCCTTTACCGCATGCGCACACCAAAAACGATCAAGTTCACATTTAACAATATAACGAAAAACAAACAAACATGTTCTACGCGTGTTACGACTATATCGTTTTTAGTTTTCTATTTCCTTTACTACACACGCACACCAAAAACGATCGAGTTCACACCTGCCGCCACACTCGGGTCACACCCTCAACCTTTTGACATCAAACACTATTAATCGTCATCCTTAAGTAAGTTATACATTCACTTCAAACTTTTGGTAATGAACAAATTGACCTGTCAACCTTTTCTACTTAATAACTTGACAGCTCATTTTAATCTAAATTAGTTTTATGACTTTACACCGTGTGACAGAGTATTACACTTTTTTTCATCTATGCCTAACTGCGTTAATGTCTAAACTACTTTTACGTTTTTACACCGCTGTCTAAATTACCTTTGCAGTTTTACGCCGCAACGTTCAAAACATTATACTCTTTGTATTGTCTATGTCTAATGACATTAATGTCACTAACGTAACGTATATAACAAAGTAAAAAACGCATAATGTCATTTGCGGGCACCACACGTTAATGTTATCATCGTTATGTGTGTAAAAAAATCACAAACACGATGTTGCCGCCTTAACGCGCGGCATGGGTCAAAATTCTAGTTTGGATTAAAGTGATATTTTTGGTTAAAACTCACGACCAAACTCCAATAATGTCAAGTCGCAACATCAGCTTGATCTTAACCGTTATCCCAAACCAACGGTCCAGATTCACACACACCAGAAAACCAAACACACACAACACAAACCACAATAAAACCACCACCGTTTCATCACAGCAGCACCTCATCATCATCATCATCATCATCATCCAAACCCTAATTTCACCACAAACCATCTTCACTATAACCTCCAAAATCACCAAACTCTCACCAAAATTCACCACCAATTTGCACAATCTACCTATCACAGTACTCACCTGCACTCAATTTGCACAGCTAGAAGCAATCATCGATCTTATTTACCCCAAATTACCGTTTTCAGGGTTAACCGAACCCTAATTCAAGTTTTTCCGATCAATTCGCCAGACGAAACGTCATCGTTTTGTGTTAATCTTATCCGCAAATCGGTACCCTAGGGTTTGTTGTTCGATTTTGATTATATCGATACTTATAGCCAGACGAAACGTCATCGTTTTGTGTTATTTGAAGTAGATAAATTGCTGAAACTGTAGACTTTCAGGTTCAGTTTTGTGTATGTATAACAGTATAAGTATACATACATAAATCGTTGAAAGTACACTTTCAGGTTCAGTTTTGTTGCTGTCTGGTCAAAATCGCCCGACGAAACGTCGTCGTTTTGTCTTAATCTTATCCACAAATCGGTACCCTAGGGTGGTTGTTCGATTTCGATTATACCGATATTCAGGTTCAGTTTTGTGTATGTATAGCAGTATAACTGTAAAAGTATACATACATACATTCATAAATCAGTAAACGTATACTCTAAGGTTCAGTTTTGTTAAATCGCCAGGCGAAACATCGTCGTTTTGTGTTATTATCCACAGCTTGATACGTTAGAAGTTGTTCAGTTTCAATTTATCGATTCTCGGAGAGTTATTTTTCATTAGAAGTAGATCAATCGTTGAAAGTGTACTTTCAGCTTCAGTTTTTTCATATGTACAACAGTATAAGTGTATAAGTATACATACATACTGCATACATAACTTAGGGTTTTGTTATTGAACTAGAAACCCTAGGTTTTTGAAAGTGTGAAATTTTGATTTGTGTTGAGTTTAGAACTAGAAGCATATTTGAGTGTTTTTGGATAAGTAATGGCTGGAGGTGGAGGTAGGAAGGATGATTCGGTAGCGATTAGCAGTACGAATGTTTTTTGCGGCTCTTGGGAGTTTGAAGAAGAAGAAATCTGATAAGGGTGGTAGTTCGAGAAAGGGACGAGATAAGGAGGGTGAAGGGGAGAAGGAGCAGGTTTTTTGGGCTCCGGCGCCGTTAACGATGAAGTCGTGGGCGGATGTGGATGATGAAGATGATGATGATTACTTTGCGACTACGGCTCCGCCGCCTATTTGGGGCGGTGGTGGTGATCAGGATGATAAGGTGAAAGGAAGTGAGACTCCTGTTGAGGTGAGGAAACCGTAAACGTGTCATTATTTTCAGTATTACTGCATTTGCATATATAAAGGTTTCTATATTGTTAATGTGTTACAGTTATAGGGGGGCTGTTTTCGGATTGCTTGATTAAGCGTTGGCAGATAATTAACTTGTTACCGGCCGGGTAAATTTGTAAATTTGAATCCACCAAGAAAATTTAGTTTAAGAACGTAATCTCAAACGATTTATCAAGACATTTTTTTTCACTGTAAATTAAGCAAAGGCAGTTTTTGTTTACGCGGAAGTGTCTTTCTTTTAAAAAAATAAGCAGATAAGCTGTTTAAATAAACAGTCTCAACACCCCCTTTCATGATGATTCGCACGGTTGTAGTTATGGGATTTCGATTTCGTAACTACATTAGATGCTAGTAGTGGGTCATTACTACTTGATATTGTGTGATAACTATAAGTCTGATTGCAATTAGGGGCGTGTGTGTGTGTGTGTATGTGTGAACCAAATGGTATTGATTGACTTATATGCAAAGTTACTAGTGGCGATTAATATCTAGTTCAGTCAAAATCTTTTCTACTTACTTTATTTGATTATTTTTTAAGTTTAAGACAATTTTGCATGGTAGTTTGTATCGTTTCAGACTTTCAGTTGATATTCGATGTATAAACTCATGTCATTATGTGTGGTACTTGGTAAGTACATTTTTAAAAGCTAAAAAGTTTTTCATAGGGTTTGTCAATTATTTCTTTTGAAACTTCATGGCATCTCATTGATTTGAAAGTAAAAAATGTTATGGTGTTTATTTGCTGATCTGGTATCTTGCATAAAACCAGTAGAATAAACAATTTTCAATTTCTTTTGTGCATTTAGTGGTTCTTTATGGACTACGTAGGCTTATAATGTTGCATGATGTTAGTTTAATGGATGTTAGTTGTGATGGCATTTATTTTGTTATGATCCTTAACAGTATAGAAGTTTATTACATCTGGTGTTATTGTCTTTTTTTTTGAAATATGTGATTTATGTACTGCATCTATGATACTAATTTTTTTTGTAAGATTGCATGTGGGTGAACATATTATAATTTAATATGAAAAACCAGCTTTTAAGTAGACTTTCGATCAATATTTTTTAACTAGTTTTTGTGACAAATAATGTGTTGGTGCCTTATGAATTAAAAATTGTTCATATAAATATTGGATCATTATATTCCATTTTAGTGTTTGTAATATATAGTATCATTGTTATGTATGGACACGAGAGTTTAAAGGGTTGGTGGAAAAAAATGGATAGTCTGTCCAGTGTTGTAAGAATCCGTAGGCGCTAGTCGGTCGGTGAGGTACCGACTAGTGATAATCAGTATTAATATGGATTAATCGAATTGGGATTTTTAGATGTAATTTTTGTTTTATATATACACACACATTTCTATATGTAATTTTTTGAGTAGACATGTTTTAACCCCTCATTGAAATTTGGCCGGAATCTGGCCAAAATTTGGCCGGAATAGGACCCCCGTTGACCGCCTGGTGACTAACGGCCCATGGTGATTAATTGGCCACTCCGATTAGTGATTAATTGGCGACTAATCGGAGCCTAGGCGGGATTACAACCATGCATGTGTTGATAGTTTACTTCTTATGGTGTAGTTGTGTTTCTTGTAAATGTCATTTATTAATCTTTTTTTTTTAAATTAAATGTTTTTTAGGAAAGTGAAAGTGAAGAAGATGACCTTGATGAAGTCGATGATGACAATGATGATGAAAATGATCATGAACCAGAACCAACAGCAGAAAAGGAGCCTGCTGTTGAAAAGCCCTCTGAAGTTGTGCCGCCCAAAGAAGCCGACAGACAACTTTCGAAGAAGGAACTGAAGAAAAAGGAGCTTGCAGAACTTGAAGCTGTTCTTGCTGAATTGGGTTTAAACGGCAATAATACCCAAGAAGACACCCGTGGTAAGCTAGTGTCATTTTTTACAAAAAAGCTCGTATAATGCATGTGGAGCCCGGTGAAGTAAATTATTGCTTTCCTTTATTACACATTCCAACTAGGAATATGCATGATGGAGAAAAGGCTTTTAAATAGTTTGAAAAGACGAACTATTTTCATCTAAAAGTTTTAATGGCGTTCCGTCATCTAGAGGTGCACAAATCTGTTAATTTTCTTAATTGGTATTCACTTTAACCGGTTTGGTTAATAATCGGTAATTTTTATTTTTTGGTTTTTTCCTAATTAACCAGTACATCGGTTAATGATTACCGGTTACTATCCTAGAGATCTGTGACCGGTTACAAACCGTTGGTTTTTTAACTCCTAACCGCCGGTTATTAACCGGTTACGTTTTGTTAACCGGTTTTTTGCCCACCTTTTCCGTCTTCTGATATTTTCCTTTAAAAACATGTTAATGCCTGTGGAATGTGGATGTTTTCGTTTATACCAATTATGACCAAAAAAAATTTTATTCATTCTTAAAAGACCGTTATAATCTGTCACATGTTGACGCTACATCTAACGTATATACGTGTTTTCAAGAAAAAAAAAGTTAGGGCCGGTTATTAACCGGTTAGGTTTTGTTAACCGGTTTTTTGCCCACCTTTTCCGTCTTCCGATATTTTCATTTAAAAACATGTTAATGCCTGTGGAATGTGGATGTTTTCGTTTATACCAATTATGACCAAAAAAATTTGTATTCATTCTTAAAAGACCGTTATAATCTGTCACATGTTGACGCTACATCAAACGTATATACGTGTTTTCAAGAAAAAATAAGTTAGGGCATTTGTCATTTAACATGTTTTTGACCTGAATCGGTGTAGATGGAATTAGATACATACATGAGTGGCATATACAGTAGGATAATGAATGTGGAAATCACATAAGTGTGTATATGCTTTTACTAGTTTTTTTTTTGGTCATAACGACCATTTAAAGTTCTTAACCTATTTTGACATGGTGGCACTTCAACAAATGTAACTTTTAAGTTTTGAAAAGATTTGAATGCCATTTTAGTCCTATGGTTTGGGCCATTTTGCCATTTTAGTCCAAAGGTTTGAAACATTGCCATTTTAGTCCAAATAGTTTTAAACGTTGCCATTTTAGTCCACTGGTTTAACTCCATCCCTTTATTTTGTTAACTAGAAGAGCATTCCAGTCATTTTAAATGTAATTTTGTTAACTAGAAGGGCAATTCGACCATATAAAATGATCGAATTACCCTTCTAGCAAACATAAAATATGGACGGAGTTAACTAGAAGGGCAACGCTTGAAACTATTTGGACTAAAATGACAACGTTTCAAACCTTTGGACTAAACTGGCAAAATGACCCAAACCACAGGGACTAAAATGGCATTTAACCATTTTGAAAATTTGAAGTGCATTGTCATTGACAGTCGGATTTTTGGCTGAAATTGGTATAAATGCAATCATCAATACATAAATCACTTCATTGGTCACCTGATATTTTCTTCTATTTGTACCTTTTGGCTGATGGCAAAACTGCTTTTAGATTCTTTAACACTCGTATGTAATCATTTCATTTGATTTTTTTGCGTTTTCACGGTAACAAAGCCTGTTTGCTAGCAAAACGACACTTCTATTTTTTTCCACAAAGGTTGAATCAGAATAGAAAAATAAAGTTTTTTAAATCCTTTTGGTTTCTATATATCTTCTTCTGCAGGTAGTGTTCGAGAGAAAGTTGAGAACCAAAACGGGGAGCAAGAGAAAAAAGAAAAAAACGTACAAGGCGGCGAGAGCAAAAGTGCAAAAAAGAAAAAGAAGAAAGATAAATCTTCAAAGGAAACCAAAGAACAACAAGAACTCACAAATGAACCCGACCCTGTGAATTCTGAATCTACTGAATCCGAAAAGGCTGAAAATTTATCTGCAATCGATGTCAAAGAGAAAATGAAAAAGGTGGCTTCCATGAAAAAGAAGAAATCCAGCAAGGAAATGGACGCCGCCGCCAAGGCTGCTGCTAGTGAGGCCGCGGCAAGAAATGCACGACTTGCTGCAGCTAAAAAGAAGGAGAAGAGCCACTATAACCAGCAGCCTGTTCGCTAAGTTTTTTCTTTACAGTTTATGATATATATGTCTATGCTGTAGATTGCATGCTTAATAAAAAACCTATGGTCGTCTTCGGTGACATTTTGAGAAGTGTTCACATAGCGAAATTTTACAGTTTTTTTTTTACTTCAAGTAGTTTTCTGGTTTTTACTTTCTACATTATAGAATTTATAGTCCTGTTTGTGCGGTTGGTAGAAAGCGAAAAAGACCCTTTCATGGATGAAACTCTTTAAGAACTCTAGTTTTTGTTTGTGTCTTTGGATGATGATTTGTTTCTTCTTTCTTCTTTCTTCTATTTATGTGAATTGGGAAGTTTGTAATTGGGATGTTGTATGTTGTTTTGCAAATATAGCATTCAATTTTGTATACAAATTAAAAATAGAAAAACAAAAAGTTGCAAGCAATCAAAATGTTTTTACTTAAAATGGTAAAAGATACAACTAGTAGATATCCAAGTATTAATCATAATGCCCCGCTTGCGGTGTGCGCATATAGTGCGCATATAATGTATATATATGTGAGCGCTCGGGGGGCAAAAGTGAAATGGTACTAACTTTAACGTTATTTTACTAATTTCGTGAAAATAACGTTAAAAGTGGCGGACGGTTAATCATGCATCATGTGGTGACGTTGATAGCTGAAAGACACGGGTACATGCACCAATCATTCTCTTCCCCGATTGTTTGAGTGTTATGTTTCTTAGGTCCAAGGCTTGATATAAAACTACAATTGAGCCGGGGGTCTCATTGGAAACAGCCTCTCTATTCGTATGGGGTAGAGGTAAGGCTGTTTACATCTACCCTCCTTAGACCCTACCTTAGCTTTGCTATTGGTGGGATTTACTGAGTATGATGATGATGTTGATATCCAAGTATTAATCATACAATGTTTTGAAACTAATGTGACGTTAAATCTTGATGGATGTAATGAATTTGTAGAACTTCACTTGCCTGTTAATTGTCCCAACCTCAAAAACCATAGATCTTAGAACTCCACCAGGTTTTAGATTAAAGATAATCTGGGAACTTGTAATAGTGTTAAACATGCTCAAAAAAACACCCAAACACGCCTCGGAATTGCCCGGGGCGTTTTTTTTTTGAAAAAAAATGGTGGGGCTTCCTTTTTTAAACGCCTTCACTTGTTTCTTTGGTCAAAATCATTTTTTGACGGTTTTTTTATTTTTTTATTTAATTCTATTAAAATATGTAATCATTACAAGATTTCAAGCTCCGCTACACCCCTTTAGCATAGTGTCCCACAATGCTCACATGCTAAATGGACTGGCACATAACGCAAAATGCATGTGGGTCTTCCCCCTCCCACTACACATGTCCTAATTGTTAAATACACACCTTTAACTGTTGGCACCCATAAAGTCAAAAAGAAAAACAATAAACATGTAAATGGTCATCACGCGGAATCAATCACTTTTATGGAGGGTCATGTATGCTTTTTTTTTTTTTTTTTTTTTTTTTTTTTTTTTATCTTTATGGTCTTTTATCTTTTCTGTAATGCAAATAAGAATACTTTGTCCCAACCCATCATAAATTATATTGATACCAAATTGTTGTCTTCTTAGTATTGATTATTAATCTCTAACAAGTTCATATAAATTTCCCTCAATCATTAAAGATTTCACTTTGTTTGATCCATCAAACACTTGCATAATGGCATCTACTTCAGCTTCATCCATACAAAAGAGCTTCAAGTATGATGTCTTTTTGAGTTTTAGGGGTGAAGACACCCGAAAGAACTTTGTTGATCATCTCTATCATGCTCTTGTCAATAAAGGCATTATAACCTATAAGGATGATGAAAAAATCAAGAAAGGGGAAAGAATCGGAGATCAGCTCATCGAGTCCATTGAAGACTCGAGATTTTACATCATTGTTTTCTCCAGGAACTATGCATCTTCATCATGGTGCTTAGACGAGCTCGTCAAGATTATGGAGTGCCAAAAGATGACCGAGCATACTGCTTACCCCATCTTCTATGATGTGGAACCCACTGAAGTCCGCAAACAAAGTGGGTCAGTTGGGGAAGCCTTTGAACAGGTCACAAGGAAGAGGAAGAGGACGTTGGAAGATGTAAATCTGGTAACATCTTTATCACTTCATTTGTATTTGTTCACTGAAATATTTTGCTAATACTAAGAAAGTTTTGCATTTTGGCAAATAGGAAAAGGAAAATGATGTTGGAAGATGGAAAAATGCTCTAAAAGAAGCAGCCGACCTCGCTGGGATGGAGTTGAAGAACACTTTCAACGGGTATTCTTCACTCTCGTTTCTTTCTAATTTGTTTTTAACTAGTGGATTACCCACGCTACGCTGCGGGATTTCGTTCGATATCTATTCTGGTTCAATATAACAACCAAGCGAAAGAAATAAAATCAAAAGAATATTGACACATTTTTTATGTCGATCGAAAACCATAAAAATAAATTTAAATTGGACAGCGAGATGGGCTGATTTTTAAATTAATTGTAAATGAAAACTTAAACGTTAGCTTAAATATAACTTCAATAAAAAAGGAACATAAAACTAAACACTAAACATAAAGAAAAGTATAGAAATAGAAATAATAAAGTCTAGAAAAAAATCAAGAAAGGAAAAAAGTACATAAAAATAAGCATAGAAACGTGTTATATTTGACTTGAGATGTGCACTAAAATAAGCACGTAAGAAAATAGTTACAGCGAGTTGTGGCGATGTCAAAACGCAAAGTGACTCGAATTTATACCGTCTAATGAAAACGTATTATATTTTACTCTACTTGTTTCCAAACAAAATTTACGTCAAAACGTAGAGAAATTGAAAACTTAAATAAAAATAAGTGCAAAAGTGTATTATATTTGACCCGACTCATTTTTCAAAAAATTACGTTAAAATATAGACAAACTGAAAACGTATATAATTATACGGATGAGAACATATTATACTTGACCCAAGTCATTTCCCCGAAAATTTACGTCTAAACGTAAAATAATGCAAATTAATTTTAATTTATACCAACACGTAAATAAAAATAAACACGTAAAACTTGATTACAAAGTTTTTATAAAGTTAAAGGGTTGCAAGTGTTAACGCTGAAAGTTAAGAGGTAAAAAAAATACAAAACTATAAATAAAAAGTAAAAGATAAAAGAAATCACAAAAGTATAAAAAAAATCAAAACTAAAAAAAACAAACTCAAAAACATAAAAGGGAAGGCAAATAAAAAAAGTTGAAGTAGGGAAAAAATAAAAGCAATCAATAAACACATGCCATGCAGGTGACAACCACTATTCATGAAATAAAAATCAAAACTATAAAAATAAAAGAAGGAAATGACAAAAGGGCAAAATAGTCAAAAAGCAAAAAAAAATAATAATTATAAAACACTGTTCATCCGTATTGCAAAATGTTATAGGGTTAATAGGGACATCCATGTCATCTAAGGTTTCATGTGGGATTATAAGTAATTTAGTCCAATCTTTTTTAACACACAGGCATGAAGCAAAATTTATCCAACAAATCGTTCAAGACGTTTCACTAAAGCTGCATCTCATCAACTTGAGCATCGATAGGAAGTTAGTAGGCATGGAGACTCGGGTAAGGGACATAATTTCCTCTTTGGAACTTGATTTAGATGATGTTCGGATGATAGGGATCAAGGGGATTGGAGGTGGCGGGAAGACGACTTTGGCGAGAGCTATTTTTGATCATATATCCATCTGGTTTGAAGGTAAGAGCTTTGTTGAAGATGTTAGAGAAGTTTCAAAAGGCTCTTTGTCTGGGTTGAAGGATTTGCAAAAGCAGATCCTTTCATCCGTGTTAAATGATCAAACCATTGTTGTAGCTGGTGTTTCTGATGGAAAAAGTATGATGAAAAGGATGATACCTAATAGAAAGGTTCTTGTAGTTCTAGATGATGTGGATGATATAGACCAGCTTGAAGCATTAGCAGGTGAGCCTACCTGGTTTAAGCCGGGAAGTAGAATCATCATCACCACAAGAGATGAGCAAGTGCTAGTAGCACAACGAGTGAATGTTATTCATGAAGTTACTCTGTTATCAGATGAGGAAGCAATTAGCCTCTTTAGTAGGTATGCATTTGGGAGGGAGATTCCAGATCAAGGGTATGAAGAGCTATTAAGAAAAGTTGTACATTATGCTGCCGGTCTTCCCTTAACAATCAAGGTTTTGGGTTCACATCTTTGTGGTAGAACTGAGCATGAATGGATAGACACCATAGAAAGACTAAAAACAATTCCATTGGAGAAAACTTTGAAAAGATTGGAACTAAGCTATAATGGCCTAGAGAATGATGAGAAAGAAATATTCTTAGATGTTGTATGCATACTGAAAGGTGAAATGAAAGATGACTCAATAAGAATACTTGAAAGTTGTGGGTTTAATGCTCATATTGGTTTAAGAGTTCTTGAGCAAAAATCTTTGATAACTATTTCTGATTATGACGGTTTGCGTTTCCATGACCATATAGAAGAAATGGGCTGGAATATTGTCCGTGGTTTGCACCCTCTTGAGCCTAGCAAGCATAGCCGATTATGGATTAAAGAGGAAATTGAAGATATATTGGTTAATGAATTGGTATATTCAAGCTTATACGAATGGTGGAAAACTACAACATTTTTATTTGTTTTGACCAAAGTTTTATATATGCTTTTTTTACAGGGTGCTGAAGTAACAAGGAGTATTAAACTAAAATACACAAGTCTCCATCCAACAACTATTATGAGAGGTCTTAGGAAAATGAGGGAACTTAGATTTCTTTCCGTGCTTAGAGGAGCTAAAGTATGGGCTGTTGATGAAGTTAGCCAATACTTACCAGATGCTTTACAATCTCTATATTGGCTTCAATACCCTTTTCGGTCTTTACCTCAAACGTTTCAAGCAAATAAGCTCGTTAACCTTGAAATGGTTGCCAGCAATATATCTGAACTTTGGGAAGGAGGAGAAAAAAAGGTAGAATAATGGTTGATTTGTTGTTTTGCATCATGCATTATAATATTATATGTTATATTTTGTCATTACACTAATATTTTTTTCTTTTCTAATGATAGGTTCTAAATAAGATAAGATTCATTGACCTCAGATATTCGAAGTTAGAAACCTTTGACCTTAGTATGACTCCAAATCTCGAAAAGTTAAATCTGGAAGGATGTTTTAACCTTTTCAAACTCCACATCCCTGTTGAATGTCCAAGGCTCAAATTCCTCAATCTCACTTTTTCTAAGGTGAGTAACCTTAACCTTAGGATGACTCCACACCTTGAGGTATTATATATCGATGGATGTGAAGAATTAGTAGAACTCCACTTGCCCGTTGAGTGTTCGAGTCTCAAATTCCTCTACCTCGGTGGTTCTAAGGTGAGTAAGCTTAACCTTGGGAACACTCAACATCTCGAAGAGTTGGATTGTAAAGGATGTTATGACTTTGTAGAACTCCATATGCCTGTTGAATTTTTGAATCTCAAATCCATAGATCTCAGTGGTTCCAAGGTGAGTAAACTTAACCTTGGGATGACTCCACATCTTGAGGATTTAAATCTTGAACGATGTAAAGATTTTGTAGAACTCCACATGCCTGTTGAATGTCCAAAGCTCAAATTTCTCAACCTTAAAGGTTCTAAGGTGAGTGACCTTAACCTTATGGCTCCAAATCTCGAGAAGTTAAATCTTGAACAATGTAATGAATTTGTAGAACTCCACTCGCATGTTGAATGTCTAAACATCAAATCCCTCGATCTTAGTGGTTCTAAGGTGCGTAACATTAACCTCGGGATTACTCCAAATCTTGAAAGCTTAAATCTCAAAGGATGTAATGACTTTGTAGAACTCCACATGCCCGTTGAATGTCCAAAGCTCCAATTCCTCTGCCTTGGTGGTTCTAAGGTGAGTAACCTCAATCTGAAGATGACTCCACATCTCAAGGAGTTAGATCTTGAAGGATGTTATTACCTTCAAGAAATTCACGCTCCCGTGGGTTTTCTAAAATATCTTGTCTACTTTAACATCAACGGTTGCTCAAGGTTTAAACATTTTCTTGCTAACAAATGGAATAACATACTTCGTCTTTATGATGTAGTTACACTGAAACTAATTGCGGAGTCCCTAGATAGATGCCCACTGCATCCAGACAGTAATTTGCCTAAGTATCAGTTTAATTGTACATATGGGGAACCTCTACCCTCATCGAGTGGAAATATTGAGAAGCTTATATCTTTTGGTCTATGTGCTTGCACAAACCTTGAGTCGTTTTCAACAAGCATTTGTGGTTTACAGCATTTAAGAGAGCTCACTCTTAAAGGCAGTATTCCGGAGGTGCCCAATGATCTGTACCAGTTACAAAGTCTAGAGAAGCTACATTTGTCGATGAAAGAGATTAAGCGTCTTCCGGATAGCATTTGTAGGTTGAAACGTTTGAAATCACTCGACTTAAGTGGTTGTAGATCCTTACAAGATATCCCAAACAGTATCTGGAAGATGGAAAGATTAAGAGATTTAGATCTCCGATTTTGTATACAAGTTGAAAAATTGCCCGAGGAATTTGGAGATATGAAACGCTTGAATACGTTAAACATAGTAGGTTCGGGTATAAGACATCTTCCGTACAGCATTTTTCAATTGAAAGGTCTGTGTATTACTGGTCTTAGGGGGCAGCTTGAGTCCTGTGGTTTTACTAATATAATCTCAATTGGAAGGTCTGTGTTTTACTGCTATGTGCAGTTGTGAATAAGAAGTATTCAAAGTCCAGTCTTTAAATATTTATGTTTCTGACTTGTAGAATGTAACAGGGACATTCTCTTTTTTCTTGTATGTTGTAAACCGAACAAAAAATGATTACATGTAGTTAACTGAATGGCTGAACCGATCGGTTGGACAATCCAATAGTGTACACTTTTTATTTGTGGTTTAGTTGAAGGATAAAATCAGCACTCCACACTTGTAAGCAGTGGCGAAGCTTGAAATTTTCCGACCGGGGTGTCGAAAACGTATATACTTAAAAAAGTTATAAAACCGGGGGGTCGAAAACGTATATACCTAAAAAATTCTATACGAAAACTATATACCGGACACTACATACCGCACCCTGCTTGTAAGTCCCATGGCATGTTAATTATTGGTTGAAGGTTACATCCGAATAGGGTTGTTCATGAGCCGAGCCTAGTCTAGTCAGTGCAAGCTTGGGCTCGGCTTTGATTTGAAACCAAGCTGCAAATCTAAGCTCTGGCTCGGCTTGGTTTGGTTTGATTTTAAAAAGAATAATTAACACATATCTGTTAAAATTCAGTAGTCTAAAATATTATTCAATAGTGCAAAAAAAATCCAAATTAGTTCAACTTAATACATTATAAGCCAAAATCAAGTTTAACAACACAAAATAAGTTTTAAATTTCGACGAAATATAATATTAGTTTATTAGCATGGTAATCAACCTTCAAATATGTCATAAATATCAAATTACACTATTAGATACATGTATATAATACTAGGTTTTTTTTCTATATATTATAATGTTTATAATATTAAATATATTACAGGTAAAATAAGCCGAGTCAAGCTACCAAACCGAGCCAATTCGGCTCGTTACTAGCAGACCCAAGTTAGGCTCACTTTCTAACAGAGCCGAGCCGAGCCTCGGCTCAGTTTAAAACCGAACCTATATCAAGCAAGCTTTTTCCAGCTAAATCCAAGCGAGCTCCGAACCACGAGCTTTTGGACAGCCCCGATCCGAATATTACTTTATGAGATGAAAAGAACATATAAGTGATTGTGTCAAGCACCTTCTTTATGAGAGATTTATTGTATATACCAATTTCGCAGGGGTGGTAAATGGTGGCAGGTAAACTAACGAGCCCAATATCTTCTTTTTTTTTTTTTTACTATTTATACCATCTCTTAACTTTTATACCATCCTCTAAAAGTTAAGGTTAAAAGTTGTCAAATTTCTCCTCTTTAAAATTCCTTATTTTAAAAACCAGTTTTTTTGAAAATCCTCTAAATTCATTTACGTAACATATATTTTTACAATATATATATATATAGGGAGAAGATCATGCGAGAACCACCTCTTATTGCGAGAACCGCGAGAACCCAATGTGAACACACCAAAAATGCCTAAAAATAGCTAAAAATCACACAAATTTTTTTTTTTGATTTTTTAATATTTTTTAGGTTAAATCGCTACTTTTCGAACCAAAAAAAAAAAAAAATTTAAATTTTTTTTTGTTTTTTAAATTTTTTTTTTTTTGCTTCGAAAAGTAGCGATTTTAACCTAAAAAATATTAAAAAGATCAAAAAAAAATTTTTGAATTTTTTTTAGAATTTTTTTAGGTTTTTGGGGGTTTAGTTTTTAGCATTTTAGCTTGGGGGGGCAGGGGTGGGGGGGGGGGGGGGTTTAGGTTTTTGGGGGGTGGGGGGAGGGGGGTTTAGGTTTTTTTGGGGGGGGGCGGGGGGTGGGGTTATATATATAGGGAGGAGCTCATGCGAGAACCACCCTTATTGTGAGAACCTTGAGAACCAATGTGAACACAACCTAAAATAGCTAAAAAAACCTAAAAAAAACTAACCCCCACCCCCCCCCCCCCCCCCCCAAGCTAAAAAAACCTAAAAAAAAACCGAACCCCCACCCCCCCCCCCCCAAAACCTAAACCCCCCCCCCCCCCCCCCAGCTAAAAAAACTAAAAAAAAACCTAACCCACCCCCCACCCCCCCCCCCAAAAAAAAAAAACCTAAACCCCCCTTCCCCACCCCCCAAAAACCTAAACCCCCCCCCCCCCAAGCTAAAATGATAAAAACTAAAAACTAAACCCCCAAAAAACCTAAAAAAATCTAAAAAAATAAAAAAAAAATCCAAAATTTTTTTTTGATTTTTTAATATTTTTTAGGTTAAAATCGCTACTTTTCGAAGCAAAAAAAAAAAAAAAATTTACAAAAAAAAAAAAAATTAAAATTTTTTTTTTTTTGGTTCGAAAAGTAGCGATTTTAACCTAAAAAATATTAAAAAAATCAAAAAAAAAATTTTTGTGTGATTTTTAGCTATTTTTAGGCATTTTTTGTGTGTTCACATTGGTTCTCGCGGTTCTCGCAATAAGAGGTGGTTCTCGCATGATCTTCTCCCTATATATATATATAGGGGAAGGTTCATTTGAGAAGAAATTTAATGTGAGAAGAAAAAGAAGAAAGGGCATATTAGTAAAATACTATTTCATTTATAACTCATATAATTAATTTTTAACTCTTTAATTAATTAGTCAAGTAACCATTAATTATCCTACATATAATCTACAAAACATACACATATCAAAATTTTCCTACATATACCCTACACATTATAAAATTTTATCCTACACAGTCGAAAATTATCCTACACACCTCAAAATATATCCTACACAACTCGTAATTTATCATACACAACTAGTAATTTATTCTACACTTTAAATTAAGTTGTTTTTTTTATTTGAAAAAAATATATATTTTGAAAATGAGTTACAAATTTAATTTAGTTAGTTATTAAAGGGGAATAATACAAATTAATGATTTTTGTAAGTTTACCAATATACCCTTATATTAAAATTAAATGCAAATATTAAATGAAGTAAAATAAAGTATTCATATTGGTTGAAACTTCTTCTTTTTTTCTTCTTACAAAAAAACCTTCTCATTTGAACCCCTCACTATATATATATATATATATATATATATATATATATAGAATTGCGCTAAAATAAGAACCACCTCGAGTTGTAAGAACCGTAAGAACTTTTTGATCCGGGCCGAGGTGGACCAAATTTTTTTTTTCATAAACGTAGATGCGTGTATTATAAACACATTTGTAAAAAAAATTCAAAAAAAAAATGTCGTGTGTGTAGTTTTGAGCACCACAGGTTTGTGTTTACGGTACCCGTAAATTTTCCGGTTAGATTTACGGTACCCGTAAACACAAACTTGTGGTGCTCAAAACTACACGCACGATATATTTTTTTGAATTTTTTTTTACAAATGTGTTTATAATACACGCAACTACGTTTATGAAAAAAAAAATTTGGTCCACCTCGCCCCGCACGGTGTAGTTCGCACGGTTCTTACAACTCGAGGTGGTTCTCATTTTAGCGGTCCCATATATATATATATATATATATATATATATATATATATATATATATATATATATTAATACTCAGTTTCTTTATGTATTATGATTTCATCATTGACAATTCTACATAAAATAGATGCAATTTATGTAAATTTATTTTTAAATAAATGAAATTAGTTGATTCATCACACATCAAAAGACATTTAATTATTAATTTCATCTCAATATCTCATATTGATGTGATGTATCGTGCCATAAATCATGTCAAGTTTACACTTCTATCCAATTCAAATATTGTTTTTGAAAACACTCTCTCTATATAGTATTTTATTATGTTTCTATAAACGTCTTTACAAATTAATAATGAAGATTTTTTAAAACAATAAAAAAAGTTTCAGAACTTTTATTTTTGAAAAACAGTTGATTTTATGTTTTATCTTTATTTCGTACCTTAGTAGTCGTATCTTTTTAATTTATTAGTATTATAATTATTATATTAAAATGATTTTGTAATATAATTAACAACTTTTTTTTATTAAAAGTAATAAAATTTAGAACAAAAAAAATCATAGCACATAGACAGTAAAATGTATGTCATTTAATAATAGAAATAAGTTCAAATTTAATTAGCCTGATTGTATATTATTGACTAATCAAAACTATTGTCTAAGACTACAAATTAACAGTGTTGATTCTCAAATACATTTATCTTTTTTTACTCCAAAAACTATATTGAATTGACTAGCTTCAAGCTTCATTCAAAGTTTTCGTGTATTATTGTTTACAGACAGTGAATTCGGATACTCATTTCAAGTTGTTACGAAAAAATAAAACCCACTTTAAAATTAAAATGACTTACTTTAGTTAAAATGTAAAAAACGTTTTTTAAATAACCAAGACCGTTTTCTTTTTAAATAAAATAACGTTTTAAAAAAAGCAAATATTAGTGATAATAATTGAAGATAAGAAAGGAACAACAAGAACTCACAAATGAACCCGAGCATGTGAATTCTAAGTTGTTGAATCAGAGAAGGCTGAAAATTTGTCTGCAATCGATGTCATAGAGAAAATGAAAAATGTGGCGTCCATGAAAAAGAAGAAATCCCGCAAGGAAATGGGTGCCGTAGCGAGGGCTGCCGCCCGTGTGTTGGTCAGAACCCTTGATAGACAATGATAGACACAATGATAGAATAATAGAATTCTGAAAGAACAATTGATATTGAATGTGATTGTAATAATACAAGTATTTCTGATGTTTTCAAATGAAACATACAAACCCTATTTATACTAAACGAACAGGTGCGATTGTACAGACGTGCCTCTTCACGAACGGTTGTGACTCTTGAACTTGTGGATGTAATCAATCTTGAAGAGGTGTGTCTCTTGATCCTGTCTTGATACTGTCGCACATGAAGGGGTATATGGTCCCAAAAACCCTGCGCAAACACAGAGGACCATACCATAATCACACTCCGAGTTTATCTCGAACAGACCTTGCGCGGCCGCGCAACGCGTCTTAGTAAAGATTTGGGAAAGATTAGTCCTCAGTAATTATGCGCCGGAGAAAGAAAACCCAAATATTCAACTAACACCCTTGCGCGGGCCCGCACAAGGGTACAGTTAAGCTTGAAGAGTTAACAAAAGACAAGTCTGACGTGACCGTGTCGTCCCGATCAGTCAAAAACCCAATTAACCTAGGTAGCTAGGGTAAGTCGGGTATCGTATCCACGAAGAGCATGTGGTCAGTATTGCACAACCTGTTCGATTAGTTAGACTATTTACAAAAATGTACAAAGTAATTATGAAGTTTGCTAATTTTTATAAGTGTGTTTGATTTTGAAAAGAAATCAGAGTGAACCGACAAATTGATATTACTACTTATTAACTAAAATTGCAAAACTTAATTGATTAGTTAAAAATACTATATGAGAAAACGAATCACGCCTGGGTTTCGGATTAATATGTATCTATAGTTATTTAACATGAATGGTTTGATTATTTTATGAACACCAATGACTTCTTGAGTTTGTTAATTTGAATCCTAATCTTAGACATCAACAATCGTCTATCATACGCAACCGGTGCAAGATAACCATCAGAATATGAGACAATAGTATGCTTTATTAATCAAGAACAAAAACCAAACCCTAGCATAAATCACAACTTAATGGTAGCAATCATCTCTCAACGTCAATGTTGCAAGAAAACTTAACAATTTCGAGTTCAAAGCAATACCAACAAATGATTCACACAATTTCAATCAAAGATTCAACAAATGATTCACACAATTTCAATCAAAGATTAACAAATGTTTGTATCAAACCAAAACATGAAAAACAAACCCTAGAAACTCACAACCTTTCACCCGGGGATGATCTTGAAGAAATTAAGTACTCATGGTTGATGATTAATCTTCAAAACTTGATGGAATATGATAGTGGATCAAATGGAACCTTCAAAAATGTCTCCAAATCGCCTCTGGCAGTCCAGAATGGAGTTCCCGTCGCTAGGTATTCGAAATTGGGTTTTAACTAAAGTTTTCCCCAAATTCACGCTGGGGAGCAGCGTCGTCTGGGCGTCTGGGATGCCGGTATCAGAAGTCTTTGTCCGGTTTTCGCCGTTTAGCTCCGTTTTTCGCTCCCGTTCTTCCTAACTTCATTCCTAAGCTCCATTAAGCTTCCAAAATACACCTTAAACATGTCAAACGCTGCAAAATACAAACCATCTCAAAGTAGTGTATTCTAAAACTCAATTTCACACAAATCGGTAAAATTAAACACGCTAAGCTTTGGAAATTTACCAACCCATCACATCCCCACACTTGTCATTTGCTTGCCCTCAAGCAAATCTGCTTTTCACTTTCACGTGGGTCGAACGAGAAACACACGTCCCATTCCCGAGACTAAGGTTAAGGTCTAAAGTCATACCCGGTTCAAACTTTTTACAATTTACAAAATATCTAACGGTAAAGTGAATAATCACATATAAAATGGTTATCCAAGATTAACCCGCCCTTGAAACCAACAAATCATGCACATCCCTCACAATGTTCTCTCCACTTGGTTTAAATTGGCTAATAGTTTAAATTGGCTAATAATTGATGCATTAGCGCTTTTGAAATAATCACTCAAACCGATTAGAACACGTACCCGCATAGGCTTGCAACTCAATCATTCTCCACCACCGAACACGAATACTAAGCACAAGTCAAAAGGTCTTTGAAGGGTTGTAATAGGGCGAGGCGAAGGGTAGGAAATGGGGTATTTTAAAGTGGCGAAGGTGATGAAAAATTCGATTTTTATTACAAACCACTATGCTAAACAAAACTAACTATAAACATCAACTACGAGGCAACGGTTTTCGCCTTTTATTCAACAACTAATAACTCGTATTTTTGTTTTTTTTTTCAACGATTTTCTATTCTCTTTTTTTTTCGCAACATTTTCTGATTGATTTTTTTTTTTGCAAACACAACTATACAAACAAATAATCCTACAATCGGATTTTCATCACACGGGTTTAAAAGAAAAGGTTTAACGGTTATGGGCTAAACGGGTTGGTCAAACGAAAGGATTAAGCTCAAAGTGGGCGACTAGGGGATTTATTTGGGTAAGGATGGATAGATGGTTTTAAAGGAAAAGGTTCACCTAATGCCTTAATCATTCTCGTGCTTGTATTCGGTCTATGGTCTCGAACGTATCAAAAGTTGCAAGTTCTACAATACGCGACCAATGGTCCACTCAAACAAAGAAACATGTATATGTAAATCTATGATATAAAAGTGGCTCAAAACCTCACGTATAAGGGTATGGTATGTGATATGCATAATGTACTAGTTTCTTAGGCGAATT
Organism: Helianthus tuberosus; assembly: GCA_030545235.1. Classification (NCBI taxonomy): domain Eukaryota; kingdom Viridiplantae; phylum Streptophyta; class Magnoliopsida; order Asterales; family Asteraceae; genus Helianthus; species Helianthus tuberosus. The sequence goes on from CM060400.1 coordinate 18,484,015, forward strand.
ATTCCCAAATAACCACCCGCTAAATACCCGTCATGCTATTAATTCGAACTTGACCATGACAAAAGATCAAATTGGTTGTGCCATCCCTCGTTGACTTAGTTACTTGTGCTTTTTAGATCGCTTCAAACAAAGACATTTTTGAATAATTTTGAAAGTTTTGAAAATTTTCCCCCACATCCCCACACTTGAGGTAAACATTGTCCTCAATGTGTAGTGTTTAAATGAACGGGTCAAAAATCGAAAACTTTTACTAACTCCCCCATCCATACACTTGAGGCAAACATTGTCCTCAATGTGTAAGAACTAGAGTTTTAAAACGCACAAGGGATGTGACACGACTAATTCCCCAAAATTTTACCCCGGAAAATAAAATACAATTTACAATCCACTTATTTGCTAACTAAAAATCAAAAGTAAAAGGAAACGTATGCACCTGATTTTTGAGCTCATTCCTCGTGTGCTCTTCTTTTCTTCAAGAAAGCGGTCGTCCCACGAACATAATGTACCTACAAATCTTAACCCTTGTGTAGAAGCATGCTTCTCACAACCATTAAAATTTATTAGCTACCTAGTTCTACCACTTTTATGAAAATATTACCAAGCCATACATTATTTCACTTTGATTTATGTGGAAAATTAATCTACAATAACAACAAACCTAACTCACTTTCGTAGGAATCACGGTTGCATTTAGCTTATGCAACAAGCCCTTTTAAACCACCTGATAGCTCGGGAGGACGAGTAGGTCTCGTGAGGGTTATATAGGGAACACACCCACAACGTTCATTTGACTAAGAAAATAAAAGAAAACAAATAATAATACAAACTCTACAACAATAATACCTGATTTACCTCTCATGGTGGTCGAAGTGCACATTTTCCTACCGAGTTGCCTACATACGCTCGGTATTTGGCATGCCGGGTCCATTCTCTTTTTATTTTACGCGACATGCGTATTAAGTTACTTTGGGGTCGTTTCTTGACGAATTGGCCAATGTCTTGCAACGCCACCCTTCGAATCCTTATACCCGAACATGTATCTCCAACTTTGTTGGTTGGAGTGATATGAACCTGGGCTTCTTTTGGTTCTGACCCGTCATGCGGTGTTATGTTTTCCGCTTGGTTCAAACATTCAGTTTCTTGCTTCGGAAGATTTATAACCTCTTCCACCACATCACCATCAAACATAGTACCACTAGCCAACATCTCTTGGTCTCGTCTAAATTGAGCCAATTCTTCGGCGAGATGACCCACTTTCTTTGCCAAGTCTTCATGAGCTTTATCCCTCACCTCAAACTCTTTCCGCATTTCAATTTTAATTTCTTGGTTTGAATTCCGCATTTCAGTTTTAAGTTCTTGATGTGAGTTGGTAAGAGTGCTCATAGTGTTCATGATAGCATCTAGTTTCGAATTAATCGAATCTTGAGGTTCCTCGGATGCCGGTTGAGAGTATTCATTATAATAATCATCATACTCCTCCCGGTAACTTGAGAAACGTGGCAATTTGGGTTCGTGGTAGTATTCTTGATAATGTGGTGATGGTGGATTATCGTATGGATAATATGAGGATGGACCATTGAAATCTTCATAATCCGCCCTCCTATATTCATACAATCCGCTGAGGTAGTCTTCCCGATCCTTGTTGGCTTGAACTCTTTCGTAGAAAACAGAGCAATCCTCTAAATAATGCTCTCCGCTTCCGCAACATTCACACGGATCATCATCTACCCAATTCATATTGAAAGATGGTACCTGCAAAACATGTACCTGCACAAACAAACTCGACCACCCAAAGTAAAATCACAAAAATACAAGAAACAAAAAGAAAACTAAACTAAAATCGAACAAGCAATGAAATACTAAGCGCACTAGCTCCCCGGCAACGGCGCCATTTTGATGTGACCGTGTCGTCCCGATCAGTCAAAAACCCAATTAACCTAGGTAGCTAGGGTAAGTCGGGTATCGTCGGCCACAAAGAGCATGTGGTCAGTATTGCACGACCTGTTCGATTAGTTAGACTATTTACAAAAATGTACAAAGTAATTATGAAGTTTGCTAATTTTTATAAGTGTGTTTGATTTTGAAAAGAAAACGGAGTGAACCGACAAATTGATATTACTACTTATTAACTAAAATTGCAAAACTTAATTGATTAGTTAAAAATACTATATGAGAAAACGAATCACGCCCGGGTTTCGGATTAATAAGTATCTAGAGTTATTTAACATGAATGGTTTGATTATTTTATAAACACCAATGACTTCTTGAGTTTGTTAATTTGAATCCTAATCTTAGACATCAACAATCGCCTATTATACGCAACCGGTGCAAGATAACCATCACAATATGAGACAATAGTATGCTTTATTAATCAAGAACAAAAACCAAACCCTAGCATAAATCACAACTTAATGGTAGCAATCATCTCTCAACGTCAATGTTGCAAGAAAACTTAACAATTTCGAGTTCAAAGCAATACCAACAAATGATTCACACAATTTCAATCAAAGATTAACAAATGTTTGTATCAAACCAAAACATGAAAAACAAACCCTAGAAACTCACAACCTTTCACCCGGGGATGATCTTGAAGAAATTAGGTACTCATGGTTGATGATTAATCTTCAAAACTTGATGGAATATGATAGTGGATCAAATGGAACCTTCAAAAATGTCTCCAAATCGCCTCTGGCAGTCCAGAATGGAGTTCCCGTCGCTAGGTATTCGAAATTGGGTTCTAACTAAAGTTTTCCCCAAATTCACGCTGGGGTCTGGGACGCTGGTCTGGGCGTCTGGGACGCCGGTATCAGAAGTCTTTGTCCGGTTTTCGCCGTTTAGCTCCGGTTTTCGCTCATGTTCTTCCTAACTTCATTCCTAAGCTCCATTAAGCTTCCAAAATACACCTTAAACATGTCAAGCCCTGCAAAATACAAACCATCTCAAAGTAGTGTATTCTAAAACTCAATTTCACACAAATCGGTAAAATTAAACACGCTAAGCTTTGGAAATTTACCAACCCATCAAAGTCTTGAACACTTCCGCGCGCATGAGATAAAGACTTGAAAAGAATCTTTTCTGTTATAACAGAATGGACACGTGGCAAGGGTGAAGTGGATTATAGTTGTAGATTTTTTAGAAGGCCTTAAATGATCATCGTGCATGGCTTCATTCGATTATAACCGAATGTGACGTGGCAGCATCCTAGACACTCATCTAAATCACGATGATGATGAAAAATCTACATAAAACCACTTTCCACGTGGCATATCCCCAGCCGTTGATCAAACCCATACTCCGTGTGCATGGATGTTGAGATAACTAACTAACGGAGAAGGATATAACTGTAACGGAGAAGTGATTTCCGTTATTACCTCCGTTACACCTTTTGGCGCCAAAACTTTGGTTATAAATAGGAGAATTCAGGTATGATCTTATCATGTACTTTCACATACTTTCACTCCTTACTACTTCATCTTCTTCTCTGAGACCACTGTACTTATTCTCACGCCGGAGGGTGGTCACGGAGAGAAACCCCATTCTCCCCGTGGCGAGTCTAACGGCTTTCTGTTTTGTAGTGTTCTTTGGTGAAGTAGCTCTATCCAACGATCGACGAGAGGATTAACCCTTTTATACAGAGACTCCACCCCCCATATCTGATTGATTCCGATCAATTTAGATCCGGTGTTTCTTCAGATATGTTAATGAGCCATATTGGATCACAGTGGACAATAGTAGATCACACATGTCTTAATGGACCATATTAGGCCTAAATGATAGTGGATCATAGATGTCTTAATGGATCACAATGCACAATAGTATATCATATATGTGTTAATAGGCCATATTGGGCCTAAGTGGAACACAATGACCAATAATGGATTGTATATGTCTTAATGGACCATCTTGGGCCTTAATGAATCATAGTGGATGATCATACACGTCTTAATTAACCATATTGGGCCTTAATGGAGCACATTGGACAATAGTGGATCATATATGTCTTAATGGACCTTATTGGGCTTTGATATGTCACATTGGCCAACAGTGAATCATATATGCCTTAATGAACCATATTGGGCCGGCCTTAATGGACCACAAGGTCAATAGTGGATCAAAAGTTCTTAATGGACTATATTGGGCCTTAATGGATCACAATGGCCAATAGTCGATAATACATGTCTTAATGGACCATATGGACCTTAATGGAGCATGTGACAACCCGAACTTTCAAGTTTGTGTCATTTAATCCTGTAATCTTACTTGTTTTATGTTTCATGCTATTACAACCCATTACGCTTTAAGTTTAATAATTGGGCCGCAAATTTGATTGGGCCACACCCCTCTCTATACTGGGCCGTGTAGACTATGTCCAACCGCCACCAATGCTTAAGTGTTTATGGTAGCCCAATGTCATGGGCTCAAGTCAGTGTTCGGCCAAAAGAGGCCCAATAGTCCCAAATCCTTTTATTTACGGTCATACGTATTAACTTTTCATAACTATAATACAAAACCAAAACCCAATTTTCCTTCCTCATACGCACGGCATTAGCAGACCCCCTCTCACCCAAAACAAATCTTCACTTCAGCCTAGGCACTTCATATTTCGGTTAGTATGTCAAATCCTTATCGTTAATCTGCTTATTGTTCGTGATGATAGCATGGATTATGTTTAGTTATTTTATTGATGATTAGGACGATCTAGACGTTTGGTTATTTTCTTGATGTAATCTGATTTGATATGAAGTATTAATATATAAATCAGTATGGCTTGATAATTGATGGATGAATTTAATTGTTATGGCTCGATTTCTTTGTATTAATAGGTGAGGGTCTCATATATATGATTAGTGGTGTATTCATGCATATAAATTGGTTAAGAACATATTAGGGACTGATTTTAAACGATGATGATAACGAAACTGTTTTGCATAATTGAAATAGGGATTAAGGTGTTAATTGGGTATCGCACAACTTAACAGGCCAGGCTAGGTTGTGCGTCAATCTGGGCCTCACATGGGGTACACACTTAACTAAAGGTGTAACATAACAACTGGGTCGGACCTGTTGGGCCACGTGATGATTAGGACCTGTTGGATTTAAAGAACTAGATAGGTATGTTGCTTGAGCACTGTATGAATATGTATGCGTGAATTATAATACATGGTAGTTAGTCATGTGTTGATTGAACAATATGAAATCTAGAATGTCCATACTGATAATCTGTCTCATGATCGTTTTTAATGAGTTAAATGGGATTAAGTTAAATGGGATTAAGTTATGTCCTTGTTAGTTGGGCCGCATAGGATTAATGGGCCTTGTTGGATCAGATCGCATGTAAACTAGTGGACCGTGGGAGGTAGTGTGGTTTATCTTAGGGTGAGGCCTGTTGTGTTGGGCAGGGTAACATGAGCGGTGGTTTGGGTTAGGGGTAACATGGATCAAATGGATGGGTTAGTGGCACTAAATTCCTAAATATTGACATGCATGTTGGGCCGCAACTTACGTTCGGGCCATGTATTAAATCTGGGCTGTACAGCGGGATTACCACACTTAGTGGGCTTGAAACTAGGTGGGCCGCACCTTAATCTAAATAGTGTATTGTGTTGTCAAGCGTTGTTTAGGCTGTAAAGCTTGTGATACGAAACCACTCGTGATACGAGTGCGAATGGTGTATTATGTGAACTTGTATCATAAATGTACTACGACCAGGATGCTTTTATGACATACGTGATGTTATGTGATTGGTTGTTTACTGCTTGAGCAATACGTGTGTCTAGATACGAGAATTGTAAATTCATGAAACTGACTGTCTTTGATAACAACGATAGGGTTTGATTGATCAACTGTTAAACAAGCATTTAGTCTAACCGAGCAAACCGAAGGTGAGTTCATCTCTCTTGAGCACGCGTCCCGGTGGTTGGGACAGTCAGTGGGTATCCCGGGGAGGGATAAGTCTTTTGGGTAAAAACAGGAATGTTGGATAATATACTCATCCTATCACCTTTAAAGTCCCTCCGTGTTGTTTGGTTACTTGAGAGGTAACATGGTATTAGTTAGTAGCGCTACTTAGGTTTGGCAACCTCACCCTGTACCTGGGAGGACGGGTGTTGAACTAATGACCTAGTCATGACCAATGCTTTGATAGGATCATTGGAGAAAGGGCAATGTAAATCAGGAGCCGTCTTGTATTCGGGTTATTATCTACATTACATGCAATGAACTAAACTAAACACTTGGTAACTAACATTTTCACAAAACTATGAACTCACCCGCGTTGTCTGATACACTTGTTGCTTGCTCGCAGGTCGTTAGGTATCTTGAATTTGGGAACTTGCTGTCTGGAGTAGCAGGAGTGGTCATGGGTCGACTGGAGAGATTCTCGTGATTGAATTCTTGACATTATACATTGGTTTTGAAATAGTTTAACTTGGTTGATTATTTGTTTCCGCCGAACATGTTGGTTTTCATTTAAACTTGATGATGTTGTTTTCATTAATATTTGAGGATTTTATTTATAAACTTGTATAGGTTCAATGTAATTAGTGGCTCGTTGTTAGATCGTCACACGCCTAACAGGGACGTTCCCTAGGTGGTATTTTGGGGGTGTGACAGAGCACGATGGCTAATTGTGGATCATTTATATCTTAGTGGACCACATTGGGCCTAAATGGATTACAATGGCCAATATTGGATTGTACATGTCTTAATGGACCATATTGGGCCTTAATGGACCTCCATGGGCAATACAAGATCATAAATGTATTAATGGGCCATATTGGGCCTTAACGGATCACAATAAACAATAGTAGATCATACATGCTTTACGGTGGGGCCTTATTGGATTACAACGGACAATAATACATCATTGATGTCTTAATTGACCATATGTGGCCTTAACGGATCACAATGGACAATAATAGATCATACATGTCTTACTGGATCATATTAGGCCTTAATGAATCACAATAGACAATAGTAGATTATTGCCACTCCATGTCTTGTTCGGTTACCATGTGGAATTGAAATGAATCATTACTTATCGTTTTTTGGTATGCAACCAGAAAATGACAAATGAATAAAATTGGTGATGAGTGGGCGTAGTGGTGGGTGGCGGCGACATCAGTGGGCGGTGGTGGTGTTAATGATTGGTGAAAGAGGGAATGAAATAAAAAAATAAAAATAAACAAGAGTGAATAAAATGATTTTGAGGTGTTTAGAGGGATTGGGATTTCTTATGTAGTGGATGATTCCATTCTATCGACCAACTAAACATTTTTTTCCATTCACTCACAATAGTCTATTTTATTTTGACTCTCATTCCGAAATGCTAAAAACTCGGTAAGAGTTATCATGGCTATGAGTCTAGTTTAGTTAAAGGTATGGCTATGAGTTTAGTTTAGTTAAAGGTAGTTAATCATTATCAAAACAATGTTAATTATAATCAGTCCTTGTCAATTAGAGTTCTTTTGGTAGAAATATATAAATCATAATATAATACATGATTGAAACCTTTGAGAAAAAAACATATAATATTTTCATTATTATAAACATTATTATATACAATATATAATTTTTGTTATAGTTAAATAAAAAAATATGCTTAAAACTTTCTATATTTATCACTAACGTATCTAAATAAAAAATGGCCGGAAACAATTGCAAATACAAGAAAAATAGAAAAAACAAAAGTTGCCACCGATTGTTTAGTTTGTGAATTTTCGTCATAATACATTCATCCCCAAAGCTTGGATATATAACATATTTCTGGTCCTATATAGGACCATATTGCCCAATACACTTCGTATGGAATTAATTCGTCCACCAACCAAAACCCTATAGGAAGCGTATTGCCCTATACGCTTCCTATTGGCTCCCTATGGAAATCATATTGCTCTATACGCTTCATATTCGAGTCACTTTACAGCTCATGTCAGAGCATATTTGTTCAGTGTATCAATATGAAGCGTATTGCCCTATACGCTTCCTATTGATTTAATTGGTCCACCAACCAAAACCCTATGGGAAGCGTATTGCTGAATACACTTCCTGGTAACTGTAAAGGAATCGTATTGGCCAATACGCCTCCTGTTGCACTCAGTTTTCAAAACTTTTCAGTACATTTCAGGTCTGAACTCTCTGCACTTCCTGCATGGCAGAGAGCATCAGGTTTCAGCAAGCGAATGGGAAGTATATTGGCCTATACGGTTCCTATTGGTTTAGCATTTATTGCTTTTAAACCTATAGGAAGCGTATTGTGCTATACACTTCGTATTGAGGGATGTACACTAATTTTTGGGGGGTGTCTAGATACCATGACCCATGAAAAGTTGTTCAATAGGAAGCGTATAGATCAATACGCTTGGGCTCAGAGGAACCATATAGCCCAATACGCTTCCTGTAGGGTTAGGGATGTAAGGACTACAAAAATGTCCCTAAATGACCCGTAAGTGAAAACCCGGACCCCTGAAACTCTAATGCACATGAAAAACCAAGAAAACAAGAAATTTGACCTTCAGGCGGGCCGCGTCAACCCTAAGTTGACCAGATAAGCGTTCTGTGGCCACGTGTCATCCATGTGGTAACCCTACTCGTGACCCATGCAACCTACATGTAGACTAGGTGGCCACGCGGGCCGCGTAAATGTTAAGAAGGGGTTTACGCGGGCCGCGTAAAACCCAAATTCAGGCTATAAATAGCCTGTGCATGAGGCTTTCATTTTGTGTCGACAATTTTCAATCAAAACGAAGTTCTACTGCTCGAAATTATAATTTTTATTAGGGAGGCGTTGCCACGATACCGGGTATTAACTCGATCGCTATTACGATTCAATGTCCGATCGATTGGAACTATCCAATGGATGTTTAAGTGCTGCCCATATTAGGGTTATACTTTGTCATTCGTCGTGAATTCGATGGATGTTTAGTATCGCACTTTGTCATTCGTTGTGAGGGTTTGTATCTCGTGAGTTATCGTAAATGTTGTAAGTCACACCCCAATATTCCACGTATTACCAGTGGGCCCGGTGGGGAGTATCGTGACGTAGTTGATATCATCATTGTCAATACACACAATAATATAGCACAGCGGAAGGCTGGGTAGAATAAACTATTACAAACCATACTGTCTGCTGTGTTCGAGTACATGAATAATACAGACTGGAATGTAATAAGATCCACAGGCGGATCATAAAGTACAAAGAAACAAAAAAAACTACAGACTCCGGGTATCTATTGGATTTGCAAGATCCTCTATAACACCCTATAGCTCCAGCCTATTTCGGGAAGTACCTGTCAATCAATCTTTAGGAAAATACGTCAGTTTACACTGGTAAATACAATTTAACTGGCTCGTTTTGAAAACATTTAAGAAAATTGATTTAGGTGCACATGGCACAAATCTTTTATAACTTGGGACAATCTTTATTAAAATCTTGTATACAGTTTTACATGTTTGTCATACATGTGGGGCCGGTTAGAAAGCCGGACATGATTAACTGACTCACCACTTATAGAACCCACAAAGGAGTTATCCCCAACTTGTGGGTAATTTAATATTTAGCATTTGCATCTGTCAGGTGCATGCCTGCACCCCGTGCATAGGTCGTGGCCATTAATAACTTAAATGAGCCGAGGATATCCAGGACACGGTCGTTAACCCCCAAATGTTTATGTTATCAAACAATACCGATTAAAACGGGTTATGCGGATTTATTAAATCACAATCCAACAAAATAATCCCATACCCGACCAAGCGGTATTAATATACCGTATCCCAAGCCCGTATAGGGAAAATAAGTTAAAAGTATTTACCTGGTGATAGCAGTAAAATTCCTAAGGTTCTTGAAAGGCACTTTTTACCGGAAGCTATTAATCTGTATAGAAGGTTTAATTAATTCACATAATAAATTTGTGTTGATTATTTGCATCCTCACGGGTTCGGGTGATCTTTGGGTAAATTGGCCAATAGCCCTAGAAACAGTAATTAAAATACAGTTAGAATTAAGTATTCTGCTTAACTTGTCGCTGAAAGGCTCGAGTTAGTTATTAGGTCTCAGTGCAATATATATCTAAGATAGGTTTTGAGAGAAGTCGATCTTATTTCCCTAATTGCATTTGTGTCTAGTAAATCAAGTTAGAACCTAGAATTGCCTTAGATTATCACGCTGAGAGGTAGATAGTCGTATTAGGGCACTTTTAGAATCGTTAGAGGACTGAGAGGAAGTCTAACAGTCGGTATTCACAACAGCCTTGTAGGGTTTCTTCCTAAGAAGGGTCGGGAAGTCTTAGCATTGAAATACCTTAAGGTTTAGTATCTCATGATCCCGGCTCCATACAACAATAGTACCGTTAGAAGTCCATTCTTATTTAAACTGGAGTCAAGTCTAGGTAGTCGTTTAACTCATCTGAATTAATCTTTAGCTCTCTTTTGTATTAGTCCAATTCTTAGTTAATTAATTAGTTTAATATAGATTTCCTTAGTTTTTCCGTAACCCCCCTCCCCAAACAACAAAACAGTTAAGTATAGTTAGGTTAGAGTCAGTCTAGTCAGAGTCTAGTTAACGTAGTCAGTAAAGTCTGGTGGGTTCGATACTCGGACTTACTTAGGCTATACTACATTGACCGGTACACTTGCCGGTTGTGTGGTCTAGGTTTAGAGAGTCTTAGTTATAAATTTAAAACTTAGAGAGTCTAGTTTAGGGTTTAATTTAGTTAATTTATTTAGACCACTTCAAGCACATCAAGTTTTTGGCGCCGTTGCCGGGGACTCTTGGCGATTGCGTTTATTAGCTTTGATTAGACCTAACTGAAAAATCCGTGCTACTTTTAACCCTTGTAATTTATAATCTTCCGATTATTTTCACAAAACGGCTTGTAATTTATAATCTTCCGATTATTTTCACAAACGGCTTCTTATATCCAATTAATCACCCGTTTAGGAATATTTTCTTCACGTGTGGTCATTTAGAGGCCCAAGTTTGGCATGTTGACATTTTTAGTCCTTTCGTTTGCATATTTTCGCTCTTTGTCAACTTTAGTCCCTTAAACTCAATCTTTCGCATATTCAGAGTTTAGGACACGTGTCTATGTATAATTGGACACATTTTTACGTGGTGTTACACTGTATTAGTAACTAACCTAGTTCGTGTGCATTGTTGTTTAAACTAGGTTATCAGGCTTATCAGTAGGCTAAACTCTGCCCGTATAAACTTGCAATGTGAGTCATTCTCTTTTATCAAAAGTATTTTACAATACCTCAAATTACTTTCAAAGTTATAATTACAGGGATTAAGTCGTGGTTATCTTAATCACTGGCTAGTGGGGTATTGTGCACATTACTAATTTCTCACAGTTAGGCTAATCAATCCTAACAGTGATAATCATCACTACTTGGGTGAAAGCTAGGACCCAATAGTGGTATGACCATCGTCACACGGTTGTGACACGGTGCCAGATAAAAATAAGATAAAGACCATTGTAATCGCTCTTATGCTGTAATTAATAGCTATGTGTCGTTTTATTAAAATTAAATGATTCTCCAGTATTTCCCCGCTGACAAAATATTTTTAAAACATGTTTCAGGCGACCTCATGTGAATCAAGAAAAGTGCTACGGAGCACTAATCAAGCTTGAAGTCGTGGCTCAGTTAAATAAATAAACATGTTTTGTAAAATCAGGGAATTTCCTCGGGAAATTCCTCTATTGTAAATTACGGGGTTCATCCCAAATGATGAAATAAAATAATCGGGCATTTTCAAGTTTAAAAGATCCTGTTAAAATCTTCCGCTGCTAAATCAAATAATAAATACCACGGGTTTTTCTGCCCCGCGGCTCCTGGACCGGGTAAAACCGGGACGGGGGCCGTGACAGAAAAAGGTGGTATCAGAGCCACTGATTTAAGCCAATAAAGTATTCTAAAATACTTAATCTTCTGATCGCCATCCTGTGATTCTGTGAAATCTTAGTTACAAGAATTTAACTTAGAATTTTGTGTGTTTCTTCATGTATGCTAACAGCATGAATGAACTATCAGAAGCCTTTCAAAACTTTACTATCCATACTACAGATATGGATACCACTGACACTCTCACAGGCTACCAGGCAAAGATGGAAGAGCCAATGGTATTCCGGGCTCAACCCGAGGATAAACCAAAAGTTAAAAAGAAAAAGAGGTTTGTTGGTTGGAGGCGTGTGCATAGGAAGAAACCAACGATATCGAAGGCGAAGGTTAAAAAGGTTGAGGATCCCAAGGATAAAGGGAAAGGGATCGATATTGGGGAAAGTTCCAAGCAAGCCCAGGAAATGCCATCCTGGGAGGAGTTAGATCAGAAACTGGCACTTAGTGACCTCATCGGACCTGCCGATGAAGACTTTTTTCTATTACCCGGTGGAATCCAAACTCCTAGTAAATTTGGAGCTTGCTATTCCAGATTCCATTGTAAACCCCCAACCTCTACCCGCAAAACTGGAAGAATGGTGGACCACCGACTGGGAATTTCAAAATCTTTTGAATAACCCTAACACCTTTTTCCCTCAATTTAACCCGGAGCCTGCACCAAACCCACCAATGAGCAATGAGAACTTAGCTGAACTCCGCCACTATGGCGAGGAGTTGGTGGATGCAGGGAATAGAATTCGGGAAGTGGGAGAGAAGATCTCCTGGAATTACGACGAGAAGGAACGTCGTTTCTGAAATACCAGTTGACGGGGAAAGTGTGTGGTGGCGTGTTTGTTTAATAATAATAAAATAATAAATAATATAATCTTGTAAAATAACTTAAAAATAAAACTTTTGTAAAATAATCAGTGTGTATGGATGCATACTATTAAATTATATAAAAAAATCGGATAGTCGCAAGGTCGACAATTTTGACTGTACGTGCTAGTGTGATTATGTGTTTTTCTTTTTGTGGTATTTGACTATTTGTTAATTTACAGTATGGGTAAGCAAAGAATTTCGGACATCTATCGTCAACTAGATAATTCACCAAAAGATAAGGGAACCTCATCTCAATCAAATCCCTCAAGATACTCAGCAGATACTAAGGAAGGAATATTTGTTCGTATGGCACAGTTTGAGGAACCACTTACCCCTAAGAAAAGACGTCGGATTATTAGAAAAGGTCAAGAAAAAGAAATGATAATAGATAAGGAAATTCAGGAAATAAGTAATAAAACCCCATGGGAAGACGAACTAGATGAAAAAATGGGCAGATCTCTCTATGTTAGCCACTACAGCCGTAAATGCCAACCTTTAAATTAAGATAAACTGCCAAACCTGGATCAACCAATAAAATTTGATCTTAACACCTTTAACCAGTACTAGCACCCATATCATCTATAAACCAGAAACTCTAGTAAAAAGAAATAGAATAAAAGCATGCCAAGGAGAATATCCCTAGCTAGACTAAAATGCACAACCCTAGTATATTCTAAATTTCAGTTATAAGTTGTAATAAACATGCATATAAATAAAAGTCAGCAATTTTAGTTATACATGTCTGGTGTGATTTCGTGCGATTACTTTAATTGCATTGGTTATATTAGTTTGTACCAATAACTTATATATATATATATATATATATATATATTTAGTTATCAGATGGAACACGTTGTGAATGAACCAGTTAATGAAGTTAATCAATCGGAAAACAATAACGAGGATCACTTCTTAAATCGACAAGATATAGAAAACATTGTCGCTCAAGGAATAGCTAACGCTATTCCAGCAATCGTCGCTGCAGTTAAAAGTCCTGTTGAGCCTTCACAACCTCACCCCAGTAAACGCACGCGCGACGATAATTTCAGTAATAGTGTTAACGGAGGAGGCAATGATGACAATTTAATTCAAGCCCCAATACTCAAAAGAATGAAAGCTGCAACGCCTGGTTGCACTTACAAGGAATTTCTTGCCTGTAAACCAGCTGAATTTGCAGGCACTGAAGGGGCAACAGCCGCACTGCATTGGTTAGGGAAAACGGAAGCAGTAAATAAAATAAGTAAATGTGTGGAGGAGGATAAAGTCATGTATGCTTCTCACCTTTTTAAGGAAGAGGCATTAGAGTGGTGGAATACGGTATTGCAAGCCAAGGGAAGTGATTTGGCTTATGCTATGAATTGGGAAGAATTCAGGCAAATGGTTGAAAGAAAATTTTGTCCTGAATATGAAAAGGAACAGATGACAAATAAGTTCCTGAGCCACCGAATGGTGGATGTTAACTGTCGAGGTTATACTTCGAAATTTTTCGAGTATGCCAGAATTGTGCCAACTCTGGCTTCGCCAGAGCTAGTACTTATTTCTCGCCACATTTGGGGTTTGATTAGCGAGATCCGTAATATCGTCAAGCTGCCAGACCCCGCACAATTGATGATGCGGTGGAATTAGCCAATACTTTGACAGATGAACTGGTACGCACGCGAGAAGAAAACAGAAAGAAGGACCTGGCTCAGAGAATTACCCAAGGATTCCGAGGGGGTAATGTTAGTAACAACTTCAGGAAAAGAGGAACTGGGCAATCTTCCACTATTCCATTTTGCAGGATTTGCAAAAGAAAGCGTTCTAGAAAATGAAGAGGGTATTGCAATTTCTGCAAAATTCCTAGACATCAAGAAGAAGATTGCCGGAGGAAGAAATCGACAATCTGCTTCAACTGTGGAGAAGCTGGACATTTTAGACCAGACTGCCCTAAACTGGTCAAACCAGCTGACAATAGGGCTAAGCCTGCAGAAGGAACTACAAAGAAAAATGCAAGAGCCTTCCAGTTGACTACACAAGAAGCGGATCTGATTCCGGATGTGATAGCGGGTACGTTTCTAGTTCACAACGTGTATGCAAAAGTATTATTTGACTCTGGTGCAAACCAAAGTTTTATAAATACTTTGTTTTTCCAAGCTCTTAAGTTACCTTTAACCAAACTTAAGCAGATTTATACAGTAGAAACAGCCGACGGTAACTCTGTTAGCATAGATCAAGTTTTGTAGGAAGGTAAAATAGAACTTTCAGGTCATTAATTTTCTGCAAACCTGTTACCTATGAACTTAGGTGGATTTGATGTTGTGTTAGGAATGGATTGGTTAGTAGCCAACCATGCTCGAATCCTTTGTGATAAGAATTCCATAGAAATTCATACACCCACAGGAGAAATAATTATGATCGCAGGGGATAAGCCATGAAAGCCAATGAAATTCATTTCAGTCATGAAAGTGGCCAGTTATTCAAGAAAGCAGGGTATGGCATATATGGTTTCGGTAGTTGTTAATGCCAAAAGTAAAGAACTTAAGGACATTCTAGTAGTATCAGAATACCTGGATGTATTTCCAGAAGAACTACCTGGATTACCACCCGATAGGGAAGTAGAATTTAGAATTCATCTAATTCCTGGAACTACACCGATAGCCAAAGCACCTTATCGGTTAGCACCCACCGAAATGTTAGAGTTAAAGAAACAATTAGATGAATTACTAAGCAAAGGGTTTATACAACCTAGTTCATCCCCTTGGGGAGCACCAGTGTTGTTTATAAAGAAGAAAGATGGTTCGATGCGAATGTGTATCGATTATAGGGAATTGAACAAGGTTACGATTAAGAATCGATACCTATTACCTAGGATTGATGATCTTTTTTATCAACTTCAGGGAGCTAGATATTTCTCTAAGATAGATTTACGCTCCGGATATCATCAACTGAATGTACAAGAAGAAGACATACCTAAAACAGCTTTCAGAACGAGGTATGGTCATTACGAGTTTACAGTCATGCCCTCCGGACTAACAAATGCTCCGACAGCATTCATGGACATGATGAATAGAATCTGTAAACCGTATTTGGATAAATTCGTAATTGTCTTCATTGACGACATACTTATTTATTCCAAAAGTCAAGATGAGCATTGTCAGCATCTGCATGCACTCTTAACTTTGTTAAGAAAGGAAAAGCTATACGCCAAATTCTCCAAGTGCGAATTTTGGCTCCAGGAGGTGCAATTTTTAGGGCACATGGTGAATCACGAAGGTATCCATGTAGATCCCTCTAAAATAGAAGCAATCACCAAATGGAAGGTTCCGCAATCAGCTATGGAAGTTAGAAGCTTTCTAGGGTTAGTCGGATACTATAGGCGGTTCATTAAAGATTTTTCTAAGATAGCTGTACCATTAACTAAGCTAACCTGTAAAGCAGTTAAGTTTGAGTGGGGACCTAAGCAAGAAGAGGCTTTTAGAATTTTAAAGCAAAAGTTAACAAATGCTCCAATTCTAGTCCTTTCAGAAGGAACAAAAGATTTTGAAGTATACTGCGATTCTTCTAAATTAGGATTAGGATGTGTGCTAATGCAACGCAAAAAAGTAATTGCGTATGCCTCAAGGCAATTGAAAAAGCACGAGGAAAACTATACGACTCATGACTTAGAATTAGGATCAATCATTTTTGCCCTTAAGATCTGGAGACACTATATGTATGTCAGTAAGTTTACCGTCTATACGGATCACAGAAGTTTAAGGTACATATTTGGGAAAAAAGAGTTAAACATGAGGCAAAGAGGATGGATGGAAATTCTAAGTGACTACGACTGCGATATCCAGTATCACAAAGGAAAAGCAAATGTAGTCGCAGATGCTCTAAGTCGTAAATATCATGAAAAGCAAAAGAGAGTTCGTGCTCTTAGATTAAATTTTCAAGTAGATTTAATGGAACAATTGAAGAATGTTCAGGAAACAACAATCAAGGATAATGCTGAAAGAATGAAAGGATGTATAAAGGAACTAGAGCAAGGTACCGATGGAATTTGGAGATTCCACAAGAAAAGGATTTGGGTGGGTACCTAAATAGGGAAACTTAAGAGACAAGATCTTAGAGGAAGCTCATAAATCTAGGTATACCATACACCCAGGAAATAATAAGATTTACCAAGATTTAAGAAGCAATTTCTGGTGGATAGGAATGAAAAAGGACATAGCTAGATATGTATCTAAGTGTCTAACTTGTTCACAAGTTAAAGCAGAACATCAGAAACCTTCAGGATTACTCCAACAATTAGAAATGCCTGTTTGGAAATGGGAACTAATAACCATGGATTTTGTTACTAAGTTACCCAAAACCAGAAAGGGTAATGATGCGATTTGGGTAATTGTGGATCGATTAACCAAATCAACTCATTTTCTACCAATCAAGCAAACCTTCAGGATTACTCCAACAACGGGGGTAATAACGACGTCAATGGTGCCAGGGGTCGAGTGTTCGTGATTGGTCAGGATGATGCTAGGAATGACCCCAACGTTGTAATGGTTTCGACATCGTTATTGGTATGGATTGGCTACCTCAACATCGAGCAGGGATTCTTTGCAAAGAAAAGACCATCCGCATTCCTTGTGCTAGTTAAGAACCTTTGGTAATTCATGGTGAGAAGCTCCTGGAGCGGCACCTATAGCTCGTGCACCGTATAGCTTAGCTCCATCAGAGTTGAAAGAACTCTCTACGCAACTACAAGAACTCTTGGATAAGGGTTTTATTCGTCCTAGCTCATCGCCTTAGGGAGCTCCAGTGCTATTCGTGAAGAAGAAGGATGGTACTTTCAGAACACTCGACCCCTGGCACCAAATCGCATCACAAGCTCTCGTAGGTTGCCATAAAGTGGGACCCAAATGCGTCCTGTTACGTAATAAGCACCGTCTTCCTTCTGTTCTAAGCGTTGCCTTGAGCCGCGTAGGGCTTCAGCCCTGACGTTTTCTGGTTTCAATGCTTCCACCTGAGCATCTCGTATTTGAGAAGGAAGACTAGACTGTATAGTAAGTTGTAAAGCTCGTACGCGCTTGGGCGCAGTGTCCTTTCGACTGATGGCGTCAGCCACAACATTGGCTTTGCCTGGGTGATACCTGATCGAGCATTCGTAGTCATTCAGTAGTTCGACCCATCGTCGTTGTCGCATATTGAGTTCCTTCTATTTGAAGATATGCTCGAGGCTCCTGTGATCAGTATAGATAGCGCATTTGGTACCATACAGGTAGTGTCGCCATATCTTAAGTGCAAAAACAACCGCTCCCAGCTCCAAATCGTGTGTGGTGTGGTTCTTTTCGTGGACTTTGAGTTGGCGTGAGGCGTAGGCTATAACTTTATCCCGCTGCATCAAAACACAACCAAGACCCTGAATGGATGCGTCGCAGTAAACCACGAAGTCGTCTGTGCCCTCTGGCAATGAAAGGATAGGTGCACTGCAAAGTCTATCCTTTAAGTGCTGAAACGCTAACTCCTGTGCATTTCCCCAATGATAAACAACGCCCTTCTGCGTTAGTAAGGTCAGAGGCTGAGCAATCTTAGAAAAATCCTTAATGAACCTCCTGTAGTAACCTGCCAATCCCAAGAATTGGCGAATTTCCGTTGACGTACGAGGCGCAGGCCAATTCTTAATCGAGTCTACCTTAGATGGATCTACATGAATCCCATCCTGGTTCACCACATGGCCTAAGAAATGGACTTCACGAAGCCAGAAGTCGCATTTTGAAAACTTGGCGTACAGCTGTTCTGTTCGAAGGAGTTCCAAAGTAAGTCGTAGATGCTGCTCGTGTTCCTCCTGACTCTTTGAATAGATTAGAATGTCGTCGATGCAAACTATGGCGAACTTGTCTAGGTAAGGCTTGCACACTCGATTCATGAGGTCCATGAAAACCGCAGGTGCGTTTGTCAGCCCCAAAGGCATAACCAAAAACTCATAGTGTCCATATCGAGTTCTAAAGGCTGTTTTGGAGACGTCCTCTTCTCGGACTCTCAGCTGATGCTGATCTCAGATCAATCTTTTAATAGTAGCTCGACCCTTGCAGCTGGTCGAACAAGTTGTCAATGCGTGGAAGAGGGTAGCGATTCTTCACAGTCACCTTGTTAAGTTCACGGTAGTCGATGCACATTCTGAAAGTACCATCCTTCTTCTTCACGAATAGCACTGGAGCTCCCTAAGGCGATGAGCTAGGACGAATAAAACCCTTATCCAAGAGTTCTTGTAGTTGCACAGAGAGTTCTTTCAACTCTGATGGAGCTAAGCTATACGGTGCACGAGCTATAGGTGCCGCTCCAGGAGCTTGTCACCATGAATTACCAAAGGTTCTTAACCAGCACGAGGAATGCGGACGGTCTTTTCTTTGCAAAGAATCCCTGCTCGATGTTGAGGTAGCCAATCCATACCAATAACGATGTCGAAACCATTACAACGTTGGGGTCATTCCTAGCATCATCCTGACCAATCATGAACACTCGACCCCTGGCACCATTGACGTCGTTATTACCCCCGTTGTTGCCTCCGTTGTTGTTCCCGCTTCCTTGGTTGTGGTTCTGATTCTGGTTCTGGTTCAACTGTGGGCAGTGTCTCATGAAGTGACCTTCAGCACCACACTGATAACATCCCTTGTTATCCTGCTGTTGCTGCTGATTCTGTGGAGCTTGTGGCTGCTGTTGTCGATTCTGGTTTGCAGGACGTGAGCTTCTGCAATCCTTGGCTCCATGACCAAGCTTGTTGCATCTCTGACAATGATCTTTGTTGCACGATCCGCCATGGTGCAATTTACATCGATTGCACTTAGGGTGGTTTCCCCTATATCCACCTTGACTTCGATTACCAAAAGACTGCTGCCTGGCGCTCCTGTACTCATCCGTTTTTCGCTGCTGCGACTGAGGCTGAACCGAAGTGGAAACCTTGCTCGAATTTTCATCCCACTTGCATTTGTTGTCACTGGGAGCATCCGAAGTAGTTGTAGCAGCATTAATACGTTTCGGCAGTTTATTCTGTTCCACTGCTTGGTCTGTGAGACGATGAGCAAGACGAGTAACATCCTGGATAGTAGCAAGGTTTGCAGTAGTCACAAGGCTTTGAATTTCTGATACTAGGCCTTTGAGGTACAGCTCAAGGCGCTTGATGGGAGGATCCACCATAGTTGGACATAACACTGCCAGTTCGTGGATCGTTTCGTGTACGCTTCTATCTCTGACCCCGTCACCTTCAGGTTAAAGAACTCCACTTCCAGCTTGTGGATGTCATCACGACTACAGTATTCACGTTTGATCAGTTCCTTAAAATCATTCCATGGGGTGGCATTAGCAGCCGCCAACCCCGGCATCTGAACTTGCGCGTTCCACCAAGTTAGCACAGTGCCTTCGAGAGTATCAGTGGCATATTTCACCCCACGAGCCTTGGAGTGTAACACCTGTGCCTCCACGACCATCAAACAAATACCAAACCAATGAAATATTGTATTTCATACTTTGGATTTGTATAAATATGTGTATCATTTGCACATATCAATTTTTGTTCAATTCCAAACTCTAAATCGCTTTCTGGAAGGTTATACGCGCACCAATGCGTAAATATAACCAGTTTAATGCAACAAACACTCCGGAATAGTGACATTGGCTTAACATACCTTAAATAACCTTTACATAACTTAGAAATAAGTTTTGAAGGCTTTGGTATGGCAAAATCAAGTTAAATCGCTTACAGGGACTAAACTTGACAAACTACGAAAGTATGTCAATTTTAACTGTAACAGACATTTCGGAGCATGACCATAAGTTAAACATACCATAAATATCCTTCACATAGCTTAGAAATAGGCTTTGAGGGGTTCGGTATGCTAAAACAAACTTTTGGGTCATTCAAGGACTAAAAGCGTCAAAAAGTGCACAAGTTTGCATTTTCGCGCATAACTTACGTTCTGAATACATCCGGACATCCAAAAATTTATGTAAGCACTAAAATATTTTATTTTAGTGTTTGGCATAAGAAAAATCCATTCGTCACGCATTTTGGATCGTTTTTCGCGCTTATGCGCATTCCGTCGTAATTAACCGAACAACGCAATCGTACGGCCAAACGAACCGACATCTGAGATATTTTTGAACACATTTTAAGTTCCCTATACTTTAACTTCATTTTAGAGCTTTGAAATGGGGTTAACGGGCCTTAAACGTGTCGAAAATGACCTTATTGCATAACAGGGACTAAAATGGTAATTCTGCCAAACTTGTATGCCTACGATGCGCATGCACTTTTGCCCTACGATGCGTAGGGGGTCTGCAGACCAGATGCAGAGTACTTAACAGCCTGTTTGCAGCAGTTTAATTCACAACCACACACTCACATTTGTCTAGTCAGCTGATAAGAACCCATTTGTAGTTACCACAACTTTGCAACACATGTACGGGTAGGATTCGATCACGTTATTCCATGAAACGATCTTAACGGTGGACCAAAAACTATATATACCCATTCACCCCCATTGCAAAACTCACTAGAATCCTGATTTGAGGAGCTCTAAGTTGAAACCTTTGTTTCATACCTGAGATTCTTGAATCGAGATTAGCATTCGGGGACCCTTCGTAAGTATTCTTTCGTTCTTTTCATTCTTTTATTGCTTTTCGAGTCCGAAAGTCAAACTTTGTTTGACTTTCAGCGTTGACCAGTTATGGTCAATGCGAAGTTCGTTTGAACTTCGCAACGTGATTGTAATCACGATGGTTATAGTCCCTTGGGACTATGCTTACTGATTACCACGTTGTCTAGGGTCGTAAGGGTAAGCGATCTGATAAATCGCTTATACCTTCGAACCCGACCCAGTTTGGTCGATCATTAGGATCCGACCAAATACATTAGGTGACCATAGTATATAGGGAATAACCTTCCGAGGTTATACCCTATGGTCGCTTCGTTTAAGTAGTTGTATGATAGGTAGTTTATATGCCTTAGGTAAATTACCAGAATACCCTTTTCATATATAATTGGTAATTAAGCATATGTAACCTAAACTTTCGTCACATAACTGATTATGTAACATGTTTAGGCATATAACACTTGTCATAGGACTAGTTAGACGTCTCAAACGCGCTTTGCGCGCACGACGCGTTAAAGTAGCGTAAGCTACCTTAATGGGTCGCGATGGGTCGAAATCACTTAGGTTAGTCTCAATGTAGTATGTAGGAGTTGTTAAACCATATCATATGAGTTCCAATACTCATTTGGTTTACCAAGCCTCATCCTATCCGATCTCCCGATTTAGGTCCGGTTTATTTATATGGTTTTAGACTGCCGATTGATTCCGTGCTCCCTCTAGCTTTGCTTGGTTGTTGTTCAAGATCTCTAAGCATTCTCAGGCGAGTACATTATTCCCCTATGTTACTGCTTTCAATTGTTTTGGGGTGATTCATATGTGCTAAATGTTTTCAAGGTTTTAACGATGGTATCAAAACAATTTTCAATGTTATAACGATGGTTTCAAAAACCATTAAGACGATTTATACAAAACTAATAACGATTTCGATAATGTGAACGAACTTGTTGGTTGGGTTACATAACAAATGACATTCATTAGCAATGATCAAGCCGACCAGTATTAGGTTATGGTACCATAGGATCTGACAAATCCCGTTATCTTACTGCACCCGTGGTTATGTGTGTGGGTGGTGGGTAGCGACTGAATCTGTAATTATTAACTTACCCTTTGGTAAGGGTTTGTTAATGCGAAAACGAGAAGCGACGAGGTAACCGAGTCACGAAGGTTTGAATGTTATTAGCGAGACGACCATATAAGTAGTTTCACGACCTAAAACGAATTATACGATTTGGGTAAACGATTGGTTTTCACGCGATGTTTTAACGATTTGGGTAAACGATCGGTTTTCACGCGATGTTTTAACGATTTGGGTAACCGATTGGTTTTCACACGATGTTTTAACGAATTGGGTAAACGATTTTGAAACGATGTCACACAAACGAGGTTTTCGATATGATATAAACTATACGAGTTTTTAACAAGATTTATTAACAAGTTTTATTAACGATTTATTTCGAGATGTTTCATAACTTGCTTTACTAAAACAAATGTTTCTGGGTTAAGAGTCATGGCTACGAGGTTTTATAAACTATAACCCGCTTGATTTGAGTTGGTTAATTTAGTTGCAATATTATACTCTTTTCAAAACAAGGTTTTTAATAAAGTATTGCAACATCTAAACTAGCCATGATTTCGACACTCCTACAAAACCTATGTACTTGCCAACATTTCTTTGATGACCTCGTTTTCACATGTGTTTCAGGTATTGTTGAAAGATATCAATTGATAGGATGCATGCTCACATAGGACTGGACAAGGCCTTAGTGACTAAATAACAATGATAGACTATGTTTAAATTGTGTATTTAGATTTCCAGACGATGTAATTATTAAATGTTTAATAAAACGAAACACTTTTTGGTATCCATGGTTATGAAACATTAATTCTGTTACAACACTCCCCGATGTTTCCGCCACGTTTTGTATGTTCTACGTGGTCGGGGTGTGACAGAAAAGATGGTATCAGAGCCAATGGTTATAGGGAATTAGGTTATTAGTAATGCTTTGACCTAGTCTATAACCTTCTTAGGACCCTAACGCGAGTTTACTTGCGTTTAGTCATAAAACAATACTATCACCTATCCTTAGGAGACGACCACAACAAGAACATAAAATTTCAAAACCGCTTTGAAAACTAATCATCTGTTCTAGGATGATTGATTACTAGGTTTTGAACCCTCTATTGTAAGGTTTTGAACCCTCTGTTATATGGTTTTGAACCCCTTTGAGTTTTCAAAATCTCGTCAAGGTTTTGGGTTTTAAATAATGTGAACACGTACAAACTGGAAGGGTGAATGCCTGTATTCTGGGTTTTCTGTCTAGGCAAGCACTTCGTATACATCTCATCAGACGCGAGACCAGTTGTGCTTACCTGGGAATTCTTGGGATGAGTGTTAACTTATAGGCGAGCATGTCTTCGCAATACATTATTTTTGACCTATTTACTTTGATTAATCACCGGGGTCGTTTGTTGCTTTGTAGTAACAAACAAATGACCACTATCCTTGCTTTCATCAGATTTGTTCATCTCATTCTTTTCATCAAATTCTCTCACTCGTTTCATTTCATGTTTCCTCTTTTAGACAATGCCTCCTCGACGCGATGCTCGAACCGATGCTCGGACTTTTACTATTGAAGAACTCGCAGCCCTGATCTCTCAGCAGGTGGCTGCTGTGCTTCCCGGGGTTGTAACCCAAGTCCACGAGATATATAACAACGGCAATAATAACAACAACAATAACGCACAGTGTAAATACAAGGATTTTAACCAGGCTAAACCACTCAAGTTTAGTGGTTCTGAAGGAGCGACTGGGCTTCTTCAATGGTTCGAGAGCATTGAGAATACTTTTCGCCACGTGCAGTGTCCTGACAATCGCAGGGTCGAGTTTTCTTCGAGTGTGTTTCAGAAGAGGGCTCTCACATGGTGGAACGGGGTTATGAGGGATCGTGGTGCAGAAGTTGCTCTAGCACAGACATGGGCTGAACTTAGGGCCCTTATGATGAGGGAATTCTGTCCTCGTCATGAGCAGCGAGCTTTGGAGAAGGAATTTGATGAGTTGAAGCAAGATAGTAGTGAGCACAGGGCGTATACTGATAGGTTTGAGGAGTTGAGTCTGCTTTGCCCGACAATGGTTACCCCACTTGACAAGGCTATCGAAAGGTACATCGACGGCCTACCTGACTCGGTACAAGACATCCTTACTGGTAGTAGCCCTACCACACTTCGTCAGGCGATCGAGTTAGCTGCGACATTGACTGAGTCGCAGATTCGGAAGAATAAGTTACACAGAAAGGGTGACAAGGGTAAGAAGTAGGGGTCTGACAAGGAGGATAGCAAGAAAGGTCAAAACAAGAAGGGTAAGGAAGGTGATACGTCAAAGAAATCAAAGAAGCGGAAGGGTGCCCAAAATTTTGCTGTTACAGCACAGACTGCTCAGAACTTGCAAAACCCACCGGCACAGCCAGCTGCAAAGAAGGCATATGCTGGTACCGCACCACATTGTGCCCGTTGCAACGGTCATCACGTTGCACAACAAGATTGCAAGAAATGCACAACGTGTGGTAGACTTGGGCATTTGGCCAATATTTGTCGTCTGGGACAAAATCAGGCTGCTCAGGTTCAAGCTCAGGTTCAAGGGAATGCTGCGAGATTCCCACTGGGTTCATGTTTCAATTGCGGAGAGATTGGTCATTTCCGCCACAACTGCCCAAGACTGGTGAATGCAAATGCTAACGCAAACCCGAATGCGAACGTCAACGTCAATGTGAATCCAGCACGTGGACGAGTGTATAACATTAATGAGGCAATCAATGATGAAGAACAAGTAGAATTTTGAAATTCCTCTGGTTGTTATCTTGTAACATTTAAAGACAATGCGGTTGTTATATAAATAAAAATTTGTGGTTTTTATTTTTTTTCAACTAATGCAATTATATGAATGTTTGATCCAACCTTATGATGTCAACACAAAGACAAATTACTCGTGTGGTTCTGTCATTTTTATGATCACTTGTGACCTCCCCAAGAACCTTAAACGCTTGTTTCTTTTAAATCAAAAGCCCAAAGTTATTTACGAAAAGGATATGTTGCTTTTCTAGCACATGTCACCGAGGAGAAAGGCTAGAGCAAGAGTATTCAGGATATTCCGATTGTTCGGGATTATCCAGAAGTGATTCCTGATGAACTGCCTGGTTTGCCTCCAGTTCGTCAAGTCAAATTTCATTTTGACC
The DNA here is from genome assembly GCA_030545235.1 of Helianthus tuberosus. Taxonomy (NCBI): domain Eukaryota; kingdom Viridiplantae; phylum Streptophyta; class Magnoliopsida; order Asterales; family Asteraceae; genus Helianthus; species Helianthus tuberosus. The sequence goes on from CM060400.1 coordinate 18,509,606, forward strand.
TTGTACCCAATACCAACCCAATTGCGAAAGCACCTTATAGTCTTGCACCGTTCGAGATGCAAGAATTATCAAAACGGCTTTCTGCACGAAGTATGGCCATTACGAGTTTATAGTCATGCCTTTTGGGTTGACAAACGCTCCAGCCATCTACATGGACTTAATAAATAGAGTCTGCAAGCCTTATTTGGATCAGTTCGTCATTGTTATTAATGACATCTTGATCTATTCATATCCCGAGCCGATCACGATCAACACTTTCGTTGACATTGGAACCCCTAAAGAAGGAACAAACTTTTCGCTAAATCCTCCAAGAGGAAATTTTGGCTTAAAGAAGTTCAGTTTTTGGGTCATGTAGTCAACAAGCAGGGTATTCATGTGGATCCATCCAAATTGCAAACAGATGTTAAAACCATTGTTTGTTATTGTACTTCTTTACAAAATTACATAGAATTCAAGAAAACGAAACAAACACTTAAAGAACTATAATTTAACACATAATCTAATCGGGCAAAGCAATCTATTATCTAAGAATTCACTGATTCTTACAACATGAAACAAACTCATAATGAAATACTAAAGTTACATAAGAACCACTGATAATTAAATACTAAATTTGAATCCGTTGTAGATGATGAACCGCTACTGATACTAAACAGTCGTTTTCCTTTGATTAATCAAACTCTAGCTACATAAAGTGCAAACAGTCGTTTTCCTGAACAGATGTTTAAGTTAATAACATCTACTGTTCAACCTAACAGGGGTTTCCATTAACTATTGACCAAATTGCAAACAGATGTTAAAACCACTGTTTGTTATTGTACTTCTTTACAAAATTACATAGAATTCAAGAAAACGAAACAATCACTTAAAGAACTATAATTTAACACATAATCTAATCCGGCAAAGCAATCTATTATTTGAGAATTCACTGATTCTTACAACATGAAACAAACTCATAATGAAATACTAAAGTTACATAAGAACCACTGATAATTAAATACTAAATTTGAATCCGTTGTAGATGCTGAACCACTGCTGATACTAAACAGTCGTTTTCCTTTGATTAATCAAACTCTAGGTACATAAAGTGCTTGTCTTTAACAGGACCTTGTCTTCAACAGTGGATAGGCCTCATCAGTCTTTGTTCATAAAGAGCTCCTTTAAAACAAACTTTATGCTTCTTTTAATACAAAAAAGGTAGGAAACACCATTACTCTAGACTCTCTAGTAACATAAAATCTTATCTTACAACAATAGCAGATCCTTTCTTGCGTTTAGTAGGAACTACTATGGGTTCTCCATCATCATCTTCTGCACAAGTCAATTATAATCATCATCATCATTTAGACATAAGCAAAAATTATTTTAACTATAAATTTAATAATCATTCTTTGTGTTTAATTAAACTTTATGCTTCTTTGAATACAAACCTATAATAACCCGCAGCAGATTGTGTGGATTTCAAACAACTGTGATTAGACTGAAATATAAACCGAGAATTAGAGTATATCACTTCAAAATAAAAAACTCAAAATTGAAAATCAGAGTAGCAAAAAACACATACTTTAAACGATGTTGGAACAATAATACTGGAAACAACCGTGGAACAATCATCATCATTATATGAGAATACCCTTAATTTATGGAACCTGTAGAATGAAATGCTCCACTGTTGGATTATTAACTTTCAACCTCACTTTTCCTAAATTTATCAATTCTAATTTTCAACAGGATGTAATACAATTATTACCTTAATTAAGATATCTTCAACTACAAACAACAATAGCAAACAACATCAAACAATAATAGCAAACAACATCAGACAATAATAGCAAACACCTGATGTTGAATCCACTGTAGATGCTGAACCACTGCTGTTACAAACAGATAATACCTCGAGAACTGGAAATGAAACTCTAATTTCAGAAAGAATAATGGCTGAACATACTCAAACATCAATAATCAACAGATGTTATACTCATATCATCACCATCTAGAAAAAACGCTAATTTCAAAACATATTCAAACATACCAGCTTATGGCAGAAATCTATCCGCAGCTAAGCGGATTTCAACTTTGATGACAACAACCCTGGAACCATATGATTAGATTACGAGTAGAAATTAGGATTAGTGTAAATAAGAGGAAATCATGAAAGTATTTCAACTAAAAAAAGAACAAACCTTTTGATGAAGTAATCGATGAACAAAAGAAGATTTTATGGTGGCGTCTGAAGAAGATTAAGGTTTGGATGGAAAGAATTATCTCAATAATTTGCAGGGTTTGTGAAATTTGAATTTGAATCGCCTGAATATATAGAGAGAAAGAACCCAAGGTTTGTAAACAAAGATTAGAAGTGAGAAGAGAGATTATATAAGGAAAAGGGGATGGCACTGTTGGGCGGGAAAAGAGAGCTGAGGATGCCCTAATCAAGTGACACGTGGCCCAAATAACTTTCATTTATTATATGTAATAGACTAGATTTACCACCCGCCGCAATGCGGCGGGGATTCAATAGTTATATATCGTGTTATATGAAAGCCAAATGTTTCTCACATGACCACGAGCTTGTGTGTAAAACCAAAAAAAAAAAGATAACTAAGTCGATATCTAACTCGTATGTTGCGACAGACCTATCAAACGGGGAAAAATAGACGCGCTGCGACAGACATGTCAAACAGGAAAAAAATAGATGAACAAACGTTGATCCCCACACGCACATTGCGGCGTGTTAAGTCAGAAATTTAGAACGACACGTTAAACGGAGAACTTATGAAAGATGAAAAGTATATAAGAGACTAAAGTTGAAAGTAAAAAAAATGTTGAGATTAAATTGCAAAAGATAAAAAACTTTGGATTGAAAGTAAAAAAAAGTTAAAGGGGTTAAATTGCAAAAGATGAAAACTTTTTAATTAGAAGTGAAAAATCAAATTAATCAAAGGGGTTAAAATACCAAAGATTGAAACGTTAGACTTAAATTGTCAAAGATTGAAACTTTAGACTTAAAAAGGAATATATAATAAAAGAAACAGACAGTTTATAAATTACTTAAATTTAATAAAATCGAGTTAGAAAAAAATAACTAAGTCGATCTCTGACTCGCACGTTGCGACAAACCTATCAAACGGGGAAAAATAGACGCGCTGCGACAGACATGTCAAACAGGAAAAAAATAGATGAAAAAACGTTGAACCCCACACGCACGTTGCGGCGTGTTAAGTCGGAAATTTTGAACGACACGTTAGACGGAGAACTTATGAAAGATGAAAAGTATATAAGAGACTAAAGTTGAAAGTAAAAAAAAATGTTGAGATTAAATTGCAAAAGATGAAAAGCTTTGGATTGAAAGTAAAAAAAGTTAAAGGGGTTAAATTGCAAAAGATGAAAACTTTTGAATTAGAATTGAAAAATCAAATAAATCAAAGGGGTTAAAATACCAAAGATCGAAACTTTAGACTTAAATTACCAAAGATTGAAACTTTAGAGTTAAAAATGAATATTTAATAAAAGAAACAGATAGTTTATAAATTACTTAAATTTAATAAAATCAAGTTAAAAAAAATAACTAAGTCGATCTCTGACTCGCACGTTGCGACAGACCTATCAAACGGGGAAAAATAGACGCGTTGCGACAGATATGTCAAACAGGAAAAAAATAGATGAAAAAACGTTGAACCCCACACGCACGTTGCGGCGTGTTAAGTCGGAAATTTAGAAAGACACGTTAAACGGAGAACTTATGAAAGATGAAAAACATATAAGAGACTAAAGTTGAAAGTAAAAAAAATGTTGAGATTAAATTGCAAAAGATAAAAAGCTTTGGAGTGAAAGTAAAAAAAATTAAAGGGTTTAAATTGCAAAAAATGAAAACTTTTGAATTTGAAGTGAAAAATCAAATTAATCAAAGGGGTTAAAATAGCAAAGATCGAAACTTTAGACTTAAATTGGCAAAGATTGAAACTTTAGAGTTAAAAAGGAATCAATTAAACAAAAGAGATAAATAGATTTAGTTAAATTGATATTTAATATTATTATTACTTAATAAAAGAGATAAATAAAAAAATAAGAGTGAGAAATTACCAGAGAATGACATGTGTCCAAAAAAGATTTTTGTTTATTAGTATAGAAAGATAAATATAGACAATAGACAATTTAAATTTCCCCAAAACTGATATTCCCTTCCATTCTGTTCGTTCCACCCCAGCAAACCGTCCTCACATGATAAAACCCTAGGGTGCGAGTTTATTCAACCTGTGTATCGTCTTTGATCACCGTGTTCAGCTTTATAAAACCCTAGGGTTCGACTTTATTCAGAAGTTGTTTTCATTGACAAAATTCGGCTATTTGAGGCTTGATTGTTCGATTAAAAACCCTAATTTAATGGTTACGGTAATCCTCCGGTCCACGACGGTTGCGACGACGGTTCCGGCAGCATGGAGTTCTGAATTCTCTCCACCAATGGTCTCTTGTTTTTCTGGCGTCGTATATTCACGAGCAGACTATGAACGCTCCATTGGATTAGTATCCGCTGGATACGGTGAGTTCTGTTGATGCATCTAACCGCTGTACGTTTTGTTGAATGTGTTAATCAAATAGCATGTATAGGTTTCATCTTAGTTTTTGGATCACTTATATGTCTATATTGGCTGATGACCTGTTGTATATACATGTATTAGGATTTGATTTCTGATATGTTTTTCAAAAGTGAACGGTTTGAAGATGCACACCAAGTGCTTGATGAAATGCTTCAACCAAACATTTTTAATGGTACTTGTAATTAGCAGCTAAGAAAGCTAGAGAGAATCAGATTCTTTCCAACTTCTATAGAGCCTTGTGGAGAGTTTTAAAAGAATACAAGAATATGTTAGAGGTAACCACTATTACTTACTTGAAATAATACATTTTATGTTCGATCGAATATTTAGTTAATTGCTGATAACATAGAACAATTAATTGGCAGGTAATTAGCTAGTTGTGTGTGGATTTAATCAGCGTTTATGCTAATGACCACTATTTTTGGTAGAGCAATAATAACTGCATGTGCAGTTGTTAGAAAAACCCTAGACTTCAAGTAAATTTGCCCGTAAGTGAGCAGACTTTTTTTTGCATTATTTATTCTCTGGTCTTTATTTTTACTTTATTTTTGCATTATCAGTTTAGGATGACTCCACACCTTGAGTTATTATATATCTATGGATGTAAAGAATTAGTAGAACTCCACTTGCCTGCTGAGTGTTCGAGCCTCAAATTCCTCTACCTCCGTCGTTCTAAGGTGAGTAACCTTAACCTTGGGATGACTCCACATCTCAAAAAGTTGAATTGTGAAGGATGTTATGACTTTGTAGAACTCCACATGCCCGTTGAATTTTTGAATCTCAAATCCATAGATCTCAGTGGTACCAAGGTGAGTAAACTTAACCTTGGGATGACTCCACATCTCGAGAAGTTAAATCTTGAAGGATGTAATGATTTTGTAACACTCCACATGCCTGTTGAATGTCCAAAGCTCAAATTTCTTAACCTTAAAGGTTCTAAGGTGAGTATTCTTAACCTTGGCTTGGGATGACTCCACATCTTGAGGAGTTAAATCTTGAACAATGTAATGAATTTGTAGAACTCCACTCGCATGTTGAATGTCTAAACATCAAATCCCTCGATCTTAGTGGTTCTAAGTTGCGTAACCTTAACCTCGGGATTACTCCAAATCTTGAAAGCTTAAATCTCAAAGGATGTTATGACTTTGTAGAACTCCACATGCCTGTTGAATGTCCAAAGCTCCAATTCCTCTGCCTTGGTGGTTCTAAGGTGAGTAACCTCAATCTCGAGATGACTCCACATCTCAAGGAGTTTGATCTTGAAGGATGTTATTACCTTCAAGAAATTCACGCTCCTTTGGGTTGTCTAAAAAATCTTGTCTACTTTAACTTCAATGGTTGCTCAAGGTTTGAACAATTTGCTGTTAACAAACGGTATGAAGTACATGACCGTTATGATGTAGTTAGACTGAACCTATTTGCGGAGTCCCTTGATATATGCCCACTGCATCCAGAAAGTAATTTGCCTAAGTTTCAGTTTAATTGTATATATTGGGAACCTCTAACCTCATCGAGTGGAAATATTGAGAAGCTTATATCTTTTGGTCTATGTGCTTGCACAATCCTTGAGTCATTTTCAACAAGCATTTGTGGTTTACAACATTTAAGAGAGCTCACTCTTAAAGGCAGTATTCCGGAGGTGCCCAATGATTTGTACCAGTTACAAAGTCTAGAGAAGCTACGTTTGTGGATGAAAGAGATTAAGCGTCTTCCGGATAGCATTTGTATGTTGAAACGTTTGTAATCACTCGACTTAAGTGATTGTAGATCCTTACAAGATATCCCAAACAGTATCTGTAAGATGGAAAGTTTAAGATATTTAAATCTCCAATTTTGTATACAAGTTGAAAAATTGCCCAAGGAATTTGGAGATATGAAACGCTTGAATATGTTAAACATAGAAGGTGCGGGAATAAGACATCTTCCATACAGCATTTTTCTATTGAAAGGTCTGTGGATTATTGGGTCTAGGGGGCAGCTTGAGTCCTGTGGTTTTATTAATGTAATCTCAAGATCCTGCTATGTACCGCTGTGAATAACAGGGACATTCTGTTAGTAAGTTGGGATTTAAGAAGAAGTATTCAAAGTGTCTTTGAATATATATGTTTCTGATTTATAGAATGTAACAGTGACATTCTCTTTTTGCTTAACATGTTGTAAACCGATTACTGAACAAAAAATGATTATTTGTGGTTAACTGACTGACTGAACCAATCGGTTGAACAACCCGCAGCGCATAACCTACACCTTTTGATCGTGGTTCTGTTGGAGGATAAAATCTACACTGCACACTAGTAAGTCCCATAGCATGTTAATTATTGGTTGAAGCTCTTATATCCGAATAGGGTTGTTCATGAGCCGAGCCGAGTCAGTGCAAGCTCGAGCTCGGCTCGATTATAAGCTGAGCTGGCTCGGTTTGGATTTGAAACCGGGCTGAAAATCTAAGCTCGGACTCGGCTTGGTTTTAAACCGAGCTGGCTCGGCCCGGCTTGGTTTGGCTCGATTTTATAAAGAAAAATTAATACATAACTCTTAAAATTCAGTAGTCTAAAATGTTATTCAACTAACAACACAAAGAAGGTTTAAATTTCAATGGAATACAATATTAGTTTATTAGCATGATAATTAACCTTCAAATATGTCATAGATATCAAATTACACTCCTAAATACATGTAAATAATAATCAGTTTTTTTTTTGTAATATATTATAATGTTTTTAATATTAAAATATATTACAAGTAAAATAAGCCGAGCCGAGCGACCAACCGAACCAATTCGGCTCGTTACGAGCCGAGCCGAGCTAGGCTCATTTTCTAACCAAGCCGAGCCGGCTTGGCTCCTTTTAAAACTGAGCCATATCAAGCAAGCTTTTTCCGAGTTAAATCTAAGTGAGCCCCAAATCTCGAGCTTTTTGGAAAAAAATTGTTGATAAAAAATTGGATCATTTCCATAATATAAATTAGCAACACAATGTTGAATTGTGTTGTTGTACCCCAAGCATGGGGTGTTTTTCTCAAAAAAAATATTGTGATTTTTCACTTTTAACCCAAATGTTTTCATCTTTTGTATTTTAACCCTCTTAAATTGTTTACTTTTAACACAAAACTTTTCATCTTTTGTAATTTAACCCAAAACTTTTTTATTTACAACTTTGGTCCCCATACTTTTTATCTTTCGCAAGTTTTTCGTTTTACGTTTCGTTCTAAAATTTGCGAGCTAATACGTCGCAATGTGCGTGTGTTTGTTCAACGTTTTTGGTCTATTTTTTCACATTTGACAGGTATGTTGCAACGTGTCTATTTTCCCCCTTTGGCAAGTTCACCGCGACGGGAGGATCCTACATCGACTTAGTTATTCTTTTCTACGTTATTTTGCGAGTTAACATGGCGCAACGTGCGTGTGTGGTTCAACGTTTTTATGTCTATCTTTTCTACGTTATTTTTTATATGTTATATGTTTCAGTCTTATTTTTTCGCATTAACACGCCGCAACTTCAGTGTTGGTGATCTCTACCAGCAGTGTGGTATCGATGTTATTCGGCATAGTTTTAGGCCACCGCCGCAACGCGGGTTGCTTAATTCTAGTTATTTTCAATTTTAGTGTTTGTATTATATATTATCTTAGATGTGTATGGAAAAGAGAGATAAAAGTGTGCCGACTTGATCCATTTTGACATGTAATAAAAATTTACCCAATTGGGATCGACCTATGTTTTTTTTTGTCATCTTTGGGTAGTAAGACCACCCGTAGTGGGCGTCTTCTCCCCCCTAAACACACCTAAAAGTAAGCTTGATTGATAAGAAAAGGTGTTTGATTTAGGGTGAGGGTATTGACACACCCCCCCTTTTTGTGTGCACACCCCCCAGAGGTGGCATATAGGGCAATAAGGGGCGTATACAGTGTGAAAGCAATTAATGTGCCAGAAAAAGTGTTTTGATAAGCCTCACATTGCCCTATGAGAGGCATATAAGGTTGTGGTAGTTGGAGCATTAAACCCTATACGCCTCTCATTGAGCAATGAGAGGCTTATCGGCACGACTTTTGATGATTTTAAGGTATAATTACTGACATGAAAGGAGTTCAGTTTGAAAAAGCGTGAAAGTGATATGACCCTTATCGACCTATACGACCATTATCGAGCAAAAATGTTTGTTTACCCAAGCATACGGGATTTATGGCTTCCAAATTTTTTCAAACTCGCAAAATTCCGACTGAACTCCTGAAGATTCTTAACTAAAAAATTTGGTTGAGACCGTGAAGCATAAAGATGTCGTTTTGGGGCATTGGTAATATTTTTGGCGAAGATTCGAACCAGTCGTACGTCTCCGAAAGCGTTTGGTTATCCGGCGTTGATCGAGGTGAGGAGGAGGTTGTGTCCGTGCCTCGTTGTGATGACGGGGGTGTGCGACCCACGTTACCTGACTTGAACCAGGTGTTTATAGATGAGGGGGAACCATCTTACAATATTGCCCAAAGTTATCCGCGACACGAATACGGGACTTACCATTCGTATACGGAAAACAAACACAAGTTAGAGTATGAGGAAGGTGCTAAGGAGTATGAGAAAAATGATAAAGAAGTCGAAGAAGGTGCTAACGACTTTGAGGAAAATGATAACGAAGTCGAGGAATGTGCTAAGGACTTTGAGGAAAATGATAACGAAATCGAGGAAAATGTAATGTACTTTGAGGAAGATGTTGACGACGACGAACCTGCTAACGAGGAAGGTGTTCACGACGACGAGCGTGCTAACGAGGAACCTGCTAACGCGGAAGGTGCTAATGACGAGAAAAAAACAAAAAAAAGGTATGACATAACCGTCAATTACGTGTTATTCGTGTTACATAATGTTGATATAATTTTAGAGTGGATAAAATGATTTTGTATACGTGTTATTCGTATGTATATAATTTTTATTAGGTAGGAGAAATCTAGAAAATGTTTGACCCATCCCGACCTTAACCCGAACCCGACCTGAAATTGTGTCATACATATTAACCCGATTTCGTTATCATTTTGATGAAATATTATATATATGTTCTGGTGATATATTTTGTTAAAAATAGATTACTTAGGCTTGTAAATGAACCGAACGAACACGAACGAGGCATGTATACTGATTAAAAATAGAAAATGTATGACACGAAATTTCATACAAACCCTAAAATGTGTCATACATATTAACCCGAACCCGATGTTGAACCCGAGTTTTTTTATTGTTTTTTTGACAAATTAATATATTAATTTCATTTATGTGGATTTCTAATGAACCTTTTTTTTGAGGTATTTGGGTCACTTGAAGAATTGAAGAATTGGGTATACAAAAGAGAAGTTGCGAAAGGTTACGTCATTGTCACCCAACGAACGAGGAAAAAAGGCGAAGGTGCGTCAGCAAGGACAGTGAAGATATGGTTGCAATGCGATCGTGGCGGCGAACCCAAAAGTAAAGCATCAGTTCGGCGTTCCGGTAGCAAAAAGGTTGGCTGTCCTTTTAGTTATTATTATTATTATTATTATTATTATCATTATGTTTTATTATTATTATTATTATTATTATTATTATTATTATTATCATTATAGTTATTATTATTATTATTTGTTATAATAATAATTATTATTATTATTATTATTATTATTGCTAAGTTAACGGGATGATTGTCCGATGTCGGTACGAAATGGACTTTGAAATACCTCACCGACGTATAGAAGCTATGAATGGGTGACAATGTACATGTATCGTATTACACAGGGTAGGGCGTTAGTAAATAGTAATAGAACTTCACGAAAAAGAATTTGTTAACTTGGCAAAGGTGTAACATCCGTGAAATATAGTGTATGCAACAATTTTTAAAAAAAATATATTAATTAGGGTGTTTTATAACATAAAAAACCCTTAATTACCACATAAAATTGTTAAAAAAATTAATTTCAAATGAGTTGTATAGGGTAATGAGACACATATACAACACCTATAAGGTGCTCATTGATCAATAAGCCTCCCCTGGTTGACACCTTATGAGTGTCTCATTGACCAATAAGCCTCCCCTGGTGGTTTCCACTTTTAAAGTAGTTTTTGAATCAATGAGGGGCGTATAGGGCAAAAAGGTGCGTATAGGAGTTGTTGTTAAACCGTGTATAAAGGATATACAATAACCAATTTATCAGCTGCTGTACAGGAGGATACACTGGTTAAGGCTTGTGTGTTCTATGTGAAGTGTGGGAGTTCGAATCTGGGGGGAGGCCGGTCCAATACAGAAGGACCCCTCCCTTTTATATTTGACATTTTTTTATTATTCATTTATTTATATTAAAATTAATTCCTTTTATAAAGAATAAGAATAACAATAATAATTATAATAACAATAATAAATAATAATAATAATAACAATAATAATAATAATAAACAATAATTATTATTATTATTGTTATTATTACACAGGTTATTATTATTGTTATTATTATTATTATTATTTATTATTGTTATTATTATTATTATTATTGTTATTATTATTATTTATAAAAGGAATTAATTTTAATATAAATAAATGAATAATAAAAAAATGACAAATAAAAAAGGGAGGGGTCCTTCTGTATCGGACCGGCCTCCCCCCAGATTCGAACTCGCACACTTCACATAGAACACACAAGCCTTAACTTGTTTATCCTCCTGTACAGGAGCTGATAAATTGGTTATAGTATATCCTTTATACACGCTTTAACAACAACTCCTATACGTCCCTTTTTGCCCTATACTCCCCTCATTTATTCAAAAACTACTTTAAAAGTGGAAACCACCAGGGGAGGCTTGTTGGTCAATGAGACATTTATAAGGTGTCAACCAGGGGAGGCTTATTGATCAATGAGCACCTTATAGGAGTTGTGAATGGGTCTCATTGCCCTATACGACTCATATGAAATTAATTTTTTTTTAACAATTTTATGTGGTAATTAAGGGTTTTTTATGTTATAAAACACCCTAATTAATATTTTTTTTAAATTGTTGCATACACTATATTTCACGGATGTTACACCTTTGCCAAGTTAACAAATTCTTTTTCGTGAAGTTCTATTACTATCTACTAACGCCCAACCCTATGTAATACGATACATCTACTAACACCTTTTCCAAGTTAACAAATTCTTTTTCGTGAAATTCTTTATTGTTGTTATTGTAATTATTGTTTATTATTATTTATTATTTATTGTTGTTATTGTTATTATTGTTTATTATTATTTATTATTTATTGTTGTTATTGTTATTATTGTTTATTATTATTATTTATTGTTGTTATTATTATTGTTTATTATTATTATTATTATTGTTATTATTATTGTTGTTAAAATTTTTATTAATATTATTGTTTATTATTATTATTATTATTGTTATTATTTCTTATTATTATTATTGTTATTATTTATTATTATTATTATTATTGTTATTATTATTATTATTTATTATTGTTGTTATTATTTTTATTATTATTATTGTTTATAATCCCAACTCACTGTTATTGGCCAATAATAATCCTAACTCATTTAATCACCAATAATAATCCGAACTATTCACATTTGTTTGTAAAATACTCCTAGTTAAAAAAACACCAACTAGGTTAAAAAATTGCTGATGTGGCATCTGATGTGGCCCTTTTAGCTGATGTGTCATATGACGTGGCAGCTGATGTGGCATTTTTTGATGACGTGGCAGCTGATGTGGCAGTCTGCGTGACATTTTTCGATGACATGTCAGCTGATGTGGCAGTCTACGTGGCATTTTCGATGACGTGGCAGCTGATGTGACAGGTGACGTGGCAAGCCACATCAGCAATTTTTTAACCTAGTTAGTGTTTTTTTAACTGGGAGTATTTTACAAACAAAAGTAAATAGTTCGGATTATTATTGGTGATTAAATGAGTTGGGATTATTATTGGCCAATAGCAGTGAGTTGGGATTATTTAAATCCAATTTGCCTATTATTTATTATTGTTATTATTTATTATTATTGTTACCATTGTTATAAAGGGATTTAAAAATGAAATCTGTTTTTTTAATAAAAGGAATTAATTTTAATATAAATAAATGAATAATAAAAAATGTCAAATAAAAAAGGGAGGGGTCCTTCTGTATCGGACCGGCCTCCCACGGGATTCGAACTCGCACATTTCGCATAGAACACACAAGTCTTAACCAGTTTATCCTCCTGTACAGGAGCTGATAAATTGGTTATAGTATGTCCTTTATACACTTCATACGCTTTAAACCCAACAACTCCTATAAGTTGCTCATTGAACCATACGGCTCTCATTGAACACAAACACTTTCCCAACTTCAATAAAGGGGTAAACTAGATCTAAAATTTGAAAACTCACACACTAAAACACCAAGAACACACACACAAACGCTCTGGACCACACGATTTTCACAAGACAAACTCTGGACCACACGATGAAGGTTAGTTTGTATTCCAAATTTTATTGCTTAATCTTCAACCTTTTTTTTTATTTTTTGGTTTTATTTCCGCCGTTTGTGGTTGTGTTGGGTTTGACGGTGGTGTTGGGTTTGATGGTGGTGGGGAATGACGGCTGTGGGGGATTGACTTTGGTGGGGAATGACGGTGGTGGGGAATGACGGCAGTGGTGGTGGAAGTGGTGGTGGTGGTGGTGGTGGTAGTGGTGGTGGTGGTGGCAGTGGTGGTGGTGGTGGTGGTGGTGGCTGTGGTGGTGGCTGTGGTGGTGGTGTTGGTTGTGGTGGTGGTGGTGGTGGTTGTGGTGGTGGGGATTGATGGCTGTGGTGGTGGTGATTTTTGTGGTGGTGGTTCGGCGGGTGTGGTGGTGGCTGTGGTGGTAGTGGTGGTGGTGGTTAGGCGGGTGTGGTGGTGGCTGTGGTGGTAGTGGTGGTGGTATTGGTGGTGGTTAGGCGGGTGTGGTGGTGGTAGTGGTGATAGTGGTGGTGGTGGTGGTTAGGCGGGTGTGGTGGTGGTGGTGGTAGCGTAACCCTACCCGACCCCCGGCCCGACACGTTTGCCGGGTCTAGACTTATATCATCGTTTTTTTTAAATGTGCATATGTTATTTTTATTATTATATTTATTATTTTTAACAATATATTTTCGGATGTTGGGTTTAATGCTATAATTGTATGTTTTATTAACATGATATCGAAAGTCGGTGTTTTGACGGTGGTGGTAGCGTAATCCTTATGGAGAAGTACACTGCGTTCATATTTCAGATTCAAACGCTTAACTGCGTTCGTATTCCAGATTCACGAACAGTTTCTGGTTAACGGACTGATCGGTAACGTTACTCTACTTGTCCTCCGATTTAAGCGGCGCGCTCCGATTTCGGTTGCTTCATAGGACTCACTTGAATCGTCTCGGAAGTAGATTTCGGTTGGTTCAGATCTCTTTGGGTATATTCGAAACCAACTAAAATACGTTGAATTACTGAATCAACAGAAATAACTGAAATCGAGAATCAACTTCTTCATCATATTTTTCATGCATTTCCATTAGCCACAGTTGTACGAAGAAACTGTTCGATTTCACGGTTTGTTTGAGAACCTGATTCAGATACACAACGGGTTCGTGTGAATCTAAGTAATAATATGTAATAGTTAGCGATTTAGTGTGTAGGGTTTAGGGTTTAGGGTTTCGGCTATGTATTGTATTACATTTTGTATGAAAGTGTTGTGTTTTGTGTTATTTTATTAAAGAATGTTCACTTACATTTGCGTTATGGATTATAGAGAATTTGACGTTTTATAATAACACTTGCTAAAAAAAATGTAGAAGTTTTATAATACTAATTAAAAAAATGTTGACGTTTTATAATACTAATTAAAGACATAATAATAATTGATAAATAAAAAATTTGACATTTTATAATACACAAAATTCATTTCATAAAATATCGTCATGGGTCAAAGACCGTACCCGACCCCCGGCCCGACCCGTTTGCCGGGACGAAATGGACTTTGAAATACCTCACCGACGTATAGAAGCTATGAATGGGTGACAATGTACATGTATCGTATTAATTATTATTATTATTATTATTATTATTATTATTACTATTATTATTATTAATATTATTATTATTATTATTATTATTATTATTATTATTATTATTATTATTATTATTATTATTATTGCTGCTAAGTTAACGGGATGATTGTCCGATGTCGGTACGAAATGGACTGTGAAATACCTCACCGACGTATAGAAGCTATGAATGGGTGACAATGTACATGTATCGTATTACACAGGGTATGGCGTTAGTAGATAGTAATAGAACTTCACGAAAAAGAATTTGTTAACTTGGCAAAGGTGTAACATCCCTGAAATATAGTGTATGCAACAATTTAAAAAAAATATATTAATTAGGGTGTTTTATAACATAAAAAACCCTTAATTACCACATAATATTGTTAAAAAAATTGATTTTATATGAGCCGTATAGGGCAATGAGACCCATTTACAACTCCTATAAGGTTCTCATTGATCAACAAGCCTCCCCTGGTTGACAACTTATGAGTGTCTCATTGACCAAAAAGCCTCCCCTGGTGGTTTCCACTTTTAAAAGGAATTAATTTTAATATAAATAAATGAATAATAAAAAATGTCAAATAAAAAAGGGAGGGGTCCTTCTGTATCGGACCGGCCTCCCCCGTACAGGAGCTGATAAATTGGTTCTAGTAAATCCTTTATACACTTCGTAAGCTTTAACAACAACTCCTATACGCCCTTTTTGCCCTATACACCCCTCATTGATTCAAAAACTACTTTTCAGGTTTGACCAAATAGAGAATAGATCTAAAACTTTTTAACCCCACATACTAAAACACCAAGAAACACACACTGTCTCTCTCGTATAGCTCGGCTTAGAACGTATCAACCTATACGGTCCATATTTTCATAAAAGGTTAGTGTATTATTTCATCTTTCCTTTGTTTATTTATTTATTTTTTTTAAATTATGGCCGGTGGTGTTGGGTTTGACGGTAGTGTTGGTGTTGGGTTTGACGGCGGTGTTGGGTTTGACGGTGGTGGGGGATTGACGGCGGTAGGGGTTTGACGGTGGTGGTGGTGGTTATTGACGGCTGTGGTGGTGGTTAGGCGGGTGTGGTGGTGGTGGGGGTTTGACGGTGGTGGTGGTGGTGGTTGTGGTGGTGGTGGTGGTTATTGACGGCTGTGGTGGTGGTTAGGCGGCTGTGTTGGTGGTGGTTGTTGTGGTGGTTGTGGTGGTGGTGGTGGTTGTTGTGGTGGTGGTGGTGGTGGTTGTGGTGGTGGTGGTTTGTCGATTATTTAGATGTTAATTTGTTAGAAATTTCTTACAAGTTTATAAAAATTGTAAAAAGTTTATAATATGACACGTATTATATATTAATTTTTGCAGATATGTCGTCAGACGAGGAGGAGTTTGGTGCGATACAGGTGCCTAGATTCGATGAGATGGCCGGGGGTGATTGTTTGGGTATTCCCTATATGGACTACCCGAACAATTCTCGGGAGTATAAACGTTTTAACAGGTTGCGACAAATGAAGGTGGGTCGGCAGAAGGCGTTGTCATGGGAGGCTTTACGGGAGGTCGGGGAGGAGGAGAGAGCCCGGGGTTTGATCAGGGAGAATTCCCCGTGGGATCGCATGTTTTCGGTGGCGGCTGGGCCATCTTATAGGACCATGATGGTGGAGTTTCTGTCCACATTCGTGTTTCGTCCACGGCCGGCTGACCGGCCCAATTCAGATATGGACGATCCGAACATTGAAGCACTGCCTCCCGAGGTATCTTTCTGTTTGTTCGGGCAGCGACAAAATTGGTCGCAGCGTCAGTTTGCTGTTGCCACCGGGTTCTATACCGATGATGAGTTGGTTCAGGACATCTATACCACCGCGATTTGGGCTATGCCTGATGATCAGTTGTTTGCTTGGTGGCCCACTCTATGTCCTGGACCCTTCGATAAGAAGGCCCGAGTTTCTGACATTCCTGACCCACTCGTTCGCTACATACACCGCTGCATTGCCACGTCGATCTCTGCGCGTGTCAAAAGCAACGAGTGGGTCACGAAGGTGGATTTGTTCTTTCTGTACTGCTTATATACGGGCACACCGTGCGCCCTCCATCGCTGTCTGGCGGAGTATTTCGCCTCGTACGGCAAACGGCAGAGGCGTAGCCGTTTGATTGGAGGGGCGTTTATCACGCGTATTGCCCAACATTACGGTCCGTATTACCCATTCCTTGATGATATGCCGGCCCCAGCACCACACGAGCTCTTAAATCTTAGGACGATGAGAGGGATGAAGATTGCGGTGAACTTTCCGGATATCGGGCGTCGGTTTGTTGACGAACACCAAGAGATTTATGAACCCCAACCGATAGTCCACCAGCCACTGCTAGAGGCTGGGGAGGTGGAGATGCCGCATATTGCTGACGTGCCTTCTATGGATGGAGACATGGAGCCTCAGGTTGACCAGGGGCATCCGCAGGAGCCGCCACAGATTCCACAACGTGTTTATCATGCAGTGCGGTTGCCTCAGTCCACCCAACGTCTCCTTGAGAGGCTGGTGGCGGGTCAGGATGGTATGATGGCCAGCTGGACACAGCAGTTTCAGCGGATGGACAGGCGGATGGACCGGATGGAGGATTTGATGGAGTGGGTGATGGCTAGTGAGGCCGAGAGACGTACCCAGGCGGGGTTGCCGGTTCGACCCCCGCCACATCCACGAGTGTATCCGGGTTTCGACATGGAGGCAGGTCCGTCCGGGACGCAGGCAGGTGGTGGGGTTGATTCTGACGACAGCGATAAGGAGATGGAGGATTAGTATTTGTATTTGTTGGGTGAATTTTATTTTGTTAAACATTTGTGGGCATGTATGAACAAATATTTATTTCTTTTTGTTTATTTTGGTATGTTTAAACATTTGTAACTTGATGAATGTTTGTTCGTTTTGTTATTTATGCTTAGTCGACTTATTTTAAAAAACAACATTTAAAAAAAAAACTTAGTATATATAATAACAATGAAAAATAACAAGACAAACAACACAATATTCGATTACATTTTTTTTAAAACTTAATATATATAAAAAACGGCATTTATAACTAATATTCGATTACATGTCTTGCATAAACTTACATACTAACAATGAAAAATAACAAGACAAACAACACAAAAAAAATCCAACTGATTATCAACCAACGTTCCCTCTTACGAACAACACTTGAATGAATATCTTCAAATTCCGCTTCTTGCAATTTATAAATTCGAACCTCCTCTCTCAAAAAATTGACTTCGTTTTTAAGCAAAGCCTTCGTATCCATCAGTTCTTTAATGACCACACATGCTCGACGACACATGGGAGGATCGACCCACACAAAGAAGTTGCACTTAGAACGCTGACACGAAAAAAAAATTCACTAATATACAAGGGTTAATGTAAAAAAAATACATTAAAAACATACCATACTGTGACAAGTGTAATATTGACGTCCGGGATTAGCTTCAGTCCAAGATGTTCTTAGTGCAACCGTCCTACCCCATCTAAAAACAACCATTGTGAATTTGTGATTGTGAAGATGGTGTATATTTCTATGGCAAGTAAGGATGACAAAAATACCCGACATTTGCAACCAACATATACAAGCTTAAAAAAAAACCAAACCAATATGCCGCTCATAGGCCCATACGCGCGTATGGTGGGTACGGATCCTGACAACTTTTCAGCCCATATGCCTCGTATAGCCCGATGAGACCCATATCCACCTACCTTTTCTGAAAAGTTGACAGGACATTTATGACACCCCACTTGCATATGCCTCTCATCGACCCATACGGGTCTCATTGAAGTTCAGTTTCACTTCCTTTTATAGTTTAACCGAGAACAAGTACACTGTACATATCCAAATACAAAAATTATTTTTTGGTTAGACGAGTTCTGGACCACACGATGACAATCTGGAAGGGGACCGCACGCGTCTCTCGTATAGTTTTTGCTCTCGTATCGGTCTATATGGTCGGAATATTTAAGGTTTGTTTACCCTTGTTTTTTTGTGGTTTTATTTTGGCGGTTTGTGGTGGTGTTGGGGTTGGGGTTGGGGTTGTGGTGGTGGTGGTGGTGGTGTTGGGGTTGTGGTTGTGGTGGTGGTGGTGGTGGGGGTGGGTCGGCCGGGGTGGTGGTGGTGGTGGGTCGGCTGGGGTGGTGGGGGTGGTGTTGGGGTTGTGGTTGTGGTTGTGGTTGTGGTGGTGGTGGTGGGTCGGCTGGGGTGGTGGTGGTGGTGGTGGGTCGGCTGGGGTGGTGGTGGTGGTGGTTCAGCTGTGTTGGTGGTGGTGGTGATGGTGGGTCGGCTGGGGTGGTGGTGGTGGTGGATCGGCTGGGGTGGTGGTGGGCCAGCTGTGTTGGTGGTGGGGGTGGTGGGGGGGGGGTCGGCTGGGGTGGTGGTGGTGGTGGTGGGTCGGCTGGGGTGGTGGTGGTTGACGGTGGTGTTGTGTTGTGGGTGGTAGGCTGTGGTGGTTTTGGTTGTGGTGAGGTCGGCTGTGGTGGTGGTGGTGTTGTTTGTTTATTATATTTTACAATATAATTTCTAATATCGAGTCTAACACTATAATTCTATGTTTTTTAACAGGATATCGAAAGTCGGTGTTTTGACGGTGGTGGAAAGGAAATTCATATTTCAGATTCATGCGCCGGGACGTCGGTCTAGGGTGAGGTGCTTGGCGGTGGGGGATGCATCATCCAACATCATTAGCCAAGTCACTCGGAACTCTGACGGTGCACTGTTGATAGCATCTACCGACGCCCGGTAGTTCCGTGACCACCATATACCATCACGCGTCTGAACCGGCTTTTAAACCAGACGGAATCTACGAAGAAACTGTTCGATTTCACGGTTTGTTTGAGAACCTGATTCAGACGCGTGATGGTATATGGAGAAACTGTGTTCATATTTTAGATTCATGCACTAGAATGCCGATCTAGGATTACGTGTTATCGGAGTAGCCTGTTGACTCGTCAGCTCCAAGTGACGCTAGCCAACGCGGTCCGCCCCGTAACATGTCCTTCCAAGAGAGGAGTTCATTAGTGTTCTCACGAGCCTTCCACCAACGGGAATGCTACTTCGCTCACCATCCCGAAAAGACGCGGAAGGCTGTACGGTGGTTGATAAACGAAATGCCGACTCCACTACTCCAACCTCCTGATCCCTTATGCCATTTCAGTGTGGTAGATGTGAAGCAGAATCCCGTTGGAAGGTTGGGTTCGGTACACAATTTCAAGACAGCCGTGGCTGTCTTTATATTGTGTATGCTGCACCTATCGTTTTCCTGTACAGGAATTCAAAAATATGTAACAATTAGCGATCTAGGGTTTAGGGTTTAGTCGCATTCTGTATCAAAGTTACATGTTTTGTGTATTAATATAAAACGATGTTTAATTACATTTTAAATTACCTTTCTTGTTGCGTTATGGTTAATAAACGAGAATTGGAAAACAACTAAAGACTTTCAGAAGTTGACATTTTTTAACATACACATTGCGTTATAGAAACAATTAAACACATAATAATAACTGATAAATAAAAAAGTTGACATTTAATAAAACGTTATAATATACCCATTTAATAAAATTAAACACATAATAATAATTGATAAATAAAAAAGTTGACATTTAATAAAACGTTTAATAATACTTATAAAAAATTGGCATTTTATAATATATACAATTCATTTTATAAAAAAAAATTTGACATTTAATAATACTTATAAAAAATTGGCATTTAATAATATACACAATTCATTTCATAAAAATATGAAGTTTTTATAATACTAACACAATTTTTTATAACAACATTTTATAAAAATTTTTTTAATTTTCTTAATATTTCACAACTTCCTCATACAAATACCCTATCAAAATAAAATTCCACACACCCCAATCATTGGTAATCATTGGCTGACACCCAATGATTGGCATTAATTAGATGGCAGAGGGTGTGTAAATATTTTTCAATCGTATTTGGCAATGATGGGCGTATGGGTGGGGCCAGTTTCAGACGTATTGGGCAATGAGGGTCATTTAGGGTTAGGGGGGTATGTAGATACTTTTGGGGGGTGTGTGAATACCTCCACCGTTGATTTAAGAGGAAGTCTATGTATACCTCTTATTGTGTAGTTATGTCTTGCAAATATCGTTTAATTTACCTTTTTTTTTAATATATTTTTTCAGGAAAGTGAAAGTGAAGAAGATGACCATGATGAAGTCGATGATGACAATGATGATGAAAATGACCATGAACCAGAACCACCAGCGGAAAATGAGCCCGTTGTTGAAAAGGCCCCTGAAGTTTTGCCGCCAAAAGAAGCCGACAGACAACTATCGAAGAAGGAACAGAAGAAAAAGGAGCTTGCAGAACTTGAAGCTGTTCTTGCTGAATTGGGTTTAAATGACAATAATACCCAAGAAGACACCCGTGGTAAGCTAGTGTCATTTTCTTTTACAAAAAAGCTTGTATAATGCATGTGGAGCCCAGTTAAGTAAATTATTGCTTTCCTTTATTACAAATTCCAACTATGAATATGCATGATGGAGAAAAGGCTTTTAAATAGTTTGAAAAGACGAACTATTTTCATCTAAAAGTTTTAATGGCGTTCCGTCATCTAGAGGTGCACACATCTTTTAATTTCTTTAATTGATTCGGTTATTCACTTTAACTAGTTATTTTCATTTTTTGGTTTTTTTCCTAATTAACCAGTACAGCAGTTAATAATAACTTGTTACTATCCTAGAGATCTATGACCGGTTACAAAGCGTTAGTTTTTTAACTCCAAACCACCGGTTATTAACTGGTTACGATTAACAAACCGGTTTTTTGCCCACCTCTTCCGTCTTCCGATATTTAAAAACATTATACCAATTATGACCAAAAAAATAGTATTCATTCTTAAAAAGACCGTTATAATCTGTCACATGTTGACACTACATCAAACGCATATACGTGTTTTCAAGAAAAAAGAAGTTAGGGCATTTGTCATTTAACGTGTTTTTGGCCTGAATCGGTGTGTAGATGGAATCAGTTACATACATGAGTGGCATATAAAGTAGGATAATGAATGTGGATATCACATAAGTGTGTATATGCTTTTACTAGTTTTTCTTGGTCATAACAACCATTTAAAGTTCTTAACCTATTTTGACATGGTGGCACTTCAACAAATGTAACTTTTAATTGTGGCACTTCAACAAATGTAACTTTTAAGTTTTGAAAATTTAAAGTGCATTGTCAGTGGGATTTTTGGCTGAAATTGGTATAAATGCATATTATGCAATCATCAATACATAAATCACTTAATTGGTCACCTGATATTTTCTTCTATTTATACCTTTTGGCTCATGTCAAAACTGCTTTTAGATTCTTTAACACTGATATGTAATCGTTATTATTATTATTATTATTATTATTATTACTACTACTACTATTAGCAGGACCTTATGAGAAAAGATTAAAACCCAAAATTAAAGTGACTGAAAAGAAAGCCTGGAATTATTAAAGAGATATACATGTTTTAAAACTTTTAAACCTAGGTCTGAATCTTCAAACCTTGGATAATTTCACATATACATCAACTGGCAGGCTTGATTAGCACAAGAACTGTACAAGCCTGTGCCCTTAAAAACGCCTATTCAAAAGGCTAACAAAACGGGCTGCCATAATTTGACCACTATACTAATAATCTGCCTGTTTAGTATATAACCAGTCCGAAATTATCCAGCCTTAAGTTTGAAAATTTTAATTTCCTGACTCTTTTTTTTAATTATTATTATTATTATTATTATTATATTATACTATTATTATTATTATTATTATTATTATTATTATTATTATATGACAAGAAGTTTAAGAAAAACTTTAAAATTAAAAAGTAAATTTTTTTTTCTAGATTATAAAAACAATCATAAAATAAAACTTTGTTTGAATTTGTTTGTTAAAAGTTTCCTTATAAAACCTAAGAGTGTCAATTATTTAAAAATATTTCAAAACTAAAAAGAACAAGGGTCCAACATGCTTACGTACCTTTTTCCGTTTTGACCAAAATATTGCCGGGTTACACCACGGGTCTTTTTACTAGGTTCTTTCACACCAAACCTAAGAGGCCTTAGGTAACTCCCCTTTGGATCCTTCAGCAATATCCAACACAACCTGGTTTCGTTTCCTACCTCCGTTGTAGGGTAAAAAGAGACGGTTAAAGATTTGAGATTTTTTCTTTTTAGTAGAAAAATATCTAAAAACAAAAAGAACACTCAAAAGACTTTATAAGGAAAAGGGAAAGCTTTTTATTTCATGGTGGATGATTTACAATGGAAGATGTTTAGAAAAGATACAAAACTTAAGCAAAAATACAACACACTTTTTTAGTACATAAAAACTTTTTTAAACACTCGTTGAAGCTTGATGCCTTCCATCCTTCTTTCCTCTTCTTTTTATATCCTTCTTGTTTAGATAAGCTCCAGGTCTTTGTCCTTTTCTTTTCACATGCTTTCATTAGCCTTCTTGTAACTTTAACTTTGTCAGGAGGCCTTGGAAGTTGTTTTTTGTAAAAGGTCTACTCTTGGGAACTTGAGCTTATTTATCCATTATTTCCTCTTTAGCCACGTTCATCCTTGTATTCTCAAGAAGGTGGGCATGGGAAAAGCAGGTTTTGACTCCATGTGGGTCTTAAAGGCTTGTTTAAATGCCTTATCTTCGAAAGGTAAAAATCTGATGATTTGAATATCATTTTTGGAGTAAAGGATTTATAAAATCCTTAATTATCAGATGTTTAACCCTCATTTTGAGAATCAAGAGTCATAGTGTCCTTGTCTTTTTGTTTATAGCATATTGGACACATATCCCTTGGATTCATACCTTTTTTATGATCCCTAAATAAGCAAACCTTTTCTTGAGCCTGAGGACTCGATCTTATTATGCCTTTTTCTAAAAATTGGATTTTATCCTCCAAATATTTTTTGGCTGATGGTGGAGTATTTTTTGCTGGAGAAATCATGTCAGAAGAAAACATATTTTCCCACCATATGTTCTAAATCCATTTTTAAAAGCAGGTTGCAATGCTTGGAGTATTACTTTAATTCCTAATCCTCTTCTGTAATGAACATTGTTTTCATTAAAGTTATGAAAAATCTTTCTTTTAGTATTAACTGAATAAGTAAAGGCTAAATTAACCTTTTCTATCTGAATAAAGTGAAAAGCTGGATAATAAAATTCATTATAAAAATCAGGCCCTGCAGAAAAGAGTTTTAGAGCCATGACATCTTTTGGAGTTATTGTGGGATTATTTAGATAACAATCGCTAACTCCATTTTTAACCCATTTTGGTAAACAGGAGATTTCGGGAAAATCAGGTAAAGTAAGATATATCTTATTGACTGCTCCAAAATCATACCAGTATCTTATCTCTTCAGCAGAGTTTCCTTGTAGATAACTGATTCTAGGGAAGATCCCTGTAAAATCAATATATCTTATATCTGTATTTTGAAGGCCATATAGTTCCTTCATCTTGAACCATTGTTGCTCAACATAATTTGGTTGAATTGCAATTCTTTGAAATTTTTTGCAATTCAGAAAGGGGTGGCGGCGCAGCTTGTTGCCCGTCTACCCTTTGTTTTGATGTAACTTGGCAAGTATGAATGAAATTTCGTTTGAATTTAAAAAAAAGGTAGAGTTTTTCCCCGTATTAGGGAAAAATGAAAAAGATTTTTCTTTAGGTTCTTCCTGGTCAGAGGTAAGATCTATCGTTTGTACTCCAATTGATGAAGTAGAAGGATTATCTCTTTTTCCCTTTTTATTTCAGGATAAATGAAAGAAAGATCTACTCTTTCTTTTATGTGATGCTTTACGAGAAGCTTTATCTTCATACTATCAAACTCATAAATTGATATCTTAGAATTTATGAGAAGACAATTTCTCTCAATCAAATCCTTTATATCTGGGATCTTCTCGGGGATTGTTTCAATGATGTTTAACATTTCTCCCATATCTTTTGCAATTTCTTTTATCGACTTTATTTGTTTATCCATATCTTCAATATATTTATCCATCCTTTGGGCTAATTCTTGCTCCTCCATCTCTGGTTAAGAAATCTGCTAAAACATTTTTATCAGATTTGATTATTTCTATATCAAAATAATACTCAGATAATAGTGTTTGCCACCAAATAAGTCTTTTATATTCTGGTTTAGAAGGTAAGTTATTTTTAATAAAAGCCTTTACCTGTGTATTATTTGTCCTTAGCAAAAATTTATTTGGTAATAAAAAATAATAAAGCTTTTGACAACTTTTAATAACAGCTAATAATTCTTTTTCATTTATATGATTTCTTGTTTCAGTATCACTAAAAGTACCCGAACAATATCTACAAATACTTTGTCCTATTTTTTTCTTTTTCAGAATTATAATCTATTTTCTTAAGTACCCCACTCCAATAGCATTCTGAGGCATCTGTTTCTAAAATAAGATTATCATTTTCTTTAGGAAGTTGTAATTTTGGTAGGTTTTTACAATATTCCTTAATCTTTTTAACTTGGTTTTCTATATTTTTATCAAAAGTAAATATTTTATCTTTTTTAAGTAGATTTTGAAATGGCTTTCTTAATTCTGCAGGATTTTTTAATAAAATCTGAGGCATAATTTAATATGCCAAGAAAACTTTGTACCTGTTTTTTATCTACTAACTTATTAGGAAAGGCTGTAATCTTTTCAAGAATGTGACTTTGGAGTTCTATTCCCTTTCCATCTATTTTCATCCCTAAAAAGTCTATTTTCTCTTGTAATAGACTAGTTTTCTTTTCGGATAAGGCTAACCCATTTTTTATACATAAATCTGCAAAAATATCAAGAAGCTTTAGATGCAAATTAACATCGTTTGATAAAATTAAAATATCATCTATGTAATCAAAAATAAAATCATAATCTTTGAATATTATATCCATTTTCCTTTGGAATATTTGTGGTGCATTTTTTAATCCAAAAGGCATTATAAGCCATTCATATTGCACTTGAGGAGTTGAAAATGCTGTGTACCCAATACTATCAGGATGCATTTTTATTTGCCAAAATCCACTTTTACAATCAAACTTAGAAAATATCTTCTTATTTCTTGTCCAATTTATTAAACTTTCTTTATGAGGTAAAAAATATCCATAAAAAACAGTATTATCATTTAATTTTTTATAATTTATCACCATCCTAGGTTTACCTCTCTTAATTTCTGCATGTTTTCTTACCATGAATGCAGGAGAACTATGAGGGCTATGACTAGCTTTGATTAATTTTAAATCCAGGAGCTCTTTTATCTGGGAGCTAAATTCTTTTCGGTCTTCTGGATTATATCTCATAGGCTTTACTCTAATTTCTTTATCTTTGTCGTTCATTTCTAATTTTGCTGTTATTTGATTTTTATTCCAAAATTGTAATGGATTATCCGTATAACACTGTCTTAACTTATATTTTATACTTTCTATGTGGTTATCTAAGTTTCTTAGATTTACTTGGTAATCTAGTGGTTCTTCTGGATAATATTCCAAAATTGGTATACCTTTTTCAAGTTTGGGTTTTTGTTTGTATCCTAAATCACCACGCTGGCTTGCGCGTGTTGTAAAACTAATTGGGAATTTTCTCCCATATGCATTTTTTATTCTTTTTACAACTATTAAGTGGTGACATGGTGTTTTTAAAATTATTTGATAGGCTATTATATCAAAAGTTATTTTGTTAAATCTTTCTAGGAAATCATTTCCTAATAGTACATCTGATCCTGAATTATAAAAATAAAATGGTGGACATTTAACCATATATGATCCTATTAATATTGTTGGATTTTTTACTCCTCTTCTTAGAGAGATTATATCTTTTGAAAAACTAACACCGTTACAAGGTGTTAAATCTTCATGATATTCTTTTGGAAAGCAATCAGGTTTACATATGCATAACCCTGATCCACTATCTATATAAGCAACAAAGTATTCAGCTTTATAATCTTTATAGGTCATTCCTATAGGGATGTATATACTTTTGGGACTTGTCATTTTGGTATATATATCATCTTATCATTATATGTGATTTTTAACCCATAAGAGGTTATTTGATAAGGTTTAACATTTTCTAAAAAGGTTAATCCTAGCATAATTTCTAATGTATCATTTTCATTTTCATTACCTATTAACAATCTTAATGGAATTTTTTCTTCACCAAATTTAATTATAGTTTCTATGGCTTCATTTATTTCATGTAACTCACCATTAAAGTTAATATATTGGTGAGGTTCTTCTAACGGATATTTTTGCAAATGGTCACATAGTTTGTGATTTATATAATTTCCATTTGCATCTGTATCTATTAGTATATTTATATGAGAGAATTTCTTTCCATTGAAATATTCTCCTTTTATTTTATAATTTCTTATATTATCTTCTTTAGCATCAATGGTATTATAAAATCTACTAGAATTAGTTAGCCTTGCAAGGGGATGACTAACTACACCTTTATTTGTAAAGGATAATCTAGGGGTGATCTGGTTGGTTAATAGAATTGGTTTATCTTGTAAATCAAGACTTAATGGTCTTGAATCTATTTCCCCAATTTTAGGTAGGGTTGGTATTTGTATTTGGCATACTTCATTAAACAAAAAAGGAAAATCTATAATATCCTTTATACTAAAACAATCAGAATGGTGGGTATTTGATATAGCATATGTAATAGAATATGGCCTATTTTGTTGTCTAAAGAAATATTTTCTTTTAAAATCTTGTAAAAAACTTAAAGTTTTATCAAAATCTTTGTCTTGGATATAATAGGAAATTCTTGGGTATATATTAAACTTTAGTTTACCATATTGCAAATTTCCTCGTAGTATTCCTAGACATGCTTTCTTCTCTGTTTTGGATTCTATTATCCATAACTGCTAATTCTATAGGGGTATCTATACCTTCTTTAAAGGTGGATTTTATTATTATTTGGATAGCTCCAACATGTACCCATCCCAAAGTATTCCTTATTTCAGGCTTTATCTTTTGTAGTTTTTCTTGAATATCTTTTTTAGACAACAATGGTGTTAGTGCAGTATGTCTATCGCCTCCGTCATCTCAAGTCGTAGCTGAATCTAAAGCAAACTAGCCTTACATTGTAATATTAGATAGAAAAAGGCAAGGTGGCATTATTGTAAATAAGGGGAAATCCCTTATAACCCTTGGCCTATAAATAGATGTGTTAGGATTAGCTTTAGGGACTTTTGGCATTTTGGAGCTTTGAGAGATCTAGTTCTAGAGAGAGAAAGTTCTAGAGAGAGAAAGTGCTCCACGTGATTCAGGTTCTTGTACTCGTCAAATCTTCAATAGAATCACAGTTATATTACTGTTCGTGTGTTCGGTCACGATCGTGTACGGATTCCGCACGTCGCACGGTCAGTTCGCAATCGAAACGGAGTCAAAACCGGTCCTAACAAGTGGTATCAGAGCAGGTGCTCGATTGCATGGATCAAACGCACGATTCCGTTCAAGATTTGATCAGATTCAGAGCCAAAATCATCCAGATTTGTCAAATTTCTCATATTTTTCTTGTTCTTCACGTTTTTATCTGATTTTTGTCAATTTGAACAGGTTTTTACGGTCGAAAATTGCTGATTTTTGGATATGTTGTGCGAAATTATCAGATCTACTAGCCTACAAATTTTTAGATCTAAATTCCAATCCGTTTGAGAGAAATCTGAGTTTTCGTGATTGAGATCGCTGAACTGTTCATCTTCATCCGGATAAACCACTCGCGCGGATAACTTATCCGCACGGATAAGTCACTCGCACGAATAAAAAATCCGCGCTGACTATTGTTGACTAGCTACTCGCACGGATAAATAATCCGGGTTGATTTTTGTTGACTGGTTACTCGCACGGATAAAATCCTCGTGCGGATAACATACTCGCACGGATAAATAATCCGGGTTGACTTTTGTTAACTGGTTACTCGCACGGAAAAAATCCTCATGCGGATAACATCCTCGCACGAATAAACAATCCGCTTTGACTATTGTTGACCTATCCGAGCGAATTACTTGTCACGTAACAACAATCCGTGTCACAACATATCACCTAAGCGAATTAATTTGTCAACTTTCAGGTCTTGTCAGTCAACATTATCAACAATACATGTGAATCATTAATGCATTCGGTGAACATGTGAATGTGTGTGTTTCAATAAAATTGCATGTGATTGTGATAAAGTTTGTCGGCTATTGATTGTGTATCATAATGCATGTGAAATATTGTGTGATTCATTAATTGCAAGTCAGTCTGTATTGTGAATCAAAGTTGAATTTGTTTTTGAGTGTTAAGTGTCAGATTGCAGGTGCTGTGTCACCCGTGCGGATAATTCACTCGGACGGATAATTCATTCGGACGGATTACTCACTCACACGAGTAAATCACTCGCATGGATAACAATCCGGGGCAAAGTCGTGTTGACTGTTATTTGACCATCCGGACGGACACTTGTCCTCAACAATCCGTGTTGCCTTGTTGACCCACTCGCGCGGACAAACAATCCGTGTTGACTTATTGACCACCCGTGCGGATAACATAGAAGAATATCCGTGCGGATTACTATCCGAGCGGATAGCAATCCGTGTTGACCTTAGTTGACCTATCCGTGCGGATTACTATCCGAGCGGACGGGAATCCGAGTCTCTGCAACTTATCTGTTGTTGATAGAATTCAGTTGTTGTGCAGTGACGAAGCCTCATTAAATCGACGAACAATTGACATCGACGAACTTTGACAAACCTTTATTGACTGATTGACCAACCATTATAATATTTGCACATGATTTGAATCATTTTTGCATGTAAGTTGATAAGTTGTCGGGCACTTTAATTGTTAAAGGCAGATTCATCACGTGAATATCTCGGCCCAAGATTCATAATTGTTAGAGGCCCAAGTGACTCTCTTACATCACAAACCCATGTGATTTCATATTAACGGTCCAATGAGAATAAAGTGTATCTGATTGTTTGTCGGCCATCAATATTATTGATTCTATAAATCATTTAATCGATATGTTGACAATTTGCTTGTGATAAATCAGTGTGCATGTGATATAATAATTCATATTGATTGTTATTGCATGTGAATTGTGTCAGTTTGCATATGATTTTGCTTTGATATTCAAAAGAGGTCAAAGAACTCAACAAGTAATCTAGACGGACAACTGTTTTGTCTTTTTGTGCCATCAAACGAGAAAGTAATCCAGTCGGATAACTCACCCGAACAACATTTATTCGCAAATTTTCGACACGAGTCTTAGATTGATTTCATCAACGCACACTGTTACATATTCAGTTCGTTTAAACTGATTGTTTGATTGTTTGTTTGCAGGTGTTTCGAGGGGATTTGCAAGGCGCAAATATCAAGAAGTTGAAATTTTGTGGATTCTTAGCTAAAAACATTTTTTTAAACCAAGTCGTTTAACAAAGAATTTGTGGTTAAAATGTTTGACGAGAAGGAAAACGTTAAATTTGAACGACTAAACAATTGGTATAGTGGTTGTTATCTTGAGAAAAAGGAGATTGTGGTTGAAAGATTTAAATATTTTATGTGTAAGAAATATGAGAACTTTAATGATATGGAAAAGAGATATGATGATTTACTTAAAGGTTTGAGAATGAATGAGATAAAGATATCAAATGCTGAACAGATATCTAAATTTGCAGATGCATTACCTTCAGAATGGGATGAATTTTTGTGTAAGCTGAAAAAGGATTACAGGTTCTCAAAATTTAGTCCAGGTGACTTCATCAGAGAGCTTAAAACATACAATTGTGAAATTGAGAAGAAAAAGAAAGAGTTGATAGAGGAATTAGAAAGAAGCTCAAAATATATAAGTTTGGATGTGATTCTTGAAATAATCAAAAGAATTAGAAATGGTCTTGATGTAAGAAGTAGGATGAAATATGATTTCAAGAGAGGTTGTTTTTTAAAAGAAGATTTGAATCCTGCTGATATGGTTAAAATTTTTCTTGCAGGAACGACAAAGATTGAAGAATCCAAGAAGGATGAAACTTCAAAATGTGAAGTTGTATGCTCAAAATGCGAAAAATCCAAAGCAGAAAATGTCAATCTCTTGAAAGATGTGGAGAATTTGACATTGAAAAACAAAGCCTTGAAGGACGAGAAGAAAACTGAAAATGAACAGATTTTGGAGTTGCGCTTGAATTGTGAAAAATTGAGATCTGAAAATGACAAACTTTTGAAGAATGTTGAGAGTTTGTCATTAGAAAACAAAAATTCTAAAGAAAAAGAAAAAGATTTTGAAAAGATTAAAATTGAAAATAAAGATGTTTCTTGGATAAAATTAGAAAATGAAGTTTTAAAAGAAAAAGAAACAGATTTTCAAAATCAAATAAAAGTTTTAGAAAATGAAAAATCTGTTTTTGAAGAAAATAAAATTGCAAATGAAAAGGCAATAAATTCTCATCTTGAGAAAATTTCTCAACTTGAAAAAGAAGTTGAGAATGCTAGAAATAAAATTGATGATTTTGAAAAGAAATTGAAAGGTTTTGTGACCACTTCAGCAAAGTTTGATCAATTATGTCCAAAACCAATCAATTCAGTTCCAATAAGTGACAATGTCACAAATTTTGACAAAGTCAAAATTGAAGATTGTGATGACAAAGCTGATGATGAAAAAGAAAAAGAAAAGAAAAATATTTTTAGATTTACAAGAAAAATTTAAAAATACTGTTTTGCAATCGACTGAAACAGGTGAATGTTCTAAACAAAAACCTGTTAAGAAGAGTGTAGAACAGAAACAAAAAGTTAAAAATTCGAAAAATTTTAAAAATGAAAATAAAAGCTCATCAGTTCAGTCATCCAATCATTATAAAAAATCACAAAATTTTAAAAACAAAAACTCACAAAATGTTGGTAATAAGTGGTGCAGGTTTGACCACAGTGCTCAAAAGACAAATCCAGCATTAAAGAGGAGAAATGATTATCACCAAGCCAAACAATGTTATGATCTGAAGGTTTGGACTGACAGAAGTGGATGGTACGATAACAGAGTGTGCTACACCTGTGGTGTTAGAGGACACATTGCTGTTAACTGACAGAATTGGAATTTTGAAACACGAAGATGCTATAATTGCCATATCAGAGGACATATTGCCAGAGATTGCCCAAGGAAATCGATGGGAAGATCGAGGGTTGAATCTCAGAGAACGGTAAAGAAACCAGTCACTGTCAAGCCCAAAGAACAGAAAGTGGAAGATAAGAAAGTAAAGCTTTCACAGGGGCAGAGACACAGACTGAGGAAGAAGAGGAAGAAGGCGAGAGAGTATTTGGAGAAGATTTTGTCTTCAGGTTCACCGGTTGGTTCGAATAAAAGTTCTGATGAATCAATTCACTCGACGGCAAAGTCAAGCAAATTGAATTCTTCAGATGCAAATCTGAGGACAAACAAGAAGAAAAAGAAAGTTATTGGCGATGAATCTGGCTCATCCAAGTCAGACAAGCCAAGTTCGGGCAATGAATCTGATTCCACAAAATCAGATGAGCCACAAGTTGAGGTAAAAAAGGAAGAAACAGTTCCTTTAATGAATGATGAGAATTTTCCACCATTACAAGCCGCAAACCTAAAATCAAAAGGTGTTGATGCTGGAAAAATGTTTAATAGCAATGTTAAACATATTTTTAGTAAGATGGTTGATGGTAAGGAAAAAGGAGTAAGAGAATTTTATGAAGAAAAGAGAAAAGCTCAAAATACACCCAAGACTGGTCAGGCTTGGGTACATAAATCTGTTGGTTGAATTTCTGATTTGCCGGAGCTTCCAGGTTGGTAAGTGTGAAGCAGGTATCGACATCATTCTTGAGAAATTCACAGGATGGTAACTGTGACATTTCGTTTTACAAGTGGTTAATCAAGGACATTAAGTTTTACTTGATTTTCTACAATTGATAGTGGTGTTTGACCTAATAATGTTAAATTTTCAAAATGGGTTAAAAAGAACAAGGTGATGAATTATCCCCGAACTCACAAGTGATGGGTAAACAAACTAATTTTTCCGGAAAAACCATTCTGATTAAAACAAACTTAAGTGTTTTGAAATCATTATGGGAAAATAGTTTGTTGTAAGGGGGAGTTCTGATTGAATACGCCGAAACCCTCACGGCTGAACAAACATGATTACTTTCACAAGATTGAAAAACGGTTTTCAAACTGTCGAAAATCAATAGGTTTTAAATCATGGGGGTAATTAGTACTATACGTTATATTTTTCTGCAAATTAGTGCATGTGAAGCAGAAAATGGATGGCGAGACAAAGCTATCAGTGTCGGTTTGTCAAATTTTCTTTAAATGATTTTGCATTTTAGGGGGAGTAATATTGTCAGAAAATCTAAAAACATTAGAAAATTTGAAAAGGCCAAAAAACATGATAAAACAAAAAATTGAGTTTTTTGTGTAAAAAGAGGAAATGATAGTACATCAGTAGACAGTTACAGTATGCTAAAGAATTGGAAAGTTAAAATGTGTTAAACGATCTCACCGTGGATGTGTCGGTAGATTTTTATACATTTAGTAAACTTTTTCGGGATATAAACATAAATTCAAACTTGCTTATTTCGTGGGGAACACTACTTGGATATATAGGTAACCCCTGAAATCTCGTTTGAAGGACCCCTCTTTCTGAGATACTAGGTCTTTATGCTTAGTGATATCTGGGGTATTATCCCGGGACTTCTGATTTTGTGGAAGCAATGGCCTAGTCCCCGGAGAATACTTTCCGCATTGCTTGAAACATAGCACAGCCCTCAGCTAAAAAATGATGAAACATTGAAAAATGCTATTCATGGCTGTTGTAACAAAAAGATCCTCTAAAGGGGACCCACCAAAAGTCGAGCCGTCATCTCTCTGCTGAACGGAAGTTCTGACCTGAGCTCTCACGGTTTCGTACTATAATTTATTCCCCTTACAGATATCATCTAGGTATACTCACCTGTAAGACTGAACATTGGGATCTGGATACGGGAGTATATTCAAGAGGTGGGACACATGAATGAGTTTAAGTTCTTAAAACACCTAATTGGTATCCTGAATCAGTTGAAATTTGTGTGAAAATTTAAGTGGATCAATATATCGACAATCTAAGTGAATTGTTTAATTCTTAATGTGTAACTAAGCTCAACGGTACTTGTGACTTGTCAGAAACTGATATGATCCTCTAACGCAAACTCAAACAAAAATATTGTCTGTAAATATGTTTGTACATATTTCTTTACTGCTTTATATTTTCAGAAAAATACAAAAAGATTTTGATTTCTGCTTTATTTTCGACAACCGATGTCAGAGAGCTGAGTTTCAAAATCTAAGTATGCTGATTGTGTTTCTGAAAATAAAACAAGTTCATTAATTTGAAACTTGAAATTTTTAAAATTAAAAATCAAAAACAGTTTGTGAAATCTCCAAGGTCATTAATTTGGACTTGGATGATTAACTGTGAGGGATTTGGATGCTTATACTGTTAAAATCTGTAAAAGAGCTAGTTTCCGATCCGGTTTGTTGAAACTGCCAAATCCTTAAAGATTGTTGATAGGGGGAGAGATTCAAGTAATCCTGGATATATTCATATTATTATATCTTAGAGCCAGGATCTTGATTTAGAAAGTTTAAATAGAGCCAGGTTACAATTCCTGGACGATTGGATATCCAAAACATTGTTACTTATGAACGTTTGAGAATTGCAGATGTTGTACCAGACTACGATCCCGACAGCCGAGTCTAAGGGGGAGTCTGAAGACGAGCTCAACGCAAGGGGAAGCGTGAAAGGAGCCAGGAAACTATCCGGAAGAGCTTGTAACCGGAAAGCCAGGTGTCGATCCTAAAGCACGGAAGCTTAATGAAAGGGGGAGCCTGAAGAGTTTACCAAAAAGGGGGAGCTGGAGCTGAAGACAGATCCACCGGGATTCTGTTCGAGCAAGAGGGAGTCTTTGTTGCTGAAAATGTGTTAAAGCTTCAAGAAGACTCAGTGAGAGAGAGAGAGAGAGAAAGACCAGAAGCTACGAGTTTGACTCAATGATTGAGATTGACTGCGGCAATATCCAAGGGGGAGTCTGTTAGTGCAGTATGTCTATCGCCTCCGTCATCTTAAGTCGTAGCTGAATCTAAAGCAAACTAGCCTTACATTGTAATATTAGATAGAAAAAGGCAAGGTGGCATTATTGTAAATAAGGGGAAATCCCTTATAACCCTTGGCCTATAAATAGATGTGTTAGGATTAGCTTTAGGGACTTTTGGCATTTTGGAGCTTTGAGAGATCTAGTTCTAGAGAGAGAAAGTTCTAGAGAGAGAAAGTGCTCCACGTGATTCAGGTTCTTGAACTGTCAAATCTTCAATAGAATCACAGTTATATTACTGTTCGTGTGTTCGGTCACGATCGTGTACGGATTCCGCACGTCGCACGGTCGGTTCGCAATCGAAACGGAGTCAAAACCGGTCCTAACAAATGGTATCATTACTTTGTTAGATGTTATATTAATATCTAAAGCTCGTTCCTGAATATTCAACCCATAATATAGATTATGATTTCTTGGTTTTATCCCCAACCTTTGTAAAGTATTTATTTTAAATCCCGAATAATTAGATAATGAAAAATTTTCATGTTGTATTTGTTTTTTCTTATCTATTAAAATTTCCTGTTTATATTCTCCTAGTTGCTCTTCTTGACAATCTATTATAAAATTATTTGTTTTACTAGTAGTAGCTATGTCAGATTTATTCATTTTCAGAAGACGTATATTCAGTTTCAGTTAAAATAAATATACTTTCATCAGAATCTATATTATGAAGATCGTTAATTTGTAAAAATTCTCCTTCATCTATCATTTTTTCAATATCCTCATCTATTTCTAATATTTTAATATTTTTATTAAACTTTTTAGGAAACTTATTTGCAAAATGCCCTTCCTCATGACAAATAAAGCATCTACATTTTTTAGGATTTTTTTTTCTTTTATATGTAGGCTTAAAAGTTTGTTTATATCCTTTTCTTTTATAGTATTTGGTTTTACGCTTTTTAAAATATCTTTTCCTAAAATGGCTTCTTTTCTTATATTTTCTTTTTATCTTTCCATAGTAAAAAGAACTATCACATCCTATCATTAAAGGCATTTTTGGGCTACTACAATATAAAGATATTTTTCTTTTTAAGTTTTTACTCATTTTAGCTAGTATAGCATCTCCACACCACTCGCTCAATTTATCTCTAGCATGTGTTATTCTTTTTCCTAAAGTATCAGTTGTTCCAGGGTTATATGTACTCATTAGTTTTTGTCCCCATGGGTCATGTATCTTTGCGAAAAATAAGGGTAAATAATTACATGTATCTGGTACTTGGTTATAGATATGATAATAATAATCTTGAAAAACACAAATATATCTATCAATTTCACAAATATCACATAATTGTAGACGTAATAAAGCTGTCAAATATTTTTGTATAGTTGCTGGGTCTTTTATTATATTACCTTCCCCACAAAATTCTAATCTAAAAGCTTCAACAGCTCTTGTTATTATGTTTGCTATATTTTGATCTTCTGATTCAAATATATAGCTTTTTGCATCAAGGCTTATGTTTTGCCAATATCTTAAAGCACTGTTTAAAAGAGTCCTTTCTAAAAATCCTTTTATTGTTTCAATGTCCATTTTATTAACAGAAACTGCTATTCTAAAAGAGGTTTCCCATTTATCTATTGCCTCTTCAGTATTGTTCACACAATCTATATCTAAATATATTCCAAAAGGATTAATTGGTTCATTTTTCATAACTTGGTATGGTTTATAATTATCTCCTTGTTTTATTGTTGACTTTATTGCAGCATATCCTAGAGTAGGCCTTTGAGATTCATTTCTTATTGGTATATTTTTATCATTACTTGTACTAGGTGTATCATTTATATTAAAATTTTCACCAACTATAATATTTATAAAATTTTCATTTAACTCCATATCTCTTACTTTAGTTATTAAATTCTCTACCTCAGAATCTACGTTAGGGACTATATTATTTTCACTTTCCGTATCTGAACTCATTTCTAATTTTCTTTATAACCCTTAGGTATTGAAACACCCGTTCTTATAAATTAAGGTTTAACGTATCATTTACGAAAAACAATCATGTACTTAAGATTACATGTGTATTGGAAATTACGGGTTTATTAAAACTTTTTACAATTTAAAAGTATACAACATATTATGTGTACATTCGTCGTTTAACAAAATAACGATACATAGTGCGGAAGCTTGTTTCTTAGTCGTGTTCGGTTCCTCGTTGAGCTTGATCGTCCTCCGGTGCTAGAATTAAACCTGCAACTCATAAAAGATGAGTTGGATTAGTCATACGTAGCTTAAAACGTATTAAAACGGGTTCGCAACGCAAAATAATTTAAAATAAACATTTTTCGCGAAACTGGCACATGCTCACGTAGCGCCACTGCCCGTCGCGCTACGCCACGGCCTAATTTCATCAGGTTGTTGTAGCTGGTTGCTGCATATTCCCCGAATAACCCGATTTCACGGAAACGACCATAACTTCTTCGTTATTGATCCATTTTACCTGATTCTTTTTCCTACGCGTCCGTAATTTAATTCTCCATCTTATGGAGTTAAAACCCAACATCCGGATTAATAAATTTCTGACTTTTAAGTCTTCGGCTTACTACCTTTTTACCAAATATTGACCCGTTCATAATTTTATCACACCAACAAGTTTATTTGATCGTTAAACTCATGAAATTCATTATTTCAATATCTCCTATTATATTAATCCCAAATCACGGGTTTCTTAAGTAATAAAATCTCGTATACGCTTAAATGCATATTTTGACCCGTTAAGGGTATTTATGCATTTTAGTCTAGAACTTGTGCCTTTCTTTTGTCGCTACAAAAGTCCCATATCTAATTAACTACAATTATTCCACCACAACTATTTTGTGGTGGATTTATCATAATGAACTCCTTTTTTCCAAATTTTACCCATCGGTTGGTCATTTTACGAAAATGACCATTTTTGAGCATTTGACCCGCGAATGTGCACTCCTATGACCTTGTTCATGTCTAATGATTCCATAATCTTTATGCAAGTTCTTAAACGACCTCTATGAGTCGTTTGCCCAATATACCCTTCAAGGGTGTTTTGGTCAACTTTAGTCCCTCACTTCACGACGAAGGACTTTCGCTAAATATTTTGACCAAAATTGTATGTTTAACCAAAAAGCTTAGTTATACGTACCTGGCTCGGGTCAAAGTATGACCCGTTTTATACCTCGTTTTCATTATCACACAATCAATGGTGACGAAATTATCCCATTTACTAATCGGTCCTGTTAACATAAGACTTGACAACCACATTAGTCGATATTGTCAAATGGTGTTATCACCACCATTTGATCCGTTTGGACAATATGCCCAACTTTATCTATTAAATCAAAAACATCGCTCTTGATTTCCAATTCATACATCCATCCCATCCCGGATTTTATTATCATACCCTTTATCTTTTAAACTCTTTTTTTTTACAATTCCTACCCATTTCGGCTTACGCCATGGGTATCCTTTTTAACCTTGATTTACATTAGTCGACACTTGACCAATTTCCATTTTTGCCCTTTTCCCTTCATTATTAGATTACAATACAAGGTAATCTTAACAAAAATCCATATTTCCAATAGTATCGTTATCACGTCTACAATGTTTCAAATAAACGAGTATTCTACATAAGTGTGTAAATTACACTTATCTCGCATCCACGCCACGCTTTTCTTTCTGTACTTGCTCTGTTTGACCCACTCCCTCCTACAAGCTTTCACCTAGCTTGTTATGCGTCAAACTATTGTCAATCATTTACAAGGCGGTTAAATTAGTCATTAACAATCACGACTATTGCACCTCACTTATTTTCTATGTCGAAGCTACTGTTCGACTTCATGCTTAGTCAACTTAATTTATTCAAAGTTAACTACTTTCTATCACATGGTTTACAACATTTAGTCTAAATCAACATAGTATTTAGAACCCTTATCACTTCACATCACGCGTAATTGCCATATCATTCGAATACGCGTTTTCACTCTAAATTTCAACACTTTAATTCTCATTTAGGCATTTTAACAAACACCTAATGTGCATGATTTTACATATTTACTAACTAGTTCATAACTAATTATTTTCACCAAGATTTACATCAAAATCAAACCTCTATGTCTAGTGTTCATGAACTACATCAAGAACTTATATCATAGCAACCAATATTCATCAATTTAACACCCTAATCCGAGTGTTCATCTAAATTTACCAAAACCCATTTAACTTATCCATGGATCATCATGAATTTCATAGATTATCCAATAATCCAACATGTTATTGACTAGGGTTCACTCCTAGACATCATATTACTTCAAGATTCATCCATGCATGACATAATCAAGCTCAATTTCAGTTTCTTACAAATAACCTAGAATTTAAGATGGATCAAAACATCACAATTTTACATACTTTGTGATCCTTTCAACTAGGTGTTCACGAATTTGTGCTTGAAATTCGATTTGGAGCTGATTTGAACCTTCAATTTGATCAAGTTTGACATGCTCAAGGGTTTGGTGGGGAGCCTGTGTGGCCCCCTGTGTTCTTGTTCGACCAGACATCTCTTTTGAGGTGTTTGGTTTTGTTTTTAATTAAAACCAATAATATAAGTTTCAATTTTAACAACATTGGCCCCTCTAATTTGGTTAGTTAATTAAGTAGGGCACAACCTACTTATTTCTAACAATATTCCCCACTTATTAACTAGGTTAAACATTCCTAATTAAATTAGTGGGTTTTGGGAATCTATGACTAAGTTTAGTTTAAGTCCCGTTAACTCGGGCCTTCTATAAACTTTATTTCCCAAACGCATTCTTTTTCTCTTTTTATTAAATATTAGATTTAGTTATATATAAATCCTAATATTTTCTGGCTTAATATTTACCACTAACGGTTCTTTAGCCGTCTTTTAGTATTAACGTAGTTTGATTACCAAACCCGTTTTTGGGGTGTTACAAGTCTACCCCCCTTAAAGAGGTTTCGTTCCCGAAACCTTTTCTTACATAATTTATCGAATTTAACTCCTTATATTCGATCCGAGAAATCCTTTAAACATTATTTATATATATATATACATATATATATATATTTTCAATAGTTAATATTACCAGAAAAGTATGGTAACATCTTTTTGGTTACTAATTGTCTACATAACTCATACGACACAGTGCGACTTGAAATAACGTAATCTCATTATTTCCACTAGTTTAGTTAACTTAGCGATATCCATCTCTGTCATATACTATCGAATTCTTTATGAATCCGTTACTTTGACCCGTTTAAAGGTCTTTAGTGAAATCTTTCACTTTTAGCAACAATTTCTTTTGTTTTCAAATTTATTTATTCGGTTCAGTTATACCGAATCCACCGCTTACTAGCAAACCAAATTTTCTTGATTTGAATTGCTGACCCTAACCGGTCTCACTAACTAAACTTATTAGCCCAGTTACTTTTTACCGCTCACTTGGTTATAATGTGATTTTACTTCACATTACATTTCCTAACCGTGATCGTATCACTTCATGTTTAATTTATATCAACCTTTCATTTTCGAAAACATCACTTTTCGAATATATCGTCTTGCGCCTTTTAGTGTCAAAACTTGAATCTTTCATGCTTACTATTCAAATTCCTATCAGAACTTATATTTGTAGAAATGTTATTTCTTACTAAAACTGGATTTTAGTCTAACGTTTTTCTCTTTAACTATGTCAATTACTCATATTAAGGGAATTGACAACTCATAATTTATTGTTTTCCGTTCTCGTTTTACGCGGGGAATCATAACTAGTTCCCTTGCTTTACACTATTGACCCGTAGGTTCTTTCACTTAGCCTCATAGGCTATTTCTTTAAATTTTTCACCCTTTTTAAGGTGAGACGTTAACAACTCGTTTCCTTCTCTTTATGACCCGAGGGTCTTTTTGGTCCCGTAGACCTTAACACTGTGTTTAATCCCGTAGGTTATGATGATCCCGTAGATTATGATGATCCCGTAGATCATCTTTTATTCTTGTCTATATTCAAATATATATATATATATACATATATAGTTTCAAGGCATCTCTTATTATGTTTGGAATCGTTTATTTTCGCTCTTGAACTTCAATTTACCTTGACCGTAGTCTAAGGCTTCATTTGTTTACTTCCGGACTAATCCTCCGACTTTATGACTTCTGACGTTATTTACGCGTCAGTTTCCCGGTTCATACTTATACT
The DNA here is from genome assembly GCA_030545235.1 of Helianthus tuberosus. Lineage (NCBI taxonomy): Eukaryota > Viridiplantae > Streptophyta > Magnoliopsida > Asterales > Asteraceae > Helianthus > Helianthus tuberosus. The sequence goes on from CM060400.1 coordinate 18,550,576, forward strand.
TCTATACAACCCATTACCCGGGTTCTTTTATCTTAACGTTCTTAACACCCATAACCCTTTACATAGGTTAGTTAACATCTCACACTTTTACTTATTCAGTCCGCGTCTACTTACATTAGCAAGCGTCATCATTTATTTAATTCGTTTGACTTGTTCGTGTGAAATTTCATCACTGGTGAACATCAAATTTCATTCTTTGTTCGACCCGTTCGACTTTTAACTAGTCGAACGTAATTTTTTTTATCAAAATTTATGTTTGCGAAAATTCTTGTCATCTTTTAGTCATGACTCATATTCCGAGTCTTTTGACTTTCTATTTCGCGTTCCTGTTTCTCAGTCTACGCATGCGTTTAAATCCTTACCCACCAACCGGGTGTTTTACCGAAGTCGTTATTATTGCAACCCTTACGGTATGCATTATGACTTCGTTTCGCTTTTATATTCCTACTTTGTTCTCAAATTTGGTGTTTTACAAAATCGGCCCGTTAAGAGTCATATTTGCAGTCTCCGGGTTCGAGTGTAAGCACACCCCTCCCAATTGCATACCTTAATCCTTTTACATTAATCTTTGTCCCTTCACTCGGGCTCATCATCCTAATGTAATACGCTTCCGTCACCCGGCTGTGCGTTTACATTATTATCAAATATTTTGCTCATTTGACTCATTTAGGTACTTTTAAGTTAGTCCCATTCACCCCGCCCTTACTACATCGGATGTAAACGTGTCCGCCATAAGAAGTTCATGGTATCATATGCCACTACTTACTTGGCCAGAGTAAGCGATTAACACATGACACACATGACCTTTTTATAGTTTTCACATCACGCCCTATACAAGTAACGCCTCTATTTGTTTCTCTTGGAAACAATATCCCGAATACATTTTCTATTCGGGTTTTTTCCAAGTTTTTAATCTACATATGCAACTTTGAATTTCTACTTATTTGTTGCATATTGCTATTTGTGCGATTATTTAAAATGTGCACCTGGTAATGTTTGCCCCGACGGGCGTTCCTTGCCATTAACCTTGTTCGCGGTCGTTACGCGATTTAGTCCTCGGTGAGCATGCTCCTCTTGTCATACTTCGGACCGTTCCGTCATCATATCCACAATTCGTTTGACTCTCGTCGTCTTCAAACGCGAGTGTCCTTCAATTAAAACATTCACAAAAGTTAGTAACGTCAGCTTCAATAATCGCCCGTATTATAATACAAGGCTTTTTCTACTATACGCGTCAACGCGCGTATTTTCGTCAACTATTTCAATCATTTTAATTGGGGTAACGTGTATCACACGATAGCCCTATGTGTTGTTAACAACACTTTAGCATGCTAAACTATTAACATACATGTACTTACCGGATTTGCGATCAAGCCTCGAACCGAACACACTTTATTCTCTAACCATGAGCTCTGATTACCAACTTGAAACAGCCGTTCTTATAAATTAAGGTTTAACGTATCATTTACGAAAAACAATCATGTAATTAAGATTACATGTGTATTGGAAATTACGGGTTTATTAAGGGATAAAATCCCGTTTACGCTTAAATGCATATTTTGACCCGTTAAGGGTATTTATGCATTTTAGTCTAGAACTTGTGCCTTTCTTTTGTCGCTACAAAAGTCCCATATCTAATTAACTACAATTATTCCACCACAACTATTTTGTGGTGGATTTATCATAATGAACTCCTTTTTCCCAAATTTTACCCATCGGTTGGTCATTTTACGAAAATGACCATTTTTGAGCATTTGACCCGCGAATGTGCACTCCTATGACCTTGTTCATGTCTAATGATTCCATAATCTTTATGCAAGTTCTTAAACGACCTATATGAGTCGTTTGCCCAATATACCCTTCAAGGGTGTTTTGGTCAACTTTAGTCCCTCACTTCACGACGAAGGACTTTCGCTAAATATTTTGACCAAAATTGTATGTTTAACCAAAAAGCTTAGTTATACGTACCTGGCTCGGGTCAAAGTATGACCCGTTTTATACCTCGTTTTCATTATCACACAATCAATGGTGACGAAATTATCCGATTTACTAATCGGTCCTGTTAACATAAGACTTGACAACCACATTAGTCAATATTGTCAAATGGTGTTATCACCACAATTTGATCCGTTTGGACAATATGCCCAACTTTATCTATTTAATCAAAAACATCGCTCTTGATTTCCAATTCATACATCCATCCCATCCCGGATTTTATTATCATACCCTTTATCTTTTAAACTCTTTTTTTTTTACAATTCCAACCCATTTCGGCTTACGCCATGTGTATCCTTTTTAACCTTGATTTACATTAGTCGACACTTGACCAATTTCCATTTTTGCCCTTTTCCCTTCATTATTAGATTACAATACAAGGTAATCTTAACAAAAATCCATATTTCCAATAGTATCGTTATCACGTGTACAATGTATCAAATAAACGAGTATTCTACATAAGTGTGTAAATTACACTTACCTCGCATCCACGCCACGCTTTTCTTTCCGTACTTGCTCCGTTTGACCCGCTCCCTCCTACAAGCTTTCACCTAGCTTGTTACGCGTCAAACTATTGTCAATCATTTACAAGGCGGTTAAATTAGTCATTAACAATCACGACTATTCCACCTCACTTATTTTCTATGTCGAAGCTACTGTTCGACTTCATGCTTAGTCAACTTAATTTATTCAAAGTTAACTACTTTCTATCACATGGTTTACAACATTTAGTCTAAATCAACATAGTATTTAGAACCCTTATCACTTCACATCACGCGTAATTGCCATATCATTCGAATACGCGTTTTCACTCTAAATTTCAACACTTTAATTCTCATTTAGGCATTTTAACAAATACCTGATGTGCATGATTTTACATATTTACTAACTAGTTCATAACTAATTATTTTCACCAAGATTTACATCAAAATCAAACCTCTATGTCTAGTGTTCATGAACTACATCAAGAACTTATATCATAGCAACCAATATTCATCAATTTAACACCCTAATCCGAGTGTTCATCTAAATTTACCAAAACCCATTTAACTTATCCATGGATCATCATGAATTTCATAGATTATCCAATAATCCAACATGTTATTGACTAGGGTTCACTCCTAGACATCATATTACTTCAAGATTCATCCATGCATGACATAATCAAGCTCAATTTCAGTTTCTTACAAATAACCTAGAATTTAAGATGGATCAAAACATCACAATTTTACATACCTTGTGATCCTTTCAACTAGGTGTTCACGAATTTGTGCTTGAAATTCGATTTGGAGCTGATTTGAACCTTCAATTTGATCAAGTTTGACATGCTCAAGGGTTTGGTGGGGAGCCTGTGTCGCCCCCTGTGTTCTTGTTCGACCAAACATCTCTTTTGAGGTGTTTGGTTTTGTTTTTAATTATAACCAATAATATAAGTTTCAATTTTAACAACATTGGCCCCTCTAATTTGGTTAGTTAATTAAGTAGGGCACAACCTACTTATTTCTAACAATATTCCCCACTTATTAACTAGGTTAAACATTCCTAATTAAATTAGTGGGTTTTGGGAATCTATGACTAAGTTTAGTTTAAGTCCCGTTAACTCGGGCCTTCTATAAACTTTATTTCCCAAACGCATTCTTTTTCTCTTTTTATTAAATATTAGATTTAGTTATATATAAATCCTATTATTTTCTGGCTTAATATTTACCACTAACGGTTCTTTAGCCGTCTTTTAGTATTAACGTAGTTTGATTACCAAACCCCTTTTTGGGGTGTTACAGGTATTTTCATGTTTTGTAAGAGTTGGATCAAAGGATCTTGTAGCCTACTTATTTTTTCTTTATCTTTCCTATTAGGACATGTAGACTCTAATAATTCCGTAATTTTATCTAGTCTAAAAATTATATTTTCTCCATAAAATATGATAGTTTTTTGTACTTCTATCAAATCTTTATCTATTTTTAAAGAATTTTCACTTTCTTTTAGTTTATTAAAATTATGGTTATCCATTAAGATGAATTATATTGCCAATCAGTATCATCATATACAAAGTCAGAACTAGTCCATTCATATCTACTAAAATTAAAATCTTCGTCAGATATATAATTTTCATCAAAATCAACTTCAGAATCTAAATTTTCGTTTTCTAATAAATCATTTTGTTGATTTAATCTAAGCGTGATAACTTTATTATTTATAAAGTTTAAATTTAATACAATTAAATTATCAAACTCAATCTCATGCAAAGTACTATCAATATCTAGAGCCCCCGCGAAGGAATTCTGTGTGGCTCTGATACCATTCAGAGCGGTATTTGCCGAAATATTTTGTCGGTTCAAAATTGATAGCTCAAGTAGGTTATTATCTACAAGATTAAAGATTATATCAAACTTGTTTATTATTATTATTATTATTATTAAGGTTAACCACATATTAAATCTATTTTATATGACAAGAAGTTTAAGAAAAACTTTAAAATTAAAAAGTAATTTTTTTTCTAGATTATAAAAACAATCATATAATAAAACTTTGTTTGAATTTGTTTGTTAAAAGTTTCCTTATAAAACCTAAGAGTGTCAGTTATTTAAAAATATTTCAAAACTAAAAAGAACAAGGGTCCAACATGCTTCCGTACCTTTTTCCGTTTTGACCAAAATATTGCCGGGTTACACCACGGGTCTTTTTATTAGGTTCTTTCACACCAAACCTAAGAGGCCTTAGGTAACTCCCCTTTGGATCCTTCAGCAATATCCAGCACAACCTGGTTTTGTTTCCTACCTCCGTTGTAGGGTAAAAAGAGACGGTTTAAGATTTGAGATTTTTTCTTTTTAGTAGAAAAATATCTTAAAACAAAAAGAACACTCAAAAGACTTTATAAGGAAAAGGGAAAGCTTTTTATTTCATGGTGGATGATTTACAATGGAAGATGTTTAGAAAAGATACAAAACTTAAGCAAAAATACAACACACTTTTTTAGTACATAAAAACTTTTTTAAACACTCGTTGAAGCTTGATGCCTTCCATCCTTATTTCCTCTTCTTTTTATATACTTCTTGTTTAGATAAGCTCCAGGTCTTTGTCCTTTTCTTTTCACATGCTTTCATTAGCCTTCTTGTAACTTTAACTTTGTCAGGAGGCATTGGAAGTTGTTTTTTGTAAAAGAAAGTCTACTCTTGGGAACTTGAGCTTATTTATCCATTATTTCCTCTTTAGCCACGTTCATCCTTGTATTATCAAGAAGGTGGGCATGGAAAAAGCAGGTTTTGACTCCGTGTGGGTCTTAAAGGCTTGTTTAGATGCCTTATCTTCAAAAGGTAAAAATCTGATGATTTGAATATCATTTTTGGAGTAAAGGATTTATAAAATCCTTATTTATCAGATGTTTAACCCTCATTTTGAGAATCAATACTCATAGTGTCCTTGTCTTTTTGTTTATAGCATATTGGACACATATCCCTTGGATTCATACCTTTTTTATGATCCCTAAATAAGCAAACCTTTTCTTGAGCCTGAGGACTCGATCTTATTATGCCTTTTTCTAAAAATTGGATTTAATCCTCCAAATATTTTTTAGCTGATGGTGGAGTATTTTTTGCTGGAGAAATCATGTCAGAAGAAAACATATTTTTCCCACCATATGTTCTAAATCCATTTTTAAAAGCAGCTTGCAATGCTTGGAGTATTACTTTAATTCCTAATCCTATTCTGTAATGAACATCATTTTCATTAAAGTTATGATAAATATTTCTTTCAGTATTAACTGAATAAGTAAAGGCTAAATTAACCTTTTCTATCTGAATAAAGTGAAAAGCTGGATAATAAAATTCATTATAAAAATCAGGCCCTGCAGAAAAGAGTTTTAGAGCCATGGCATATTTTGAAGTTATTATGGGATTATTTAGATAACAATCTCTAACTCCATCTTTAACCCATTTTGGTAAACAGGAGATTTCGGGAAAATCGGGTAAAGTAAGATATATCTTATTGACTGCTCCAAAATCATACCAGTATCTTATCTCTTCAGCAGAGTTTCCTTGTAGATAATTGATTCTAGTGAAGATTCCTGTAAAATCAGTATATCTTATATCTGTATTTTGAAGGCCATATAGTTCCTTCATCTTGAACCATTGTTGCTCAACATAATTTGGTTGAGTTGGCAATTCTTGAAAAATCGTTTTAAAGGTAGAGCTTTTCCCCGTATTAGGGAAAAATGAAAAAGATTTTTCTTTAGGTTCTTCCTGGTCAGAGATAAGATCTATCGTTTGTACTCCAATTGATGAAGTAGAAGGATTATCTCTTTTTCCCCTTTTTATTTCAGGATAAATGAAAGAAAGATCTACTCTTTCTTTTATGTGATGCTTTACCAGAAGCTTTATCTTCATACTATCAAACTCATAAAATGATATCTTAAAATTTATGAGAAGACAATTTCTCTCAATCAAATCCTTTATATCTGGGATCTTCTCGGGGATTGTTTCAATGATGTTTAACATTTCTCCCATATCTTTTGCAATTTCTTTTATCGACTTTATTTGTTTATCCATATCTTCAATATATTTATCCATCATTTGGGCTAATTCTTGCTCCTCCATCTCTGGTTAAGAAATCTGCTAAAACATTTTTATCAGATTTGACTATTTCTATATCAAAATGATACTCAGATAATAGTGTTTGCCACCTAATAAATCTTTTATATTCTTGTTTAGAAGGTAAGTTATTTTTAATAAAAGCCTTTACCTGTGTATTATCTGTCCTTAGCAAAAATTTATTTGGTAATAAAAAATAATAAAGCTTTTGACAACTTTTAATAACAGCTAATAATTCTTTTTCATTTATATGATATCTTGTTTCAGTATCACTAAAAGTACCCGAACAATATCTACAAATACTTTCTCCTATTTTTTTCTTTTTCAGAATTATAATCTATTTTCTTAAGTACCCCAAGAAAACTTTGTACCTGTTTTTTATCTACTAACTTATTAGGAAAGGCTGTAATCTTTTCAAGAATGTGACTTTGGAGTTCTATTCCCTTTCCATCTATTTTCATCCCTAAAAAGTCTACTTTCTCTTGTAATAGACTAGTTTTCTTTTCGGATAAGGCTAACCCATTTTTTATACATAAATCTGCAAAAATATCAAGATGCTTTAGATGCAAATTAACATCGTCTGATAAAATTAAAATATCATCTATGTAAACAAAAATAAAATCATAATCTTTGAATATTATACCCATTTTCCTTTGGAATAATTGTGGTGCATTTTTAATCCAAAAGGCATTATAAGCCATTCATATTGCACTTGAGGAGTTGAAAAAGCTCTGTACCCAATACTATCAGGATGCATTTTTATTTGCCAAAATCCACTTTTACAATCAAACTTAGAAAATATCTTCTTATTTCTTGTCCAATTTATTAAACTTTCTTTATGAGGTAAAAAAATATCCATCAAAAACAGTATTATCATTTAATTTTTTATAATTTATCACCATCCTAGGTTTACCTCTCTTAATTTCTGCATGTTTTCTTACCATGAATGCAGGAGAACTATGAGGTCTATGACTAGCTTTGATTAATTTTAAATCCAGGAGCTCTTTTATCTGGGAGCTAAATTCTTTTCGGTCTTCTAGATTATATCTCACAGGCTTTACTCTAATTTCTTTATCTTTGTCTTTCATTTCCAATTTTGCTGTTATTTGATTTTTATTCCAAAATTGTAATGGATTATCCGTATAACACTGTCTTAACTTATATTTTATATTTTCTATGTGGTTATTTAAGTTTCTTAGATTTACCTGGTAATCTAGTGGTTCTTCTGGATAATATTCCAAAATTGGTATACCTTTTTCAAGTTTGGGTTTTTGTTTGTATCCTAAATCACCACGCTGGCTTGCGCGTGTTGTAAAACTAATTGGGAATTTTCTCCCATATGCATTTTTTATTCTTTTTACAACTATTAAGTGGTGACATGGTGTTTTTAATACTATTTGATATGCTATTATATCAAAAGTTATTTTGTAAAATCTTTCTAGGAAATCATTTCCTAATAGTACATCTGATCCTGAATTATAAAAATAAAATGGTGGACATTTAACCATATATGATCCTATTAATATTGTTGGATTTTTTACTCCTCTTCTTTGAGGGATTATATCTTTTGAAAAACTAACACCGTTACCAGGTGTTAAATCTTCATGATATTCTTTTGGAAAGCAATCAGGTTTACATATGCATAACCCTGATCCACTATCTATATAAGCAACAAAGCATTCAGCTTTATAATCTTTATAGGTTATTCCTATAGGGATGTATATACTTTTGGGACTTGTCATTTTGGTATATATATCATCTTATCATTATATGTGATTTTTAACCCATAAGAGGTAATTTTATAAGGTTTAACATTTTCTAAAAAGGTTAATCCTCGCATAATTTCTAATGTATCATTTTCATCTTCATTACCTATTAACAATCTTAATGGAATTTTTTCTTCACCAAATTTAATTATAGTTTCTATGGCTTCATTTATTTCATGTAACTCACCATTAAAGTTAATATATTGGTGAGGTTCATCTAACGGATATTTTTGCAAATGGTCACATAGTTTTTGATTTATATAATTTCCATTTGCATCTGTATCTATTAGTATATTTACATGAGAGAATTTCTTTCCATTGAAATATTCTCCTTTTATTTTATAATTTCTTATGTTATCTTCTTTAGCATCAATGGTATTATAAAATCTACTAGAATTAGTCAGCCTTGCAAGGGGATGACTAACTACACCTTTATTTGTAAAGGATAATCTAGGGGTGATCTGGTTGGTTAATAGAATTGGTTTATCTTGTAAATCAAGACTTAATGGTCTTGAATCTATTTCCTCAATTTTAGGTAGGGTTGGTAGTTGTATTTGGCATACTTCATTGAGTTTGATAATTTAATTGTATTAAATTTAAACTTTATAAATAATAAAGTTATCATGCTTAGTGTTTTTGATATTATTTGATATGCTATTATATCAAAAGTTATTTTGTTAAATCTTTCTAGGAAATCATTTCCTAATAGTACATCTGATCCTGAATTATAAAAATAAAATGGTGGACATTTAACCATATATGATCCTATTAATATTGTTGGATTTTTTACTCCTCTTCTTAGAGGGATTATATCTTTTGAAAAACTAACACCGTTACAAGGTGTTAAATCTTCATGCTATTCTTTTGGAAAGCAATCAGGTTTACATATGCATAACCCTGATCCACTAACTATATAAGCAGCAAAGTATTCAGCTATATAATCTTTATAGGTTATTCCTATAGGGATGTATACACTTTTGGGACTTGTCATTTTGGTATATATATCATCTTATCATTATATGTGATTTTTAACCCATAAGAGGTTATTTGATAAGGTTTAACATTTTCTAAAAAGGTTAATCCTAGCATAATTTCTAATGTATCATTTTCATCTTCATTACCTATTGACAATCTTAATGGAATTTTTTCTTCACCAAATTTAATTATAGTTTTTATGGCTTCATTTATTTCATGTAACTCACCATTAAAGTTAATATATTGGTGAGGTTCTTCTAACGGATATTTTTGCAAATGGTCACATAGTTTGTGATTTATATAATTTTCCTTTGCACCTGTATCTATTAGTATATTTATAAGAGAGAATTTCTTTCCATTGAAATATTCTCCTTTTATTTTATAATTTCTTATGTTATCTTCTTTAGCATCAATGGTATTATAAAATCTATTAGAATTAGTCAGCCTTGCAAGGGGATGACTAACTACCTCTTTATTTGTATAGGATAATCTAGGGGTGATCTGGTTGGTTAATAGAATTGGTTTATCTTGTAAATCAAGACTTAATGGTGTTGAATATATTTCCTCAATTTTAGGTAGGGTTGGTATTTGTATTTGCCATACTTCATTGAGTTTGATAATTTAATTGTATTAAATTTAAACTTTATAAATAATAAAGTTATCATGCTTAGTGTTTTTAATATTATTTGATATGCTATTATATCAAAAGTTATTTTGTTAAATCTTTCTAGGAAATCATTTCCTAATAGTACGTCTGATCCTGAATTATAAAAATAAAATGGTGGACATTTAACCATATATGATCCTATTAATATTGTTGGATTTTTTACTCCTCTTCTTAGAGTGATTATATCTTTTGAAAAACTAACACCGTTACAAGGTGTTAAATCTTCATGATAGTCTTTTGGAAAGCAATCAGGTTTCATATGCATAACCCTGATCCACTATCTATATAAGCAGCAAAGTATTCAGCTGTATAATCTTTATAGGTTATTCCTATAGGGATGTATATACTTTTGGGACATGTCATTTTGGTATATATATCATCTTATCATTATATGTGATTTTTAACCCATAAGAGGTTATTTGATAAGGTTTAACATTTTCTAAAAAGGTTAATCCTATCATAATTTCTAATGTATCATTTTCATCTTCATTACCTATTAACAATCTTAATGTAATTTTTTCTTCACCAAATTTAATTATAGTTTCTACGGCTTCATTTATTTCATGTAACTCACCATTAAAGTTAATATATTGGTGAGGTTCTTCTAACAGATATTTTTTGCAAATGGTCACATAGTTTGTGATTTATATAATTTCCATTTGCACCTGTATCTATTAGTATATTTATACGAGAGAATTTCTTTCCATTGAAATATTCTCCTTTTATTTTATAATTTCTTATGTTACCTTCTTTAGCATCAATGGTATTATAAAATCTACTAGAATTAGTCAGCCTTGCAAGGGGATGACTAACTACACCTTTATTTGTAAAGGATAATCTAGGGGTGATCTGGTTGGTTAATAGAATTGGTTTATCTTGTAAATCAAGACTTAATGGTCTTGAATCTATTTCCTCAATTTTAGGTAGGGTTGGTATTTGTATTTGGCATACTTCATTAAACAAAAAAGGAAAATCTATATTTGGATCAAAGGATCTTGTAGCCTACTTATTTTTTCTTTATCTTTCCTATTAGGACATGTAGACTCTAATAATTCCATAATTACATCTAGTCTAAAAATTATATTTTCTCCATAAAATATGATAGCTTTTTGTACTTCTATCAAATCTTTATATATTTTTAAAGAATTTTCACTTTCTTATAGTTTATTAAAATTATATTATTATTATTATTATTATTATTATTAGTATTATTATTATTATTATTATTATTATTATTATTATTATTATTAGGGCTGGCATATCGGGTCAACCCGATCTGTTAAGACACGAACACGATAAGACACGGACACGAAACATGTAAACACGAACACGACACGAAATCTTATCGTGTCAGATTTTCCAAACACGAACACGAACCTGTTAATAAACAAGTTACACGAAATGACATGTTAAGACACGAAAATGTTGCCAACATATCATATGACCTGTTTAAGACATAAACACGACCTGTTAAGACCCGAACACGACCTGTTAAGACCCGAACACGACTTGTTAAGAAACAGCAAATTCTAATGACCTTCTATTTAAGAAACAACAACTTTCAGGAGATAAGAACATTGGGTATCTTTAACATTGGCAGTACCATTAAACATCACATTAAGAAGACTAAAGAACAATGCGCCCAAGAATTTTCCACCATTTTTAGCTTACCACTTTTCATAGTTGTTCTATAGAACAAAGTGAATGTGATGATTGACGACATTGTAATCTGGAACGTCTTAAATATGTACAAAAAAGCGTTTCGCTTCATTAGCAACCATTCCCTTGCTAAATTCGTCTTTAAAAGATCTAAACTGGATATACCATATTTCTCTTTTGCCAACGCGGCAGGGTGCATGTCGTAAGGACTCACAAGACTGCTATAAAGATTATGGCCGAGTTGAGAGTGAGTGAACAACTGCTTAAACTCTTGTGTAGAGATGAATCGGTAAGGTTCATCTTTCTTAAACCAGTACTGTTCTTGATCTTTTCTTGAAGTCACTTCTTGTAAAAAATCTGCAACCCCTTTTCTTTTTGGGCATTTGAATCCTACATTTTCGAAGAACTCAAGTACATTTTCGCAAGGCCATTGATACACAATTCGACCCTCTGAAAGAAGTATAATATCATCAAATAACTCGAATGTTTCAGGTGCAGGTTGTAGAAGAGAGATGACCATGGTTGCATCCATGATATGAACCATATGTTTTAAGTGGTTAACGATTTGATAAGTAGTCGAATTGTCCAAACGAGTTGAAATTTCATCCATGAAGAACACTTTTGCAGGCCCTACTAACATTTCTCCTACAATCATTAAATAACAAAGTATATTATATATATATATAGGATTAGGTTCAAACGTGAACAAAATCCCAAGAGTGAACTGCGTGAACTGATCTGAGCCCTTGATTTTTATGATCTTGAGATTAAAGTAAGTGGCATGATGGTAATTATTTGGTTAATTTTTTTCCATTTAATTAAATACAAAAAGGGTATATGTGTAATTTCAATCTTAAATTGATTGCATAAATCTCTCACAAATCAAGTAATCAATTATCCTCTTAAATTGATTGCATAAATCTCTCACAAATCAAATCAAGGATTAGGAAAGATGTAACTTAATTCAATTATTAAAATAATTATTTGTTTAAATGCGATGTACACATGTGTATTCTGATTTTGCCCTCTTTTTAATGCGATGTACACATGCGTATATCGTCTGTTTTTGTGATATCTCAGAATTTTTTTTGTATTGAATGTTGATGTACACCTGTGAATTACTGTACACATATGTACGATGCTGAGTACACATGTGTACTGCTGAGTACACATGTGTACTGTTCTATTTATATCCAAGTACACATGTGTATATCGTTGAAATATGAAGGTTACGTGGATCTTAAAAATCAAAATTTGAATTATGGTGATGATTATCTTATTAATAAATAAACATAATGTGGATAATGAATTTAAATTAGGAAAGATGTAACTTAATTCAATTATTAAAATAATGATTTAAATCTAATTTTTTATATAATTACAATCCTACCCTTAACAACTAAAAAGGAAATCAAGGGTCCATATCTGTTCACGCAGTTCACTCTTGGGAGGTTGTTCACGCTGGAACCCTACCCTATATATATATATATATTGCGTTTTCACAGTAACAAAGCCTGTTTGCTAGCAAAACGACACTTCTATTTTTTCACAAAGGTTGAATCAGAATAAAAAAACAATTTTTTTTAATTCCTTTCGGTTTCTATATATCTGCTTCTGCAGTAGTGTTCAAGAGAAAGTTGAGAACCAAAACGGGGAGCAAGAGAAAAAAGACAAAAACGTGCAAGGTGGCAAGAGCAAAAGTGCAAAAAAGAAAAAGAAGAAAGATAAATCTTCAAAGGAAACCAAAGAACAACAAGAACTCACAAATGTACGTGACACCATGAATTCTGAATCTACTGAATCAGAGAAGGCTGAAAATTTATCTGCAATCGATGTCAAAGAGAAAATGAAAAAGGTGGCTTCCATGAAAAAGAAGAAATCCAGCAAGGAAATGGACGCCGCCGCCAAGGCTGCCGCTAGTGAGGCCGCGGCAAGAAATGCACGACTTGCTGCAGCTAAAAAGAAGGAGAAGAGCCACTATAACCAGCAGCCTGTTCGCTAAGTTTTTTCTTTACAGTTTATGATATATATGTCTATGCTGTAGATTGCATGCTTAATTATTAAAACCTATGGTCGTCTTCGGTGACGTTTTGAGAAGTGTTCACATAGCGAAGTTTTACAGTATTTTTTTAGTAGTTTTCTGGTTTTTACTTTCTAAATTATAGAGTTTATAGTCCTCTTTGTCCCTTGGTAGAAAGTGAAAAAGACCCTTTCATGGATGAAACTGTTTTAGAATTCTAGTTTTTGTTTGTGTCTTTGGATGATGATTTGTTTCCTCTTTCTTCTATTTATGTGAATTGGGAAGTTTGTAATTGGGATGTTGTATGTTGTTTTGCAAATATAGCATTCAATTTTGTATACAAATTAAAAACAGAAAAACAAAAAGTTGAAAGCAATCAAAATGTTTTTTCTTAAAATGATAAAAGATATAACTAGTAGATATCCAAGTATTAATCATACAATGTTTTGAAACTACTTATGTGAAGTTAAATCTTGAAGGATGTAATGAATTTGTAGAACTCCATTTGCCTGTTAAATGTCCCAACCTCAAAACCATGGATCTTAGAACTCCACCAGGTTTTAGCACTGTTCTCTTTTTTGAGCCCACTGAAAATCATGTTTAAAGATAATCCGGGAACCTGATAGTGTTAAACATGCTAAGACCACCCGTAGTGGGGTTTTTATGCGTTTTTTTCCCAAAAAAAGGGCCCAAACACGCCTCGGAACCGCCTCCGGGGGCATTTTTTTGAAAACATGGTGGGGCGTTCTTTTTTAAACGCCTTCACTTGTTTTATTGGTTCTTTGGCCAATAGCATTTTTTTGATGGGTTTTTTTTTATTTTTACTTAATTCTATTAGAATATCTAATCATTACAAGATTCCAAGCACTGTTATACCCTTTCTAACATAATGCTCCACAATGCTCACATGCTGACTGAACCACCACATGACGCAAAATACCCAAGGGTCTTGCCTCTCCCACTATACATGGTCTAATTGTCGAATATAATAATTCGACTTTTTACTTTTTTATACATATAAATACACACCTTTAACTGTTGGCACCCATAAAGTCAAAAAGAAAAACAATAAACATGTAAATGGTCATCAAACTTGTTAGTCCTGTTGGTGCACTTATGTCTGTACTTTGTCTGTATTTTGTCTGTATACGAAACGATGTCTTGTTAGTCTTGTAAGTTTGACCAAGTCAACTATCCTCCTAGTTTGACTTGGACAAACAGTCAACATTATGTTTGTTAGTTGCTGGGTCGAAGGATGGTCATCGAAGGATCACTTATATCCTTCGATGATGATGAGCTCGATAGATGGACCTTCGATGGATGGACCACGAAGGATCACATCTTTCGTGGTGCATCTGGATCGTTCGAGCTAATTCTGGTCGATAGATGATCCTTCGATCATCCTATCTGATCCTTCGACCGGACCAGCTGTGTTTGGGTATAAATACCCGTGTGTTGTGTTCATTTCGACAGTTAGACACAGAGACACTTAGACAGATCAGGAACACACACACACACTTAGAGAGAGTTTGCAAGACTGATTTGTAAACCTTGTGCTTGTAACTGGAACCTTCATACGTATTAATACAGAGGTGTTAATCGGTGAACTTTGCGTGTCGTGTTTTTCCGTGTTCTATCTCGGTTTGCTATTCCGGTTGGATTCCGCACAACCGGAGTGGTTCGTATACAAGGATTAGGCGACTAGATCCTCCCCTAGCCGGACCTACAAGTGGTATCAGAGCCTTGGCTCTTCTCCTTGTTAAAACCGAGGTGTCTACGGGCTGTTTTTCGGGTTTTTAAAGCTTATATTTTTCTGGAAAATCTTGCTATTTTGCCTTGTGTTTGACTTAAACCTTGTTATTTTTCATGTTTTCATGTTAGTCTTGGGTTTTTGTTAAACATTTTAGCAAATAGTGTGTTCCGAAAGTTTGTGGGTTTTCCGGAAAACTCAGGTTTTTGGGCTGTGTTCTTGACATAATCATAGTGTTCTTCATAAGTTTGAACTTTTGATCTTAAAATTTTTAAACTTCAAAGTGTTTGTGCATTGGAAAGTGTAATCTGATTAAAATATTGGGATCATTACCCGGTTGGTGAAAGACCTGCATGATCAGACCTGAAGATATGGTCTGAACATACTTTCTGCAGAAAGTTCTCACCAACCCGTCAACTTTTCACCAAACTGTCCGGTTTGTCAACTGTGTCAGAGCTAGTTCGAAAGATATCCTTCGAAGTCGAAAGATCATCTTTCGACCAAAGGAGGTTCGACAGATAGTTATCCTTCGAGCATCCTTCGAAGTGTGAAACTTATCGTTCGTTCCAAGGAATACTTTCGAAACATATATCTTTCGGTCCACTGCTCATTTTCGAAAGACTAGGATCCTTCGACTGGGGAGTCTTTCGAAGTTATCTTTCGTGTGTATCTTTCGGTCTACAGTACTTTTTCGAAAGATAGGGATCCTTCGTTTGGAGAATCTTTCGAAAAACATTGTTCGAAATTCAACAGAGATCTTTCGAACCCTGTTGATCCTTCGAACAGGTGTTGATCTTTCGATCATTAGTCTGTTTATGCTTAACAGTTTGTGTTTCTTGTCTTTCGATCTCAGATCCTTCGAACAGATCCTTCGGCTGGTGTAATATTATTTTTCTTGATAAAAAATGAATTCGATGTGGGGTGTTCTGGTAAATGCCGAGATGTATTTTGGTACTCCAGCTCCGGATTCGGGTTCGCAAGCTAATGCTACATCTACCGGTCAATGGGCATTTGTATCAAATCAAGCTCCAAGTGTTCAAAGCATTTTGCTAAGCGAAAGTGAAACAGGAAGTTTGAATAGGCCTCCCAAGTTGATGCACTTAAGTGAATATCCGGGATGGTTTGGTAGATTTCATACATACGTTCTTGGTCAAAATACAGAGTTGTGGTTGCGGTTCATCACAGATTTTGATCAAACAATAGAGGTTGCTGCATCATCTGCTGCCACGTTTGCAGATCTTACGGAAGATCAGAAGAAGGTCTATGATCTGGAAAAGAAGGCATACGCCATTCTTACTCAGGCGTTGAGCAAAGATATTTATCATCAATTCGTCAGTTATAAGACAACGAAGAGGTTGTGGGACGCATTGAAAACAAGAGGCGTAGGAAATGAAGCGACACGCCAATTGAGAAAAGAATTGCTGAAGAAAGAGTTTGATGGTTTTATTTGTATGCAGAATGAGTCTCTAGGAGATTTGACAAGTCGATTTACTCATTTGCTAACTGAATTGGCAAATACTGGGGTGGTAACGACTTCAGCAGAGATAGTGAAGAAGTTTGCAGATGCACTGCCACCTCAATGGAATAATTTCTTAGAAATTATGAGGTACAATGGCACTTTGGATACAACAAGTTTCAGTGATTTTGCTCAACTCCTGGAAAACAAGAATCAGGAAGAAACTCTCAAGGCAAAAAGAGTTGCAGTGCCACAAAATCCTGAGATTTATTATGGAACTTCTAGCACTTCTGCAAAACCATCTTCACACGCTCCACTTCAAACAGCATTTGTGTCTAGCACGAGCTTGTATGGCACTCCTCCTCCAACAACAGATATGTTTGGAAATCCGCTTAATCCAGCTCCTCAACCAGCACCACAACAGCAACCGCAAATCAGAGCAACTGATATTTTCGGGAATCCACTTCCTCCTCAACAGCAAGCTTGTTACGGAAGCACATCATCTGCTGGTCAACAATCAAAGCCAAATACAGTACGGCTCGACACCTCAAGCTTTTCTAAAGTCAGTGTCGAAGTAGCAAAGGAACACATGGAGCTGCTAAACACTGTGGTGAGCGCATACTGTGGATTAGTGGAAGGTCAGATTGGCAACATTAATCTGACTCAAGAAGACTATCAGCAGATAGATAAAGAGGAGATGGAGATGATGGATATTAAGTGGGCCTTTGCCAGTGCTGTTAGGCGAGCAAAGGATTTCATGGAAAGAACAGGCCGAACCAGCTTGGAAAGCAAGAAGGACACCAAGTATGGGTTCGATAAACAAGCTGTTAAATGCTTCAATTGTGGTGAACGTGGTCATTTTAAAAGGGAATGTACAAGGCCATCTCAACATGGGAACCAGAATCCCTTCAGAAGTCAAGGAAACAGGGCTAATCAGAACCAAGCGAGGAACAATGATCGCACACTGGTGCCTGTCAACAACCAGAATCAACCAGGACCATCAAATGCCAACCAGGCACTTGTGGTTCAGGTAGACGAAGGTTGTGATTGGTCAATTCAATTGGGAAACGATGCACCAGATGGAACAGCCTGTTTTGCTGAAGTGGTCAATGATCTTAAACACGCCAGTGGTGGAGAATCTTCCACCAATGGTAGTGAATCTTCTGAAGATGAAGACTCCTCCGGTTATAGTGGAAGTTCAGATGAAGAGTCATCCGCTTCAGGGAATGATCAGGAAGATGACACATCAGCTGCGTCAGTCGATGCAAATATTGATGAGCTTTTGGAGGAAGCTGCAGCAGGAATTCAAAGAAGATCAATTTTGGTGGATCAAGCTGCTTATTCTTCTTCTTCTCTCCATTCAGCCTTTATGGCGAATGTCGACAGTTCATCAAGTCAGGTATGTGTCGAAGAACCCACTTCTGTTAGCTGTAATAACTGTGATAGTTTGCATGTTAGATGTGCTGAATTGGAAGCAAACATGTCTGAGTTGCAAGGCAAACACGATGCTTTACAAGCTAGTTTGTTTGAATTGCAAGACAAACATGTTTCTGTGAATGATAGGTGGTGTGAATTGCAAAGCAAACACGAGGCTTTGCAAGAGAAATATGATGTGACATTTATTCATAATCAGAAATTGACAGTTGATATTTCAAAGTGCACTGAAGCCAATATGTTTTATGAAAACCATGAAAAGAATTATAAATCAATGATTGAAACATTGAAGAAAGATAAAACAGAGCTGACTAAAATGGTTTCCAGAAAACAAACTGACATTAATTTGTATATATCTCGTCTTGAGGTAATGCAAAAAGAAATGGCTTGTGTTAAAACTGAAAGTGAAGCGATCCGACTCAAGTTAGACAGTTATTTGAGTTCTAGCTATGTGTTGGATCACATCATTGACGTTCAGAAAGAGAAAAAGGATGTTACATGCATAGGTTATAAGAAATGTCCACCACCAGTGAGAAACAATTTTGATGCTTTGCCTGATGAGGAGTATAGGACTCACTTTGAGCCATCTGTTCCTTTGGATGTTGAGGAATTTGCAGCAGGGCTCGGATACAAGAAAGAAGTATCGTCAGATTCAGACGTGTCAGCAGATACATTTGTAACTGCTGAACAGAATCAGGATCCTCCAGTTGTGGTTGAGGATGTTGTTTCTTCTGATGATGAGTCTGATGATACTGATTCGGAAAAGTCTGATGCAGTGATCAAAGAAGAGGACATACCTCTTGAGAATCATATCCTATGTGATCCTCCCACAAAACCTGCTAAGACTGTTCCAACCGAGTCCACATCAGCAAAAGAGTCGGAGAGTGTGGATTTACTGTACACTCTTGTTGGTGATGATAAAATCTATTCAGACAAAGATTTTCCTATTAAAAATGTTAATCAATCTTTAATCAGTAAAGTCTTTGAAAATTCTACAAGTAAGTTCTTGGGAAAGACAGGACCACATGTTACAGTCACACAGTGTCCTCCTATCCCAAAGGCTGAAGTTAGAAAACAGTTTGGGAACAAGAAATTACCAACAGTGCCAAAACAGCAAAACCATACCAAAACAAATGGTAAGGCACCGACTCAAACTCAAAAGAAGCCGAATCAGAAGAAGAAGAAGAATGTGAACTTTGTGAAGTCGAAGGGAACGGACAAAATTGAAAAGTTTTCAAATCAATCTAATTTAGATTTTGTCCAAAAAGCAACTGTGATGAAAAGGAATGAACCAAGTTGTTCAAAACCTAGTACCTCGGGATCACAAAGTTCATCATCGGCAAGACGACCACATGATACTTCGGGGTTTGTTGAACGAAGATCATGTTTTGAATGTGGAACAATCGGGCATATTGTTCGAAATTGCCCGTATCTTCATAAACAAAAAGGCATAGTTGATGATCCCCGTGGCCCAACTGACCGCAAGCGATCTGTTTCTGTAAAACAAGATCCCCGACTCATAAGAGAAAGGGAAAAGAAACAGAAACGCCAACAGGTCAAGAAAATTGAAAAAGCAATTAAAACCGATGTGGTTCACAAACCATCTGTCTCAGTTAAACCAGATAATTCAAAGTTTTCAAAAACTTCAAACAATCAAACTGGTATAACAAAACAGACTTGGAAACCAAAGACGGTTACTGAATCAGGGGGACCATCACAATTTCCGAATCATCAAAAGGTGGAAGTTATTGTTGTTGATAAAAATGGAAGACCCAAGACCACAATGGCTTGGGTCCCCATCTCCAACTAATCGATTGAGTTTATGTGCAGGGTGTTCCAGGAGGAACTATCAGTAGTCATTGGATTGTTGATAGTGGGGCATCCAGGCACATGACAGGCGACATGAAGCTTCTCTACGACGTCAAATCTATTAGAGGAGGTTATGTTGCTTTTGCTGGAGATAAGGGCGGATATATAACGGGTGAAGGAATGATTTCCAACGGGGTTGTTAGCTTTGACAAGATCAACTTTGTGCAACAACTTGATCACAATCTTCTTAGTGTTTCTCAAATTTGTGACAAGCAGTTCTCAGTACACTTTGATGCTAATGGATGTTATGTGCTGAAACCCGGCTTCAAAATTCCAAAAGAATGGATTCTCTTGTCGGCTCCAAGGATAAATGATCTGTATGTCCTTGATATGAGCCAAGCTATCACAACGTCTGCTCAAGCAACATGTTTCGTTTCCAAAGCCACAGAAAAAGACACAATCTCTTGGCACAGGCGAATGGGCCACATTCACTTACGCAAGATGAATCATTTGGTATCAAATGAATTGGTGAATGGTGTTCCTCTTAAAAATTTCCATCTTCAAGACGTCTGTGTTTCGTGCCAAAAAGGAAAACAAACGAAGAAGCGACACCCTACAAAGAAAGTTAACACGGTGGCTGTTCCTCTTGAACGTTTGCACATGGATTTGTTCGGTCCTGTCAAGCACAAAAGCATTAGGAATGATCAATATTGCCTCGTGATTACTGATGATTATTCAAGATTTTCGTGGGTGGCGTTCATGGCACACAAGAGTGAAACCTTCGGTATTATCAAAAACTTGATCATTCAGATTGAGAATCTTTACAACTTGAAGGTTAGGCGGATACGTAGCGACAATGGTACTGAATTCAAATATCATGCCATGGCGGAGTTTTGCACTTCAAAGGGTATTCTTCACGAATTTAGTGCAGCCTACACTCCTCAACAGAATGGCGTCGCTGAACGTAAAAACCGCACATTGATCAAGACTGCTAGGACTATGTTGGTAGAGTCGCAGCTACCCATTCCATTCTGGACTGAAGCTGTGTCCTCTGCATGTTATACTTTGAACCGAGTCCTTACAGTCAAAAGGCACAACAAGACCTGCTTTGAGCTTATCAACAAACGGAAACCAGACTTGTCTTATCTTGAACCGTTTGGAGCTCCTTGCATGATAATCGATCCTAATGGAAAGTTCGGGGCAAGAGCAATTGAGGGATACTTTCTTGGGTATTCCACCCCAAACTTAAGAGTCTGGAATCTAGAGACTAAAAGGGTCGAGGAATGGTCTGAAGTCAGAGTACAAAGGCACACTTTACCGGTTAGAAATCCTGGTCAGCCTTGGATGTTTGAGTACGATGACTTTTTCAATTCGATCAATGTTGAAGCCGTTGAAGAAAGTGCTGCGGCAAGGATGTTTTTCGAGAGCGACAATGCAACAGATTCACCGTTGGTTTGTCCCATTATAGTCAATCAAGAACCATCTTCAGTGAACAATAATGCTCTCGACAATGAGGATTTTCAAGATGCTACCGAATTGAACGAATCTTCAGAGGATGATGAATTTCTAGATGCAGATCAAGAAGCTCCAACAGCAGTTCATGGTATTTCAGAAGGTACTCCTCCAGTGGATGTCCCTCGAACAGCTGAAACTTCTGCATCATCCTCTTCGTCAATTCCGGGCCTTGAATTGATTGTTGATCTGAATCTCAACAATCTGGGTACAAATATTCCAGTTCAAGAAAATCCAGAAACAAGGATTCACAATATCCATCCTCAACAAAACATCATCGGAAATGTACAAAGTGGCGTTCAAACAAGAAACATGTTGCAGAACAACAACAATGCAGGCTTGTATGCAACTATCCGAGAATCTGGTCAACAGAATGATTGGTCTTTCGCGTGTTATGTCTCACAGGAAGAACCAAGAACTTGGAAAGATGCATTGAAAGATAGCTCATGGGTTGAAGCGATGCAGGAAGAACTGCAACAATTCCAGAAGCTTGGTGTCTGGAAACTCGTAGAGAAACCTGCTGGATACAAGAAGATTGGTACCCGTTGGGTGTTTAAATGCAAGAAGGATGACCGTGGGATCGTTATCCGGAACAAAGCAAGGCTAGTCGTTCAAGGTTTTCGTCAGATTGAAGGAATCGACTACAACGAAGTGTATGCACCTGTTGCACGTCTGGAAGCCATTCGGATCTTTCTGGCTTATGCCTCATTCAAAGGTTTCAAGGTATACCAGATGGACGTGAAGAGTGCTTTCTTACATGGTGTGGTAGAAGAAGAGGTGTACGTCGAACAGCCTCCTGGTTTTGAAGATCCTATCCATCCCGATCGGGTTTGGTTGCTCAACAAAGCTCTCTATGGTCTTCATCAAGCACCGCGAGCTTGGTACGCAACCTTATCTAATTATCTGCTGGAGAACGGTTTTCGCAGAGGTCTTATCGACTGCACTCTCTTCATCAAAGAACAAGATGGAGATCTTCTACTGGTACAGGTATACGTTGATGATATTATTTTTGGTTCTACTAATGATGTTTTGTGTAGGGACTTCGAGCATGTTATGCAGGATAAATTCGAGATGAGTGCTATGGGGGAAATGACTTTCTTTTTGGGCCTACAAGTACAACAAACTGAGTCTGGGATTTTCATCCATCAGACTAAATATGTTGGTGACATCTTGAGCCGGTTCCAGATGTCAGATGCAACGCCCATTGGTACCCCATTGCCACAAAATCACGGAATTACTCCAGACTTGAAGGGTCAAGATGTTAGCCCCTCATACTACCGCGCGATGATTGGATCCCTTATGTACCTTACAGCATCAAGACCAGATATAATGTACCCAACGTGCCTGCTAGCCAGATATGAAGTCAACCCGAAGGCCTCACATCTTGCAGCTGTAAAAAGGATTTTTCGTTATTTGAAGGGTTACCCTGACACCGGTCTGTGGTACCCTAGGGATAATAACTTTGACTTGATCGCATTCAGTGATTCTGATTTTGGCGGATGCAAAATCGACGGCAAATCCACAACGGCTGGATGTCAGTTTTTGGGAAATCGCCTAGTCACATGGCAATGAAAGAAGCAGACGTGTGTAGCTACATCAACATGCGAAGCTGAATACATTGCTGCCTCAAGTTGTTGCTCCCAAGTCCTGTGGATCCAACAACAAATGCGTGATTACGGTTTTGAATTCCTAACTACTCCTATTTACGTTGATAATTCTGCTGCCTTACAGATTACTAAAAATCCTGTGCAGCATTCAAAGACTAAGCACATCGACATTAAGTATCACTTCATACGTGATTGCTTTGAGAAAAGGCTAATCGATGTTGCTTACGTCCACACCGATGACCAACGTGCCGACCTTTTTACCAAAGCTTTTGACAAATCAAGATTTGACTATCTATTATTGGTAAACGGCATTAAGGTCAAGCAAGAGTAAAACCAACATCGGAAAATCATTTTTGTAAATACCTTTGTGTTTTAAATTTATCTTAGTTTGTTGATTTTAGGGGGAGTAAATCCAAAATTTGAAAAATCCAAAAACATCGAAAAATTTCAAAAACACAAAAACAATAGAAAAGCAAAAATGAGTTTCCTGGCGAGCAAAAGAGAAAATGATAGTACATCAGTGGTCTGTCTAAACCTCTTTAAACCTTAAATGAAAAAGCGATAAGCAGCTCTATATAAGATGTATCGGTAGGCTCACAATCATGTTAAAGTGTGCAGGGTGATATAAACTTAAATCCGACTGAAGACTGGGTGGGAACCATTCATTGGCATATGGTCTTAGTACCGAAATTTCGTTTGAGAGATTGCCGAGGTTCTGAGATATTCGGTCTTTATGCTGCTTATCATCTGGGTATCATGGTTGTATCTTTTACCGAAAAATAACGGGGACGCAAGTCTAGATCTTCCATGATACTATACATACGTGTACATATTGCATACGACCTCAATAAGTGATCAACAATCACATGACCAATCAAAATAAGTGATAAAATATCACAAATTCTTTCCGGGTGTCAAGTTCGTCTCTCTGCTGTACGAAAGTACTGACCTGTTCACGGACTTGCTCCTGTGCCCTCATGCATCGAAAATCAAGTTCCTCATCAATAAGTGATTCTATCACATAGGGCTTGTTTTCAATTCAAATAAGTGAGAATCTCACATCATATACGGTCAAACATATGATAATCGGTATACTCACCGGTAAGATGAACCCTCGTGCATACCTTGATACGGGAATGTGTCGTGATGTGGATGAACACCGGTCGGTAAGTATAAATCATACCTTAACGTATCCCCTTGCCATGATTACATCTGATAAGTTGAGCTTAGGTGGACAACAATACCGATAATTGTTATAGGATGCTTATCTTAATGTTAACTAATTGAACAAAGAGAGTGTTTTGGCATGACCGTACACTGATATGATTCTCTTACCCTCGAAACTCGCAAAAAGAATGTTTGTATATATTTATTTACTGCTTTCAGTCTTTACATTTGAAATATTCAAAAATACCAAAAAGATTTTAAGTGTGTTTTAATATAAACTTTATAAAAGCCAAAAAGATTTTATTTCTATCTTATTTTCGATCGTACGATGTTGGATCTCGAGTCTTCGTTACCTGAAACCTGAACGAAAACCGAAACGACTAAATCTTCATAAACGGTCGAAATTTGCAAAGTGTTGAAAGTTAAAATTGAAATTGATAAACTTTGTTAAACTTTCAAACTGTCGGACGGTGTTTGCTTAGACAATGGTCACATGTGTGTTGTTTGCTTATGATATTCCAAGCGGTTGTTCTCATTACGCGTTTAGATTTCTTGCATGTGCAGATTCTAAAGGCTAGGAGAACATGGTCGATGACAAGCTTCGGAATGAAGACACGACGTGAAGGCACTCAAATGATGAAGATGATCGAGTTGCCGCTGACCATCATCAACACCACAAGGATCTCACTTCATAAAGATAAAGACTTTCACGAGCATAACTCAAGGGGGAGCTTATGTTAAGGGGGAGTTTGTCAACACACTTCCTACATAAAACGGGGAGTTTGTTGGTACACTTTCTGCTTTCAAGACGTGAAGACTTTAAAGATCCTCCGACATTGAAGACGTGAAGAGACGACAAAGACTAGAAGACACGAGAGACTTACAAGAATGAAGATCAAGACAGAACTATCTTGAAGATCGAGACAAAGCTACAGCCAAGGGGGAGTTTGTTGGTGCACTTGTGTCTGTACTTTGTCTGTATTTTGTCTGTATACGAAACGATGTCTTGTTAGTCTTGTAAGTTTGACCAAGTCAACTATCCTCCTAGTTTGACTTGGACAAACAGTCAACATTATGTTTGTTAGTTGCTGGGTCGAAGGATGGTCATCGAAGGATCACTTATATCCTTCGATGATGATGAGCTCGATAGATGGACCTTCGATGGATGGACCACGAAGGATCACATCTTTCGTGGTGCATCTGGATCGTTCGAGCTAATTCTGGTCGATAGATGATCCTTCGATCATCCTATCTGATCCTTCGACCGGACCAGCTGTGTTTGGGTATAAATACCCGTGTGTTGTGTTCATTTCGACAGTTAGACACAGAGACACTTAGACAGATCAGGAACACACACACACACTTAGAGAGAGTTTGCAAGACTGATTTGTAAACCTTGTGCTTGTAACTGGAACCTTCATACGTATTAATACAGAGGTGTTAATCGGTGAACTTTGCGTGTCGTGTTTTTCCGTGTTCTATCTCGGTTTGCTATTCCGGTTGGATTCCGCACAACCGGAGTGGTTCGTATACAAGGATTAGGCGACTAGATCCTCCCCTAGCCGGACCTACAAGTCCGGTTAATAATTACAAAAGAAATAACTAACCTAGTTATAAATTTTAGAATAAACTAATTTCCTAATTGAAGGGACTGATTTGGTAATTCTTTAAAACTTTTAAGTGCAGGGACCAGTTGTGCAATTATTGGAAACTGTTAAATGAAACTCAATAAAAAGAAGTGAACCAAAGGACTCGAACCCAGGTCTCACCAGGCCCAAAGAAGTAACCAAAACACGCACGCCACTGCACCAAAGATCATTTTATGTATATTGTTTGATTCGATTTCTATTTATTAACATATATATATCAGTTTAAAAAAAACACGTGCCCCTCGATATCACGGACCTTGTGCGGAAGTCCTCCCCGCACACCCTCATAGCCGCCCCTGCTCACTACACCTGTTTAACATAATGTTCCACAATGCTCACATGCTGACTCGATCACCACATGACGCATAATGCTCAAGGGTCTTCCCCCTCCTACTACATATATTCTAATTGTTGAATATAATATTTCCACTTTCTACTTTTTTATACATATAAATACACCCCTTTAACTGTTGGCACCCATAAAGACAAAAGGAAAAACAATAAACATGTAAATGGTCATCACCCGTAATCAACCACTCTTATGGAGGGTCATGTATGGTATTTTTTATCTTTATGGTCTTTTATTTTTCTATAATGCAAACAAGAATACTTTGTCCCAACCCATCATAAATTATATTGATACCAAATTGTTGTCTTCTTAGTATTGATTATTAATCTCTAACAAGTTCATATAAATTTCCCTCAATCATTAAAGATTTCACTTTGTTTGATCCATCAAAGACTTGCATAATGGCATCTACTTCAGCTTCATCCATACAAAAGAGCTTCAAGTATGATGTCTTTTTGAGTTTTAGGGGTGAAGACACCCGCAAGAACTTTGTTGATCATCTCTATCATGCTCTTCACCAAAAGGGCATTATAACTTATAAGGATGATGAAAAAATCAACAAAGGGGAAAGAATCGGAGATCAGCTCATCGAGTCCATTGAAGACTCGAGATTTTACATCATTGTTTTCTCCAGGAACTATGCATCTTCATCATGGTGCTTAGACGAGCTCGTCAAGATTATGGAGTGCCAAAAGATGACCGAGCATACTGCTTACCCCATCTTCTATGATGTGGAACCCACTGAAGTCCGCAAACAAAGTGGGTCAGTTGGCGAAGCCTTTGAAGAGGTCACAAGGAAGAGGACGTTGGAAGATGTAAATCTGGTAACATCTTTATCACTGAATTTGTATTTGTTCACTGAAATGATTTGTTAATACTGAGAAAGTTTTGCGTTTTGCCAAACAGGAAAAGAAGATGAGATTGGAGGGTGGAGAAATGCTCTTACAGAAGCAGCAAGCCTAGCTGGGATGGAGTTGAAGAACACTTTCAATGGGTATTCTTCGGTTTCTTTTTTCTTTTTCTTATAGAGTAGGGTTCCGGTACAAATGGGTCTTAACATCAGAAGTAAAGGAGGTAAAAATAGTTTTGTTTTTTTTTTTTGTTTTTTTTTTAATACATTTTGCAACTAAACATCGTGCTTAAATAGATGAGAAAAAAATTTTCAAAAAAAAAAAAGAAAAGAAAAATATTCATTTACTTCTCATGTTAAGACTCACTTATTTGTATTTGATCTTTACATTTTTTTTTCTAATACCTGTTTAATAGGGTGATCCATATCATCTCATGTTTCATGTGGGATTGTAAGTAATTTAATCAAATCTTCTTTAACACACAGGCATGAAGCAAAATTTATCCAACAAATCGTTCAAGTCGTTTCACTAAAGCTCCATCTCATTAACTTGAGCATCGATAGGAAGTTAGTAGGCATGGAGACTCGGGTAAGGGACGTAATTTCATCTTTGGAACTTGATTTAGATGATGTTCGGATGATAGGGATCAAAGGGTTTGAAGGTAAGAGCTTTGTTGAAGATGTTAGAGAAGTTTCAAAAGGCTCTTTGTCTGGGTTGAAGGATTTGCAAAAACAGATCCTTTCATCTGTGTTAAATGATCAAACAATTGTTGTAGCTGGTGTTTCTGACGGAAAAAGTCTGATGAAAAAGATGATGCCTCATAGAAAGGTTCTTGTAGTTCTAGATGATGTAGATGATATAGACCAGCTTGAAGCATTAGCAGGTGAGACTACGTGGTTTAAGCCAGGAAGTAGAATCATCATCACCACAAGAGATGAGCAAGTGCTAGTAGCACAACGAGTGAATGTTATTCACGATGTCAATCTGTTATCAGATGAGGAAGCAATTTGCCTCTTTAGTAGGTATGCATTTGGGAGGGAGATTCCAGATCAAAGGTATGAAGAGCTATTAAGAAAAGTTGTACATTATGCTGCCGGTCTTCCCTTAACAATCAAAGTTTTGGGTTCACATCTTTGTGGTAGAACTAAGCATGAATGGGTAGACACCATAGAAAGACTAAAAACAATTCCATTGGAGAAAACTTTGAAAAGATTGGAACTAAGCTATAATGGCCTGGAGAATGATGAGAAAGAAATATTCTTAGATGTTGTATGCATGTTGAAAGGTGAAAAGAAAGATGACTCAATAAGAATACTTGAAAGTTGTGGGTTTAATGCTCATATTGGTTTAAGAGTTCTTGAGCAGAAATCTTTGATAACTATTTCTGATTATGACGGTTTGCGTTTCCATGACCATATAGAAGAAATGTGCTGGAATATTGTCCGTGGTTTGCACCCTCTTGAGCCTAGCAAGCATAGCCGATTATGGATTAAAGAGGAAATTGAAGATATATTGGTTAATGAATTGGTAAGTTCAAATTTATATGAATGGTGGAAAACTACAACATTTTTATTTGTTTTGACCAAAGTTTCACATATGCTTTTTTTACAGGGTACCGACGTAACAAGAAGTATTAAACTAAAATACACAAGTCTCCATCCAACAACTATTATGAGAGGTCTTAGGAAAATGAGGGAACTTAGATTTCTTTCCGTGCAATCTCTATATTGGAATAAAGGAGATATAGTACGGGCTGTTGATGAAGTTAGCCAATACTTACCAGATGCTTTACAATCTCTATATTGGCCTATGTACCCTTTTCGGTCTTTACCAAAAACGTTTCAAGCAAATAAGTTCGTTAACCTTGAACTGTTTATGAGCAATATATCTGAACTTTGGGAAGGAGGAGAAAAAAAGGTAGAATAATGGTTGATCTGTTGTTTTGCATCATGCATTATAATATTATATTTTATTTTGTCATTACACTAATATTTTTTTCTTTTCTGATGATAGGTTCTAAATAAGATAAGATTCATTGACCTCAGATATTCAAAGTTAGAAACCTTTGACCTTAGTATGACTCCAAATCTCAAAAAGTTAAATCTGAAAGGATGTTGTGACCTTTTCAAATTACACATCCCCGTTGAATGTCCAATGCTCAAATTTCTCAAACTCGGAGGTTCTAAGTTGAGTATTCTTAACCTTGGGATGACTCCACATCTTGAGGAGTTAAATCTTAGCGGATGTAATAAATTTGTAGAACTCCACATGCCCATTGAATGTCCAAAGCTCAAATTTCTCAACCTCGGAGGTTCTAAGGTGAGTATTCTTAACCTTGGGATGACTCCACATCTCGAGGAGTTAAATCTTAGCGGATGTAATAAATTTGTAGAACTCCACTTGCCCATTGAATGTCCAAAGCTCAAATTTCTCAACCTCAAAGGTTCTAAGGTGAGTATTCTTAACCTTGGGATGACTCCACATCTCAAGGAGTTAGATCTTGAAGGATGTTATTACCTTCAAGAAATTCACGCTCCCGTGGGTTGTCTAAAAAATCTTGTCTACTTTAACTTCAACGGTTGCTCAAGGTTTAAACGCTTTGTTGTTTACAAAAAAAATGAAGTTCATGATGTAGTTCGACTGAACCTATTTGCGGAGTCCCTAGATGGATGCCCACTGCATCCAGAAAGTAATTTGCCTAAGTTTCAGTTTTATTGTAACTATTGGGAACCTCTACCCTCATCGAGTGGAAATATAGAAAAGCTTATATCTTTTGGTCTATGTGCTTGCACAAACCTTGAGTCGTTTTCAACAAGCATTTGTGGTTTACAACATTTAAGAGAGCTCACTCTTATAGGCAGTATTCCGGAGGTGCCCAATGATCTGTACCAGTTACAAAGTCTAGAGATGCTACGTTTGTGGATGAAAGAGATTAAGCATCTTCCGGATAGCATTTGTATGTTGAAACGTTTGAAATCACTTGACTTAAATGATTGTAGATCCTTACAAGTTATCCCAAACAGTATCTGTAGAATGGAATGCTTGAATAAGTTAAACATAGGAGGTGCAGGTATAAGACATCTTCCGTACAGCATTTTTCAATTGAAAGGTCTGTGTATTACAGGGACTAGGGGGCAGCTTGAGTCGTGTGGTTTTACTAATATAATCTTTGGATCGGAAGGCTGGTATGTACGGTTGTGAATAACAGGGACATTCTGTTAGTAAGTTGGGATTCAAGAAGAAGTATTCAAAATGTCTTTTTGCTTAACATGTTGTAAACCGATTACCGAACAAAAAATGATTACTTGTAGTTAACTGACTTACTGAACCAATCGGTTGAACAACCCGCAGCGCATAACCTACACCTTTTGATGGTGGTTCTGTTGGAGGATAAAATCAGCACTACACACTTGTAAGTCCCATAGCATGTTAATTCTTGGTTGAAGCTGTTACATCCGAATAGGGTTGTTCATGAGCTGAGCCGAGTCAGTGGACGCTCGGTCTCGGCTCGATTATAAGCCGAGCTGGCTCGGCTTGGATTTGAAACCGAGCTGAAAATCTAAGCTCGGACTCGGCTTGGTTTGGCTCGATTTTATAAAGAAAAATTAATATATAACTCTTATAATTCAGTAGTCTAAAGTATTATTCAATAGCACAAAAGAACATTTCCAAATAAGTTCAATTAATACATTACAAGCCAAAATCAAGTTTAACAACACAAATAAAGTTTAGATTTGAATGGAATACAATATTAGTTTATTAGCATGATAATTAACCTTCAAATATGTTATAGATATCAAATTACGCTCCTAAATACATGTAAATAATAATCACTTTTTTTTGGAATATATTATAATGTTTATAATATTAAAATATTTACAAGTAAAATAAGCCGAGCCGAGCGACCAACCGAGCCAATTCGGCTCGTTACGAGCCGAGCTAGGCTCACTTTCTAACCGAGCCGGGCTGGCTTGGCTCCTTTTAAAACCGAGCCATATCGAGCAAGCTTCTTCCGAGCTAAATCCAAGTGAGCTCCAAGCCGCGAGCTTTTTGTACTGCCCTACATCCGAATATTACTTTATGAGATCAAAACAACATATAAGTGAGTGTGTCAAGCACCTTCTTTATGATAGATTTATTGTATATACCAATTTAGCAGAGGTGGTAAATAGTTGCGGGTAAACTATCTAACAAAATAGTTTCTTCCATGACTGTTAATATTCTTCCCCTTTTTAACTATTTATACCCTCCTTTAAAAATTCAGTTTAAAAGTTCTCGTCTGTTTAAAATTCTTATTTTTATTTTATAAACCAGTTTATTTGAAAATCCTCTAAATTCATTTACGTAACTATATTTTTACAGTAAATATATATTAGAGTAAACTGCCAAAATGGTCCCTGAGATCTGATCACTTTTGCAACTTTAGTCCAAAACTCAAATCTTTTTAATCTGGTTTCAATTTTTTTTGCCATTTTCTCAATGCTCTAACGCCCACACCGGATATGGACCGAACTGTCTCACGACGTTCTGAACCCAGCTCACATACCGCTTTAATGGGCGAACAACCCAACCCTTGATCCAAAAGCAAAATCAGGTCATATTTTTTAGTTAACATCCAGTTTTTTTTTTGTTTTTTCCTCCATTATAATGAAGGATAAAATGGTCAGATTTTTTAATTTTATTATAATAAAACGTTAAAAGACCATTTTGCCCTTCCATAAAAAGGAGGACAAAGATAAAAAAAAAAAACCTTGATGTTAACTGAAAAATCTTACCAGATTTTGGTTTTGGTTTTGAATGAAAATGACAACAAAATTTAAAACCATGGAGACCCAGATTTAAAAGGTTTGCGTTTTGGACTAAAGTGACAAAAAATGACCAAATATTAGGGACCATTTTGACAGTTTACTCTATATATTTATACTCAATTTACTTATGTATTTTGATTTCATCATTGACAATTCTAAATAAAATAGATGCAAATTGACGTAAATTTATTTTTAAATAAATGAAATTAGTTGATCCATCTCTTATATTTGACACCTCAAAAAACAATTAATTATTAATTTCATCTCATATACGTGCCATAAATCTTGCTATGATATGATATGATATTCATGGATGAAAGTGTATGTTGAAAGTGTGTTGAAAATCAATATGAACGGCAACACAATTGTCACTGCCTGCAATGAATCTGTTGGATCTGAATGGGGCTTCTCTTTTGCCCCCTTTTGAGTCTATACAACAGGACCCTAATGACGACGAAAAGGCTTTGAAAAGTCCAATCGGTATTTTTTTTTGTAAAAACAGAATTCTAATTCTATTTGTCTTTAAATTAACATATATGTATTCAATTTTTTTTATTTAAATCTTTTTTTAGATGTCATTGGTTTTGTTGTTAAGAGTTTCCCTTTTGAACCAAAAGAGGAAAGTAAACATGAGAATGATGAGAAGAAAATCACATTCATGCTTGAGGATTTGCAGTAAATTAATAATCATCGTTTTTATTAGAATTTTTTAATATACAACACTCTCATTATAATATATAATTTAACTTTATTTTATTAACAAAACAATTTGTTTTCATTAGACATGCCCAAAATTTTGTGACCCTGTGGGATGGTTATGCTGATCAAATATATGTATTCAATTTTTTTTATTTAAATCTTTTTTTAGATGTCATTGGTTTTGTTGTTAAGAGTTTCCTTTTGAACCAAAAGAGGAAAGTAAACATGAGAATGATGAGAAGAAAATCACATTCATGCTTGAGGATTTGCAGTAAATTAATAATCATCGTTTTTATTAGAATTTTTTAATATACAACACTCTCATTATAATATATAATTTAACTTTATTTTATTAACAAAACAATTTGTTTTCATTAGACATGCCCAAAATTTTGTGACCCTGTGGGATGGTTATGCTGATCCAATATTAGAGTTTCAGAGGATCAAGCAAATCAAGCAAGAAGAAAAAAATGTGGTGGTTGTTCAGTTTGAAAAATACAGGTTTTGGGGAGGTATATTATAAGTTTATTATCTTTAACTTTGTAGTTAGTTATTTATAGTGTATTATAAAGTAACTATTCGTTTTAGCGTTACGTGATTTTCTTAATTCCACAGGATACCTGTATGTTTCCAATTTATACAATGTTGCACATGTATTCATCAACAGTAACATCCAAGAGATTATAAATTTTAAGAAAAGGTTTGTAATCATAACAACATAATTAGTTTTGTCTTTAATTTGATTAGTTTTTAGATAAACTAATTGAATTATTATGTCTTTCAGTTTCATTGCACAGTTATCTGCTGAAAGATCCTCTAGCTTATCTGGGCTGAGTTCGTCTGTTATAAAGTCTCCTTCGGAAGAATATCTGACGGACTTTGAATTCAGTACTATTGGTGGTTTAAATGGAATATCCGAGGTATTGATAATATTATCGTTTGTTTTTTTAGAACGTTATTAATTATAAATGATATTTTTTGTACGTAGACAAAGTCTGTTATCATTCTTGGTACGATAAAGAGTTTTGCTTCAAAGGAATATTGGTTATATAATGCGTGCAAAAATTGCAATCGTAAGGTTTCGACAAAGACCATTTTGAATGATAAACAAAATGGAAGTGAGGGGTTCGATGAGGTTGTAGTTTTGGAGTGTAATACCGATGCATGTAATACGAAAGTTGTTTCTTCATTTCCAAGGTTTTGATATCATATAACATAATTTACTTGCCTCATTTTTCATTCCGTTACTAAAACGTACTTTATCTTTTCCAAGATCAAGGTTCCTATCCATGTTCAGAACTGTACAGTTATTGTCACACTTACCCTGTTTGAGCGTGAGATCGTTAAGTTGCTTAAGGTGTCCGCCAATCAGTTGCTGGACAAGAACATTGAGGTATTCTTCTGCGTTTGTAACTGTTTTTATTATTCATCATTAACTTATTATTTTATTGTATACATGTTTAACAACATAAGTTTTTCCTTAACGCTTTCCAGATGAACTAAAAGCTTTATTGAACCAGAAGTTTGCTTTCAAAGTTGCTATTGGTTCATTTAACATTAAAAACAAATCTCATGGGTATTCTGTGTCCAAGATAACCGAGAATCCTTCAGGTATATCCGTCTTAGTCAAGAAGTTTCATGATATCCAGGTAGTTGAAATTAAAACACTTTTTATTCATTTATAGGTACCATTATATTGGAATTTAGTTGACAACTACTTTGTTTTTTGTTATCAGCCTGTTGATGAGGAGCCTATTGATGTTGATTGTCATGTGGCTTACACAAATGCTTCGGATGTTGTTCCATTGAAGGTTAGTATTTTTTTTGTTAGTTTTTCGTACTTTACACAAGTTTTTAATCATATAAGTGTTGCAATTATGGTTTTCATTTGTAGGATTCGTTTGCCTGTACCGGTGATGAAGAAACTCCAATTTCTTCTTTTAATAAAAGCATATTTTTAACCCTGTCCGCTAATGTGAATACTTCTTCTACTGTACTTATGGAAAAGGAATTGAAGCGTAACTTGGATAGCCTTTATGATGTTGATGCGATATCTTCCCAGTCGTCTTCCAAGCCACGTAAAGTTGTAAATGAGAACGAAGACGGTGTTGGTGTGAGCGTTGGTTTGTTGGTCCCAAAGGTTGAGGAGTAGGTTTGTTATGACAACTCTTGATTGAAACAAACTTTTGTTTTTCAAGTTTTCTGTTTTCGCTATTGCTTACCGTATTTCATTCGATTTATTAAAGAAATTTTTTATGGTTATGATATTTCATTTGGTTTGCTAAAGGCATTTTGAAACTTTCTTATCAAATGTGATTGAATAAAAGTTTAGTTGTTGTAGGTCCCGAAATCTGAGGATCGATAATGAACCGAATCACTTGTTTATAACAAACACGGTCACGTGTGCGGAATCCACGTAACTATGCCAAATCAAACATATAAAGCAATAACAACAAAGTATTAATCAATGAAACACACTCGATTGATTAAACGGGATGAGAACCGATTACAAACTGATACAAACACAGTTTAGACAGAATTTCGACAGAGTTTCTTTACTGATATTATCTCATCTGCCTTCAAAGTGAAAGCAGACTTGGTTTATATAGTCCCTGGGCCCAAGACTTCGACGAAACACAAAGTACATCGGCGAAACAGAATATGGGCCAAACATTGGGCTTGAAGCAGCCCATAAGATGACGAAACAGGTTTGTTTCGCCATGACTGTCGGCGAAACAGAATGAATTAAACACAAGTCTGTTTTGTCGTGAGGTGTTCGACGAAACAGCCTGTTTCGTCGAGGACTGCATCAGTTGTTCTGTTTGCTGTAAACAGACAGCAAACAAATAGAACATATAAACACATAATGACCATTATACCCTTGTCATGCAACATGCATTGTTCGTTAAACATTACATAACAAAAGGAGACAAACAAGTCAGACACAAGTGGATAGGAGGATATCCGACTTGGTCGACATCAAATACATACTCGATAAACCTTAAAAGACCGTACAAAATACAACGATAAGTAAGACTAGTTACAGACACTAAAAATGCATCAACAAACTCCCCCTTGTCTGTTACTTGTCTTCGGTCTTCTAATCTTCTATCTCAGTGTTGTTCGGACCACGAACTGCCCGAATGTATGCCCCGGTAGTAGCAAAAACACGCTACGCGCTGAAACTTTAAAGCTTGACGTGCGTCCTGATCTTCATAGAAAATATCATGACGAAATAATCTGCTGATGTCAGCCTCGGACATGTTGACGATCCACATCTGATCCAACATCCGGTAATTTGCACGATTATCTCTAAACACAATCACGGCTTCATGCGTATCCAAGTCGTAGCACCATAATGCCATATCTTCAAGAAAATCCTGCTGCATAGGCATTAATGGGATTTTATCTACGACCCTCGGAGGCTGATAAACAAGCTTGTATCTGCCAGTGTTGGTTTCAGGATCAAGAGTAAACTTGATCGGTTGATAGATGAGGAATTGTGGCTTGTATGATTCATCCTTCCAGCCCGACTTCTTGTTTATTTTAATCAGTCGCTCAAATAAAGTAGCGCCATCGTAGTTTGAACGATTAACAAGCTCAAGCCTCGTCAACGCAGCAACATCATAAAATGGCAAAGAAAGAATGCTCAGCAGTGAGTTGAAATACAGGATTCCGTATTCACGTTTGATGGCAATGTAGTGTATATCCTTAACAAACATCCAGCATAGAATTCTTCCACTTGGCTTTGCCTTTTCAAGCTGCAAGTAGTCAACTTGAACGCTTTCAGGCACAGGCTTGGAGACTTTCGATAGAAACTGTTTTCGCCATTCAGAAAATGCATCTGTAGCCTTTTCAGACGTGTCACGAGTCCTTAAGTGTTCATCTATGTCATCAACATTCTCCTTCATCCAATCTTCATCAAACGGAGCGAATTCAGTACCATCTTTTCGAACATACGTTGATTTAATTGCTTCGCCTTCAAATACGATCTCATCAATATCTTCAACATTAGTTGTGTCAGTCTCAGTCGACATTTTATCTATCTCAGCATCATCAATCTCTCTCATAGCATTTAAAGCAAGTAATTGTTCATGAGAAAGATCTTCTATTAGTTCTCCTTCTTCAAGCAACTCTCCCGTCACTGGATGAATGACCTGTAAAGCAATATCAGCACTGCTTACGACAGAAGAAGTACCTGCGATCTGTTGAACTTTTCCAGTAGAAGTTCCCTGAGATGATTCAACCACTGGTGGTTGAACTTCAACAATTTCTGAAGATGTAGCGGCTGGCTGCTTCTGTGATGTACCAGAAGTGTCAGGATTCCCTTGGTCTTCCGTATCATCATCCTTTTTCTTCAGTACTTCTTGTTGTTTACAATGATAATCCCATAGAGCAGCAACTCGTGTTTGAAGTATAGAGTTATTTCTCTCTCTCTCTTCATCAGCAGCCTTCAAACGAGCATTCTCGGCTTTAAGCAAATCAATCTCAGGTTGTTGTCTCTCTATCACCGTTTGCTGTTGACCAACGGTTGACTTCAAGTTGTTAATTTCCACCAATTGTTTAAGCTGATCATTCTTCGTGAGATTAATGAAATGAGATTGCCTCTGAATACGATCAGCAGCTGCTTCCAGTTGAGTGAATAGGTATCTGTTCTTTTCGTCTTGAGAATATCCGGAAAATACCCTATGATGTTCAGAACTAATCTGCGAAGTGGTTGCTCTGATTGCAGAAGCCATAGTTCTTTGAGGATCGGCCTGAGGTGTAACAGTTGGAATTTCAGCAGCTGATGTAACTACAGGAGTTTCTGCAGCTGATGTAACTACAGGAGTTTCTTGTACAGGCTCCTGAGGTACAGATGAAGGCTCTTGAGGCACAGGTTGCCTAGTAGAAGTACTCAAATATCTTCTTGATTTCTTCTTTTGAGTTTCAACAGCTTTCTCAGCTCTCCTTTTTGTTCTTCTTTCATATGCAGGATCCTCCGGAACGTATTCTGGATCATCTTCAGTTCTAATCTTTCTATATCTTTTCACTCCTCGTTCATCGATATACATCTCGTATCCAGGCTCGACTATATGATCACTAGAGGTAGAATCAGATTCATCATCGCCACTTTCTGATGAATCACCAGCTGATGTACCACCAGCTGCACCTGTGCTCGATGCACTAACAGCACCTGCATCACCACCTTCATTGCCTTCGTCATCACTATCACTGCCTGACGATGCAGAATCCTCTGGACCGAATTTTTCAAGGTATCTTCTCTTTAACTCTGGCTCTTCGTCTTCTGATTGGCTGTCATTGTGACGCCATTTATCATCAGAAGGAGCAATGTAACCTGTATTTCCAAGAGCACCAAATAACCTTCTCGGAGGAATGCTTTCTTGGTATCTCTTTGCAGCAAGGTTCTTGATTATTCTTAAAGAGTTGAGGTTCATCGCTTCTATTTTCAGAACATCATTGTCAGCTTTCGGAAGATCAGGATGTTGAACATTCATTATCATCTGAAGAAACCGAGGATACATCCGGAACTTGTTCCCGGTTGTTCTACTTCCTGTTCTCGTCATATTT
The DNA here is from genome assembly GCA_030545235.1 of Helianthus tuberosus. Lineage (NCBI taxonomy): Eukaryota > Viridiplantae > Streptophyta > Magnoliopsida > Asterales > Asteraceae > Helianthus > Helianthus tuberosus. The sequence continues at coordinate 18,588,906 of CM060400.1, forward strand.
TCTTTCATGTTGGTGAAGATATACTTTGAGATGCTAAACGGTTTGTTTAACACCAAAGCTACCATGAAGCCAACAAGATCAGTTCCAGCCATGTCATATCCAGCTCGTCTATTACTCAAACACTGAATTAGAATATGCAACAGAAATTTGTAACGTAATGGCAGATCCCCTTTGTTGATTTGTTTGGTTAAGATGTCTCCTTTACATTTCATTCGTAGCAAACAGCCTCTTGTACACATGATAGTAATAGAATCTGGAGCATCAGGATGATCTTGTAACTGTAGAACCTCGTTCAGAATATCCGGAGAGACGATGACGTCTAACTTATTCACTTGACCTCTAATAACTTGTTTTCCATCCAGTTGTACAACGCTAGCAGAATCCCAGAAAGCTTTAATCAATGATTTGTAAACGGGCGTCGAGAAAGTAACGACATGATTAATACGTGACTCCCTGATCCACTTTGTGATATCTTTCAATTCCGTGAGCTTTTCTTCAGGATCCAGATAAGCGTTTTGATTATGACGCTTCTCGGACATAATCTCCTCTTCAGTTTTATTTTCCTTCTTTATTGCCTTCTTGCGTTTTCCTTCTTTTGGTGCCTTCGGTGCCATCTGTACATGAAAATGCCCACAATGAGCCATATTTGATATAACATGTGTATTATACATGTATATATACAGGTTATAACATCAAATGGTCAGTATAACACATTTTACAAGTATTCTGTCAAAAACACCAACATCAGAAAAATGCTAAGTCACAGGCGACGAAACAGAAGATCATCGACGAAACAGAAGATGTGCGACGAAACAGATTTTGATTCGTCGTTGGTTTGATTCGCCATGTCTGTTTCGCCGGAATCTGATTCATCGTCTGTTTCGCCGGAATTAGGGTTTATGCGATTCGTCAATTTGGGGGTTTTCTGTTTCGCCGTATGAGGGGGTTAATCAACAATCAGAGTCAAACAAACAAACACATTCAAACTCATTTTTATACCCAAACCAACTGATAACACCCATAAGTGATTTCCGATCAAAAACCCTTTTTGAAACATTCAAAAACATCATCAATCAACAACCCCTGTTTTATTCTATGAAACCCAAACCTAAAAACAAACATCAATCACTGTAAAATAACCTAAATCTATCAGTTATTGTCGAAAATCACAACAAGCATAAGTTCAGATCAATAAAACAGCAAGTAAGATCGGTCTCCGAGGGTTTCGAACAATTTCAAACGGTTCAAAAGATCCGGAATGTGAACCGGAACATTTTTCTACCTTGAAGTTTTGAACGATTTTTGATAAAACCGAGAGTATATGGTTCGAGAATGATGATGGCGAAACGGTTGTTTGGAGAAGATGAACAGTTGATATTTTGAAAAAGTGAACACAGGGACCCCATTTATACACTGCCTCATTTCGACGAAACGAATTTCTCGACGAAACAGGATTGGGCTCGACGAAACAGAACGAAGTTGGGCTTAACTTGGGCCTGAAATTAGCCCATGACGAAACGAATTTGGGCTCATGCGATTCGTCGTAACTTCGACGAAACGGATCTGTTTCGTCGTCACAGTTTTGATTCGCCGTATACATTCTGTTTCGTCGACATTAATTTTTCACAACACAGAGGCATGAAAGATTTTTGCAGACTGAACAAATTTTGATTAAAATGAACACTTTTCCATTTTGTTTTAGTTTCCAAATGCAAGAACATGTTATGAAGTAGGTTTTAGGCTTTCGGCAGAAAACACCAAGCAACAACTTCGGCTTAATCAAAAACAAACTTTACAAAGATACACTAAAAACAAATTTAAAGCGCGGTAAACTAAACGAAAATGCAATAAACTATGAAAAACAGTAAGCAACTGTACAAGTGCAATCTTTTTGCGAATTTCAAGGACAAGGAATCATACCAGCTTATGGTCTTAGTCAACATGATTTTGATTTCTGTTTAAAGCTCTGGATAAGTTACTACCTCGATTATCGGTATTGTTTTCCACATAAGCTCAAACTGATCAGACGTAATCATAATTAAGAGATACGATTAACGGTAAGGATTATACTTACAAGTCGATGTAAATCCATTCACGACACATTCCCGTATCAAGGTATGCACGAGAATTGATCTTACCGGTGAGTATACCGATTATCATCTGTTTGACCGTATAAAAATGTGAGAAACTCACTTATTTTGATTGAAAACAAGCCCTATGTGATAGAATCACTTATTGATGAGGAACTTGATTTTCGATGCATGAGGGCACAGGAGCAAGTCCGTGAACAGGTCAGTACTTTCGTACAGCAAAGAGACGAACTTGACTCCCGCAAAGAATCTGTGATATATTATCACTTATTTGTTTGGACATGTGATTGTTGATCACTTATTGAGGTCGTATGCAATATGTACACGTATGTATGGTATCATGGAAGATCTAGACTTCGTCTCCGTTATTTTTACGGTTTGGGATACAACCATGATACCCAGATGATAAGCAGCATAAAGACCGAATATTTCAGATCTCGGCAATCTCTCAAACGAAATTTCGGTACTAAGACCATATGCCTATGAATGGTTCCCACCTGACTTGAAGTCTATTAGGTTTGTATCATCCTGCACATTTTAGTCTGATTGTGAGCCTACCGATACATCGTTAGTAGAGATACTTATCATTTTTCTTTTTGTTTTTCATTTTGAGCACGTTGACCGACCACACCAGTGAACATCATCATTTTCCTTTATCCAAGAAACTCATTTTTGGTTTTTCTATTGTTTTTGATTTTTTTTTAATTTTTCAAACTAAACGACAGAAAGTAACGACATCTTTTTGGATTTTGAAATTTTGCAATGTTTTTGTATTTTCTTGAAATTTCTCCCCCTAAAATGCTAAAAGGTTACGAAAACTAAAATCTTTTTGAATTTTTTTTAGAGTTTATAAAGAAAATATTTACAAAAACGATCAGCCAAAGAAGTTTACTCGGGTATCACCTTAATGCCATTGACCAAAAGTAGATAATCAAAACGTGATTTATCAAAAGCTTTTGTAAACAGGTCGGCACGTTGGTGATCAGTGGGGACATGAACGACATCGATTAACCTCTTGTCAAAACAATCACGTATGAAGTGATATTTAATGTCGATGTGTTTAGTCTTGGAATGTTGCACAGGATTTCTAGTGATCTGTAAGGCAGCATTATTATCAACAAAAATATGAGTAGATAGGAATTCTAAACCGTAGTCGCGCATTTGTTGTTGTATCCAAAGAACTTGGGAGCAACAACTCGAGGCAGCAATGTATTCTGCTTCACATGTTGATGTAGCAACACACGTTTGCTTCTTGCACTGCCACGTGACCAGGCGATTTCCTAAGAACTGACATCCTGCTGTTGTCGATTTGCCATCGATTTTGCAACCACCGAAATCAGAATCACTGTATGCAATTAATTCAAAACTATCATCCCTAGGGTACCAAAGACCAAGGTCTGGGCATCCCTTCAAATAGCGTAAAATCCTTTTGACAGCTGACAGATGAGAGGCCTTCGGGTTTGCTTGATATCTTGCTAGCAGGCACGTTGGATACATGATATCAGGCCTCGAAGCGGTGAGATACATGAGAGATCCGATTATGGCGCGATAGTACGAGGAGTTGATGCTTTCACCCTTCAAATCTGGAGTAATCCCATGATTCTGCGGAAGTGGGGTACCAATGGGCGTTGCATCTGACATTTGGAATCGGCTCAAAATGTCACCAACATATTTAGTCTGATGGATGAATATCCCAGACTCTGTTTGTTGAACTTGTAGGCCCAAAAAGAAATTCATCTCCCCCATAGCGCTCATTTCGAACTTTTCCTGCATAACACTTTCGAATTGCCTGCACAAAGAGTCATTAGTAGAACCAAATATTATATCATCAACGTATACCTGCACCAGCAGAAGATCTTCATCTTGTTCTTTGATAAAGAGTGTGCAATCAATAAGACCTTGTCGAAATCCATTCTCCAGAAGATAGTTTGATAAGGTTGCGTACCAAGCCCTAGGTGCTTGATGTAGACCATAAAGAGCTTTGTTGAGCAACCAAACCCGATAGGGATGAATAGGATCTTCAAAACTTGGAGGTTGTTCGACGTGCACCTCTTCTTGAACAAGACCATGAAGAAAAGCACTTTTGACGTCCATCTGGTAAACTTTGAATCCTTTGAAAGAAGCATAAGCTAAGAAGATCCGAATAGCTTCCAGACGTGCAACAGGTGCATAAACTTCATTGTAGTCAATGCCTTCAATCTGGCGAAAACCCTGAACAACCAATCTGGCTTTGTTGCGAATAACAACTCCACGGTCGTCTTTCTTGCATTTATAAACCCATCGTGTGCCAATTTTCTTGTAATTCTCCGGTTTTTCAACAAGCTTCCAAACGCCAAGCTTTTGAAATTGCTGCAGTTCGTCCTGCATGGCTTCAACCCAAGAATTATCTTTTAAAGCTTCCTTCCAAGATTTCGGTTCTTCTTGTGAAACATAACACGCGAAGGACCAATCATTTTGAAGACCAGATTCTCTAAAAGCTGAATACAAACCAGCACTCTGGTTGTTTCTCAGCTGATTACGCGTCTGCACTCCTTGTTGGACATCTCCTATGATATTCTGCTGTGGATGGGTATCGTGTATCCTCATTTCAGAATTTTCAGGAACACGAGCATTAACACACAAATTGTTAATATTAAGATCAACAACCAATTGCACGCCTGGAATATGCGTAGAAGTGGATGCATTTCCTTCAGCAGTATCATCGACCTGCACATGAGGAGTATCAACAGAAGTGCCCTGAACTGGGGCAACTGGAGCTGAAGTGCCTTCAGTCGCATCCCGATATTCATCATCTTCCGATGACTCATTGTACTCAGTAGCATCTTCAAATTCCTCATTTTGAACTGTGTTGTTAACTGAATTAGAATCTTGTGGGTTAACAATAACAGGTCTAACCAATGGCGAGTCAGCAGCATTGTCACTATCAAATAGCATTCTAGCAACTGCAGAATCTTCGTCAAAGGTTGGCAGATCAAAGGAGTTGAATAGCCCATCGTAGTCGAACATCCAAGGATCACCCGGAGCCCTAACATGACTTGTATACCTTTGAACCCTTACTTCACTCCATAGCTCAATCTTTTTGGTAGCCAGATTCCAAACACGAAAATTCGGAGTAGCATATCCAAGGAAGAAACCTTCGATAGCTTTCGCGCCAAACTTTCCATCAGGCTCAATCATAGTGCAAGGACCTCCAAAAGGTTCTAGTATTGAAAGATCCGGTTTCCTTTTCTGTAGAAGTTCGAAACAAGTCTTGCCATGTCTCTTAACTGTAAGAACTCGGTTTAAGGTGTAGCATGCAGTCGACACAGCCTCCGCCCAGAACTGAACAGGAAGCTCCGACTCTACCAACATTGTTCTTGCAGTTTCAATTATCGTTCGATTCTTCCTCTCCGCGACACCGTTTTGTTGTGGAGTGTATCGAGAACTGTATTCATGAAGAATGCCTTTAGAAGTACAGAGCTCATCCATCACACGGTTCTTGAATTCAGTTCCATTGTTGCTTCTGATCCTCTTAACTTTCAATGTGTAGAGATTTTCCAACATTGTAAGAAGATCTTTGAGAATGCCAGGAGTATCACTCTTGTGTGCCATAAAAGCTACCCAAGAAAATCTAGAATAATCATCAGTAACAACTAAGCAGTAAACATCCCCGAATGTTGTCTTGTGTCTCATAGGTCCAAAGAGATCCATATGAAGACGTTCAAGGGGCATGCTAACAGTGTTGATTTTCTTCAAAGGGTGAGACTTCTTCGTTTGTTTCCCTTTCTGGCACGAAACACAGATATCTTGTAGATGAAAACTTCTCACGGGCACGCCATTCACAAGATTGTTTTTCACCAAATGGTTCATTTTTCTTAAGTGAATGTGTCCCATTTTGTAGATGAAAACTTCTTACGGGCACGCCATTCACAAGATTGTTTTTCACCAAATGGTTCATTTTTCTTAAGTGAATGTGTCCCATTCTTCTGTGCCAAGATATAGACTCCTTCTCCGTGGCTTTCGAGACAAAACATGTGACTTGTGCAGAAGTCGTAATCGCTTGGCTCATATCAAGAATATAAAGATCATTAACTCTTGGAGCCGATAAGAGAATCCATTCATCTGGAATTTTGAAACCAGGTTTAAGCACATAAAAACCGGCATCATCGAAATGCACGGTGAACTTTTTATCGCAGATTTGCGACACACTGAGAAGATTATGATGAATTTGACGAACATAATTGATCTTATCGAAACATACAACACCATTTGAGATCATTCCCTCTCCAGTGATGTATCCGCCTTTGTCTCCAGCAAACGCGACATAGCCTCCTTTAATGTTTCTCACATCATATAGAAGCCGTAAGTCGCCTGTCATGTGCCTAGATGCTCCACTATCAACAATCCAATGACTATTAATAGTTCCTCCTGGAACACCCTGCACATATCATCAATGATCAGTTGAGAATGGGGACCCAAGCCTTAGTGGTCTTGGGTCGTCCCTGAGCATCACAAATGGTGATCTCGATTTCTTGATGATTTTGTAACAGAACAGCTCCCCCTGAACTTTCACCCGTCTTAGGTTTCCAAGTCTGTTTTTGTTCACCAGATTGAGTTTTATAAACAAATTTTGAAACTTCTGGTTTTAAAGGTGAACTTGGTTCCCTTGAAACAGATTTGGCTTCAAATTTTAAAGCCTTTTCAACAGCTTTGACGTTTTTACGTCGTTGTTTCGTTTCTTGTTCCTTAATATCTCGTTTATCATGTTTTGGTGAAACGGGACGACGTTGAGGGTGAAAATTTTTCAGGTGGTGCTTTCTCAACGAATTTTTCTTTTGGAGTGTGTGAACAATTTTTAATGATGTGTCCAAACTCTCCACATTTAAAGCATGTTCTCCTTTCTACAAACTTAGGAGAATTCGATCGACCAGCAGATGTCGAACCCGTATAACCCGAGGTACGTGCTTTTTCATCACACCCGTTTGAATGTTGAGTGTAATTGTTTTGACTATCACGTTTTAAAATTTTGACTTGTACAAAATCAGTGTTTGACTTGTTTTCAAAAGTCTCAATTTTATCCGTACCCCTCGATTCCACAAATTTGACACTACTGTTTTTCTTTTGATAACGAGCCCCTTTTGTTTCAAATTTTGATTTAGAAACATTTGGCCTTTGAGCTCGTTGATCTGATTGTTTACCCTTAGAAGCAACAGGTTGTTGCTTTGAAGGTGATTTCTGATTTCCAAATTTCTTTTTGATTTCAGCCTTAGGAATTGGATCACATTGAGTCACAATAACTCCCGGAATCGGCTTTCCCAAAAACTTACTTGTGTTATTTTCAAAAACATTATCAATCGATGATGGATTGACATTTTTAATTGGAAAATATTTATCTGAATAGATTTTAGAATCACCAACCAAAGTGTACAGCACAATATTACTTTTAACGGTAGACACAAGATCTATCACTTGTTGAACAACAGGTTGAACAGCAGGGGTATGAGGATCACACAGAATATGATTCTCAATTGGAACTTCTACTCCTTTAAGTTTGTCAAGTGATTTATCCTGATTACTCACATCTGATTCTGGTTCATCATCCGACGACTCATAGTCCTCAATGGTTGGAGGACCTTGTTTCGTAGATGTTGAAGTTTCTGTTTGTTCAGATGATGTACTTGAAGAATTTTCCGATTTGAACACTAGGCCAGTAGTAACTTCCCCATAATCAAGAGGCACACTGGGTTCAAACCGTGGCATTTCTTCTTCATCAGGCATATAAGCATAATTATGTCTCAAAGGGGGCGGACACTTCTCATACCCAACACCTTTCTTGTTTCCCTTTAGTTGTTGAACATCAATAATGTGATCGAGCACAAATCGGGAGTTAGAATAACTCTCCAACTTTTGATTGATTGCATCATGCTCGCATTTTACAATGGCTAATTCCTTTTTAGTTTCCTCAACAATGTTAATGTAATCGTTTATACTAACTTGTTTATGATAAACAGTTTTTGTCACTTCGGAAACATTTTTCTTTAGAGTTTCAATCATAGACTTAAATTCTTTTTCATGTCTAACTAGAGCCATATTCGCTTCTTTGCACTTAGCCATTTCAAGTTTTATTCTTTTTCATGTCTAACTCTGATTGTGAATATGAATCGTATCACATTCAAGTTTTATTCTGTCAAATTCATTTTTCATATACTCACAATCTCTACAGTTGATAAGAATTTCAGATTTTACCTGACTTGTAGAAGCTGAGACATTTGCCATAAAGGCAGTCTGATAAGAAAAAGATCCGTCTTCAGAAAAGAACTTCTCCATTTCTTTAGATGCTACCTCAGCCTTCTTGATCAGAACTGATTTCTGACATTTCAACTCTTCTGCTTCATTCAATAAGTCATCAAGAATAGAACTTGCTTCTTTGCTCACATCAGATTCAGAATGATAATCGCCCGAAGTAGAACTTTCTTCATCAGAACTCCCGGTATAACCCGAACTGTCGTCACTTTCAGAAAATTCTTCCTTATGAACGTGCTTGATGTGATTGATGATCTTTGCATAACACGCTGTTCCTCCTTTATTTTTATCTCCTTCCCCAAGTTGTAAAGACCAATTAAACCCTTCATCAGCTTGAACGGTCAATGCTCGATTTGTGTTGGATGGTCCAGACTGATTCTGGTTGGTAGTGTTGTTCACAGCTACTATCCCTTTTTCACGATTATCTTGATTGGCATTGGAATTTGAAGTAGTCGTTTGACTTCTGAATGGGTTTTGATTTCCTTGTTTACTTGGTCTTGTGCACTCACGTTTGAAGTGCCCTTTTTCGCCACAATTGAAGCATGTAACTGCTTCTTTATCAAATCCGTACTTTGTATCCTATTTGCTTTCCAAAGAACTTCTCCCGGTTCGAACCATAAAGTCCTTCGCCCTTCTAACAGCACTTGCGAACGCCCACTTTATATCCATCAACTCCATTTCATCACGGTTGATTTGTAGATAATCTTCGTTGGTCAAACTGATGTTTCCAATTTGACATGCGACCAAACCGCAGTAAGCACTGACCATTGTATTAATAAGTTCCATATGTTCCTTTGCTACTTCAATGCTAACATTTGAGAGGTTTGATGTATCAACTTTGACTGTGTTAGTGTTGGTTGGAGGATTGTTGGTATAATGAGCTTGCTGTTGTTGTGGTTGAGCTGGAATATAAGCAGTCGGATTGAACTGAGGTTGAGTAGTGGCAGCTGAAGGTGTATTAGGAATAATACCTCCTCCAGAATAAGCCTGAGCTTGAGTAATCAAATGCGCTGGCGGAAGATAGGCTCTCGGATCGAAGACAGGAGGTGGAGCTGATTGAGGAAACGGAGAAGAGTTTGTATTTGATACAAACGCCGTTTGTAACTTTGGTTGCTGAGCTGAACTTGAACTCGCTGACGGAACAATACCTCCTCCATAATACATTTCGATATTTTGAGGAGCAGCAATTCGTTTTGCTTTCCGAATTTCTTCATCATTCTTGTGTTCCAGCTTCTGTACAAATTCATAGATACTGACATTTTCAGCATCTAGAACATCGGTATGTTTTAAAAGCTCAATGTATGGGCTCCACTTTGGAGGTAGCGAATCAGCAAACATTTCACTAATCAAATGATAAAAACGTGTAGTCATATCATTTAGAGTTTCATTTTCCAAGAACAGAAACGATTCAAACTCTTTCTTCAATAGATCATGGCGTGTCTTTCTAGTAGCTGCGTTTCCTTCTCCTCTTGTTACCAAAGCATCCCATAATGTTTTCGTGTCCATACAATAAGAGAATTGATGATAGATATCTTTGTGAAGCGCTTGGGTAAGAACAGCAAACGACTTTTTCTCAAATTCATAGGCTTTCTTGTCATTTTCCTGCATGTTAGAAAAACCTTCTGCCGTTGAAGCTGCTACTTCGAGAGCATTATTGCGTGGAGTAATGAAACACCTCCAAAGATCAGTACTTTGCCCTTGAACATATGTATGGAAACGACCTTTCCATGATGGAAACTCGTTCATATGATTCAACTTTGGTGGGCGATTGTTTCTGCCCGTTTCGCTCCCGCTAAGCAAAAGATTTTGAATGTTTTGATTTTGATTAGATACCAAAGCCCATTGTCCGGCACTTATAGAAGGTTGACCAAAAACATTCTTCACCCATGCTGCTGCGGAGGTCGGATCTTCACGTGGTCTCGAGTCCATACTCCAATCCCACGGACTGGCACAACTCATATTTGATATATGAAGTGTAGTACCTGATCAAATACTTGAAAACACACAGTTAGCACCCTTTTACAAGTCCTCTGTATAAAAATGACAGCAAAATGACGAAACACTCTTCCACGAAACAGACTTGTTTCGTTGAAGATATTGTGGCGAAACAGAAGTTGTTTCGTCGAAGATATTGTGGCGAAACAGAAGTTGTTTCGTCGAAGATATTTTTGACGAAATGCTTTTGTTTCGTCGCCTGCTTGATTCGTCAAAGATAAGTCTCAGACAGCTAGATATTTTTCTCTGACACAAGGTATGTTGGTAAACTAGTTTTCAACGTAACATCCTTTTTCTCTGAAACTAATTATCACAGATACACCAAAGTCCACTTATAGTATTATATTGTGTCAACACTATGTATTTTACAACTTAAAGATCAAAATCACAAATATAATAAGGACACTTATGAAGAAATGAAGAACACACTCAAGAACAATGAGTTTTCCGGCCAGTTGATAATGTTCCGTAACACGAAAATACACAAGATTTTCACTAAAAACCCGGTTTATAACAAACACGGTCACGTGTGCGGAATCCACGTAACTATGCCAAATCAAACATATAAAGCAATAACAACAAAGTATTAATCAATGAAACACACTCGATTGATTAAACGGGATGAGAACCGATTACAAACTGATACAAACACAGTTTAGACAGAATTTCGACAGAGTTTCTTTACTGGTATTATCTCATCTACCTTCAAAGTGAAAGCAGACTTGGTTTATATAGTCCCTGGGCCCAAGACTTCGACGAAACACAAAGTGCATCGGCGAAACAGAATATGGGCCAAACATTGGGCTTGAAGCAGCCCATAAGATGACGAAACAGGTTTGTTTCGCCATGACTGTCGGCGAAACAGAATGAATTAAACACAAGTCTGTTTCGTCGTGAGGTGTTCGATGAAACAGCCTGTTTCGTCGAGGACTGCATCAGTTGTTCTGTTTGCTATAAACAGACAGCAAACAGATAGAACATATAAACACATAATGACCATTATACCCTTTGTCATGCAACATGCATTGTTCGTTAAACATTACATAACAAAAGGAGACAAACAAGTCAGACACAAGTGGATAGGAGGATATCCGACTTGGTCGACACCAAATACATACTCGATAAACCTTAAAAGACCGTACAAAATACAACGATAAGTAAGACTAGTTACAGACACTAAAAATGCATCAACAGTTGTGTTTGGTTATTGATACTAATGATAGATGTTCTATGTGTTTGCTAGAATTTCCTTGTTGAAATTTTCTTTTTGAAGGAGATGTCAAAACACCACACTATTCAAATTTTCTTGAATTTGATCGAATATGGGATATGGTATTCTATCATCTTTGTTACTTTTGACTTCGTTTGGCATGATAAAAAAAACATACCTATAGTTGTTCTTTTATATCAAGTAAGTACATACTTATACCGAAATTTAATTTACCAAAAATGTATATGAATATGTATTAATTTTATTCTATATATGTTGTATTTAATTTGTATTCATATTATACCTTTTTTTAGTGGACATGTCATAGAAATGGAGTTAGTGGCTTTGTTAAATACCTTTTTTTATGATTGTATTCTTTTTGTAGGAAACATTTTAAGGCCAACAAAGTTTACTAATGTGGAATACGAACTAACATCCCAAAAGCACGTAATATTGGTTTTATGATTCGATCATGCACTCAATGTAAATGTATGCTAAAATGATCCATAACATATGTTATCGAATCTTTTGTCTTTGGTATGTTATTTCGTAATGAACTAGTCTAAGATCCCCCGAGTTTCGAGGGTGGCTTAACACAAACATTTTCTTATTTAATAGTGTTATAAATTTATTATGTTTATAATCTAGAAAACAAAATTAAATTAAAATAATTGATTTATTAATTATGACATGGGTTTTATCCGACAGCAAGCCAGTTAATAATGGGCCCCTTGTGCAATTGGCGTTGACGTGGCGTGCTAATAATGTATAACCTTTATATTTAGTTTCTAATATTAACTTACATGGAAACGGAGTGGGAGATGTGGTGGAAATCTAAAATACTTGACGTGGCATGTCAATCGTATAAAATTTCTGGTAAGTTTTTTTTTTTTACAACTTGCGAGCCTTTTTAAAATATGCAACATGTAATATAGGTTGCACTTCACAAAATTTAAAATTTAAGCGGTTAAACTTAGTGAATTGTACAACCATATAAATACTAATAACTAAAGCATTTACAAATCATTGTACTACAATTATATAAAAATATCAAAATATATACTAAAAAAGAATGACAAAAATAGTCACAATCAACAACCCCTGACCTGCATAATTCCAGCCTAAAATATATACTAAAAAAGAATGACAAAAATAGTCACAATCAACGTCCCCTGACCTGCATAATTCCAGCCTTTTTAGAGCTCCTGATCAATAAGCCTGTATGATCATGCATAACCCAGTTTGTCCTCTCACCTTTCGGATTCTTACAGTTCCAAAGTGTTGGTGCACTTGTGTCTGTACTTTGTCTGTATTTCGTCTTGATACAAAACGATGTCTTTGATGTAAGTTTGACCAAGTCAACCATCCTCCGGTTTGACTTGGCCAAACAGTTAGTCTATGGTTGATAGATGTTTGGGTCGAAGGATGTGTCATCGAAGGATAGCTTAGATCCTTCGATGAGCTCGAAAGATAACCTTCGAAGGATAGACCACGAAGGATATCATCCTTCGTGGTAAATGTGATCCTTCGATGGGTTCTTGGTCGACAGATGATCTTTCGGTCATTCTGTCTGATCCTTCGACCAGATAAGCTGTGTCGGGTATATATACCCATGTTGTGTGTTCACTTGAAACTAGCACTAAGGGAGACATTGTGAGAACACTCAGAGCAGAAAACACACATACACACTTGAGAGAGTTTACAGAACAGATTTGTAAACCTTGTGCTTGTAACCGAACCTTTCATACGCATTAATACAAGTGGTGTTAATCGTTGAATCTTGTGTGTTTATCATTGTGCTTGTTCTATCTCGGTTTGCATGCTAGCTTGGATTCCGCACTCGCTAGTGTGTTAGACATAACAAGGAATAGGTTAAACCTCAACCTCCGAGGGACCTACAAGTGGTATCAGAGCCGTGGCTCTTTTCCTTGTTAAAAACCGGGTTTTTACAAGACTTTGGAGTGTTTGGATAAAACTCACTGTTTTTGGCATTCGTTTTTACTGTTTTTCTCGTGTTTCTTGTCGTAAAAACGTGTCTAAACTTACCGGGTGTGCTAAAAGACGGGTTGGGTAACTTAAAAACTTGTTTTTGAGTTGTTTGGTATTTTCCGGCCAAAATTCCGGCTTCTCCGGTAACCGGTCTTTCTGGATAAGTTTACAATATTTTATTGTTCAAAATCTTGGTTTTGCTAAAAATCATGGTCTGACCATACTTTCTGCCGAAAGATCTCACCAACCTATCAACCTTTTCACCAACCTGTCACTCTTTGTCAACTGTGTCAGAGCTGTTCGAAAGATATCCTTCGAAGTCGAAAGTTCATCTTTCGATCAGTGGAGGTTCGATAGATCATCATCATTCGAACCAAGGAATCATTTCGAAAGACCATCTTTCGATTAGTGGAGGTTCTTATTTTTCTTGATAAAAAATGAATCCAAGGTGGAATACTCTGGTAAATACAGATATGTATTTTGGTACTCCGTCATCTTCCGCACCGGTATCCTCTCAAGCTAATGCAATTTCTACCGGTCAATGGGCATTTGTATCAAATCAAATTCCAAGTGTTCAAAGCATTCTCTTAAGCGAGAGTGAAACTGGAAGTTTGAATCGGCCTCCAAAGTTGATTGACTTATATGAATATCCAGGATGGATTGATAGATTTCATACATACGTTCTTGGTCAAAATACAGAATTGTGGTTGCGGTTCATTATAGATTTCGATCAAACAATAGAGGTTGCCGCATCATCTGCTGCTACGTTTGCAGATCTTACAGAAGATCAGAAGAAGGTGTATGATTTGGAAAAGAAGGTATATGCCATTCTTACTCAGGCGTTGAGTAAAGATATTTATCATCAATTTGTCAGTTACAAGATGACAAAGAGGTTGTGGGATGCTTTGAAGACAAGGGGCATAGGAAATGAAGCGACACGTCAATTGAGAAAAGAATTGCTGAAGAAAGAGTTTGATAGTTTTACTTGTATGGAGAATGAGTCGTTGGGTGATTTGATAAGTCGATTTAATCATTTGCTGACTGAATTAGAAAATTTTGGGGTTGTTACAACTTCTGCAGAGATTGTAAAAAGGTTTGCAGATGCGTTGCCACCTCAATGGAATACTTTCTTGGAAATCATGAAGTACAATGGTACTTTAGCTACAACAAGCTTCAACGACTTTGTTCAAATCCTGGAAAACAAAAATCAGGAAGAAACTCTCAAGGCAAAAAGAGTTCCAGTGCCACAAAATCCAGAAATGTATTATGGAACGTCTAGCACCTCTACGAAACCTTCTTCGCATGCTCCAATTCAAACAGCATTTGTGACTAGCACTGACATGTATGGCAATGCTATCCAAGTTCCGGTCCCTCCAAAGACAGACATGTATGGAAATCTGCTGGAACCAGTTCCTCAACAGCAACAGCAAAGCCAACGACCTCTCAGACCAACTGATATGTTCGGGAATCCATTACCTGTTCGATCTCCCGGAACAACAGACATGTATGGGAATCCTCTTCCTCCTCAATCTACCGTGCCAACAGACATGTATGGGAATCCACTTCCTCCTCAACAGCAAGCTTGTTATGGAAGCACATCATCTGCTGGTCAACAATCAAAGCCAAACACAGTACGGCTCGACACCTCAAGCTTTTCAAAAGTCAGTGTGGAAGTAGCAAAGGAACACATGGAGCTGCTAAACACTTTGGTGAGCGCATACTGTGGATTAGTGGAAGGTCAGATTGGTAATATTAATCTGACACAAGAAGACTATCAGCAGATTGATAAAGAGGAGATGGAGATGATGGATATCAAGTGGGCCTTTGCCAGTGCTGTTAGGCGAGCAAAGGATTTCATGGAGAGAACTGGCAGAACCAGCTTGGAGAGCAAGAAAGACACCAAGTATGGGTTTGATAAGCAGGTTGTGAAGTGTTTCAATTGTGGTGAACGTGGTCATTTCAAGCGTGAATGTACAAGGCCATCTCAACATGGAAACCAAAATCCTTTCAGAGGTCAAGGCAACCAGCAGAACCAGAACAGGAACAATGTTCGTACGCTGGTACCTGTCAACAACCAAAGCCAAGCAGGACCATCTAATGCCAACCAGGCACTTGTGGTTCAAGTAGATGAAGGCTGTGATTGGTCAATCCAGTTGGGAAATAACGCTCCAGATGGAACAACTTGTTTTGCTGAAGTTGTCAAGGATCTTAAACACGCCAGTGGTGGAGAATCTTCCACCAATGGTAGTGAATCTTCTGAAGATGAAGACAGTTCTGGTTACAGTGGAAGTTCAGATGAAGAATCCTCCACTTCAGGCAATGATCAGGTGGATGAGACATCGAGTGCGTCAGTCGATGCAGACATTGATGAGATTTTGGAAGAAGCTGCAGCAGGAATTCAAAGAAGATCTATTTTGGTGGATCAAGCTGCTTATTCTTCGTCTTCTCTCCATTCAGCCTTTATGGCTAATGTCGACAGTTCATCAAGTCAGGTATGTGTCGATGAACCCACTGCTGATATCTGTGATAATTGTGATAGATTGCATGTTAAATGTGCTGATTTGGTTGCAAACATGTCTGAGTTGCAAGGCAAACATGATGCTTTACAAGCTAGTTTGTTTGACTTGCAAGACAAACATGTTTCTTTGAATGATAAGTGGAGTGAATTGCAAAGCAAACACGAGGCTTTGCAAGAGAAATATGATGTGACATTCATCCACAATCAAAAGTTGACCATTGATCTTTCCAAGTGCACAGAAGCCAACATGTTTTATGAAAACCATGAAAAGGAATTTAAGTCAATGATTGAAACATTAAAGAAAGATAAAACAGAGTTGACAAAAATGGTTTCCAGAAAACAAACTGACATTAACCTTTATATAACTCGTCTTGAGGTAATGCAAAAGGAAATGGCTTGTGTTAAAACAGAAAGTGAGGCGATCCGACTCAAGTTAGACAGTTATTTGAGCTCTAGCTATGTGTTGGATCACATCATTGATGTTCAGAAAGAGAAAAAGGATGTCACATGCATAGGTTATAAGAAATGTCCACCACCCGTGAGAAACAACTTTGATGCACTGCCTGATGAGGAGTATAGAACTCATTTTGAACCATCTGTTCCTTTGGACGTTGAGGAATTTGCGGCAGGACTCGGATACAAGAAAGAAGTATCGTCAGATTCAGATGTGTCAGCAGATACATTTGTAACTGCTGAACAGAATCAGGATCCTCCAGTTGTGATTGAGGATGCTGATTCTTCTGATGATGAGTCTGATGATACTGATTCAGCAAAGTCTGATGCGGTGATAAACGAAGAGGACATACCTCTTGAGAATCATATTCTGTGTGATCCTCTTGCAAAACCCGCTAAGACTGTTGCAATCGAGTCCTTGTCTGAAAAAGAGTCGGAGAGTGTGGATTTGCTGTACACTCTTGTTGGTGATGATAAAATTTATTCTGACAAAGATTTTCCTATTAAGAACGTTAATCAATCATTAATCAGTAAAGTCTTTGAAAATTCAACAAGTAAGTTTTTGGGAAAGACAGGATCACGTGTTACAGTAACACAGTGCCCACCTATTCCAAAGGCTGAAGTTAGAAAACAATTTGGCAATCAGAAGTTACCAACAGTGCAAAAACAGCAAAATCATACCAAACCAAGAGGTAAAACACCGACTCAAGGTCAAAGGAAGCCGAATCAGAAGAAGAAAAAGAATGTGAACTTTGTGAAATCTAAGGGAACGGACAAAATTGCAAAGTTAGAAAATCAATCTAATTTAGATTTTGTCAAGAAAGCAACTGTGATGAAAAGGAATGAACCAAGTAGTTCAAAACCTAGTACCTCGGGATCACAAAGTTCATCATCGGTAAGACGATCACATGATTCTTCGGGGTTTGTTGAACGAAGATCATGTTTTGAATGTGGTACAATTGGGCACATTGTCAGAAATTGCCCATATCTTCATAAATTAAAAGCCAAAGTTGATGATCCCCGTGAACACAATCACCAAAAGCGATCTGTGTTTGTAAAACAAGATCCCCGACTTGTAAGAGAAAGGGAAAAGAAACAGAAACGCCAACAAGTCAAGGTGGTTGAAAAAGCACTTAAAAATGAAGTGGTTAAAAAACAAACGGTTCCAGTTAAACCAGAAAGTTCAAAATTTTCAAAAACTTCAAACAATCACGAAGTTAAATTTTCAAACAATCAAACTGGTAAACTTCAACAGACATGGAAACCTAAAATAACCACAAATTCAGAGGGACCATCACAATTTTCAAATCATCAAAGAATAGAAGTTATTGTTGTTGATGAAAATGGAAGACCCAAGACCACAATGGCTTGGGTCCCCATCTCCAACTAATTATGTGAGTTCATGTGCAGGGTGTTCCAGGAGGAATTGTCAGTAGTCATTGGATTGTTGATAGTGGGGCATCCAGGCACATGACAGGCGACATGAAGCTTCTCTACGACGTCAAATCTATTAGAGGAGGTTATGTTGCTTTTGCTGGAGATAAATGCGGATATATTACGGGTGAAGGAATGATTTCCAACGGGGTTGTTAGTTTTGATAAGATCAACTTCGTACAACAACTTGATCACAATCTTCTTAGTGTTTCTCAAATTTGTGATAAGCAGTTCTCAGTACACTTTGATGCAAATGGATGTTATGTGCTGAAACCCGGATTCAAAATTCCAAAAGAATGGATTCTCTTGTCGGCTCCAAGGATAAATGATTTGTATGTCCTTGATATGAGCCAGGCTATCACAACTTCTGCACAAGCAACTTGTTTCGTTTCCAAAGCCACAGAAAAAGACACAATCTCTTGGCACAGACGAATGGGTCACATTCACTTACGCAAAATGAATCATTTGGTATCAAATGAATTGGTGAATGGTGTTCCTCTTAAAAACTTCCATCTTCAAGACGTCTGTGTCTCGTGCCAGAAAGGAAAACAAACGAAGAAGCGACACCCTACAAAGAAAGTCAACACGGTGGCTGTTCCTCTTGAACGTTTGCACATGGATTTGTTCGGTCCTGTCAAGCACAAAAGCATTAGGAATGATCAATATTGCCTCGTGATAACTGATGATTATTCAAGATTTTCTTGGGTGGCGTTCATGGCACATAAGAGTGAAACCTTCGGTATTATCAAAAACTTGATCATATAGATTGAGAATCTCTATAATTTGAAGGTTAGGCGGATACGTAGCGACAATGGTACTGAATTCAAAAATCATGCCATGGCGGAGTTTTGCACTTCAAAAGGTATTCTTCACGAATTTAGTGCAGCTTATACTCCTCAACAAAATGGCGTCGCTGAACGTAAAAACCGCACATTGATCGAGACTGCTAGGACAATGTTGGTAGAGTCGCAGTTGCCCATTCCATTCTGGACTGAAGCTGTGTCCTCTGCATGTTATACGTTGAACCGAGTCCTTACAGTCAAAAGGCACAACAAGACCTGCTTTGAGCTTATTAACAAACGAAAACCAGATTTGTCATATCTTGAACCGTTTGGAGCTCCCTGCACAATAATCGATCCTAATGGAAAGTTTGGGGCAAGAGCAATTGATGGATACTTTCTTGGGTATTCCACCCCGAACTTAAGAGTCTGGAATCTAGAGACTAAAAGGGTCGAGGAATGGTCTGAAGTCAGAGTACAAAGGCACACTTTACCGGTCAAATGTCCTGGTCAGCCTTGGATGTTTGAGTACGATGACTTTTTCAATTCGATCAATGTAGAAGCAGTTGAAGAAAATGCTGCGGCAAGGATGTTTTTCGAGAGTGATAATGCAACAGATTCACCGCTGGTTCGTCCAATTATTGTCAATCAAGAACCATCTTCGGTGAACAATAATGCTCTCGACAATGAGGATTTTCATGATGCTACCGAATTGAACGAATCTTCAGAGGATGATGAATTTCTAGATGCAGATCAAGAAGCTCCAGCAACAGCAGTACATGGTACTTCAGAAGGTACACCTCCAGTGGATGTCCCTAGAACAGCTGAAGCTACTGCATCATCCTCTTCGTCAATTCCGGGCCTTGAATTGATTGTTGATCTCAATCTCAACAATCTGGGTAAAAATATTCCAGTTCAAGATAATCCAGAAACAAGGATTCACAATACCCATCCTCAACAAAACATCATCGGAAATGTACAAAGTGGCGTTCAGACAAGAAACATGTTGCGAAACAACAACAATGCAGGCTTGTATGCAACTATCCGAGAATCTGGTCAACAAAATGATTGGTCTTTCGCGTGTTATGTATCACAGGAAGAGCCAAGAACTTGGAAAGATGCTTTGAAAGATAGCTCATGGGTTGAAGCAATGCAGGAAGAACTGCAATAATTCCAGAAGCTTGGTGTCTGGAAACTTGTAGAGAAACCTGCTGGTTACAAGAAGATTGGTACCCGTTGGGTGTTTAAATGCAAAAGGGATGACCGTGGAGTCGTTATTCGAAATAAAGCAAGGCTAGTCGTTCAAGGTTTTCGTCAGATAGAAGGGATCGACTACAACGAAGTGTATGCACCTGTTGCACGTCTAGAAGCAATTCGGATTTTTCTGGCTTATGCCTCATTCAAAGGTTTCAAGGTATACCAGATGGACGTGAAAAGTGCATTCTTACATGGTGTGGTGGAAGAAGAGGTGTACGTCGAACAGCCTCCAGGTTTTGAAGATCCTATCCATCCCGATCGGGTTTGGTTGCTCAACAAAGCTCTCTATGGTCTACATCAAGCACCGCGAGCTTGGTACGCAACCTTATCTAATTATCTGCTGGAGAATGGATTTCGCAGAGGTCTTATCGATTGTACTCTTTTCATCAAAGAACAAGATGGAGATCTTCTACTGGTACAGGTATACGTTGATGATATTATTTTTGGTTCTACTAATGATGTTTTGTGTAGGGATTTCGAGCGTGTAATGCAGGATAAATTCGAGATGAGTGCTATGGGGGAAATGACCTTGTTTTTGGGCCTACAAACAAACTGAGTCTGGGATATTCATCCATCAGACTAAATATGTTGGTGACATCTTGAGCCGGTTCCAGATGTCTGATGCAACGCCCATCGGTACCCCATTGCCGCAAAATCACGGAATTACTCCAGACTTGAAGGGTGAAGCTACTAGCCCCTCATACTACCGCGCGATGATTGGATCTCTTATGTACCTCACAGCATCAAGACCAGATATAATGTACCCAACGTGCCTGCTTGCCAGATATCAAGTCAACCCGAAGGCCTCACATCTTGCAGCTGTAAAAAGGATTTTTCGTTATTTGAAGGGTTGCCCTGACACCGGTCTATGGTACCCTAGGGATAATAACTTTGACTTGATCGCATTCAGTGATTCTGATTTTGGCGGATGCAAAATCGACGGCAAATCCACAACGGCTGGATGTCAGTTTTTGGGAAATCGCCTAGTCACATGGCAGTGCAAGAAGCAGACGTGCGTCGCTACATCAACATGCGAAGCTGAATACATTGCTGCCTCAAGTTGTTGCTCCCAAGTCCTATGGATCCAACAACAAATGCGCGACTACGGTTTTGAATTCCTAACTACTCCTATTTACGTTGATAATTCTGCTGCCTTACAGATCACTAAAAATCCTGTGCAGCACTCAAAGACTAAGCACATCGAAATTAAGTATCACTTCATACGTGATTGCTTCGAGAAAAGGCTAATCGATGTTGCTTACGTCCACACCGATGACCAACGTGCCGACCTTTTTACCAAAGCATTTGACAGATCAAGATTTGACTATTTATTACTGGTAAACGGCATTAAGGTCAAGCAAGAGTAAAACCAACATCGGAAAATCATTTTTGTAAATACCTTTGGGTTTTAAATTTACCTTAGTTTATTGATTTTAGGGGGAGTAAATCCAAATTTGAAAATCCAAAAACATCGAAAAATTTCAAAAACACAAAAACAATAGAAAAACAAAAATGAGTTTCCTGGCGAGCAAAAGAGAAAATGATAGTACATCGGTGGTCTGTCTAAACCTCTTTAAACCTAAACTGAAAAACGATAAGCAGCTCTATATAAGATGTATCGGTAGGCTCACAATCATTTTAAAGTGTGCAGGGTGATATAAATCTAAATCGACTGCAGACCAGGTGGGAACCATTCATTGGCATATGGTCTTGGTACCGAAATTTCGTTTGAGAGATTGCCGAGGTTCTGAGATATTCGGTCTTTATGCTGCTTATCATCTGGGTATCATGGTTGTATCTTTTACCGAGATATAACGGGGACGCAAGTCTAGATCTTCCATGATACCATACATACGTGTACATACTGCATACGACCTCAATAAGTGATCAACAATCACATGTCCAAACAAATAAGTGATAAAATGTCACAAATTCTTTCCGGGAGTCATGTTCGTCTCTCTGCTGTACGAAAGTACTGACCTGTTCACGGACTTGCTCCTGTGCCCTCATGCATATGAAAATCAAGTTCCTCATCAATAAGTGATTCTATCACATAGGGCTTGTTTTCAAATCAAAATAAGTGAGAATCTCACATCATATACGGTCAAACAGATGATAATCGGTATACTCACCGGTAAGATGAACCCTCGTGCATACCTTGATACGGGAATGTGTCGTGATGTGGATGAACACCGGTCGGTAAGTATAAATCATACCTTAACGTATCCCCTCGCCATGATTACATCTGATAAGTTGAGCTTATGTGGACAACAATACCGATAATTGTTATAGGATGCTTATTTTAATGTTAACTAAAAGAACAACAAGAGCGTTTTGGCATGACCGTACACTGATATGATTCTCTTACCCTCGAAACTCGCAAAAAGAATGTCTGTAAATATTTATTTAATGCTTTCACTTTCTGCATCTTTGTATATATTTATTTACTGCTTTCAGTCCGTACATTCCTAATATTAAAACACACCTAAAATCTGTTTTAATATAAACTTTATAAAAACCAAAAAGATTTTATTTCTATCTTATTTTCGATCGTACGATGTTGGATCTCGAGTCTTCGTTACCTGAAACCTAATTGAAAACCGAAACGACTAAATCTTCATAAACGGTCGAAATTTGCAAGTGTTGAAAGTTAAAATTGAAATTGATAAAATACTTTAAACTTTCAAACTGTCGGACGGTGTTTGTTTAAACAATGGTCACACGTGTGTCGTTTGTTTATGATTATGATATTCCAGGCATTTGTTCTCATTACGCGTTTAGATTTCTTGCATGTGCAGATTCTAAAGGCAAGGAGAACATGGTCGATGACAAGCTTCGGAATGAAGACACGATGTGAAGGCGCTCAAAAGATGAAGATGATCGAGTTGCCGCTGACCATCATCAACACCACAAGGATCTCACTTCATAAAGAACAAGACTTTCACGAGCATAACTCAAGGGGGAGCTTATGTTAAGGGGGAGTTTGTCAACACACTTCCTACATGAAATGGGGAGTTTGTTGATACACTTTCTGCTTTCAAGACGTGAAGACTTTAAAGATCCTCCGACATTGAAGACTTGAAAAGACGTCAAAGACTTGAAGTCACAAAGATCGAGACAAAGCTACAGCCAGACAAAGCTACATCCAAGGGGGAGTTTGTTGGTGCACTTGTGTCTGTACTTTGTCTGTATTTCGTCTTGATACAAAACGATGTCTTTGATGTAAGTTTGACCAAGTCAACCATCCTCCGGTTTGACTTGGCCAAACAGTTAGTCTATGGTTGATAGATGTTTGGGTCGAAGGATGTGTCATCGAAGGATAGCTTAGATCCTTCGATGAGCTCGAAAGATAACCTTCGAAGGATAGACCACGAAGGATATCATCCTTCGTGGTAAATGTGATCCTTCGATGGGTTCTTGGTCGACAGATGATCTTTCGGTCATTCTGTCTGATCCTTCGACCAGATAAGCTGTGTCGGGTATATATACCCATGTTGTGTGTTCACTTGAAACTAGCACTAAGGGAGACATTGTGAGAACACTCAGAGCAGAAAACACACATACACACTTGAGAGAGTTTACAGAACAGATTTGTAAACCTTGTGCTTGTAACCGAACCTTTCATACGCATTAATACAAGTGGTGTTAATCGTTGAATCTTGTGTGTTTATCATTGTGCTTGTTCTATCTCGGTTTGCATGCTAGCTTGGATTCCGCACTCGCTAGTGTGTTAGACATAACAAGGAATAGGTTAAACCTCAACCTCCGAGGGACCTACACAAAGTCCATACTGAAAGAAGGTAAAACAAAAGATAGGTAAAGTGTGAACCCCGTTAACAACTGCTCAAAGAAGCATAAGGTCTAAATAGTTAGCGACTCAGGCGTTAAATACTGATTATATGATGTGTATTATTGCTACTATTACTATTATTATTATTAGGAATGCGGCAACGACTAGATGAGGAAGGGTTTAAAGATAAAATACTAACCAATTTGAAAAAGCATAACTCATATATCATATAACATCATGCTGCATTAAATTATATATATTACGTGTATTATATAAAGTTGATGTACCAAAATATATAACATGTTTTGCCATGTTAAGTAGTTCTCAAAAGAGTAAACAGTCAATATTAAGCACGATCAAGTCACGAGTATTTTATTAGCTTTATACCAAGCTAATATAGATATATGGTAAGTATATTTGCTTGAGAAGGTCCACCTCTTATAAAAAACGAAACTAAAAGTGACTCGTTTCAACCGGAACCGGCGTTGATTGTCATTGAGCCCACAAATAACAGAAGGGATACGCTTTTAAGATGCAATATAAAAAAATTGGAAATCCCTTACCCCAAGGAACGTCATTAGAATCCAAGAAAATGCTAAAATTATAACTCCATTAACAGAGATTCCTACATTTAAGATAAAGTTAGTTAAGTTAATGACATACATAGATCAAGAGTTAACAATAAAAAAAGATCAAATGGTAACAATAGAATTGAAGTTCTTACTGAATACATAGGTACAAATTTACGGACCTCACACTATTAAATAATAGTTTTTAAAGTACCCATTTTGGTAAATAAATTTTCCAACTACACCCATTTGGAAAAAAACTCACTGAATTTACGATAATCATGAAAATCTATTTATTTGCAAACTAATCATCAACAAATTGTATGAAAAAGTATCTAGATGGTTTTATGCGATAAAGATAGACTTTAGACAACATTCATACGCTTCGACCCATTCTATCGTAACCATATTTTCATTAGTTTATGTTTAGACACTCATTTGTATGTGCATATTAAAATGTAAAAAACATAGTTGTATCTCAAGCATAAGCATATGAAATACAAACATAAGCATATGAAACACAAACATAAGATGGTTTTCCCTAGTGTATACAGAAGTCAAGTATAACAACCATGGTACAATAGCTAATGATTTTGACCCATTAATTACAGCATTTGAGGATCCAATAACTGACTCGCCATGCTTTGGTTTCTCCTCGACCATACAAAATCAAGCACAAAAGAGTAAAATTAATAAGCGCTGAAGGTTGGAATAATTACCTCAATATAAGCATCTTCAAGTCACGCCTTCGCTTCCCGTTCTCACAAGTCAATGGCCCATACAGACTAATGCTTAGCCAAAACACGACCTATTATAATGTTGTTTCATATATTTGTTGAAAGCATCAAAACAACAAAATGGGAATTTATTCGTGTGAACTGCCATAAAAATTCAAAAAAGGGTGTCTTAAGTCCTCCAGTCACATGAAAAATGCAACAATGGGTTTCTAATCAACGACTTAAATAAGTCCAATCCATTTAATTAAAAGTTGATTATTGATTACATACCCTTAAATAATAAACTGGAGTTTATCTGGTGGCTTCGTCCGAAGTGATCTGAGCCTAATTGTGCCTCCACTTCTACTGAATAACAAAAAAGAGAGAAATGGGTAAAAAATAAAAATAAAATGAAACTAAATAATTAAGAAAGTTTACATTTCTTGTGTGTCCTATTTAATTCGGCATTTATATCCCGATTAAAGAAAAGAGCTAATAGCCTATTAAATTTGGTTACTTTTTGTTTCGGATAAGATTTGGCAGCCATATAAACAAACAAATGAAAAGTTGGAAAACCTCATATGGGTTGCAAGGTTGAAAGTCTGTTGTAGTATATTTGAATGCATATAGCCTTTAGTTGATATAGTTGAAGACTTATATTATATCATAATAATAAAATTTTTGTTATCATATTTAATTCTTTACCTATGTATATTACAAAAGTTCAACAAAGTGAATTTGGTCAACACAACCCAATCCAATGAACCGCTGCTAAAAAACGACTTGTTTGACCCATTTCACCGGGAACAGGACCAAAAAGTTCAATATCTTACCTCGAGAGGGAAACATGCTTCCGTTCTGAAAGCACAATAGGCTGTTTCCACTGTGTTCCTCTAAATATGCAAACTGACCCATAACACTGCATGGTAACAACATATGTTAAATCCTGGATAAATAAAAACACCATATATAACAGAACTGATGGTGATAAGTGATATAAACCTAGGATAGAGAAAGTTGGTGCTTTCGTTTAGAGCCATGTAATCTTTTAAAAGCTGAGGATGGTATTCGAGAATTTCCCGAAATATCAGTTCTCAAATATCATCTTTTGTAGTCCTACGCCTCTAGCATCAAATATTAGTTTCTCGCAATTAGTTGTGAACTTATAGCTATGTCATTAATTATTGATTCTAGCATCCTTCAAAGTCCAATAAAAATCCAGAAATGGACATGTACGAAACAGCCTGACCAGAAGTTCGATCGCCACCAAAACCCGAGTCTAAGTGTAACACCTGTGCCTCCACGTCCATCAAACAAATACCAAACCAATGAAATGTTATATTTCATACTTGGGATTTGTAAAATTATGTGTATCTTTTACACATATAAACTCTTGTTTGATTTTAAGCTTTAAATCGCTTTCTGGAGGGTTATACGCGCTCTGATGCGTAAATATAACCAGTTTAATCCAACGAACACTCCGGAATAGTGAAATAGGCTTAACATACCTTAAATAACCTTTACATAACTTAGATATAAGTTTTGGAAGGTTTGGTGTGGTGAAATCAAAGTTTAATCGCTTACAGGGACTAAAATTGACAAACTGCGAAAGTATGCCAATTTGAACTGTAACAGACTTTCCGGAACATGACCATAAGTTAAACATACCATAAATATCCTTCACATATCTTAGAAATAGGCTTTGAGGTGTTCGGTATGCTAAAATAAACTTTTGTGTCATTCAGGGACTAAAAGTGTCAAAAAGTGCACAAGTTTGCATTTTCGCGCATAACTTACGTTCTGAATACATCTGGACATCCAAAAATTTATGTAAGCATGACTACATTTTATTTTAGTGTTCGCCTTAAGAAAAATCCATTCGTCGCGTCATTTGGATCGTTTTTCGCGCTTATGCGCATTCCGTCGTAATTAAGCGAACATCGCGTTCGTACGACCAAACGAACCATCATCCGGCATATTTTTGAGTATGTTTTGAGTTCCCTGTACTTTAACTTCATTTTAGAGCCTTGAAATGAGGTTAACGGGGTTCAAACGCATCGAAAAAGGGCTTAAAACACAACAGGGACCATTCTTGCCACTTTTGAAACATTTCTGAATCAGGAGAGTGCTAGCGTAGCGCGACTGCATCATGCCTTTGCACTAGCGCTATGCGACTGCATGATCTGACCAGATTCAATGTTTTGTTTGCAAGTTGCAGCTGATTGATTCGTGTCCACTCGTTTCCTATCGTCTAGTCAGCGGATAAGAACAAACTTCCTGGACACCACAACTTTACGACAAGTGTACGGTTCCGATTAAGGCACGTTATTCAAGAAACGATCTTAACGGTTACCCGAAATCTATAAATACCCCACCCCCTTTACTTCATTTCTCACAAATCTGATCATTTGGGCTCTAAGTTGGAACCTTCGTTTCATACCTGAGCTATTTTGATCTGGGTTAGCATTCGGGGACCCTTCGTAAGTATTCTTTCGTTCTTTTCCTTATTTTATTGCTTTTCGAGTCCGAAAGTCAAACTTTGTTTGACTTTCAGCGTTGACCAGAAATGGTCAATGCGAAGTTCGTTTGAACTTCGCAACGTGATTGTAATCACGATGGTCATAGTCCCTCGGGATTATGCCTACTGATTACCACGTTGTTTAGGGTCGTAGGGTAATCGATCTAATAAATCGCTTATACCTTCGAACCCGACCCATTTGGTCGATCATTAGGATCCGACCAAATACATTAGGTGACCATAGTAGGTAGGGAATAACCTTCCGAGGTTATACCCTATGGTCACATCGTTTAAGTAGTTGTATGATAGGTAGTTTATATGCCTTAGGTAAATTACCAGAATACCCTTTTCATGTATAATTGGTAATTAAGCATATGTAACCTAAACTTTTGTCACATAACTGATTATGTAACATGTCTAGGCATATAACACTTGTCATAGGACTAGTTAGACGGTCCGAACGCGTTTCACGCACACGACGCGTTAAAGTAGCATAAGTTACCTTAATGGGTCGCGATGGGTCGATAATACTTAGGTTAAGTTTCATTTAGTATGTAGGCTTTGTTAAACCATATCATATGAGTTCCTACACTCATTTGGTTTACAAACCCTCCTGCTACCCAGTCTTCCGATTTAGGTCCGGGTTAATTATGTAATTACCTATATTAGGTACCGTTTGATTTCCGGGACTCCTCTAGCTTTCTTGGTAGTTGTTCAAGACTCCTAAGCACTCCCAGGCGAGTACATTATTCCCCTATTTTACTGCTTTCAATTGTTTTGGGGTGACTCATATGTGCTAAATGTTTTCGATGTTATAACGATGGTTTCAAAAACGATTAAGACGATTTATACAAAACTAATAACGATTTCATAAAGTGAACAAACTTGATGGTTGTAGTTACATAACGAATGACATTCATTAGCAATGATCAAGCCGACCAGTATTAGGTTATGGTACCATAGGATCTGACAAATCCCGTTATTTACTACACCCGTGGTTATGTGTGGGTATGGTAGGTAGCGACTGAATCTGTAATTGTTAACTTACCCTATGGAGGTTTGTTAATACGAAAACGAGAAGCGACGAAAGTCACGAAGGTTTGAATGTTATTAGCGAGACGACCTTATAAGTAGTTTCACGACCTAAAACGAATTAAACGATTTACGATTGGTTTTCACACGATGTTTTAACGATTGGGTAACGATTGGGTTTCACACGATGTTTTAACGATTGGGTAAACGATTGGCTTCAAAGCGATATACGATATTATTTTGGTTATACATATTACATGATTTACATTTGGGCATGAACATTACTTTGGTGGTTTGGTTTGGATTAAGTGATTAAGTAACAATGCGTGTGGAATATGATACAAGCATGGTGGATACGCCGCTGGTACTTCCTATATATAAGTGTTTGTATGGTATTACATATTGTAGCGTTATTTGAATCATTTCAGTTTGAGACATAGAACATTTTATACAAGTAACATACTTTTCACAAGACATTTATTTACAAACAACTTATCTTATACAAACTCATTTTTACATGGTTATTCATTTAATCATGCATTATTCTCTTATTATACATATCATCTGAACTCATTTATTGTTTTTCAAATAATTTACTAAAACAAATGTTTTTGGGTTAAGAGTCATGGCTACGAGGTTTTTACAAATTATAACTCGCTTGATTTGAGTTGGTTAATTAAGTTGCAATATTATACTCTTTTCAAAACAAGGTTTTTAAATAAAGTATTGCAACGTCTAAACTAGCCATGATTTCGACACTCCTACAAAACATATGTACTCGCCAGCATTTCTTTGCTGACCTCGTTTTCACATATGTTTCAGGTATTGTTGAATGATATCGATTGATAAGATGCATGCCCACATAGGACTGGACAAGGCCTTAGTGACTCAATAACAATGATAGACTATGTTTAAATAGTGTATTTAGATTTCAAGACGATGTAATTATTCAATGTTTAAATAAACGAAACACTTTTGATATCCATGGTTATGAAACATTAATTCTGTTGCAACACGCCCCGATGTTTCCGCCACGTTTTGTATGTTCTACGTGGTCGGGGTGTGACAGAAAAGATGGTATCAGAGCCAATGGTTATAGGGAATTAGGTTATTAGTAATTAGTAATGCTTTGACCTAGTCTATAACCTTCTTAGGACCCTAACGCGAGTTTACTTGCGTTTAGTCATAAAACAATACCGTCACCTATCATTAGGCGACGACCACAACAAGAACATATATTTCAAAACCGCTTTGAAAATTAATCATCTGTTCTAGGATGATTGATTACTAGGTTTTGAACCCTCTATTGTAAGGTTTTGAACTCTCTATTATATGGTTTTGAACCTCTTTGAGTTTTCAAAACTTCGTCAAGGTTTTGGGTTTTAAATAATGTGAACACGTGCAAACTGGAAGGGTGAATGCCTGTATTCTGGGTTTTCTGGCTAGGCAAGCACTTCGTATACATCTCATCAGACGCGAGACCAGTTGTGCTTACCTGGGAATTCTTGGGATGAGTGTTCACTTATTAGGCGAGCAGGTCTTCGCGATACATTATTTTTGACCCATTTACTTTGATCAGTCACCGTCTCATTTGTTTGCCTTAGGTAACAAACAAATGATCGCAATCTTCATGCGTTATCATTCTGTTTTGATTGTCCAATAATCTTTCACCTGTTTCTCCCTATGCCTTTCTTTTTCTTCAAGAATGTCTCTTCATCACGATGACGCCCAGATATCTGAGCAAGCAGCCAAAATTCGCTCAGCGAATAGGCGAAGCAGCCCTGAAGACTGTTGAATTAGCTACTGCCATGTATCATCTCCAGGATGAAGCCACTCAAGAGTCACCAAGACAGGCAGGACCTAGTCAGGTGACAGCACCATCAGCCAAGAAACCAATCGAGGAATGAAGGACCATGGATGAACGATCCCCTAAGAAGTCAAAGAAGCGAAAGGCTTCTCAGAACTTCGCCATGGTCGCTCACAATGGTAAAGCAGTCCCCAACCAACCAGCTCAACCCCCTGCTAGGTGTGTATGGCTTTTCCTATGATACCTACATCAAGGAACTATGTACCTTACAACCTACTCTTGTGATTTCTCTCTCTCAAATGATTGCTCATGATTCCCTCGAAAATTTTAAGTACTCGTTTCACTCTAAGAAACAAAGTACAGAAAATTTAGTGACATTATGAGTTATCGTGCTTTTCGCACATCTGTGCCTTTAAATCCTTGGTTAGATAACTAAGGGTATTTTCAAATCTCATACCCATTACGTTTTGATTTTTCAACATACACAGTACCAGTATTTCAAAACAATCTTCATGATCTCAAAACATTTCATATAGTTTGAAAACAATTTTTTCTAGGTGCATTGTCTATGTTATTTCAAAAACATTGGCCATATTATCAAAACCAACCTTTCTAATTTCAAAATATTTCATATAGTCTAAAGACAATATTAACACAATACATTTTTCGATCAAGTGCATGATTTCGAAAAGCATCATTCATGTCTTTCAAAAACCTTATACATAATTTCAAAATTCATCTCGCATGATTTTAAAAACATTTTTTGTAAATATATCTACCTAATACACCTACTTTATTTCAAAAGTATTATATATAAGGTTTCAAAAACGTTAAACACCTTTTTCTTAAAAGAACCCCATGCATAGTTTTCAAAAATATTTTCCTCATACATTGACTTAACCTTCAAAATTCTGCTTCATATGTCGCCTTGGCATATCTAGCATCTCAATTTCATAAGCATTTTTACTTCATGTTTTGACATAAGCACGTCCAGTGCAAGGTATCAAAACATCTTCAACTTCAAAAATCCATAAGGGATCTTTTTATCTTCACAATTAGATCCTTGTGGATGATCATCATTCAAATCAGAGTCCTTAATTGGATTCCTCATATACCTAAATTCGAACATTTCGGTTCCTTAAAATCGAAATCGAATTCTTTCTTTTAAAGATATTTCTATCTTTATAGTTAGATTCTTGATAATGTTTAAAGTACCAAATGAAATCCACGAGATGGATTCCTAGTGTGCTTTAAATACATGTACTCTGTTAGCAGAACAAACTTCTAGTTAAACAATTTTGTGGTTATATGATATGTGTTTATGTGTTCTCCTCTATGATTTTTGTGTTTTTGTATACTCTGGATATTCGTTATCCAAATCCTCGCAGGATCTTTTCATATCTTCATATGAGAGATTCGTAGCAGGATATTCAAAAGGTACTACCTTAAATCCTTAATGGGCTTCTATGTAATAGTTAAGACCCTTGGATTATATAGTACTGCTCCATGATTCATTAGAGACCCTTTAGTGGTCTAATCAAAAAGATTGATTCACAATTTGGTTAAAGAACGACATCTAGTGATGTAGCTGGACAGACTCCTTGATAGTCTATTTAAATCATTTATTGATTTAGTCTAAAGGACTCTATGACGGTCTAAGTCACGCTCATCACAGGATTGTTCATTTGGTTTTACCCTACACATTATAAAATAGACTGTGTGAACTGTGCAAGGAATTCTCTAATTATGGATGCGCACATAATTATGAAATTTTGTGCACAGAAATCTAGTAAGGTTTATTATGTGAAAGAACCGATAGTGACAACAATAACAAAATGAGAACGATGTAATGGAGGCATGGTGGACGCACCAATGACGCTTCATATACTTGTATATAAGTGTCCCTCTTGCATTGCAAACATAATGTTATTAAGGTTACTAGAAGTTCAAGAACCCTAATCAATGTTGTTCGATCTTTTCAACTCCATGTTTTCAAGCTCTCACAAGTTTCCTCTAAATAAATTTCGGGACGAAATTTCCTAAAGTAGGGGAGACTGTAACACCTGTGCCTCCACGTCCATCAAACAAATACCAAACCAATGAAATGTTATATTTCATACTTGGGATTTGTAAAATTATGTGTATCTTTTACACATATAAACTCTTGTTTGATTTTAAGCTTTAAATCGCTTTCTGGAGGGTTATACGCGCTCTGATGCGTAAATATAACCAGTTTAATCCAACGAACACTCCGGAATAGTGAAATAGGCTTAACATACCTTAAATAACCTTTACATAACTTAGATATAAGTTTTGGAAGGTTTGGTGTGGTGAAATCAAAGTTTAATCGCTTACAGGGACTAAAATTGACAAACTGCGAAAGTATGCCAATTTGAACTGTAACAGACTTTCCGGAACATGACCATAAGTTAAACATACCATAAATATCCTTCACATATCTTAGAAATAGGCTTTGAGGTGTTCGGTATGCTAAAATAAACTTTTGTGTCATTCAGGGACTAAAAGTGTCAAAAAGTGCACAAGTTTGCATTTTCGCGCATAACTTACGTTCTGAATACATCTCGACATCCAAAAATTTATGTAAGCATGACTACATTTTATTTTAGTGTTCGCCTTAAGAAAAATCCATTCGTCGCGTCATTTGGATCGTTTTTCGCGCTTATGCGCATTCCGTCGTAATTAAGCGAACATCGCGTTCGTACGACCAAACGAACCATCATCCGACATATTTTTGAGTATGTTTTGAGTTCCCTATACTTTAACTTCATTTTAGAGCCTTGAAATGAGGTTAACGGGGTTCAAACGCATCGAAAAAGGGCTTAAAACACAACAGGGACCATTCTTGCCACTTTTGAAACATTTCTGAATCAGGAGAGTGCTAGCGTAGCGCGACTGCATCATGCCTTTGCACTAGCGCTACGCGACTGCATGATCTGACCAGATTCAATGTTTTGTTTGCAAGTTGCAGCTGATTGATTCGTGTCCACTCGTTTCCTATCGTCTAGTCAGCGGATAAGAACAAACTTCCTGGACACCACAACTTTACGACAAGTGTACGGTTCCGATTAAGGCACGTTATTCAAGAAACGATCTTAACGGTTACCCGAAATCTATAAATACCCCACCCCCTTTACTTCATTTCTCACAAATCTGATCATTTGGGCTCTAAGTTGGAACCTTCGTTTCATACCTGAGCTATTTTGATCTGGGTTAGCATTCGGGGACCCTTCGTAAGTATTCTTTCGTTCTTTTCCTTATTTTATTGCTTTTCGAGTCCGAAAGTCAAACTTTGTTTGACTTTCAGCGTTGACCAGAAATGGTCAATGCGAAGTTCGTTTGAACTTCGCAACGTGATTGTAATCACGATGGTCATAGTCCCTCGGGATTATGCCTACTGATTACCACGTTGTTTAGGGTCGTAGGGTAAGCGATCTAATAAATCGCTTATACCTTCGAACCCGACCCATTTGGTCGATCATTAGGATCCGACCAAATACATTAGGTGACCATAGTAGGTAGGGAATAACCTTCCGAGGTTATACCCTATGGTCACATCGTTTAAGTAGTTGTATGATAGGTAGTTTATATGCCTTAGGTAAATTACCAGAATACCCTTTTCATGTATAATTGGTAATTAAGCATATGTAACCTAAACTTTTGTCACATAACTGATTATGTAACATGTCTAGGCATATAACACTTGTCATAGGACTAGTTAGACGGTCCGAACGCGTTTCACGCACACGACGCGTTAAAGTAGCATAAGTTACCTTAATGGGTCGCGATGGGTCGATAATACTTAGGTTAAGTTTCATTTAGTATGTAGGCTTTGTTAAACCATATCATATGAGTTCCTACACTCATTTGGTTTACAAACCCTCCTGCTACCCAGTCTTCCGATTTAGGTCCGGGTTAATTATGTAATTACCTATATTAGGTACCGTTTGATTTCCGGGACTCCTCTAGCTTTCTTGGTAGTTGTTCAAGACTCCTAAGCACTCCCAGGCGAGTACATTATTCCCCTATTTTACTGCTTTCAATTGTTTTGGGGTGACTCATATGTGCTAAATGTTTTCGATGTTATAACGATGGTTTCAAAAACGATTAAGACGATTTATACAAAACTAATAACGATTTCATAAAGTGAACAAACTTGATGGTTGTAGTTACATAACGAATGACATTCATTAGCAATGATCAAGCCGACCAGTATTAGGTTATGGTACCATAGGATCTGACAAATCCCGTTATTTACTACACCCGTGGTTATGTGTGGGTATGGTAGGTAGCGACTGAATCTGTAATTGTTAACTTACCCTATGGAGGTTTGTTAATACGAAAACGAGAAGCGACGAAAGTCACGAAGGTTTGAATGTTATTAGCGAGACGACCTTATAAGTAGTTTCACGACCTAAAACGAATTAAACGATTTACGATTGGTTTTCACACGATGTTTTAACGATTGGGTAACGATTGGGTTTCACACGATGTTTTAACGATTGGGTAAACGATTGGCTTCAAAGCGATATACGATATTATTTTGGTTATACATATTACATGATTTACATTTGGGCATGAACATTACTTTGGTGGTTTGGTTTGGATTAAGTGATTAAGTAACAATGCGTGTGGAATATGATACAAGCATGGTGGATACGCCGCTGGTACTTCCTATATATAAGTGTTTGTATGGTATTACATATTGTAGCGTTATTTGAATCATTTCAGTTTGAGACGTAGAACATTTTATACAAGTAACATACTTTTCACAAGACATTTATTTACAAACAACTTATCTTATACAAACTCATTTTTACATGGTTATTCATTTAATCATGCATTATTCTCTTATTATACATATCATCTGAACTCATTTATTGTTTTTCAAATAATTTACTAAAACAAATGTTTTTGGGTTAAGAGTCATGGCTACGAGGTTTTTACAAATTATAACTCGCTTGATTTGAGTTGGTTAATTAAGTTGCAATATTATACTCTTTTCAAAACAAGGTTTTTAAATAAAGTATTGCAACGTCTAAACTAGCCATGATTTCGACACTCCTACAAAACATATGTACTCGCCAGCATTTCTTTGCTGACCTCGTTTTCACATATGTTTCAGGTATTGTTGAATGATATCGATTGATAAGATGCATGCCCACATAGGACTGGACAAGGCCTTAGTGACTCAATAACAATGATAGACTATGTTTAAATAGTGTATTTAGATTTCAAGACGATGTAATTATTCAATGTTTAAATAAACGAAACACTTTTGATATCCATGGTTATGAAACATTAATTCTGTTGCAACACGCCCCGATGTTTCCGCCACGTTTTGTATGTTCTACGTGGTCGGGGTGTGACACTAAGTACCCGGCTCCATTCAAATGACTAACATCCCCCAATGATTTGATGACCCATTTTTCGGGATCCGATAAGTGTAATACACTGACTAAAACATTCAGCATCCTTCCTGCTCGGTGTCCTGTACCTATAGAAGCCCGCTTGTGAAGTGCTCTGATCACACCACCATGAGTCACCACCACAACCCCCTCCCCTGTCATCTCAACAATCAGTAATCTAAGTGAAAACTAAAAAAGGATGGTAAGACAAAATTTTACCTCGGTGTTTATTGCCAATCGCTTGCAATGAATTTGTACAACGTTTATAGAGTTGATTCAGGCTTTCACCACCACCCTATATAAACAATAAACTGGTGAATGATCTTTTTTTCTTTTCTTTGTGAACAAAGAAAACACACCAAGTATTGAAATTGGTAGATTTCTTTTGTTATAAAGTCATTCCAGATATAATGGAACGTGTTAACTATTTATAAAACCAACTGTTAATAAACATGACCGAACCAGAACTGAGCAGACATTGAACTATTACTTGCGGCAACAACTAATTAACTCATTTTTTCTTATCAAGAGCAAGTAGACATATAGCCTCACATGAAAACAAACCCCTGTTGGCTGGTAACCATATTTGCACTCAACCGCCACTAACATTGCCATCCGCACGTCTTTGACCTGCTTTGAATTTAAACCAACAATCGAAGTTGATGCCAAACCCCTGTTTTCTTCTTCTCTTGTCGATTTACCTCCATCACAACCGCCGCTACCTCACACGTTGTCGTTGCTCGAGTTTTGATGTAATTACCGGCCAAATCCTTCGATCAGTGGTCTGACCATGGTGTTCTGTATCAATCGATTAACATGTTATTTTAAACATGTACTATATAACTAACGTCAAGATCGGCTAAAATGCTTTTATGCACCCACCCTTGTACTGTACCAAACAAAGTTAACCTAAGTCGACTACTTTTTGACACCAGACAAATTCACATGAGGTGAAACAACAGTTCTTGAAGACTCACCTAATTAAGTTGCATCAAAACACAACCTGATGAAGCTGGCATCAAAACACAAAAGAACCGCAATCAATGATAGGCAAAACTCCGTTTTAACACACCTTCACCCTATCAAACACAAAAGAAGCGGAATCAATGATAGGCAAAACTCACAAAATATAAATTGGAAAAAGTTGGATGATGAAAAAGTGGTATTCACACACCTTCACCCTGTCAAAAAGGAATTATGATTTGTCACATAAACCCCGAGATTAGATATCAATTTAAGCCCTTTTTCAACCGGCAACTGGGGCATTTTCGCTTCATAAGAAAATTTATGATCCTGCAATCAATAAGTAACATCAGTTCTACAAATGAAGTTATTAAAAAAAACCACACCCCATAAATCTGATTGCCACACTCCAATTATTGGTCAAAAGTGTGCAAATCAATAAGTAACTCCATAAACCACACTCCAATTATTGGTCAAAAGTGTGCAAATCAAGGCAGGCAAAATTGAAATAAGACTGATCCGTTGAATTAGTGCTAATGTACCGAGATTCTCATTGTGAAAATCATCCAGATTATCTTCCTCAATCCTCATACAATGAATCATCGTCTTCCTCAATTTCATCCCTTGCTAGCATACCTGAATGGTGTGCTTATAACAAACCCACCAGTCAGAAACTTGCAGAGATTACAACATACTCTTTTTCTTCTATTTCTCTTTCATCTTTATGGTTATGTCAATATGACCCAGAGCCGCTTTTACAGGATTGATAAACCTTAAATCACAACATGCTAATCAAGTTAAATGATTAACCAGAAGATACAAAAGCTTTAAAAATAATATCTTGATAGGAGTATAAAGTATTTACATAAAAGATGAAAGTCCTCTTCTGAAATCTTTATAATGCTCTTGTAATTGTCGCCAAACTGGTTCAGATGGCATTTCCATCATCATAGCCACCAAAAATTAAAAGCGTAAAGTGGATCCGATTTCATCATCACAACCAGTAACAATCGAACCTATCTCAAAGAAATCAACAACGATTAAAAAGGCCTAAAGTTATTTGGTTTGATAGGCTGATGTTCAGCAACTTCAATCTATCAAATTTAATATTATATATTGGACCAAAATTGAGTTCCAAAAATTTTAATTTAGAAATTACACACCTGTGCTTCTGCTTCTCGTCGCATCCTGTCATAAGGTTGAGCAAGATGTCTATCATCTTCAAGCGGCGCTCCCATTACCACTGCTCTTAATAGCTCAGCAACCTAGACAATGATCAGTAGTATAGGTGTACAACTATAAACCCAACGTCATAGTTGGGCGACTCATTTTTAAAAGGAAAGGTGACCCGAGATCCTCCTTCCCTCCTCACCTTGTGACACCCTCTATCACTTTATACATTATCTCTTGTCATACACGCATGTGATTAAACATGTACAGCAGCAACAACCACAAGAACTGCTCCATTCATCTTCACAACTTAATTTCAAACTACAACATGAAATCCAGTTCATTAGATCCACAATCCAAACTTCCACACAGAGTAACACATACACAATACAATACAAAACAAATCAAACAATTAAATTGAAACAATCTCACCCACACATAACCCTAGAACTAACTCCTATTCAGATTCACATAAAAAACAACCAACAATTCATGGTAATTTAACAGATAAACTTTAAAAAAAAACCTAATCTTAAGAAGAAATGGCGAAAGATATAAACGGGAAAAAGATGAAATCGCCTGAGCTAGAGCTAGGGTTTGTGACTAAGAATTGTGGGAAGATAAAAGAGAAAGATCTGGCCTCAATGGAGATTATTGTGGGAAGATAAAATGTACCGGTTAACCTATTCGTCACTATCATCTTCATCACCATAATTGCAATCCTCAAAATCGTATTCATCATCTTCATCACCATGGTGGCGGCATTAATGTGGGGGTAGAGAGATGAGATCTAGGTTCTTTCATTTCAATTGGGAGGATAAAGGATGAAAGGAAACACTGGATTTAGGATTTTTGATTGTAACAACCCTCAATCAATGGGAGAATCAAAAAGGTAACTCCGCCATTGATTGAATTCAATGATGGGTGAATTAAAGATAATCAGTAGAAGATAATGGCGTAGGAAAGAAGCAACCGCATTAGGGTTTACAGGCTTTTGTTTTAGCGCCTAAACACAAAACGCGTGGATTAAGATGAATACACGTGGCAATGAGTGGTTTAAGCAAATACCATGTGGCATAAGTTGGTTTTGCTTTATTAGAAGTAGTAGATATTATCGAATCTTTTGTCTTTGGTATGTTATTTTGTAATGAATATCTTTATTAACAATTCATTTATCGCAATTTGATTTGTTTATTATTATTCTATTTTCCTTATGAGAACAAGTATTCTATATTATTTAGGTGCTAACTATATATATTCAATGTATAAATTCAACATTATTCTAATATTCTAATATTCAATAAATATTTAGTATTGTTTGATTGATTTGTATTTGTTTATAGAAATATACATCAATTGCCGTTATTTTCAAAAACTTTCCCAAAACATCGAACATAGATTCAGAAAGGTGATACGTTTTTAAATTTCATTTAAAATAGATTATTTTAAGGTTTGACTTTCTAATATTAAGAAATTAATCATTAATATCTATAATTTATGTTTAAATTACAAAAGTATCCTTACAAACAAAATGTACAACATATAAATCTCTTCATCTCATTTGTAGTTAAACCAATACATCCTTTTCACTACGAAGGTATTGTGAGCCAGTTTTATAAATCGGTTAGTTACTTATTCCCATCACGTCTTTAACGATGTATAAACGGTCAAAGCATGAATCTGATTCTTTGGAAAATCAATCATGCAAGAAAAACACTTCAGAAGGTAAGTTTTTATTTATCTTTCACATATTTTATTATGTTTATATCTGATTATATTGTAATTCAGCTTCTGTATCACAATGACAGTCACTTCAAGAAAATCGAAGCAAATGAAGATGTTTTTCAAGATGATGTGGTAAATGTTTTGCCTGATGTCCCGGTTGTAGACGCTGAACCTGTCTTGGAATAACAGGTTTTAGATGTTCCACCTGTTCCACCAGTTGTTGGTCAACCTGATGAGTACGAACTTACATGGCATCTCACTTTTCGTTTTGTAACTTTCTCATTATCTAATTCCTTAATTTAATATTACGGAATGTTTTAAAGTTTTTATTCTTATTAATCATTTAACTGGCTTCTTTTATGGATTTGTAATGCAGCGGTTCCTGAAGGCCTTTGCCACGAATGTGGATTTTTCTGTCCTTGATGAAATGACAATTCAAACTGAAGACGGCTTTTCAATGACTTTGGAGATTCGGGAAGAAACTGCACATGGTAGGATTAGGTATGCATTAAGAGGATGGTAAAACTTTATGCTGCAAGCTGGTTTGAAGGATGGAGGTCAGTTCGTGCTTCGTTATAATAGGAATCTCAACAGCTTGCTCATTGCAAACCACAACGTTTAGAGAATGTATGTTTTGTCGATAATATATGTGGTAAACTGTAACACCTCGCAAAATCACGTCCAATATAGTATCGACACGTGTCATGAACTTTAAACGTTTAACGAATTGATTATGAGGGACTGAAGTTGGCCAACAAAGAAAGTATGTTTGTAAAAGGATCCAAAACATCAACATTTGAATATTTTGCCTTGCAATGACCCTACACGATGTTTATACCCTTAAACGAATAAATCATGAATCGTATGAAACCGTTTGTGGAAGAAAGTGAAAGTTTACAAGATGCGAGGGTTAAATGTGTCAACATGTTTAAGTAATACCTCTGAGTGACCTTTTAACAAACCCGGAGCCTTGTAACGGTTAATTATGCTCCCAAGAATAAGTGACAAAAGTTTCACAAGGTTTCGATATCGTATGAGATAAGTACGTCAACTTTCGTAAATAAGGGGTTTAAAGCTTCAACGAGGCAAAACTTGTGTTTTCGGTTATCGTTTAACGAAATCGGACCTAACTGTGTTCGGTTATACTCTAAGGATCATAGAAATATAAATTATGTGAGTTAAATGTGCTTAAAATGAAAGTTAAGAGGTTTTAAAGGTCCAGGGGTCAAATCTGCCAAGTTTGAAACTTTAATTGCTGGTAAACTAGGTGGTGGCGTCGCGCCACGGGCAACCCTTTCTGCCGTGGTGCAGCGCGACAGCCTAAAATGGACAGAATACCTGCACAGGTGCAGGTTTCAGCAAGTTCTTCTTCTCCAAACCACCTATACACTTACATAACTCGAAACCTAGGGTTGTTTGATGGTTTTTAAAAACCACTAGACACCTGTAGGCACAAGATTACACCTGGGGGACACTTGCTTTGATCCTAGGACTTTCAAAAACCTATATAAAGGTGCCATGTTTGGAGCTCATTCCTCACACTTCAAAAATTTCTTATACTCTCAAGCTTTGGGGCTTTCAAACCCATTCTCTGGAGCATCCTACCTTGGAAGGAAGCTCTCTTAGTCTAAATCTTCTTGCTAAGGAATCTTGTAAGTGCTCTTAGCTTCCGTAATTAAGTTTTCATTAGTGTAATGACCGAAAGTCAAAGTTAGCTTAACTCTGCTTTGACTTTGTGATTAATCACAAACGGTCCAGCCATTATTCGAATTGAAAGTGGCTATGTGTTGGTAATTATGTAGGTAATAAACCCTTAAAATTGCACCTCCTAATTATCACATTTACTTGGTCAATTGTCGGGTCAAACTTAATAATAAAAAGTCAAACGAGTCAG
Organism: Helianthus tuberosus; assembly: GCA_030545235.1. Taxonomy (NCBI): domain Eukaryota; kingdom Viridiplantae; phylum Streptophyta; class Magnoliopsida; order Asterales; family Asteraceae; genus Helianthus; species Helianthus tuberosus. The sequence goes on from CM060400.1 coordinate 18,630,523, forward strand.
TTTTTACAAATTAATTCCTAACTGATAATGCAGAGGTTATGGAACATGTTTTAACACTAAAATAACTTGGTAAATAATATAAGAACATGTCTAAGCATGTTCAACCCGACAATTCTGAGTTTAGGCTCGGTTCGCAACCGAAAGTCTCAAAAGTAGACTTTTGCTTTGAATTTCAGTTCTGACCCGATTTAGCTTAGTTTAGATATGCCTTAGGGTTCCTTTAGGACCATATTATATGTTAGGATAACCCTCTGAGGTTATACTACATGGTCCTTTAGAAATCTGAATCATTTGCATGTTTCCGTTAAATGCTTAATTGTTGACCATTACGCCCTTTTGATATAAAAACGAGATTTTTGAAAATGTGAGAGGACAAAAACCTTTATTACAGATATTTAAGTATGTCCTAAAAGTTTGACATCAGTTTATGGTCTAAAATAGGAGTTATACAAGATATCGTAAATGGAAAGCTTTTTGTTAATTAAAATGGCATTTTCAGTATAAATCATAATTAAACCCAATTTTTGACACCAAACTTTTTACCCACTAATAAGATATAATATTTAGGGATTTTTATAAATTTTTGCCAAATTTTATACTGATCATATTATAGAGTTCTAGTGTAAACTCGGTATTGACGAAATTGCCCTTTTCATTGATAAAATAAGGTTTTACATAACATTTTGTTACCAAACCTTTTCCTACTGATTTCATATGTTAAATAAAATATTTTAAGCTTCAGAAACTGATCAGGACTTCAAAATTTTATAAACATTTCAAATATCGTCAAATACCGACTTTACGCCTATTAAGCGCATAGTATGGTTTAAAACCATATTTAACGCTTAAGACTTAACACCTACTGATTTTAATAATGAATTTTTATACTTTAACAATAAGTTTAAGTCTTGAACTCAGATTTCTAAATTTGACCCTTAAAGCATATGTGAAATGACCAAAATGCCCCTACGGTGCATAGTTTGGCCAAAAACGATTAAATACACATATGTATGATATCTTGCTGTTATAACCACATCAAATAAATATTTTCACAGAAGCTTCTGGACCAGATCTTCAGTTTAGATTTAAACCTCTTTTATAAACTTTAAAATGACTAAAATACCCTTTCGGGGATTAAATTGGTTTTAAATTCATTTCGGGCATAATGGAAGATATCCTACTGATATCACAACATATTTTAAGCATAATAACTTATGGGACTTGTACATGACTCATCTGGTTACCCGTTATGCATTTTCGTGTTCGGTACGGTTTATGTAACTAGTTTACATAAAATTTACCGAAACGGGTCAAACCTTATCATTTTCACTTCAAAATCCAGAATATGTTTAGTTTACCCATTTTATACAAGTCTTCATACTTGTTGGGTCTAAATCACATTCTAATCCGGTCTTCGCTTAATCTTGCGTTTTGAACCGTAAACCTTTCTTTAAAACTAACAGGTCTAAGATAAGACTTAAATAAGACCCGTTAGGAATCTAATAGGTTATTAAAACCTTTGTTCCAGATTAGGAGCCTAGTAAAAGATACTTGTACTTACTGATTGATATACGGCCGAGGATAAAATTATATTTTTGCTCAGGTAAATATTTTTAACTTATTTTCCCTATACGGGCTTGGGATACGGTATTATAATAATACCACTTGGTCGGGTATTGAATATATAATCGATTAGTGGTTAAATCATTGAGGTAACCCGTTTTAATCTGTTTTGTTTGAAATAAAGCCTTTGGGGGTTAATGACCATGTACCGGATATCCTTGGCATCATTTAAATGCAAATGACCACGTCTTAAGCACGGGGTGTAGGCATACACCTGACTGTTACGTATGAAAAACGGTATCTCACTCTCTTGTGGTCCTATACTTGTGGTATGTCTATTAATTTTGTCTCGGTTTCTATATCGGGCCCTAAATGTATAACAAACATGTAAATCTGTATACAAGATTAGTTTTAAATAATTGTCCCACGTTATAAAAGATTTTATGCCGTGTGCATCCAAATCAATTTTTATAAATACTTTTCAAAAGAGTCAGTTAATTGTATTTACCAGTGTAAACTGACGTATTTTACAAAAAGGTTAAGTGCAGGTACTAAGCGTAATGGGCTGGGAACTCCGAGTATTAAGTAAAGAGTCTTGCAAGCTCTTAATACTTTAAGTCAGTTGAACAGTATTTTATTTTATGTTTTAGATCCGCCTGTGGATCCATCTACATTCCATTGTGTAATATTTTATTATACTTTCGAATCGGTTTGTAATAATATTACTTAAGACTTCCGCTGTGCATTGAGTTGTGATTATTTGACAATGATGATATCAACTACGTCACGATACTCCCCACCGGGCCCACCGGTAATACGTGGAAATATCGGGGTGTGAAAGGTTGGTATCAGAGCCAACATTGAGTGAATTAAACACTAGCCTTTTGTGTTTAATCTCAATGACACAGTTTGCACATTCCTTAACTTCCGAGTCTAGACATGAACTAGGAATAATCTCATCCCTAATAAGTATACATTGTTTTCGATATTTATGTATTCCAGGAACATGTCGCCGAGTAAAGCTTCCAGTGGTGGAAGCTCTCCAAAGTCGAAGCCAAAGAATGTTAAGCTTCGTACCACAACTCGAATAAGCGTACGACTAGTAGGGGGAAAAGACCTTTTTGGAACCATTCCCAAAATCAAACCAGTTGAAACCGTTAACCATACTGCAGATTGTTTACCTAAGACTTTTGAAACTTCAAATGAGAAGCCAACATCGGAGGAGTCCATACCAACAGTCCCTGAGGCCCCACTCCGAAGATGATACCAATGGACCCGAAGGACCCATATTTCTTACCTCCAAGTCTTGGAATCCCAAACCTGGATTATACCAGTTCTGATCCTGTTCGTGATGCATATTATTCATTAACCATAGAAGCCTTGGATTCCACTTTTGCGAAGATTCCTAGTATGGAAGATTTCGACTAACCGCCAAAACCTTCAGTGTCCATACTACACACAGTGAACCAAGGGGAGAACTTTCAGAAATAAAATGAAAAAGAAACTCCTTTTTGTTGTATTTCATTTCCTTATTAGTCCCTATAAGGGCATATTTATTTTTAGTCCCTGCGCGGACAAATTTATTGTTTAAAGACCCGTTTAGGGCAATTGTTGTAATAATTAGGACTTCCTATGAAAAGTTCCTTTTTTTTTAATTTATTTTGGCATTAAACATATATATATATATATATATATATATATATAATATGTCCTTAACCAAAAACAACATTTCAATTTATGATTGATCTGCCATTGAATATTAAAAGAAAATCTTGAAGGTATAACCTAGCCTATAAGTCATTTTAGACATGGCCCAGATAGTAAAACCTTTTTAAGATTCAAATCCTTGTTAACATCTGAAAACATGTTAGCACTCCTGGCAAATGTGATTCAATAAAATCACACTAGTCATCCTTATATTGGGTTCTTCCAATTCCTTTTCTTAATTATTTAAACATCCATTAGTGATGAAGTGCCTACGGGCCATACTTATTGTCCATTTGTCCTATAAGACAAAAGACAGTTGTAGTCTACGACTCCCTGTCAAGAAAAGGTGATGAACTATGTTCAAGCTTTAATACCTCGATCCTATAAGATCATGGCTTATAATTTAAAATTATCCTTGAGACTAGGCCTTTTGAGCCACTCTAATATCTTAATGATTAAAACAAAGATGACAATTCCATAATATAGTTTATAGTTACCATGGTTAATGAATCGTCAAAGATGACAATTCCATAATAGACTTCTGAATAAATCATTGTCATCATTTCAATGTAGCAATCAGGCCACATGGCTGAATCAGACGAGGTTAACAATCACCCGAGGGAGAATAATGATACCACCAGAGTTAATGTAGCTGGTGCAGAACTGCAGGCATTAATAGATAATGCTGTTACTCGAGCTCTTGACAAACAGTTTAATGAATCAAGTGGTACTCGCGTCAGAAATCAGTCCGTACCACATACAAAACCACCCTCCAAGACTCATACAGCTCACAAGAGCGATTCTCATCACTCATCGAATCAGAGGAGTGTTCCGTCTAAGAAGGTTGTGCTCAATCAAGAGCCACGTATTAAGACTTGTTCTTATAAGTATTTTATCTCCTGCAAGCCCAGGGATTTCACAGGGGAGAAAGGAGCCATTGACTGTATGACTTGGCTCGATGAGATGGATACAGTGGTTGATATTAGTGGTTGTGCAGAGCAGGACATTGTGAAGTATGTTTCACAATCTTTTAAAGGTGAAGCTTTAGCTTGGTGGAGGTCCCTAATCTAAGCTACAGGGAAGATTCCATTGTATAATCTAACGTGGGATCAGTTTGTTGCTCAAATCAAGGAAAATTTCTGCCCTCAACAAGAAGTTGAGAAAATTGAGACTGACTTCTTGACCTTGGTCATGAAGAACTTAGATTGCCAGGCATATCTTATAAGCTTCAACACCATATCCCGATTGGTTCCATACTTGGTCACACCAGAACCAAAGCGGATAGCTCGCTTTATTGGAGGTTTAGCTCCAGAAATAAAAGGGAATGTGAAAGCATTCAGACCTACCACATTCAGGTCAGCGGCGGATCTGTCTCTATCTCCCACCTTAATGCTATCAGAAACAAGTCTGTCAATGTTTCTGATGAAGGAAAACGAAAGCGGGAGGATGAGAGTTCTCATCGCTCCGATAAGAAACGAAAAGGGAACTCGGATCATAAGAAGAGTTCCGGGTTTAAGAAGGACAACCAGCAGTCAGGTGAAAAGACCAGGTGCAAAACCTGTAGGAAATACCACCTCGGGAAATGCAGATTTGAATCTCAGCCTCTACCTTGTGGGATCTGCAAGTCTAAGGAACATAAAACCTTGGATTGCAAGAAAATGAAAGACGCAACCTGTTATGGTTGCAACGAAAATGGGCACATTAAGACCAACTTCCCTAAGAATCAGAAGAAGCCTGAAGAGGCTACGAAGACCAATGCTCGGGTCTTCCAAATTAACGCACAGGAAGCCATTCAGAACGACAATTTGATAACAGGTACCTTTCTTATCAATGATGTTTATGCTAGAGTATTGTTTGATTCGGGTGCAGATAAGTATTTTGTGGATAATAAATTTTGTAAGTTATTAAATCTGCCTGTTAAGACTCTAAGCATAAAGTATGAAGTAGAATTGACCGATGGTACTATAGAAACTGCCTCAACAGTTCTAGATGGATGTTTTATATCCATTTGGAATCACTCTTTTTCGTTGTCCTTGCTTCCGTTAAAACTAGCAGGATTCAACATAGCGATAGGCATGGATTGGTTATCTCGTAACCAAGCCCAGATTGTTTGTGATAAGAAGCAAGTGGTGATCAAGACTCCCTATGGTGAGCCGTTAACAATACAAAGAGATACTCAGTACGGGTTACCTAAGCTAGTGTCTATGCTTAAGGCATCAAAGTGTTTAAAGAAGGGTTGTGTCATTTACATGGCACAAGTGACTATTGATGAACCAAAGCCCAAGATCGAAGACATCCCTGTTATTTCTGAATATCCAGATGTATTCCCTGAAGAACTACCTGGTTTACCTCCAAATAGGCAAGTGGAGTTAAGAATCAATATTATTCCTAGAACAACACCAATTGCAAGAGCACCTTATCGGTTGGCACCAACTGAGATGAAAGAGTTAAGGACTCAGTTAGATGATTTGTTGGAAAAAGGGTTTTATTCGACCTAGCTCATCCCATGGGGAGCGACGATCCTATTTGTAAAGAAGAAGGATGGATCAATCAGTCTGTGCATTGATTATCATGAGCTAAACAAGGTTACAATCAAGAACAGATATCCATTGCCCAGGATCAACGATTTGTTCGATCAGCTTCAAGGAGCAAGCTACTTTTCGAAGATCGATTTAAGGTCAGGTTATCACCAGCTGAAGGTCAGAGATGAAGATGTGCATAAGATCGCATTCAGAACACGCTATGGACACTATGAGTTCTTAGTGATGCCTTTCGGGCTCACTAATGCACCTACAGCATTCATGGATCTCATGAATCGCGTTTGCAAGCCATATTTGGACAAGTTTGTCATTGTTTTTATTGATGAGATACTTATATACTCGAAGAATCAAGCCGATCATGAGAAACATCTTCGATGTATTCTTGAACTTCTTCAGCAAGAGAAGCTCTACGCTAAATTTTCCAAATGTGAATTTTGGCTTCGTGACGTCCAATTTCTTGGACACGTTGTGAGCGAGCGTGGTATCCAGGTGGATCCCGCTAAGATTGAAGTTATTATGAATTGGCAAGCACCAAAAACACCTACAGAGATTCGCAGCTTCTTGGGTTTAGCAGGATATTACAGGCGCTTCATTGAAAATTTTTCAAGGATTGCTGCACCCCTAACTTCTTTGACTCGCAAGAATATAAAGTTCGATTGGGGTCCCAAGCAACAAGAATCTTTTGATATTCTTAAACAGAAGTTAAGCAATGCACCTGTGTTGACATTGCCAGAAGGAATTGAAGAGTTTGTGGTTTATTGCGACGCATCGTACACTGGCATGGGTTGTGTACTTATGCAGAAAGGCAAAGTTATTGCATATGCCTCACGTCAGTTAAAGGTGCACGAAAAGAATTACACCACCCATGATTTAGAGTTGGGTGCTGTTGTTTTTGCACTAAAACTTTGGAGGCATTATTTATATGGAAAAAAGTGTGTGATCTATTCTGACCACCAGAGCCTTCAGCATCTGTTTAACCAAAAGGATCTAAACATGAGAAAGCGCCGATGGATGGAGACACTGAATGATTATGACTGTGAAATTCGGTATCATCCTTGCAAGGCAAATGTAGTTGCTGATGCCTTGAGCAGGAAAGAAAGGGTTAAGCCTATTAGAATCAATGCCAAGAGCATTGAATTAAAGAACAGCTTGAATGAAAGATTGTTAGTCGCTCAAAAGGAAGCTGTTTCAGAAGCTAACTACCCAAATGAGAAGTTAGGAGTAACTGCCGATCAACTGTCTTATGGCAAGGATGGAATCCTAAGATTGAATGGTCGAATATGGGTTCCAATTGGTGGAGGACTTAGAGATATGATTCTTCAAGAAGCTCATAGCTCCAAATATTCAGTTCATCCTGGGAGTGATAAGATGTACCAGGATTTAAAGGCAAGTTATTGGTGGATAGGTTTAAAGAAATCTATTGCCACTTATGTGGCAAAAAATGTTTAACATGCGCCCAAGTTAAAGCTGAGCATCAGAAGCCGTCAGGTTTGCTGCAACAGCCTGAACTTCCCACCTGGAAGTGGGAAATGATAACTATGGACTTTATCACTAAGTTACCAAGAACGAAGCATGGAAATGATACCATTTGGGTTATAGTTGACAGGTTGACCAAGTCAGCTCACTTCTTGCCGATTAAAGAAACTCACAGCGCCGACAAGTTAGCTCAGCTGTACGTGGATGAGATTGTATCTTTCCACGGAGTGCCTGTGTCTATTTTCTCTAATAGGGATACAAGATACACATCGCATTTTTGGAAAATATTTCAACAATCATTAGGCACTCGTTTAAACTTCAGCACTGCTTATCATCCTCAGACGGATGGGCAAAGCGAGCGTACAATTTAAACGCTTGAGGATATGCTTCGAGCTTGTGTTATAGACTTGGGTGGAAGTTGGGATGACCATCTTCCTTTGGTAGAATTTTCGTATAATAATAGTTATCATTCGAGCATTCAAGCAGCACCTTTTGAAGCATTGTACGGAAGGAAGTGCAGAACACCAGTTTGTTGGGCGGAAGTTGGAGATGTCCAACTGTCAGGACCTGATATAGCCCTGGAGACGACAGACAAGATTGTGCAGATTCGTGATCGTCTCAAAGCTGCCAGGGATAGGCAGAAAAGCTATGCAGATATGAGGCGTAAACCTCTAAAGTTTGAAGTTGGTGATAAAGTGCTTTTAAAAGTGTCGCCCTGGAAAGGGGTGATGCGTTTTGGCAAAAAGGGCAAGCTGAGCCCAAGATACATAGGACCATTCGAGATTATCGAATGTATTGGAACTGTGGCCTACAAGTTAAAGTTGCCCGAAGAACTTAGTGAAATACATAATGTATTCCATATCTGCAATTTGAAGAAATGTCTAGCCGATAAGTCGCTAGCAATGTCCCATAAGGACGTGCAGATAGATGAGAGCTTGAAGTTCGTTGAAAAACCTTTGTCGATCGAGGATCGACAGATTAAGAAGCTTCGAAGAAAACATGTGCCGATTGTGAAAGTAAAATGGGATGCCCGTAGAGGCCCAGAATACACATGGGATGTGACAACTATCAAAAATCCTGGTATCCGTACAATTTAATTAACCATGATTAGTGCTTAATGACTGTGCTGGAATACAATTAACTGCAATCTGATTACTGCATCATACTTACATGTACATCACATATTGCATACTGTCACATCATTTTTAGATACAAACTTTAGTGACAAAAACGATGCACAAAGCACGGTTAGCACAGTTAGCGGATAACTCAGAAAAATGCTGACGAGGTTCAGTACATAGACAAACAGTGTTTTGAGACCCAGTATGGGCCAGAGACTAAGTTCTACACTAGCATAGTGTGTAGGAAAGTAAGGATCACAAAACTGCTTCACTAGTTAATAGTTTAAGTGCCGGAAAGTGCCTAAAACCCACATAAAGTGCTTAATTCAGCATATTTCAGTAAAATTTTGCATTTTAACAAGTTGGTAACATGCAAAAATATGACTAAATGGTCCTGAGTGCTTTCCCAAGTGTCGGGAATTAAAAGTGCCACAAAAGGGTACTTGAAGATCACTAAACGGAATAGTTTGACACTTTAACGAACCGGTATCTAACCGAACAACCGGACATTACCCGAAACCTCAAAATTATACTAGAAGCATTTTTTAATGTTTCTGAGCTAGTTATGTGTCACATCCTGGCTTTGCGGAAGCGTGGTTAATTTTGGTGTGACTTCTTAATACCATAGCTTAATCATACCAAAGCTATATGAGTTAAAAACATGCAAGATCATCCATTAAGTTTTGAAAACCAAACACAATACCATTGTTTTAACATACCCTGACAACCATAATCTTGTTCAACAAACATTACAAACTGAAACATAACATAAACGTGGTTTAAGGACTGTGTCTTGTCCAGGAAAGAGACACATCCCCTAAACCCCGGATGACCTCGGAAACTAGTGCAGCGGAAAACATGCCATACCGTGCCAGATCTCGTTAATTTCCTGAAATACATGTAAGTTGAAAAATCAACAATAATGTTGAGCGAGTTCATATGCAAGTGAGTAAGTAAAACACTTGTAAGTATAAAAGTTGTCGTGGTATGTAGCAGTGTAAGAGGACTTGTGATCACCAATGGTTTGCAAGGCCATTAGCATGTTGTGAAATGCAATAGGAAGACTCAACCCTAGCCGATTTTTGCGTCGGGCAACCAAGTCACTCAAGGTCCGTTCTGTTGGTCCTCACAGAGGTCCGTTCTTTTGGGCCTAGAGTTGGGCTCGCTACACCCAGATAGATCTACCGCTTAAGTCCCTCGGTGTTCTGCCTACCCATTCACATGATCTAAAACCTCCTTACGTTAATCATACCATGTATAAAGTACTTGTAATCAAAGTAACATGTATTTCACCCCCGCAGTTAAGAAAAATGAAAACAGTTAGAGAAAAGGGGGACATGAACTCACAGTGAAGCGTCTCTACCAAGTATCCCTGAATCAGAAAGCTGCGCGACGACCTACAAGTGCTAATTCTATTAGACGGACGGCCGTGCCTTAGCTTTATAGTTTAAGTTTTTGGGAAATAGTTAGACAACTATTTCGTGTTTACTTTTTGTAATACTTGGTAGTTAATCTCCTTCCCAAGGATGGGGGAACATAATACATGTGCGTAAGTTACGTTTTAACAATCGTGTGGTAATGTAATTACCGGTGTAACTTATATAATCATAGTGAAAGCGTTCGCAAAGTTTTGGAATCATTAACGCTTGTAAATATTATTTTTACTCTAAAATAATATTTACGTATTTTCACAAAATAATCATAAACAGTGTTGTGACAATATAATTTATCACGTAGCATTTTATGAAAATCTCACCTCCGAATATTTAATAAATAAAGTCGTGGCGAAATTTTATATTTCGAGAATGTGTCAAAAATAGTTCTAACACTTGTTGTGTAAATAATTCTAAGTGTTAGGTTTTTAGGAAAATTTCGCCAGAGTTTCCTCTGTAACTGGAGGTGGCCACGCTTTCAAGCGTATCATTTTCTTTTAACAAATCAATTCAACAACTTCTTTAATCAATCAAACAATTTCCGTCACATCAAACTAGTCGACAAGTATGTAAATCGCATAAACGCATGAACTTGTAGTTTTTCCGCATCTATAATGTAAATCCCAATATATTTTGTAGATCTTTATATAAAGTAACTTTAATCTCATAAAAACCTCGTGTTTAGAGAAATCCGTCTTTACAACTTCTAGTAACAAGTGACAAAGCTAGTCCTTTGTCGGATCTTTTTGTTTCACAAGTGTTTACACACTTGTGGTTTATAAAAATATCATATTTGTTAGTGTAAGATCCTTTCTTTAAAATACATGGTTTCTTAAATGTGTGGTTCTTTGAAAATACCACTTGCAGATACGTAGATCCGCTAGTTTTAAACACCAATGTACAGGTTAAATCACTTTTACACAATAAACATTTTACGCAAGTTCATGTCTCTTGTGTGGTAGAGTTTCACCTTTTAACCCTTGTGTTAACCAAAACAAGCTTATGTTAAGATCAACGATCTTACCAAACCGGGTTAAATGGTGATCCGAGCTACCACAATCATAGATCGGGTCTAGATAAACACATCTTTCAAGTACTACAACTTTTACACAAGTTGTAAGCTATTAACCACCATCTTTAGAGTTTTTACTAGACTTTAATACTTCAAAATGTATGTTAACGATATTTAACCGACAAAAATCTTTTTAACCACTTTAGATAAGTGTAAAAACGAGTTTTAAATGTTATACCTCTAGCTCAAGGCTAGGGAAGATTCTTGATGAAAAACGCGTGGATAAAAGCTAACGAAAGAGGTTCTTCGTGTTCCGCTTGCTCCGAGGCTCCTAATACGTGACCTTTATCACTTGTATGATGATGGAATGCAAGAGCTAAACTCGAAAATGTGAGGGTTGTAAGAGTGGGGTTCGACCGAGAGTGAAGGGAGAGGGAGAGAGTATGGTGAGTTGGTGTTTAGGTGATGGTGATTATGTTATGCTTAGTGATTATCTTATAGGCAACACTTAAGGGTTTTACCCAATGGAAAATGTGTTAGCTTGATACTAGACATTGGGATTTAAATAAATCAATTAGTACTAAACATGTTCCCCATGGTTGGGGCCGATTGCAAGGGGGGGGGGGGGCATCTAGTTCGATTTCAACTAGCTTAGTTGGTGTAAAGGTTAAGTAAATAGGTTAGTTAAGTGTTTAACTCCGTTAGTAATAAATAGCGTGTTATGACGGGTGTTAGGGTAATCAGGGACCCTAACTGGCTCAGAAAAAGAGTAATAATAAAGATAACAAAGTTTTCATGTTCCGGGTATAGTCCGGTTGTTCGGTTGGATAGTAATCCGTTAAAGCGTTACAAAAGCTTTAAAGTGTCGTTATTGTTATTTTTAGTGACACATCTTGTTTCCAACACTTTAGAAAGTGTCTAGTAGTATTTTCCCCATATTTTGGCACTTTACTAGTCAGCTAGAAGCTGGATTATTTATTAAAGTGCTGTGTTTTGTACTTAAAGTACGTTTTAGGCACATCCAATCAGTGTATCTTATTCCTAGAGACGCAGCTTCACAACCTTTATAACCCTACACTCACTACCAGTGTAGTCAGATATCTCAGGCTCTTATAGGCCTTGGAGGTAGTGTTTGCCTGATGCTGGCTTTATCAGCATGTTCAATAGGTTATCCGTGTATTGTGCTACTGTGCTTTTTGTGCATCATGTTTGTCACCAAGGTTCAGCATATAAATATTGTAGTGACAGCAAGCAAGTATGATGCAAGTAAGTTCATGTATCAGTATTCAAGTAGCAGTTCATCAGCTAGTTCAAACAAGCACAGTAATCAAGTAGTAATTAATCATTAATTAGGTTGTACGGATACCTGGTTTAGTGCGGGTTGTCACATTCTCCCCCCGTTAAATAAATTTCGTCCCGAAATTTAAGTTATGCTTGTAGATGCAGAGTTCTTAGGAAATAAGTGGGGGTATTTCTCTTTCATCCGGTCCTCACGTTCCCAGGTGAATTCAGGACCATGTCTGGCATTCCAACGAACTTTGACGAGCTTGACACTGCTTCGGCGGGTCTTGTTAACTTTCCAATCCGTGACCTCGACAGGTTCTTCAACGAAGTGGAGCGTGTCGTCAATATGAATCTCGTCGATGGGAATGGCAACGTCAACTTGAGTTGGACTTTTCTTTAGATTGGATACATGAAATGTATCGTGAACGCCCTTTAGTTCAGCAGGTAGATCCAACTTGTATGCTACTTGTCCTATTTTGTCCAAAATTCGGAAAGGACCAATGTAGCGCGGATTTAACTTCCCACGCTTCCCAAAGCGTGCCACCCCCTTCCAGGGTGAAACCTTCAATAACACCAACTCTCCAACTTGGAAATCCACATGCTTCCGGTTTGGATCCGCATAGTCCTTTTGTCTGTGGCGAGCTACTTCGATGCGTTTAAGAATTTGCGCGATCTTGTCCGTCGTCTCTTGGACGATCTCGGGTCCAGCAAGCTGCCTATCACCTGCGTCAGACCAACAGAGGGGTGATCGGCACTTGCGTCCGTATAGGGCTTCAAATGGTGCGACACCAATACTGGTGTGGTAGCTGTTGTTGTATGAGAATTCAACCAAAGGTAAATGTTTGTCCCAGCTACCGCCCAAATCCATAACACATGCTCTCAGCATGTCTTCCAAAGTCTGTATCGTTCGCTCGCTCTGGCCGTCAGTTTGCGGATGGAACGCAGTGCTCAGATTCAACTGTGAGCCAAAGGCTTCTTGGAAGGATTGCCATATCCTTGACACAAACCTTCCGTCTCTATCAGAGATGATCGAGAGAGGCACTCCATGACGTGCAACGATCTCTCTCATGTAAATTTCCGCAAGTTTACCAGTGCTGTCTTTCTCCTTGATTGGCAGAAAGTGTGCGGACTTTGTTAGGCGGTCAACTATCACCCAAATCATATCATGGCCTCTTGGCGTTCTTGGCAATTTCGTAACAAAATCCATTGAGATTTGTTCCCATTTCCATTTGGGAATCTCAGGTTGTTGCAGCAGCCCTGAAGGCTTCTGGTATTCCGCTTTAACTTTAGCGCATGTTAGACAGTTGCTCACATAAATAGCAACGTCGCCTTTCATCCTAGGCCACCAATAATAACTTTTGAGGTCCTGGTACATCTTATCCGCTCCAGGATGTATAGAGTACCGCGATTTGTGAGCTTCATCAAAGATAACTTTCCTTAAATCACCAAACAGAGGAACCCAAACCCTTTTCTCAAAACATAACGTTCCTTCCTCGTTTGGTACCAGTAGCTTCTCCATCCCACGGAGATATTCTTCTTCGAGGTTCCCTTCCTCGAGAGCTTCCTTTTGTGCGGCACGAATGCGCAAGGAAAGATCGGTTCGGATAATCATTTCTAGAGCCCTAACCCTTATGGGCTTGATCCTTTCCTTTCGACTTAGGGCATCGGTGACCACATTCGCCTTCCCTGGATGATACTTTATCTCGCAGTCGTAGTCGTTCAACAATTCAACCCATCGTCTTTGCCTCATATTCAACTCCTTCTGGTTGAATATATGCTGTAGACTCTTGTGATCTGTAAAGATTGTACACTTCGTACCATAAAGGTAGTGTCTCCAGATCTTAAGTGCAAAAACCACTGCGCCAAGCTCCAAGTCGTGTGTGGTATAGTTCTTTTCATGTAGCTTCAGTTGACGCGATGCATAAGCAATAACCTTGTGGCGTTGCATCAACACACAACCCAATCCTTGACGCGATGCGTCGCAGTATACCACAAAATCGTCAGTACCTTCCGGTAATGCTAAGATTGGCGCATTGCAGAGCTTATCCTTCAGTTTCTGGAAGGCTTCTTCCTGTTCGATTCCCCAATCAAACGTCTTATCTTTCTGGGTGAGGAGCGTCAATGGTTGAGCGATCTTTGAAAAATCCTCGATGAACCTTCGATAGTAGCCAGCCAAACCCAAGAATTGCCGAATCTCGGTTGGCGTCTTTGGCGTTTCCCAATCCTTGATCGCCTCGATCTTTGTTGGGTCCACGTGGATTCCATCTCCATTTACCACGTGCCCAAGGAATTGGACTTCACGTAGCCAAAATTCGCACTTAGAGAATTTGGCGTACAGTTGCTCCTTCTTTAGCAGCTCCAAAATGGTTCTAAGATGTTGCTCGTGTTCAGCCTTTGTTCTTGAATAGATCAAGATGTCGTCGATAAACACAATCACGAACTTGTCCAAGTACGGCTTGCAAACTCTATTCATTAAGTCCATGAATACTGCAGGCGCGTTTGTCAAACCAAATGGCATAACGAGGAACTCGTAGTGTCCATAACGAGTTCTGAAGGCTGTCTTTGGGATACTTTCTTCTTGAATCCTCAACTGGTGGTATCCAGATCGAAGGTCGATCTTAGAGTAAAAGCTTGAGCCTTGCAGTTGGTCAAACAGATCGTCGATTCTTGGCAGAGGATACCTATTCTTGATCGTCAGCTTGTTTAACTCCCGGTAGTCTATGCACATACGAAAACTACCGTCCTTCTTCTTGACAAACAGGACCGGAGCTCCCCAAGGCGAGAAGCTTGGTCGGATAAAACCCTTGTCTAACAACTCTTGAAGTTGCGTTGACAGTTCCTGCATCTCAGACGGAGCAAGTCTATAAGGTGCCTTAGCCACAGGCGCGGCGCCTGGGACTAAGTCGATGTGAAACTCTACTTGCCTCGGAGGTGGCAGTCCGGGTAAGTCTTCCGGGAAGACTTCTGGATACTCCCTCACGACAGGGATGTCTTCGATTCTTGGCTCAGCAGCCTTCTTATCCACAATGTGTGCCAGGAAGGCAACACATCCTTTCTGTAAACACTTCCTTGCTTTCAAGCAGCTGATAATCCTCAACGGCGTCTCACGCTTTTCTCCATGAACAACAATGGTCTCACCATCATCGGTTGGGATACGAACAACCTTCTCGTGACATACTATCTCTGCCTTGTTTCCTGATAACCAATCCATTCCTACTACCACGTCGAAGCTTCCCAACTGGACTGGTAGCAGGTCCAGAGTAAACTCACGTTCTCCCAATTCAATCACACAACCTTTGATAACTTCGTTGGCTTCTACTAATTTCCCATTGGCTAATTCGATCGAGTAGGGAATATCTAACTTATTAGCAGCTAGGCCAAGCATATTCTTAAATTCTAGCGACACGAAGCTATAATCGGCACCAGTATCAAATAAAACGGATGCATAGCGTTGATTGATAGGGAACGTACCAGTAACAACATTGGGATCCTGGCGCGCTTCCCTAGCTTCGAGTTGGAACACCCTTCCACGGGCTTGGTTTAAATCTGGGCAGTTCTTCTTAAAATGCCCAACATCACCGCAGTTAAAACATCCAAGTTTTTGCCCGTTTCCACCAGCTTGATCGGCATTGTTTCCTCGATCGTTCCCCTGTGGGCGACTTCCAAAACCACCACGGTTATTATCTCTATTCCCAAATCCTCCTTGGCCTCCCTGGCCAGCAGTAGCTCAACAAGAATCCTTCGAGTGACCACGTTTCCCACATGCTTCGCATACTTTTAACCCGCAATGACCAGAATGGTGGCGTTGGCAGACGTTGCACTTGGGTTGGGTGCCCATGTATCCTTTCCCTTTCCTTCCTCTACCAGCAGTAACCTTCGCTGGTGCGTCTGCTCCTCCTTTCTTAACCGCCACACTGGCGCCCTGCTTGAAGTTCGAGAACTTCCGTTTGTTACCTTCTGATGACTCGACATGAGTCTCTGCCTTCTTCGTCTTGATCTCATCAAACTTGTTCAGGCGAATCGCCTCCTCAGTGAGAGCCACGCTCAAATCGATGGCTTCGGTAATAGTCGCAGGTTTGGATGAGGTCACCATACTTATGATTTGGGGAGCCAAACCCCAAATGAAGCGCTCGATTCGCTTGTATTCAGGTGTAACCATGTAAGGAACCACTTGAGATAAGTCATGGAATCTTTGAACATACTCCGCTACCTTTGGACCGTCCATTTTCAAGTGCCAGAACTCGGTCTCCAACCTCTGGATTTCTGCGCGGGAACAGTACTTTTTGCGCATTAGCTCTTTTAATTCGGTCCAGGTCAGCGCGTAGGCAGCAGCTTCGCCTAGTGTCTGTACTTGTAGATTCCACCAAGAGAGGGCTCCATCCAACAATAGCCCTGAGATGTAGGTGACTTGTTGATCCAGCGCGCACTTGCTCATGCGTAGAACAGATTCGGTTTTCTCCGCCCAACGAACGAAGGCGACGGCACCTCCTGTGCCATCAAAGTTTACGGGCTTGCAGTCTAAGAACTGCTTGTAGGTGCACCCTGCACATACGTTATAACATATGAATGGCATTAGCATCATCGCTAAAGATATCCAATTTGGTCACGGTATGTCTTAATGACTTAGTATTACCGTGTGGTGGATTGTTATTGCCTTGGTTAATACTTCCGCTCGTTCCGGGCTGGGATGCTGCATACTGTGCTATGGCAGCAGCAATAATCTGCTGGAGCTCTGCCTCATTAGTAGGCATGCGTGTCTCACGTCTTGGCGGCATCTTCTAAAAGATGTTTCACATAGGTTAGGTCATAGCAAGTGAAGCGTACGTATGCATTCAACAATACCAACACATAACATCTCATGCTATCAACAAATCAATCACATAACATCTTATGTTATAGGACATAAACAATGGATTGAATCATCACAAGTGATGAGAATACTGCGGTTGTATTGCCACAATTCGAGACCACAATGTAAAGCTTACAAGTACACCACTATTTCATACGACATCAATGACTTAGTAGGGGACGACCCTAGACAAGTCGTGCGATCGCTGGACATGTTCAGGAGTCTCTGGTTCGTCCATTCTCAAATTCCAGGACTCCACGTCAAGCTTCTGAATTTCAGTCCTAAAACAACATTTCTTCTCAATCGTTTCCTTGAGCTCGTCCCAGCTCAGTGTATAAGCAGCGTCTGTGCCTGGAGGTTCCATTAAGAGAGTGTGCCATCTAGAAATATCCCCGAGATGTAGGTAACACTCTGTTGGGGCGATCAGTTACTCATTCTTAGAATGGAGTCGGTCTTTTCGGACCAACGAACAAATGCAACGGTGCCTCCTGTTTTATCAAAGTTCAAAGGCTTGCAGTTCAGGAACTGTTTATAGGTGCAGCCAGTTGGATGGTTATTTCCAGTAATGCCATCGTTGCACTTAGAGCGGAGGGCTTCATGTCGTGCATTTATCGGTGAGATGCGTCTTTGCAGCTCGGCTTCTGTCCTTGGCAACGTACTGCTGTTTGTGTCATGTCTAGGTGACATTCCCTTTTGTCGAAGTGGTGTGAAGCGGGTTAGACAACGTTTCAATTGTCTATGAGGTGTATATAGCAACATAAGCCATCATGTAATCACCCAATTTCACACGCAAATATACTCACTGTATGAGTGGGGAAGTAAATTTCTGAGCCTTCACATAGGCCTGCCAATTTGGCTTGTTGCTCGTAATAGAATGAACTTGAGGCTGCATCGCCCTGGGTCATTCGTGTTTAAGTTATTTCCTGCTGCATTGGTTATCATTAGCTTGACCTGCAGAGTCCACCAGGATTCCTGTGCACTACAAATCGTTATTACGTGGGCCCCCGTAATAATAAATTGTCTTGCACAGTTACCCCAAATTTTCTCTCATCCAAGCAGATGATCAATCAAGGAGCAACAGCAGGTGCATCGGCATGAACAGGGTCATGCTCCAATGCGGGGTCAGGAGCAGCGCCTGGCTCAGGGGCCATGGCCGGCTCCGAATCAAAAACTCCATCTCAAAATCAGCTGGATCAACAAACACAGGGGTCGACAGGGCTACAGGATCCTCCATGGGCTGGTCTAAGTGTATGAACTCAAGGTCATGGTCTGGATCAAAACCAGGTGGAAAAGCAGGATCAACCTCAATATCGTGATCAAACTCAAAGATGTGGGCGGGATCCGGTGCAGCTGATGATGCCATATCAGGGTCGGCGTCGTGTAAGTGGTGCTGCATTCCCTGTATGTGCGAAGATGTGGATGTTAGAAACTCAAATGAGTCTGTGATAGGGGAATGGACATGAGTTTCCCCTACAGGAGCGTCCCCATGCAGTAGTCTAATACCAGCAGCAATAGGGCCTTGCCCTCAAGTGGGTCCTCCTCTTAATAGTTCGACATCGTCTTCAGAGACAACGTCGGGGGCATATCAACAACGAGATAAGCGGCAAGGGGCACAGGAGCAGGGATCACCGCGAGTGGCAAGTTCCCAACAAGATGGCCATCAGTAGGCTCTGCTACGACTCCAGGCAACGCAAAAGGGCTGAAAGTCATCATTGTCTGTGCCGGTAGTATCGGAAATGTACACCTCGTGCTTCGATGAAACTATGTCGTCTGACACTATGGCCATGGGATTCGTAGTGTCCACCTTTCTAGTACTTGATGAAAGCATGACGTTTGTAACACCAACACATATATGTATAAATATAGTCATATAAACATGTAGTCACCACGTAAACATTCAAATCATTCTCCTAGTCTTACTAGCCAATTTCATCCAGTCTATAAGACTGCTCTATCCTCCACCTTGATCACTTAGATTGATCCTCGGTCTCCTTGACCGAGCATTCAGTCGTTATGACTGAACCTACTCTTCCTAGCCTTGCTAGACCACTACCTTGGTCACCTAGACCAAACCTCGATCCTCCAGACCGAGCCTTATAACAAACCAACGTGCTTAACTACTTCGATCACCTCGGTCCTCCAGACCGATTCCTCAGCCTTCCAAGCTGAGCCTATAAATAAAAAAATGTGCTCAACATTTGTTTGTAAAAAGTTTTGGATCTGGACTTAAGTGGTATGCAGAAAAACGTTTTCGTGAGAGCCCTAGTGATCATAGTCTAGACTCGAGAAAGAATCCTAGTTCGCTATGATCAGAGCTCTGATACCAAGCTGTCACACCCTGGCTTTGCGGAAGCGTGGTTAATTTTGGTGTGACTTCTTAATACCATAGCTTAATCATACCAAAGCTATATGAGTTAAAAACATGCAAGATCATCCATTAAGTTTTGAAAACCAAACACAATACCATTGTTTTAACATACCCTGACAACCATAATCTTGTTCAACAAACATTACAAACTGAAACATAACATAAACGTGGTTTAAGGACTGTGTCTTGTCCAGGAAAGTGACACATCCCCTAAACCCCGGATGACCTCGGAAACTAGTGCAGCGGAAAACATGCCATACCGTGCCAGATCTCGTTAATTTCCTGAAATACATGTAAGTTGAAAAATCAACAATAATGTTGAGCGAGTTCATGTGCAAGTGAGTAAGTAAAACACTTGTAAGTATAAAAGTTGTCGTGCTATGTAGCAGTGTAAGAGGACTTGTGATCACCAATGGTTTGCAAGGCCATTAGCATGTTGTGAAATGCAATAGGAAGACTCAACCCTAGCCGATTTTTGCGTCGGGCAACCAAGTCACTCAAGGTCCGTTCTGTTGGTCCTCACAGAGGTCCGTTCTGTTGGGCCTAGAGTTGGGCTCGCTACACCCAGATAGATCTACCGCTTAAGTCCCTCGGTGTTCTGCCTACCCATTCACATGATGTAAAACCTCCTTACGTTAATCATACCATGTATAAAGTACTTGTAATCAAAGTAACATGTATTTCACCCCCGCAGTTAAGAAAACTGAAAACAGTTAGAGAAAAGGGGGACATGAACTCACAGTGAAGCGTCTCTACCAAGTATCCCTGAATCAGAAAGCTGCGCGACGACCTACAAGTGCTAATTCTATTAGACGGACGGCCGTGCCTTAGCTTTATAGTTTAAGTTTTTGGGAAATAGTTAGACAACTATTTCGTGTTTACTTTTTGTAATACTTGGTAGTTAATCTCCTTCCCAAGGATGGGGGAACATAATACATGTGCGTAAGTTACGTTTTAACAATCGTGTGGTAATGTAATTACCGGTGTAACTTATATAATCATAGTGAAAGCGTTCGCAAAGTTTTGGAATCATTAATGCTTGTAAATATTATTTTTACTCTAAAATAATATTTACGTATTTTCACAAAATAATCATAAACAGTGTTGTGACAATATAATTTATGACGTAGCATTTTATGAAAATCCCACCTCCGAATATTTAATAAATAAAGTCGTGGCGAAATTTTATATTTCGAGAATGTGTCAAAAATAGTTCTAACACTTGTTGTGTAAATAATTCTAAGTGTTAGGTTTTTAGGAAAATTTCGCCAGAGTTTCCTCTGTAACTGGAGGTGGCCACGCTTTCAAGCGTATCATTTTCTTTTAACAAATCAATTCAACAACTTCTTTAATCAATCAAACAATTTCCGTCACATCAAACTAGTCGACAAGTATGTAAATCGCATAAACGCATGAACTTGTAGTTTTTCCGCATCTATAATGTAAATCCCATTATATTTTGTAGATCTTTATATAAAGTAACTTTAATCTCATAAAAACCTCGTGTTTAGAGAAATCCGTCTTTACAACTTCTAGTAACAAGTGACAAAGCTAGTCCTTTGTCGGATCTTTTTGTTTCACAAGTGTTTACACACTTGTGGTTTATAAAAATATCATATTTGTTAGTGTAAGATCCTTTCTTTAAAATACATGGTTTCTTAAATGTGTGGTTCTTTGAAAATACCACTTGCAGATACGTAGATCTGCTAGTTTTAAACACCAATGTACAGGTTAAATCACTTTTACACAATAAACATTTTACACAAGTTCATGTCTCTTGTGTGGTAGAGTTTCACCTTTTAACCCTTGTGTTAACCAAAACAAGCTTATGTTAAGATCAACGATCTTACCAAACCGGGTTAAATGGTGATCCGAGCTACCACAATCATAGATCGGGTCTAGATAAACACATCTTTCAAGTTCTACAACTTTTACACAAGTTGTAAGCTATTAACCACCATCTTTAGAGTTTTTACTAGACTTTAATACTTCAAAATGTATGTTTTTTAACCACTTTAGATAAGTGTAAAAACGAGTTTTAAATGTTATACCTCTAGCTCAAGGCTAGGGAAGATTCTTGATGAAAAACGCGTGGATAAAAGCTAACGAAAGAGGTTCTTCGTGTTCTGCTTGCTCCGAGGCTCCTAATACGTGACCTTTATCACTTGTATGATGATGGAATGCAAGAGCTAAACTCGAAAATGTGAGGGTTGTAAGAGTGGGGTCCGGCCGAGAGTGAAGGGAGAGGGAGAGAGTATGGTGAGTTGGTGTTTAGGTGATGGTGATTATGTTATGCTTAGTGATTATCTTATAGGCAACACTTAAGGGTTTTACCCAATGGAAAATGTGTTAGCTTGATACTAGACATTGGGATTTAAATAAATCAATTAGTACTAAACATGTTCCCCATGGTTGGGGCCGATTGCAAGGGGGGGGGGGGCATCTAGTTCGATTTCAACTAGCTTAGTTGGTGTAAAGGTTAAGTAAATAGGTTAGTTAAGTGTTTAACTCCGTTAGTAATAAATAGCGTGTTATAACGGGTGTTAGGGTAATCAGGGACCCTAACTGGCTCAGAAAAAGAGTAATAATAAAGATAACAAAGTTTTCATGTTCCGGGTATAGTCCGGTTGTTCGGTTGGATAGTAATCCGTTAAAGCGTTACAAAAGCTTTAAAGTGTCGTTATTGTTATTTTTAGTGACACATCTTGTTTCCAACACTTTAGAAAGTGTCTAGTAGTATTTTCCCCATATTTTGGCACTTTACTAGTCAGCTAGAAGCTGGATTATTTATTAAAGTGCTGTGTTTTGTACTTAAAGTACGTTTTAGGCACATCCAATCAGTGTATCTTATTCCTAGAGACGCAGCTTCACAACCTTTATAACCCTACACTCACTACCAGTGTAGTCAGATATCTCAGGCTCTTATAGGCCTTGGAGGCAGTGTTTGCCTGATGCTGGCTTTATCAGCATGTACAATAGGTTATCCGTGTATTGTGCTACTGTGCTTTTTGTGCATCATGTTTGTCACCAAGGTTCAGCATATAAATATTGTAGTGACAGCAAGCAAGTATGATGCAAGTAAGTTCATGTATCAGTATTCAAGTAGCAGTTCATCAGCTAGTTCAAACAAGCACAGTAATCAAGTAGTAATTAATCATTAATTAGCTTGTACGGATACCTGGTTTAGTGCGGGTTGTCACATTATGATCTCCGAACACCTTAACACACTATATAACACACAATATGCATAACACCTAACTAGTACACTTAAATCCTAACTAGATCTCTTAACCATCATTAGAAACTAACCAAATACCCCCCCCCCCATGGTGGACAGTCACCATTGTGGCCCCACCCTTGATCCTTCTTGCTCTTGATTGATTTGCTTAAAGATATGGTCTTGTACTTAAGGAACATATTAACCAATGGATAAACCACTAAACTTGGTTATAAGTATAACATGGAAGATCTAATGGTCATCATCTCTCACACACCAAACACAACACACACTCCTCTCCTCCCTCTTTTCTCCCTCTCGACCGTAAGCAACAACAACAACATCATCATCATTCATCAATTTCCATCCATTCCAAGTTCATTTCAAGGTGTAAGAAGGTCTACAATCAAGCTTGGTGGTCTTGGATCTTGAAGGACCTTTCTCATTTGCTATTATCCAACACATTTGTCATCTTCAACCTCTTGTGTTCATCCCTAGCCATAGAGCTAGTAGTAAGGCCCTTATGATATCTTGTTACTTCATATTTTGTTGGTTAAAAGATGATGAACATTGTTAATCTTGATGAACACTAAAGAACATAATCATGAATCTTTAACATAAGCTTAAAACCATATGAATACATGATGATTAGAGTTGATTTGCTTCTTGTTGATTTGTGTTAGTGATGTTAGACATCATATGAAACCTACTAGATTGTGATTTAACACATGATCTAGTGAGTTAAGGTGGTGATCTTGTGAAAGACCAAGATCATCATGCTTTATGTTTTCATGAACTTGAAGTATGACAATGATTTTATGAATAGTGAAGCATATAACATGATTACTAGACATAAACTTGGATGATTTCAAAAATAGTTTTCCAAACAAACCAAGTTAAATAACAAGATTTGCATAGATTTGGTTTTCACGTAAACAAACACTAATTTTAAGGGTTAAACAAGTGTAGAAATTCTTGTGAAGCAAGATAATTTCATAAAGAAATGTTTTTTGTAAAATATGTTTACAAGTTGTAAACACCTAAATCTTTCAAGAATGAAGTTTATAAAGAAGTAAATACATTTTGGAGGGTAACTAAGTCTACTAAACACACTACCAAGTTACTACAAGTTTTTATGAAAGTTCAAGTTCATGATTGTTATGTAAATAGCATTGTTTTGGCACTTGGTAATTGTAAGTTGTTTAGGGTTGATTGTTGATTGTTTGTGATGATTTTAAAAACAAAATGATATGCTTTGATAGCATGGACACCTCCATTTTTAGGGGAAACTATGGCAAAATTTTCTAAAAATATAAACACTTAGAAAAATATTTTCAAACAAATATTTACAAGTGTATTTTGATCATGAGTTTTCAATATAAACTTTGCCATAATTTTTGTAACAAAAATACAAACATTGGAGGTTGGTTTTTGTAAATAAAAATAACTAAATGTATATTTGAAAGGTATATATTTAGAAGACATGATGTGTGTGAATATTTGTATGCTTTGTGTAGTAGTTATATTATTTTAGGGTTAAAATAATATAACTTGACAAAATACCAAGAAATTACAGTCCAAAATAATACCGAAAATCGTATGGAATAAATATATAAGTTACACACATAATATTGTGGAACCGAACGATAGAATGTAACTTACAAATATTCCGGAAAATACATTTATGAGCATGTTTTTGGTAAATATTATTTTGGATACGAAAGAAATGAAAATATGATTTTTATTATTATTACAAAGTATATCATATTTTCGACAAGGAGAAAATTAATTTCATCTTTCATTCCACACGAAAAAGGGCAATTACAAAGCAATGGCAGGTAGTCGGGCAACAAGTTGCGCCGCCACCCCCTTTTGAATAGAAAAACCAATTCTACTAAATACAAAGTTTGAAACCTTTAGCGACGAAGAATTACTATTAACGACTTTTTGAACCCGATTCAAAAGTCGCACAGCGTCAGGAGCGAGACCACCAAAGGTATCAAACGCAAACGGGACAAACACATGTTGATTCTCCAGGCAGGCTTTCTCATGTTTTGCCACTTTGCTCGCCTCTGCCTTGAGCACCGCTTGCCCTACGACAAAGCCCTTATCCTTGAGCCTGAGAAGGAGGGAGACTCCAGTTAGATCAACATAAGCGTGTTTCCCCCCCTCCCATCCAAACACAAGGATGTCCGCCGGGCATAAAGTGGACCTCCCCTCTAAGGGGTCAGTCAGGAAATTTACTGGAGCCTCCTTTTTGGCAGAGATCCCGGCCCGCTTAAGAACATCACATAACACATCTCTCACCCAATCATGCCGATATTTAAACCCTGGTAGCTCTTTACAGTGGATCGCGTGCTCGCCAAAAGAATCCAAACACGCTTTGCGGCATACTGGACATGGCTCGTCAACTGGAAACAAAGGAATCATCAGTCGGTATCTAAGGATAGCACGGTATTCCACAGCCGACATGTGTTGCCCCAAGCCTTCAATAGGTGCGACAGACAGAAAATCCTGAGCATGTGGGGCACGTAGACATTCAAACACAGCTCTTTGCCGAGGGGATAAAACAAACTTCTCTTCAAACCTCTTGACAATTTCACCATATAAGGCATTCGCCAGAATTTTCTGGGATTTAGGAGGGGCGGTGTCTTTAATGTAGAAACCGCCAATATCAAGGTAGGGAAGAGAACTATGCAAAAGGTCCAACGCACTCCTGTAATCGGAGTCTAAAACATCCCCACCACATTCTCGGAGTATGTGGTCTTGTAAACCCCAAGATTGGGCCCTTGAAGCCACGAAAGCATATGAAGAGGCATCCTCGGCCGTACAAATCCCTAAGCCTCCGAACCGGGTCGAGAGAGAAGCCAACCTCCACTGGAGATCTCCAAAAAAGGCACCCCCACAAACAACAATATCCTCTAATGCTCCCCGGAGGCCTTTATCAAAAACAGAGACAGCTCCCCCGACCAAAGAAGGTTGACACGTTCGAAGACCAAACAGTAATTTAGCAACACTCATATAAGAACGAAGCAAGAGGAGCTCGCTCTGAGGGTCCCGTAGGCGTTTAAGGCACCTCATCAGCTCGACATCACAATTCGCTCTTTTAAGAGCCATACCACTAATAAACTCTGCATCACGACTAACGGCACCCCCCAGGAGTTTCACACCCAGCACCGGCCTCCCAATCCCCCGAGGGAATAAGCCCTCCTTAACCTTTACACCATTGCAGGTTGGCCAGAAAACTTCAGTTTTCTTTATATTAAGTTGAAGCCCTAAGGAAGGACCCTCAGCTCTGATGATATCTAAAGCATTAGCCACTTGGGTGGCATCTCCAATAAGCGTTCCGTCATCTAGGTACCAGGCGTGAAATAGAAGTTTGCAGCGATCCCTTATTCGGTGAACAAGGGGGTGTAGAACAAGGGCAAAAAGGAGGGGCCCCAAGGGGTCCCCCTGCTGAACGCCAGTAGTAGACCAAATATACTCATCCCCCACATATAATCTAGCTGGTTGACCATATAAAAAATCGACCCACGTAGAAATAGAAGGACACCTTTTCCTTACCTCGTACAGTAGGGCTGTCCTATCAACCAAATTAAAAGCGTTCGAAAAATAAACAGTAAGCATAGCAAGAGACCCATCTTGGTGGTACTCATTAAGGAACCTGTTCGCGCTATGAAGAATGGCCTCTTCCCCAGATGGAATCCCTACCCCAAACTGGAAATCGCCAAGGTATTTAGCCATCTCCTTCCCAACACCTTTCATGGCCACCTTGGAGATCACCCTCCTCCAAATTGACCCAACAGCGATAGGCCTAATCCCATTATCCGGTTTGAGAAGAGGTGTAAGAGGAGCAGAAGCAACAAACTCCGCCAGACTCCTCGGGCACCTCCCCCCCAAGCAAAAATTAACCATAGCTGAAGTAGCCCTAAACAGGCTATCAGCAATCACAGACCCATCCCCACAAAAAGCATCCACAAGATGTTGGGCCCTTAAGCCGTCTCTCCCGCACGACGTACCTTTGGGGAAAGATTTAATACACCCGAGCACACAATCGGACTCCACCACAAGAGGAGACTCAGAAAGCAAGGAGGCAGGCATGGAAGGAGGGGGCATACATGGGTGCTTAGCCACTAAAGCCTCCAGAGTATTCTTATTGAGAGGGGCGACCCCCGAGGAGCATAAAACCTTAACCGCTGCAGTGAAATGACCATCAGCAACCTTACATAAACATTGTTTCACATTGGTCCTCCCACACTCATTATCATCCTCAGTGCCCTTTTTGATTCCATCTGCAACCCCCCTCGCGGGTTGATCAAACAACGATTGGACAAGAGTGGCAAAACCCTCACGATCACCCCACTGAGCCAAAGACCGCTGGATGCTAAGGCATTGGCCCGTCTTCCTATTGCCCGACCTCTTGTCCTGACGACCAACAGGCTTGAACACCCGTAAGATGCAACGTGGTAATATCAAAAGTCGAACCCATGCCTCAACAGAATCAGGCATAGCAACCACCTTATCCAAAGCTGCAGTTAAGACTTGGGCAAAAGCCATACGACAACTAAGTGGGATACTCTTAACAGTCTTGATGGGGAGAGAGAAAACACGGTCAAGCAAAGCAATATCTACACCCAACTCTTCCGACGAGGTATCAATGTTTTCAACACCGGGTCTAGTGATGCCAACAATAAAACCCTGTTCATCTCTCTCACCTGGCACAAATCGAATAACCTTATCCTCATGGTGGCACGCCCGACTGAAAGCATGAGGCCGCATACACTCACCACATAACCATTATCCGGACACCCTCAAAGCTTCACAAACAGAGGTAAAAAGATTAAGATCGCCAGCAATTGCACATCTCAAAGAATCTTTCCTCTCGTCTGAGCCCATATGGTGACTCTTGATATGTGCCATTAACCTTGGGAATCCTTTAGCCCCCACCAAGCCATCGGAGCAACAATGAAACCGTCGGAAAGGACAAGGCCAGAAACCGCTACCATTAGAACCAACCATAACAAAACTAAGTAAGCGGAGTCGACACTTAGATAATGTCGCGTACGCCACCACCAATAAAGAAAACCCAACCCAAAAGGAATCGCAGCTGATGGGTCAAAAGGTAATTGAACCGCTACGCTAAAAAACCCCGAAGAAATCACCTAGGCATTTCGTCGAACACCTTGCGTGCGAAGAAGAAAAACATAAAACAACAATTCACTTTTTGAAATCGTGACTGGTTTTGGAACTAACGATTGAGATCAAACCGAGAAAGTTAGGTTAATCAAGTGATTATTGATTGTCACTGATTTTAATTAAAGTAAAAAGTTAGGTCAAAAAAGGTTAAATCGTGATTTGAGTATAAATCGGTGAAAATTGAGAAGGTCTCTCAAAGGAGATGCTTATGAGGAGTGAAGATGTGAGAGAAACAATTGATGAGAGGCGGAGTTTACCGGTGACGACGGAGACGCGGAGGTGGAACGGTCAAAAAAGGTGGAACGGTCAAAAAAGGTTTTAATTTGTTTGAAAAAAGGTGGAACGGTCAAAAAAGGAGAAAATATATTATTTTTAAGAAGTAAAAGTATATTTTCCTAGAGCATTTAGAAGATATATGATTTTTGGGAAAAATATATAATTTCTGGAAATACATTATTTTTGGAAAAAAAAAAAAGTTTACATGTATTTTCTAAATTTAGACTTGAAAATACATTAATTTGGATATTTATTCTGGAATAATCAATTAAAAATTTAGTATAAGTATACTTAACAAATACAAGAATACGAAGATACATGTATGAGATACCCCCATCCTTGGGAAGGAAATACTTGAGAAGTATTATTTCGAAAATACTGTTTAAACAATTATTCCAAAATTAAATATAATTTAAAGTTAAAATAATCATTATTTTAACAAGAAATTATAACTTGGGATAATATTAAAAGAAATGTAACTCGAAAACGTAAATACTAAGGCAAGGCCGTGGTCCCGATCCTCGCCCCTCTTCCTCTTGCAGCTTTTCCTCTCGAGGATCTACCTTTTGATGCCATGTCTGACGATGATATCGATCTTTTTATTGAGGGTCCCCCTGAGGAGGCCCATGGTGATGGAGCTCCAGTCGACGATGTCATTGCTGTTCCACTTATTGAGATTCCGATCATTGAGATTTCATCTGATCATTCCGGTCCTGATTCATTCGAGTCTGTGTCATCTACTACTTTGCACGCACTGGGATTGCAGCGTTATCCCACTGATTCCGATTCTGACACGGCTATGTCTGCCGCACCTGTTCCTCCACAGGACTTCGAGTTTGATGATGAGTTTGATCCTGACATTGATCCTGGGCATGAGGTTGACTTCGTTCCCGACGATCAGCTTTTTGATGTACCCGCTGATCTCGAGCCGATACCTGCTGATCTTGAGCTGGCACCAGCTGACCCGGAGCCTATGCTTGCACCTGAGCCTATACATGTTCATGATCCTCTGCCTGAGCATGACCCTGTACCTGTTGGCATACCTGTTGTTGCACCACTTGTACCCGATCTGATCCCTGCAGCCGCTGACCATGCTCCTTTTGCTGATCGGATAGATCCCCGTTATGCATTCACCCGCAATTTGGTGGATAGAGGACGATGATGACTTGCCTCCTTTTGTTGAGCCTGTTTCTCCCCCACCTGCACCTACACATGCACCTGTTGACGTTGCCCCGTTTCACCCACATGTGTCTGATATACACCGCACTAATCTGCCGATCACATTATTACAGGATATCCCTCCACCCCGCCCAGGGGAAGGTCCGTCTAGCCAGCAGCCTGGCCATGTTCAACCTATGTCAGCAACTTTTCCCTTCGTGTAACAGTTTACACATACTGCTCCTTTTGCTTCTGCACCATCAGGCGAGCCACTCATTTGGTTTCCGCCCAACAGTATGCCAGTTTCTGATCCATACCATCCTTCACACTACACTGGATACACGAGGGATGACTTACTCCGGTCTTTGCAGCTTTAGTAGGAGATGTTGTGTCGTAGAGTCATGGATCTTGAGAGGATTCCACGTCCTCCACCTTGTTCTTGTCCGTCGCCATTCGCGACTCCACCTGCTCCTCTTCTGCCATACCCAGATTTTGACGTCCGATTTCTTACCATGGAGTAGCAGATTAGTTATTTGTTGCGCATCATTCATGCTCTTGAGGAGGAGTTAGCGCATGTGTGCAGTTTGCTTTTCGTTCCTCCACCTCCTCCTCCACCATCAGCATAGTAGGTTTTTGGTTTTATGCAGGTAGCATACTTTTGGTGAGAGTGTCGCTATTGAGCCCAGATTGCACAGCCTTTTGAAGACCGCTTTTTGACTTTTGACTGTTGTAGTTTGATAGACGATTTGGACAAGGGTGATGTGACCCTGTAGTCCCTTTTGATGTATGGTACATTGTAGAACATGTAAAACTGTAATTGTGGTCATCGATATATGAAAGCTCAATCGCAACATTCCATTATATACATTGTTGATTTACTTGTTTGTGTTATGGTTGAGATGTTATGTGTTTATTTACGTTGATAAATGCTATTATGTATGCATGTCATGTACTTACTATACTTATTATGACCTGACCGATGCAATCTTCTTATAGAAGATGCCTCCACGAAGAGAAACTCGATTGCCCATAACAGAGGATGAGTTACAAGAACGGATTTCACAAGCGATAGCACAGCACGAGGCCCTGCGCTCAGAACATAGCGGGGGTACCTCAGGAAACAACCCACCTCATGGTAATGTTTATGTCACAAAATACACATTACGTTACATTTGGATATTCCATGTGCGATCGCTAATGCTTTCTGTGAATGACGTTGCTTGTACAGGCTGTACCTATAAGCAGTTCCTAGACTGCAAGCCTCTGAATTTCGACGGCACCGGGGGTGCTGTAGCTTTCGTCAGATGGGCGGAAAAGACTAATTATGTGCTAAGAATGAGCAAATGTGCGCCAGAGCACCAGGTCACCTACATCTCGGGACCTTTTCTAGACAGTGCTCTATCCTGGTGGAATCTCCAAGTTCAAACTCTGGTGGAAGAAGCTGCATACACCATGACATGGGATGAAATGAAGGAACTCATGCACAAGAAATACTGTTCAAGGGCTGAGATACAGAAATTGGAAACTGAGTTTTGGAACCTCAAGATGGATGGCCCAAAGATTGCTGAATACGTGAAGAGATTTCATGACTTATCTCGCGTCATTCCTTACATGGTTGATCCGGAATTCAAGCGCATTAAGCGTTTTATTTGGAGATTGGCACCCCAAATCATGAGCATGGTGACGACATCCAAGCCTGCGACGATCACTGAGGCTATTGATCTGAGTGTAGCACTAACCGAAGAAGCAACCGAAGAAGGAGACTCACGTTGAGTCGTCCGGTGAGAACAAAAGGAAGTTCTCAAACTTTAAGAAGGGTACCAGCAGCGCTAACAAGAAGAAGGATGTGAACCCACCAGCTGAGGTCAAGATTGGTGCTGAAAACAAAGGAAAAGGATATATGGGCACTCTGCCCAAATGTGATGTGTGCCAGTACCATGATGCCGGCCAATGCAAAGTTAGGAAATGTGAGTCTTGTGGGAAGGTTAGCCATTCGAAGGAGACATGCTGGGCTGGTACTGGTCGTGGTAACGGTGGTCAGAGAGGTTATGGCAATGGAAACAATAACCGTGGTGGTAATGGCAATGGAAACCGCAATCAAGGAGGGAATGGCGGTAGTGGAAATCGTGGTAATTTTGGAAATCAAGCTGGTAGTGGAAATCATGAAGCGAATAACAACCAGGGTGGTAATGGGAAAGGTTGGGGACCAGGTTGTTTTAACTATGGAGATGTGGGGCACTTCAAGAGAGAATGCCCAAAGATCAACCAAGCTCAAGGAAGGGTTTTCAACATCGGAGCTAGGGAAGCTCGCCAGGATCCGAATGTAGTCACTTGTACATTCCCTATCAACCAACACTTTGCATCTGTACTGTTTGATACTGGTGCCGATTATAGTTTTATATCCCTAGAATTTAAGAATATGCTTGGGTTGGTAGCTAGTAAGCTAGATATTCCGTACTCGATAGAACTAGCTAATGGAAAGCTAGTAGAAGCGAATGAAGTCATTAGAGGTTGTGTAATAGAATTGGGAGAGCATGAGTTTACGCTTGATCTTCTGCCAGTCGAGTTGGGAAGCTTTGACGTGGTAGTTGGAATGGATTGGTTATCAAGCAACCGAGCAGAGATCGTATGTCACGAGAAGATCAATCGCATTCCGATGCCGAATGGGGAGACAATTGTGGTGCATGGAGAGAAGCACGATACGCCTCTAAGGATCATCAGTTTTCGAAAGCCCGAAGATGTTTACAGAAAGGATGTGTTGCCTTCTTTGCACACATTGTGGACAAGGAAGCCGCTGAGCCAAAGTTGGAAGATATCCCAATTGTAAGGGAATATCCTGAAGTCTTCCCCGAAGACTTGCCAGGATTGCCGCCGCCATGACAAGTCGAATTCCACATTGACTTGGTTCCAGGCGCCACGCCTGTAGCTAAGGCACCCTATCGACTTGCACCCTCAGAAATGCAGGAGTTGTCGACGCAACTTCAAGAACTTTTTGTATGATCGATTTGTGACCCAAACGAGTCTATCAGAAGAGTTCTAATCAATTCAAGAGGCGGAAACAAATGAATTGACTTGGAAACAGCTTGATCCACTTCTAATTGTCTTGTTTTATTGATTTGACACGATTACGGATCAGTAGCCACGTCGGCAGCACTTCGGTACCGGAATCACCAACCTTACAAATGAGGTCACACTAAGGGTATATATAGGGTTGTAATTTCGCATGGAATTAGTCATGCGAAGTCTAATTCGTACGAAATTATTCAAACGAAAATAGATTCATGAGAAATCTAATTTCGTGCAGAATTACAACATAATTTCGTATGAAATGACCTCTGTGTCATTTCATGCGAAATACCTATAAACCCACTTTTCTCGAACTACGTGCCCTGATCTAACAATTCTAATACAAGACTCGATACAAGACGAAGTCGACAGACGTATGTACCAACAGACTCCCCCTCGGATGTTGACGAGTCTTCAGTGTCGAGTCTTCACAATCTTCAGTCTTGATCAGCCTTTGGGCTTCTTCCAAAATATCTGACAGTGTAAGAATCCATCAAACTTTATCTCTTAAATTTCAAGAATCTCGACCTGGCTTTTACCTCACTCTAACTCTCTTGATCAGATCTCTTGATTCTTTAAGTCCATCAGCATCAAACAACTAGCATGAACCTCAATTCAGAATCTAAAGCTGGCTCTATTCATCCTCAGATTTTCCTTTTCTAACAGACTCCCCCTTGAGTTGTACTGGGATCGTAGTCTGGCTCGTACTTTGCTCATGCTTTTCAGTCTTCTCATATTCAAGATCGAAACCTGGATTTATCAAGACTTCATTCCTGCACATTCTCTACCTCAAAGTAAATTTCAAAAATTAAGAATTTGACAAATTTAAACTTTTGCACTAGTCAATCAACTTAACAAATGATTTTACAATTTTAACCTGTGATGAACCACTTGTATGCAAAATACTTAAATCTTTTTCATTTCAATCAATCTCCCCCTCAATTGATGTTCATTATGTTTAGCACTTGGAATTTTGAAAATCAGCTTTTCATCAACAGTTGTCGAAAATCTTTTTGTATTTTTCACAACTTTATGCTAAAACATTCCGAAAATCTTTTTGAATTTTTGATTCTTTAAAACAGAAAGCTGTAAAGAAATATTTACATACAATATTTTTGTGACTTTGTGTAAGAGGATCACATCAGTTAATGAGACAAATCACTAACACCGTTAAGCTTTAGACATTATAAGCTCTAAACGATTCACGTAGATTGTCAATATACTGGTCCACTTAAATTTTCACACAAAGTTCAACTGTTTTGAGATACGAGATTAGTGTTTTAGGAACTTAAACTTATTCGATTGTCCCACCTCAGAATATACTCCCATATCCAGATTTCTATATTCAGTCTTACAGGTGAGTGTACACAAATGATATCTGTAAACGGGTAAATGCGAGACCGTGAGAGCTCAGGCTATTGCTTCCGCAAAATCAGAGAGATGACGGTTCGTCTTTAGGTGTGTCCCGTTTGGGGATTTTTCTTCAACAACACATGATTAGCATTTTTCAATGGTTCATCATTTTTTATGCTGAGGGCTGGCTTTAAGATTAAAGCTTATGTAAAGTATTATACGAGGACTAGGCTATTGGTCTCGCAAAATCAGAAGTCCTGGTATAATACCACAGATATCACCACGTACAAAGACCTAGTATGTCAGAAATAGAAAATCTTTCAAACAAGATTTCGGGGGTTACCCATATATCGGAGAGATGTTCCCCACGAGATAAGTAAGTTTATTGGATTATGTTTATATCTCGAAATCAATCTACTAAATGAGTAAAAATCTACTGACACATCATTAGTGAAACCATTTACTACTTTAAACATTCCATATCGTTAGCATATTGTGATAGTCCACTGATGTACTATCATTTACTCTTTTTCACAATCAAACTCATTTTTGAATTTTTCAATGTTTTTGAATTTTTCTGGTTTTATCATGTTTTTGAATTCTTCAAATTTTCGAAATTTCTTAAATTTTTACTCCCCCTAAAATCAAAATATGTTTCAATTTTGATTTTCTGGGAAAATTTGAAAACAAACTGTACAAAAAAAATTGACAACTCATGAATTGCTTCAAATCTCAATCCACTTGGCATAAACAATCAGAACTCCCCCTGACAACAAACCATTTTCCCATTATGATTTCAAAACATTTAAGTTTGTTTTAATCAAAATGGTTTTTCCGGAAAATAAGTTTTGTTGATTTTACCACTTGTAGGATGGGGATAAACTCATCACATTGTTTTTCAAATCATTTGAATGATAGTCAAATCAAGTTCAACTAAATGACCTTGATTAACTACTTGTTAGAACAACCTTCAACCACTAGTAGGTTTACCTATCAACCTTACCACTTGTAGAAAGATGCCGATTCCTACTCCACACTTACCAATCTGGGAGTTCCGGCAAGTCACACTTGACAGATTTTTAACAATTTTTAAGATTTTTCATAAAACAAACTTTTAAAGAATGATGTCGATTCATGCTCCACGATTACCAACTTGGGAGCTCCGGCAAGTCAGGATTTCAAGTAGAAAATGCTGTCACCCAAGCCTGACCAGCCTTGGGTGATTTTGGTACACATCTATCCCACCATCTTTTTGACTTATAAAATTCTTTAACATCCTTTACTTTTCCATCAACCATCTTTCCGAAAATATGTTTAACTTTTCCATTAGACACTTTTTCAGCATCAAATTATTTTTTACCAGCAAAGAATTGATCTGAAATCTCAACTTTTCCAACTTTCAACTTCAAATTATCTTTTGACAGTTTTGGAAAGTTTTCCTCGTTCATTTCTGGAACAGACTTTTCATTCTTTTCTTCAACAAATGACTCCTATGATTTTATGGAATCAGATTCATTGTCAGAACTACTCTCAGATTTTACAACCCATCTTTGTTTGTTCAAATCAACTTTTCTTTTGTAAAAACGTTTCGAACATTCACCAATTTCGAAAATTGAACCTTTGAACAATTTTATCTTTTTAGTTGGTTGTTTTGTTTTATTAACCCATTTCTCCCTAATCTTTATGTTAGAAGAAACTCCCTGTTTTGAGTTGTTGGACTTTGGACAATTCCAAGCTATGTGTCAAACTTCTTGACATTTATAACAGGTTCTTCGTTCAACCCTTTTCTCAGATTTTTCCACCATCTTCTGTTTTCTTTCAGCCCTTTGTTTGTCTGTCTCAAGAATAGTTTCTTCTCTTCTTCATCTGAGCTTGTTCCTGAAACAAATTTAGTTTTTGGTTTATAATCTTTCACATTTTTATGATTTTCTGGGGGAATGAAACCTAAACCCTTCTTTTTGTAATTACCATTATGGTTTGGTCTCTTTTGAAAACCATAACCAGAATTGTAACCCATTTTCTTGTTTACTCTTTGTTGAACTCTTGAAGTGTACTTTTTAGGTTTTTTCATGAAGATTTAAATCTTTTATTTCAGAAATATTAATTTCTGTTAATTTGAAAACCTGTTTGATCTGTTCAATTTTGATACTTCTTATTGGAAATTCCTCATCAGAATATAATTTGTCTGAATCATTCAAAGTATAAGCCACTTTGATTGGTCCATCATTCAAATTAGATTTTGATAACAGAAATTCTTTATTGTAAATCCGTTTAACCGGTTGAAGAAACACTAGATAAATGGTCGGAACCGAAATATCTAGGGGGTTTGAATCCGCATAAAAAGGTGAGTTTCCTCTCGTTCGATTTGGTAACGACTGATCTCCTTCTCCGATAACTCTGCAAAAAAGAAGCACCGTTAGCCTCGCCAAGGGGAGAAAGGGGTTCTCTCCTTGACCCGACTCCGGTGTGAGAATAAGTATGGGTTATGAAGAAGAAGATGTATTTGAGAAGTGTGTGTAACTTGAATTCATACCTGGGTTGTTTCTCATATTTATAGCCGGGAGTCTTTTGGGCGGGAATACCCGTTAGTGAAAAGTTAACGTAAGATGCTGACCCCGTAAGCGGTTACATTTCCTTCCGTCAAGCTTCTGGATCCGACGTGAGAGCACACGGATCGTGGCTTAGATCGAAGGCTGGGGATTTGCCACGTGTAAAGTGATCAAGTGGAGATTACTCTCCAATTACATGCTTTCGTTGTGATTTCAGGGATGCCTGAGATGATGACACGTGTCCAGACGGTTATAACCGTCTTAGTGGTGCACGATTGTATTTCTTCTAGAAGACTACTGTTGTAATCTGGTGTGACACCTTATTGTGTGGAATCAGCTGAATAGATAAATCCTAAGTCTGGGTAAATAGTATCCAAATCTGGATATTTAAGCGGAAGTGTTTATTTCGGGATTTTCATCCTTTGTTTATGGGAGAAAGCTCAAGGATTTATGATTTCCTTTGGGCGCGCAAGTGTTGATTGTTGACTGTTCTTTAAGTCTTTATTTTGTGAGACCCGTGCGCGGCCGCGCAGGGTACAAGGCTGAAAAGCAAGGTTGTGGTATGGTCCTAAGCACTTATTATGAGGTTTTTGGGACCTTGCCCCTTCAAGTCCCCCCAGTCTAGTGTTTCACTTATGCAAGTAAGTGGAGCACTGGACTTATGGGAGGGAAATGCTTTTTGGCGTAAAAATGGGGAGTCTTCTATGGGAAGATTCGTTATAATGATTTTTGAGAAAAGAAGCGATTTTTTCTCCTGAAAATTGGATCTTTTGTAATCATGATCTGACGTTTGATGACGTCAGTTTGTAATAAAAAATTCGTATTTGCGAGAGTTTGTCTTCTTACATTGGGATACGTAATGGCGCTTTGTCATACTTCATTAATGGGGATATGACTCTGGTCCCTGTAGCGTCGTTTGGATGTGATGTTTTTCCGACAGTTAATCATGATGATTAAGTTTCTCTTTTCTCGAAGTTGGGTTCTTCTATATATATGTACATTCAAGACGTCTTATCTTCTTGTTGATTTTTAGCAAAGAAGATGAAACGCTCTTACCATACTCGTCTTTTGTTGGATGTTTTTAGGGTTTACGAGGCTGCTAAAGGCCTCATGCTTCTTTCCAGCTCACCACCTTTAGTTGCTGTTACGGCAAAGGGTCCGGTCAATCCTGTTTCTCCGGTGGCTGTTGGTTCCGA
This sequence comes from Helianthus tuberosus, assembly GCA_030545235.1. Lineage (NCBI taxonomy): Eukaryota > Viridiplantae > Streptophyta > Magnoliopsida > Asterales > Asteraceae > Helianthus > Helianthus tuberosus. The sequence continues at coordinate 18,667,887 of CM060400.1, forward strand.
CTGTAAAGTTCTCCGACACAAAGGTGTCACTGATGATGGTAGCACTGTGCTGGACGCTGATGGCTTGATAGCTCGCTTTCCGATGATCCAAAAAGGAGGATGCCAGTTGGTGTATCAACGCCGGAAGACTCGCCGGTGTGAGCAGGTGTCTACCGTCGGTGATGGTCCCGATGCTGGTTAGGTGTTTAACCTTAGGGCTAGTTCTCTTCCTTTGTTAATGTTTTTTGTAAATTTGCTAGTGTTGGTACTGAACAATTTTTGAAGATCATTGCCATGATCTTGTTAAGTGTTTATGCTACACTTTGATGATATATATATTTTGGTGTACTACTATCCCTGTAGGGTTTGTTTTTGTATGTTTGGATTACAATATGTTACATGTGTTTTAATTACTTTGATCAGGTAGAGCGAATGAGAGATGGTATTGTGCTCATGTGCGAACGTTTGTCCAGAATATGCGATTTTTGTTGCGCTTTTTTCAGACTGCTCATGAGGTGTAAAATGTTTACCATATTGTTTTCGCGTAAACCAAAAGAATTTCATGCAATTTGTAACAAACAGTAACAAGTATGAAGATAATGTTTGTATTAATAAAGCGCGAGGCTTGTAATACAAGTGTAAATAGGAAATACATTGCCTGTGAATGATTTGTCCTAGATGTAACACCTGCGCAGCTGCTGCGCGTTCCAGGTGCGGGGAACTAGAGTCCCGTCAATTCTTTTTAGGGTATATGCCCCTTTGCCTAGGACCTCATTGATGATGTATGGTCCTTCCCACTTTGGTGCTAATTTCCCGGTTTTTCAGCGTTTGATGCTTCATTGTCGCGCAAGACGAAATCACCAGGGACAAAGGTACACACGCGTACGCGCGCGTTGTAATATTTTTCGAGTTTGGATTTGTACCTTGCTTCTGTGATGGCAGCGTTCTCGCGCCTTTCTTCAAGAAGGTCTAAATCCATTCTTCGTTCTTGCTCATTGTTTTTTCTTTCCATAGCTACCATGCGCGGTGATGGAAGACCAATTTCGGCTGGGATTACTGCTTCAGACCCGTAGACCAGGCTGAATGGAGTTTCTCCCGTGCTAGTCTTTGGCATTGTACGATGGGCCCATAAGATGCTGGGGAGTTCGTCAACCCATCCCCTGCACTTTGTGCCTAGTCGCGCCTTAATGTCGTCGACTATCTGTTTGTTGACGCTTTCAACTTGGCCGTTTGCTTGTGCCGTTTTCGGAGATAATGCGCAATGGTAATCCGAATCTACAAATAATATGTTCCCATATAAATTTGCGAATTACCATTGCTGTTGTTGAGGCTAGTGCTTTGGCTTCGACCCATTTTGTGAAATAGTCGACTGCTACAATGATGAATTTTACCGCGCCTGGCGCGTCGGGGAATGGACCAATGAGATCGATGCCTCACTGTTGAAAAGGCCAGGCGGAGGTGACCGGTACGAGCGTGTTCTTTGGTCGGAGTGTTTTTGGCGCATGGCGTTGATAGGCTGCGCATCTCCTTAATAAGTCGACTGCGTCCACGTGCATTCCCGGCCAGTAGTATCACGCGTTTATTATTTTTGCCATGACCATGCGCGGTCCTGCGTGTATTCCGCATAAACCTTCGTGGATTTCTCTGACAAGATATTGCGCATCTGTTTTGTCGACAAAACGTAACAATGGTCCCATAAATGACTTCCGGTATAGGACTCCATCCGCCATTTCGTAGTTTATTGCCTTGTGTTGGATTTTCCGAGCTTCTGCCTTTCCTTCTGGAAGTTTTCCGTGTTGTAGGTACAAGATGATTGGAGACATCTAGGATGGATTTCCTACTTCTATAACATTCACTTGTTTGAGATGAATGGAAGGGTTAGACAGTACCTCTATGCGTACTTCTTTTGCTAAGTGCTTGAAGCTGGTAGCGGCTAATTTGCTTAGCGCATTTGCGTGCTTGTTTTCGCTTCTGTTTATATGGTTAACCTTGAATGTCTGGAATTGGCTGATTAACATTCGTGCTTGTTCAAGGTATAATGCCATAGCTTCTCCTTTCGCGTCATAATGGCCATTAACTTGCTCGGCCACCAGTTTTGAATCGACGTTGGCTTTAAGATTTCTTGCCCCCATTTTTAGTGCTAAACGGAGACCTGCCAAGAATGCTTCATATTCAGCTTCGTTGTTCGTGCTTTGGAAATCCAAGCGTATGGCATATGTAAGTTCGTTCTTATCGGGACTGACTAATCGGAGGCCTGCGTCGGCTCCGTCGTCATTGGAGGCTCCATCTATGTGTAGAGTCCAGAGTCTATCATCAAAAACGGGAATAGGGTTTTGGATTGCCTCGCACTCTTGGACTTTGTCGATGGGGACTTCTGTGGCAAAGTCCGCCAGAACTTGTCCTTTAATTGCTGGTCTTGGTCTATACAAGATATTGTATCCCCCCAGCTCAATAGCCCATTTAGCCAATCTTCCCGTCACATCGGGTTTGGATAAGATTTAGCCTAAATGATAATTTGTGAGAACCGTGATGACGTGGCCCAAAAAATATCGACGTAGGCGTCGTGATGCATGTACCAGTGCTAGGACCAGTTTTTCTATCATTGAGTAACGAGTTTCCAGTCCGGTGAGCATCTTGCTGATATAGTAGGTTGGAGTCTGAACGTTTTCTCGCTCCACCATTAATACTGCGCCAACTGCTACTTCCGCAGCAGATAAATACAAGATTAATGGTTCCTTTTCTCGTGGTGCTGTTAGCGTTGGTAACTGAATTAAACATTCCTTTATTTATTTGAAGGCTGCTTCTGCTTCAGGTGTCCACTAAAAGTGAGTTTTCTTCGCGCAGTTTCGTAGTGTGCTGATGAATGGATAAGACTTTGCCGCATGATTAGCCAAAAATCTGTTCAAGGCTGCTAAGCGCCCGACGAGTCTTTGCATTTCTTTTATTGTTGCAGGTGATGGCATTAGCTGGATGGCCTGCACTTTTTCTGGATTTACTTTAAAACCGTCTCTTGTGACTATAAAGCCCAAAAAATTTCCCTCCTCCATGCCGAAGGAGCATTTTGTTGGATTGAGTTTCAAGTTCACGCTGCGCAAAGAGTCAAACGTGCGCTGAATATTGTTGAGCATCGTGTCTTCCTCGTGGCTCATAATGACGAGGTCATCCATGTATACCTCGACTGTCTTGCCAATGTCACCTCTGAAAACTGTGTCCATCAAGCGATGGTAAGTTGCGCCTGCGTTGCGCAGGCCGAAGGGCATTTTAGTGTAGCAGAAGATGCCCTTATCTGTGCGGAATGCAGTTTTATTTTCGTCTTCTTCCTTCATCTGGACCTGATGATAACCTTTGTAACAGTCGAGAAAACACTTCCATCTGAATGATGCTAGAGAGTCGAATTTTTTGTCTATCTTCGGAAGTGCGTAGCAATCTTTTGGGCACGCTTTATTCAGGTCTTTGAAATCGACGCACATTCTCCATCCGCCATTGTGTTTCTGTACCATTACTGGATTGGCAACCCATGTATGGTATTTAACTTCGCGTAAGATTCCCGCATTGAGTAGCTCTGTCACTTGTTCGTCCATAGCTTTTGCTTTTTCTTCGCTAAAGCTACGCCTCCCCTGAGCAACAGGTTCTGCTGATGGTTTGATATTCAGGCAATGTTGCGCTATGTCGCGTGGAACCTCAGTCATGTCTGCTGGGCACCAAGCGAATATATCTTTGTTGTTGGACAACAATTCTTTTAATTGTATTCGTGTTGCCGGTGAAATGGCATGTCCTAGCAGGATGGTCTGCTCTGGATATTCGTTATCCAGGACCCATTTCTCCGATTCGTTTGATGCTGAAGGTTTTACTACCTTTTCCGGTGGCTCATCATCCACGTACATGACTTCTTTGCTTGAGTATAGAATTGCAACTCCGGTTTCCGTTGGAAATCCGCATGCAGCGTGTGGGATAGAAGTGATCATGCTGAATTCTCTTTGTGATCTTCTTCCGAGCAGGACATCATGGCGTGATGTTGCCGGCATGACCATGAAATTTACTGTGACTGTTCGTGAATGCTCACCATCAGACAGAGTCACAGGGAAGGCTATTTTCCCTAATGGGAATACAGCTTCATTGCAAAATCCGGTGAGAGGAAATCGACCGGTTCTAGACGTGCTTTGTCTTCTGGGTCAAGCTGTTTGAAGCATTGCTCGTATATGATGTCCATCGAGCTTCCCGGATCTATAAACATATAGTTCGTCCGGTAATGGCCGAAGATGCCAGTGATAATTACTGGTCGTTCTTCCTGAGGCCCTCCAGGAACAACAGGAAACACGACTTGTTGTTCCCTCCAATGTTGATCATGGTTTCGTTTATTTGGCCATCGTGACGGACCTCCTTGAACCATGTTTACTTGTTTTGATTTAGCTCTCTAGTGGTTGCTACTTCTGGATTGTTGATGTATATCAATATCACGACTAGATTGGATGTCCCACTGACAGGGTGTTGGTGGGTCCAATACTACAGTGTCAATTTCTTCACCAGATCTGATGTTTGGGAACTCGGATCTGGCAATTTGCATAACAATTGTGTTTAAAGTAGTCTGGCATCTGTTAAACCAATATTCTGGGGATCTCTCTATGACTGGATCTGAGAAATTCTTTCTGTCTGAATGACTGTTGTTTTCGTTTGTTCCCATGATTCCGTCAATCTGGGTATTTTGGGTTGTAGAACCCTCAAACTCAGATCGAGGACCTGATGGGTGAGACAATGAATTCTCTGTCATGTGAAAACAGAGAATGAGGAAACTGAATCGAAACGAGACAAAAACTGAAAAAACAGAGGAATCGGTGGGCGCCAATGAAGAAACACTAGATAAATGGTCGGAACCGAAATATCTAGGGGGTTTGAATCCGCATAAAAAGTTGATTTTCCTCTCATTCGATTTGGTAACGACTGATATCCTTCTCCGATAACTCTGCAAAAAAGAAGCACCGTTAGCCTTGCCAAGGGGAGAAAGGGGTTCTCTCCTTGACCCGACTCCGGTGTGAGAATAAGTATGGGTTATGAAGAAGATGTATTTGAGAAGTGTGTGTATCTTGAATTCATACTTGGGTTGTTTCTCATATTTATAGCCGGGGGTCTTTTGGGCGGGAAAACCCGTTAGTGAAAAGTTAACGGAAGATGCTGACCCCGTAAGCGGTTACATTTCCTTCCGGCCGCGCAGGGTACAAGGCTGAAAAGCAAGGTTGTGGTATGGTCCTAAGCACTTATTATGAGGTTTTTGGGACCTTACCCCTTCACCGGTGAACTCGGACTCTTTTCTGACGAACTCGGACTTTTAGATTTAGACTCCGACTTTGACTCTTCATCCATATCCAACACCTGATCGACAACTTTCTTTAACAACTTAGACTTATGATAAGTGTCAGACGCTGTGAATGTGACATCAATGTTATCTGGTAATTCATCAATGATTTCAGACTTTAACTTGATGTTGAGCGCATTTTTTAAACGTTCCTCATTTGGCTTTCTGGGAGAATAACTCTCATACATTGGGGGCAGACACTTGTTATATTTGACACTTTGTTTCTTACTAGTATCCTTTTCCTTCTCTTTATCTTGGAAAGCTTCAAGACCTGCAACAGTAGGATAAACTCGATCAATCAAATAATCACATGTTGTATAACTCAACAACAAACGTTTGATCCTTTCACTCTCAATCTTTTCAAGTTCCAAATCCTTCTTTAGCTTTGCACAATCTTCAATATACTCATTGATGACTTTCTGCTTTGTCATTAAAGTTGAGCTCATCATTGTCATAGCAGAATCAACTTCTCGATTTGTTTTGTTCAAACCATCAACCGTCTTGTTCAAAACATCATACGACTCCTTTACATACTTCACATTAGACAACAAATTCTCTTTCAACTCTTCAAGTTCACGAATCTTCTTGTCTTTCACCTCACAATGTTTGTAGGACTCCAAACATTTCAGACAAGGTTTAACGACCTCAACTATTTTTTCAACCTCGACAACGTTCTCAACTTCAACAATTTTTTCTACCTCGACGACTTTCTCAACTTCGATGAGTTTCTCAACTTCGACTATTTTTTCGATCTCAACAATTTTCTCTACCACTTTTTCCACTTCAACGATTTTTTCTATCACCTTCTCAATTACTGGTTCAACATTTGCTTCTTCAGCTTCCATCTTTGCTTTTTCATCAGCTGTTCTTCTGACTTCCAGTTCTCTCTTCAATCTGGCAATCTTCTTCTCATTCAGCATCTCAACTTTATCTGCAAAAAACAAATTAAAACTATCAGGATCTAGACCTTTTCTAGCTTTATTAATGTATTCTTCTTCATCATCAGTGTCTACATCACTTCCAAAATCGGGAAAAATTGGTATTCTTTTCGGACTAGATTTGACTTTATCTTCTTCCAGAATTCTGGCAACAAGACCTAAACCCGGTGGAATATATTTATCCCAGCTAAATCCCTCTGCAACCTTTTCATCGTCTTGGTCAATTATACCATAACAAGCTCTTTTCTCTTTTTCTTCAATGGCACGTGCATGTGCAGTTTGCGGTTGTTGAGAAATCTGATGAAAAATTGACTTTTGATAATAATTGGTGTTTCCAGATGAGTTTTGTCTTTCAGTTGCTTCTTTGTTTTTGCACTCTCATTTAAAATGACCTTTTTCTCGACAACAGAAACATGTAACCTTCGATTTGTCAAACCCTATCGGAGATGCACTCATTTCACGAAAATCATCTCTACCAGTGATTTGTTGAAACTTTTCTGCCCTTCTAACAGCACTGGCTAAACACCACTTGACGTCCATCAACTCAAGTTCCTCTGCATCAGTATGGTCATAATCTTCTTTGGTAAGCATCGGATTTCCAATTTTGCCAGCAATCAAACTTTCATATGATTCCAACATAGCAACGAGTGAAGCCATGTGTTGCTTAGCTATTTCTGGAGACAAATTTTGACCATTTTGAATGTTCAATATAACGTTGCATTGCAGATTTGTAGAATTCTGTTGTTGAGGACTTGGTGTTGTATGATTTGGATCAAAGCTTGAATACGAAGACGAATGTCCACCACTCTGAGTCACAGTACTACCTTTCTTTCCTGAAGAACTATCAGCACTGAAACCAGTTTGGATCTTTGGGCTGGAAGTAACATCAAATTTGTTTCCTCTGTAGTATAAACTGACATCTTGTTGAGCATTTGGATTTTTCATGATTGTCGTTTTCTGGATATCCAACTCATGCTCTTCTATTTTCTGAATAAACTGTGCCAGATTCATATTTTCAGATTTTCTCATGTGTTTAAGAATCAACAAATAAGTTCCCCATTTCTGCTGTGGTAATGCATCGGCTAGTTTATCAGCCCATTCATCGTCGTCTTTCTTTATATCCAATCTTCCCATTTCCAACACAAGATGACAATATCTATCAATGGTCATTTTTGTTGTTTCATGATCAAACGCTACAAACATGTCAAATGATTTCTTCAATAACGCCTTTTTGTTCTTGATCATATCTGCACTTCCTTTAAACTTTTGAATTAACGCTGTCCAAATCGATCTAGCAGTACCCTCATGCTGGAGCAAAACAAAGATATCTTCTTTAATTGCTTGTTGAAGAATACTGATCATCATTTTTTCACTTGTATATTTCAATTTATCACTCTCTGAAAAATCACAAAAAGCCTTTTCAAGCCCACGTTCATTTTTCGGTTTCTCGTAATCTTTCTCTAATGAACACCATGCGTCAAACTTATAAGCTTGCACCTAGTTCTCGAACCAATTCTGCCATCCTTTAAAATCTTCAATGTACATAAGCTTTGGCGGTTTCTGGTAAGTTCCTGTTTCATTCTCATTGTACAATGTTTCGGCAGCTGTAACTGGTGCAACTGGTGTAGCAAACGCATTGTAAAATTACTCTTCCATGATTCAATAAACCTGTTTTACAAAATCAACAAAGTTCAAATAACAATGAGATTTCACACGAAAACAGATTTCAAACGAAATACCACACTGATGCGAAATCAGTTTGATGCAGAACAACGAATTGGTGCGAAATAGCCTTTCAAACGAAAATACCACTTTCAAACGAAATCAGTTTGATGTGAAATAACTAATTTCGTTGAAATAGCACACTTTCAAACGAAATATGTAATTTCGTGTGAAATTTTATCAAATGGAATCCTAATTTGGTGCGGAATTATCTAATTTCGTGTGAAACTCTCAAACGAAATTACAATCTGATGTGAAATTATCTATTTCGAGCGAAATTAGGTAATTTCGTGTGAAATACTATGACAGTTTCAAACGAAATATCCTATTTAGCGTGAAATATTGCTGACGTCATCATGATCTGCGAATGATTTCAAACGAAATTACCAATTTTACCAATTTTAGATCGAGTTTTGGTCCAATTCTTTCAAGGGTTCATTAAAACACTGTTTCGCATGACATGTATGAAATTCAATCCATTTTAACCGTGAGATCTTGTGAATTTTGTAAAAGAAGGTGTAGAAGTTAAATTTTTGAAGAAAACAAGCTGATTTTGGTAAGAACTCCTCCTCCTGAGCTCTGATACCACTTGTAGGATCGATTTGTGACCCAAACGAGTCTATCAGAAGAGTTCTAATCATTTTAAGAGGCGGAAACAAATGAATTGACTTGGAAACAGCTTGATTCACTTCTAATTGTCTTGTTTTATTGATTTGTCACGATTACAGATCAGTAAACATGTCGGCAGCACTTCGGTACCGGAATCACCAACCTTACAAATGAGATCACACTAAGGGTATATATAGGGTTGTAATTTCGCATGGAATTAGTCATGCAAAATCTAATTTCGTACGAAATTATTCAAACAAAATTAGATTCATGAGAAATCTAATTTCGTGCGGAATTACAACATAATTTCGTATGCAATGACCTCTGTGTCATTTCATGCGAAATACCTATAAACCCACTTTTCTCGAACTACGTGCCCTGATCTAACAATTCTAATACAAGACTCGATACAAGACGAAGTCGACAGACGTATGCATCAACACTTTTGGACAAGGGATTTATCAGACCAAGCTTCTCGCCTTGGGAAGCTCCAGTGTTGTTTGTTAAAAAGAAGGACGGTAGTTTCCGCATGTGTATCGACTACCGCGAGCTGAACAAGTTGACCATTAAGAATCGGTATCCTTTGCCAAGGATTGATGACCTATTTGATCAACTACAAGGTTCGAGTTTTTACTCCAGGATCGATCTTCCATCAGGTTATCACCAGTTGAGAATTCAAGAGGAGAGTATTCCAAAGACTGCCTTTAGGACTCGATATGGACACTACGAGTTCCTGGTTATGCCGTTTGGTTTGAAAAACGCGCCAGCAGTGTTTATGGATTTGATGAACAGAGTTTGCAAGCCTTGTCTCGATAAATTTGTGATTGTGTTTATCGACGATATTTTGATCTATTCAAAGACAAAGGAAGAGCACGGGCAGCACCTAAGAGCTATTTTAGTGCTGCTTAAGAAAGAGAAATTATACTCAAAGTTCTCAAAGTGCGAGTTCTGGTTGCGCGAGGTTCAGTTCCTTGGTCACGTGGTTAACAAAGATGGAATTCATGTGGATCCCACAAAGATCGAGGCGATCAAGAATTAGGAGACTCCGAAGACGCCAACCGAGATCCGTCAGTTCTTAGGTTTGGCAGGGTATTATCGCAGATTCATTGAGGATTTTTCGAAAATCGCTCAACCTTTGACCTCCCTTACCCAAAAGGACAAGAAGTACGAATGGGGAGATAAACAAGAAGAAGCTTTTCAGTTGTTAAAGAACAAGGTTTGCGATGCACCAATTTTGTCCCTACCCGAAGGTACCGATGACTTCGTGGTATATTGCGACGCCTCGCGTCAGGGGTTAGGCTGCGTGCTGAGGCAGCGACAGAAGGTTATAGCTTATGCTTCGCGCCATTTGAAGGTTCATGAGAAAAATTACACCACGCATGATTTGGAATTAGGTGCGGTGGTGTTTGCATTAAAGATCTGGCGACATTATTTGTATGGCACCCGATGCACGATATTTACTGATCACAAGAGCTTACAACATATATTCGATCAGAAAGAGCTTAATATGAGACAGCGCCGATGGATGGAACTGTTGAACGATTATGATTGCGGGTTTAAGTATCACCCAGGGAAGGCGAATGTGGTAGCAAACGCCTTGAGTCGGAAAGAAAGAATCAAGCCCATAAGGGTTAGGGCTTTGGAAATGATCATTCAGATGGACCTCTCATTGCACATTCGTGCTGCGCAGAGAGAAGCTCTTAAGAAGGAGAATCTTGTGAATGAATATCTTCGCGGGATGGAGAAGCAGTTGATACCGAATGAGGAAGGAACATTTTGTTTCATGAGAAGAATTTGGGTTCCCCTCTTTGGTGGTCTTAGAGAAAAAAATTTCGATGAAGCTCACAAGTCAAGGTACTCGATCCATCCAGGATCAGATAAGATGTACCAAGATTTGAAGGATTTCTAATGGTGGCCGAGATTAAAAGGTGATGTTGCAACGTATGTTGGCAAATGTTTGACTTGCGCCAAGGTAAAGGCCGAATATCAGAAGCCTTCAGGTCTCCTGCAACAACCTGAAATACCCATGTGGAAATGGGAGCAGATTTCAATGGATTTTATAACGAAGTTACCAAAGACACCCAGAGGTCATGACACGATTTGGGTAATCATAGACCGTCTGACGAAATCTGCACACTTTCTACCGATCAGGGAAAAAGATAACACAGGTAAGCTAGCAGAGCTATACCTCAGAGAGATAGTTGCACGACATGGAGTGCCTCTCTCGATTATTTCTGATAGAGACGGAAGATTTGTATCTAGGATTTGGCAATCCTTCCAAGAAGCCATTGGTTCTCAGTTAAATCTGAGTACTGCTTTTCATCCGCAGATAGACGGCCAGAGCGAACGAACGATTCAAACGCTAGAAGATATGTTGCGAGCTTGTGTAAAGGACTTGGGTGGCAGTTGGGATACCCATCCACCTTTGGTTGAATTCTCATATAACAACAGTTACCATCCAAGCATTCAAGCTGCACCGTTTGAAGCTCTCTACAGACGCAAGTGTCGATCACCGTCATGCTGGGCTGACGCGGGTGATAGACAGCTTGTTGGCCCCGAATTAGTTCAAGAGACGACATATAAGATTATGCAGATCCGGGAGCGCATCAAGGCGGCTCGTGATCGACAAAAGAGCTATGCGGACCAAAGGAGGAAACATTTGGAGTTTCAAGTGGGAGATATGGTTTAATAAAAGGTTTCACCCTGGAAGGGTGTAGCACGCTTTGGGAAGCATGGAAAGTTGAACCCGCGATACATTGGACCATTCAGAATCCTGGAAATGATTGGGCTTGTAGCTTACAAGTTGGATCTACCCGTAGAACTGAATGGCGTTCATGATACATTTCATGTATCTAATCTGAAAAAGAGTCCAACTCAAGAAACAGTTGTCATTCCTGTCGATGAAGTTCACATTGACGACACACTCCACTTTACCGAAGAACCCGTTGAGGTTACTGACTGGAAGGTTAACAAGACCCGCAGGAGTAGTGTTAAACTCGTCAAGGTTCGTTGGAATGCGCGTCACGGCCCAGAGTTCACTTGGGAGCGTGAGGATCACATGAAAGCGAAATACCCACATTTGTTCCCCAACTCCCCTGCAGCTAGTAGCAGAGCCTAAAATTTTGGGACGAAATTTTCTTAACAGGGGGAGAATGTGACAACTGTCAAAAATCCAGGTATCCGTACAATTTAATTAACCATGATTAGTGCTTAATGACTGTGCTGGATTACAATTAACTGTAATCTAATTACTGCGTCATACTTACATGTGCATCACGTATTGCATACTCTCACATCATTTTTACATACAAACTTTAGTGACATAAACGATGCACAAAGCACGGTTAGCACAGTTAGCGGATAACTCAGAAAATTGCTGACGAGGTTCAGTACATAGACAAACAGTGTTTTGAGACCCAGTATGGGCCAGAGACTAAGTTCTACACTAGTATAGCATGTAGGAAAGTGAGGATCACAAAACTGCTTCACTAGGTAATAGTTTAAGTGCCGGAAAGTGTCTAAAACCCAAATAAAGTGTTGAATTCAGCATATTTCAGCAAAATTCAGCATTTTAACAAGTTGGTAACATGCAAAAATATGACTAAATGGTCCTGAATGCTTTCCTATGTGTCAGGAATTAAAAGTGTCACAAAAGGGTACTTAAAGATCACTAAACGGAATAGTTTGACACTTTAAACCGAACCGGTATCTAACCGAACAACCGGACATTACCCGAAACCTCAAAATTATACTAGAAGCATTGTTTTAATGTTTCTGAGCTAGTTATGATCCCCGAACACCCTAACACACTATATAATACACAATATGCATAACACCTAACTAGTACACTTAAATCCTAACTAGATCTCTTAACCATCATTAGAAACTAACCAAATACCCCCCCCCCCCCATGGTGGACGGTCACCAATGTGGCCCCACCCTTGATCCTTCTTGATCTTGCTTGATTTGCTTAAAGATATGGTCTTGTACTTAAGGGACATATTAACCAATGAATAAACCACTAAACTTGGTTATAAGTATAACATGGAAGATCTAATGCTCATCATCTCTCACACACCAAACACAACACAAACTCCTCTCCTCCCTCTTCTCTCCCTCTCAGCCGTAAGCAACAACAACAATATCATCATCATTCATCAATTTCCATCCATTCCAAGTTCATTTCAAGGTGTAAGAAGGTCTACAAGCAAGCTTGGTGGTCTTGGATCTTGAAGGACCTTTCTCATTTGCTATTATTCAACACATTTGTCTTCTTCAACCTCTTGTGTTCATCCCTAGCCATAGAGCTAGTAGTAAGGCCCTTATGATCTCTTGTTACTTCATATTTTGTTGGTTAAAAGATGATGAACATTGTTAATCTTGATGAACACTAAAGAACATAATCATGAATCTTTAACATAAGCTTAAAACCATATGAATACATGATGATTATAGTTGATTTGCTTCTTGATGATTGATGATTTGTGTTAGTGATGCTAGACATCATATGAAACCTACTAGATTGTGATTTAACACATGATCTAGTGAGTTAAGGTGGTGATCTTGTGAAAGACCAAGATCATCATGCTTTATGTTTTCATGAACTTGAAGTATGAAAATGATTTTATGCATAATGAAGCATATAACATGATTACTAGACATAAACTTGGATGATTTTAAAAATTGTTTTCCAAAGAAACTAAGTTAAATAACAAGATTTGCATAGACTTGGTTTTCACATAAACAAACACTATTTTTAAGGGTTAAACAAGTGTAGAAACACTTGTGAAGCAAGAAGATTTCATAAAGAAATGTTTTTGTAAAACATGTTTACAAGTTGTAAACACCTAAATCTTTCAAGAATGAAGTTTATAAAGAAGTAAATACATTTTGGAGGGTAACTAAGTCTACTAAACACACTACCAAGTTACTACAAGTTTTTATGAAAGTTCAAGTTCATGATTATTATGTAAATAACATTGTTTTGGCACTTGGTAATTGTAACTTGTTTAGGGTTGATTGTTGATTGTTTGTGTTGATTTTAAAAAGAAAATGATATGCTTTGATAGCATGGACACCTCCATTTTAGGGGAAAACTATGGCAAAATTTTCTAAAAATATAAACACTTCGAAAAATATTTTCAAACAAATATTTACAAGTGTATTTTGATCATGAGTTTTCAATATGAACTTTGCCATAATTTTTGTAACAAAAATACAAACATTGGAGGTTGGTTTTTGTAAATAAAAATAACTAAATATATATTTGAAAGGTTTATATTTAGAAGACATGATGTGTGTGAATATCTGTATGCTTTGTGTAGTAGTTATATTATTTTAGGGTTAAAATAATATAACTTGACAAAATACCAAGAAATTACAATCCAAAATAATACCAAAAATCGTAAGGAATAAATATATAAGTTACACACATAATATTGTGGAACCGAATGATAGAATGTAACTTACAAATATTCCGGAAAATATATATTGTGGAACCGAATGATAGAATGTAACTTTCAACGACCCTACACGATGTTTATACCCATAAACGAATAAATCATGAATCGTATGAAACCGTTTATGGAAGAAAGTGAAAGTTTACTAGACCCGAGGGTTAAATGTGTCAACATGTTTAAGTAATACCTCTGAGTGACCTTTTAACAAACCCGGAGCCTTGTAACGATTAATTATGCTCCCAAGAATAATTGACAAAAATTTCACAAGGTTTCGATATGGTGGCGTCGCGCCACGGGCAACTCTTTCTGCCGTGGCGTAGCGCGACGGCTTAAAATGGACAGAATACCTGCACAGGTGCAGGTTTCAGCAAGTTCTTCTTCTCCAAACCACCTATACACTCACATAACTCAAAACCTAGGGCTGTTTGATGGTTTTTAAAAACCACTAGACACCTGTAGGCACAAGATTACACCTGGGGGACACTTACTTTGATCCTAGGACTTTCAAAAACCTATATAAAGGGGCCATGTTTGGAGCTCATTACTCACACTTCAAAAATTTCTTATACTCTCAAGCTTTGGGGCTTTCAAACCCATTCTCTAGAGCATCCTACCTTGGAAGGAAGCTCTCTTAGTCTAAATCTTCTTGCTAAGGACTCATGTAAGTGCTCTTAGCTTCCGTAATTATGTTTTCATTAGTGTAATGACCGAAAGTCAAAGTTAGCGTAACTCTGCTTTGACTTTGTGATTAATCACAAACGGTCCAGCCATTATTCGAATTGAAAGTGGATATGTGTTGGTAATTATGTAGGTAATAAACCCTTAAAAGGGCACCTCCTAATTATCACATTTACTTGGTCAATTGTCGGGTTAAACTTATTAATAAAAAGTCAAACGAGTCAGTTTTTACAAATTAATTCATAACTGATAATGCAGAGGTTATGGAACATGTTTTAACACTAAAAAAACTTGATAAATAATATAAGAACATGTCTAAGCATGTTCAACCCGACAATTCTGAGTTTAGGCTCGGTTCGCAACCGAAAGTCGCAAAAGTAGACTTTTTCTTTGACTTTCAGTTCTGACCCGATTTAGCTTAGTTTAGATATGCCTTAGGGTTCCTTTAGGACCATATTATATGTTAGGATAACCCTCTGAGGTTATACTACATGGTCCTTTAGAAATCTGAATCATTTGCATGTTTCCGTTAAATGCTTAATTGTTGACCATTATACCCTTTTGATATAAAAACGAGATTTTTGAAAATGTGAGAGGACAAAAACCTTTATTACTGATATTTAAGTATATCCTAAAAGTTTGACATCAGTTTATGGTCTAAAATAGGAGTTATGCAAGATATCGTAAATGGAAAGCTTTTTGTTAATTAAAATGGCATTTTCAGTATAAATCATAATTAAACCCAATTTTTGACACCAAACTTTTTTACCCACTGATAAGATATAATATTTAGGGATTTTTAGAAATTTTTTCCAAATTTTATACTGATCATTATAGAGTTCTATTGTAAATTCGGTATTGACGAAATTGCCATTTTCATTGATAAAATGAGTTTTTACATAACATTTTGATACCAAACCTTTTCCTACTGATTTCATATGTTAAATAAAATATTTTAAGCTTCAGAAACTGATCAGGACTTCAAAATTTTATAAACATTTCAAATATCGTCAAATACCGACTTTTAAACCTATTAAGCGCATAGTATGGTTTAAAACCATATTTAACGCTTAAGACTTAATACCTACTGATTTTAAAAATGAATTTTTATACTTCAACAATAAGTTTAAGTCTTGAACTCAGATTTTCAAATTTGACCCTTAAAGCATATGTGAAATGACCAAAATGCCCCTACGGTGCGTAGTTTGGCCATAAACGATTAAATACACATATGTATGATATCTTGCTGTTATAACCACATCAAATAAATATTTTCACAAAAGGTTTTGGACCAGATCTTCATTTTATATTTAAACCTTTTTATAAACTTTAAAATGACCAAAATACCCTTTCGGGGCTTAAATTGGTTTTAAATTCATTTCGGGCATAATGGAAGATATCCTACTGATATCACAACATATTTTAAGCATAATAACTTATGGAACTTGTACATGACTCATCCGGTTACCCGTTATGCATTTTCGCGTTCGGTACGGTGTATGTAACTAGTTTACATAAAATTTACCGAAACGGGTCAAAACTTATCATTTTCACCTCAAAATCCAGAATGTGTTTTGTTTACCCATTTTATACACGTCTTCATACTTGTTGGGTCTAAATCACATTCTAATCCGGTCTTCGCTTAATCTTGCGTTTTGAACCGTAAACCTTTCTTTAAAACTAACCGGTCTAAGATAAGACTTAAATAAGACCCGTTATGAATCTAATAGGTTATTAAAACCTTCGTTCCAGATTAGGAGCCCAGTAAAAGATACTTGTACTTAATGATTGATATATTGTTGATGATAAAATTATATTTTTGCTCAGGTAAATACTTTTAACTTATTTTCCCTATACGGGCTTGGGATACGGTATTATAATAATACCGCTTGGTCGGGTATTGTATATATAATCGATTACTTGTTAAATCATTAAGGTAACCCGTTTTAATCTGTTTTGTTTGAAATAAAGCCTTTGAGTGTTAATGACCATGCCCCGGATATCCTTGGAATCAATTAAATGCAAATGACCACGTCTTAAGCACGAGGTGTAGGCATACACCTGACTGTTGCGTATGAAAAACGGTATTTCACTCTCTTGTGGGCCTATACTTGTGGTGTGTCTATTAATCTTGTCTCGGTTTCTATATCGTGTCCTGAATGTATAACAAACATGTAAATTTGTATACAAGATTATTTTTAATTAATTGTCCCAAGTTATAAAAGATTTTATGCCTTGTGCAATCCAATCCAAAGAGTCAGTTAATTGTATTTACCAGTGTAAACTAACGTATTTTCCAAAAAGGCTAAGTGTAGGTACTAAGCGTAATGGGTTGGGAACTCCGAGTATTAAATAAAGAGTCTTGCAAGCTCTTAATACTTTAAGTCTGTTGAACAGTATTTTATTTTACGTTTTAGATCCGCCTGTGGATCCATCTACATTCCATTGTGTAATATTTTATTATACTTTCGAATTGGTTTGTAATATTATTACTTTAGACTTTCGCTGTGCATTGAACTGTGATTATTTGACAATGATGATATCAACTACGTCACGATACTCCCCACCGGGCCCACCGGTAATACGAGGAAATATCGGGGTGTGACATAAACAATTATGCCGGTAGTAATGATGTTTAAGGTTTTTGGTCATCGTACAATGTTCGGACAAAATTGGCGATTATTATGCCTCTACCACGTATTTTGTGTGGTACCATTTCCAAGAGTTATAAGTATATACTTATGGTTTATATGGTATGTTTAGAATGTTTTATGTGTTTAGTTGGTGTAAAGCCACCCGCGAAACTCACGGGTTTTTAGACTAGTTGTTTTTTTAAAACACTTTCTCTAACTAGTATTTTATTATGTTTCTATAAACATCTTTAGAAATTAATAATGAAGTTTTTTTAAAAAAATAAAAAAAAAGTTTGAGAACTCTTATTTTTGAAAAACTGTGGATTTTATGTTTTATCTTTAATTCGTACCTTAGTAGTCTTATCTTTTTAATTTATTAGTATTATAATTATTATATTAAAATAAATTTGTAATATAATTGATAACTTTTTTATTAAAAATAAAAAATGTAAACGAAAAAAAGTTTCGTAGCACATAGATAGTAAAATGATTTGATCAATTGTCATTTAATAATTGATAGGAGAAGTAGGGAAACTTGGGTTCGATCCTTGAGGTAAAACGATTTTTAACGGCAATTTCACTGTCGTGTCTACGGAAGGGTGGGTTACAGGGTTTTCCCCGGAATTGATGGTGAACTCGGGTTACTCTCGGAGTACTCCGTTTGGTCCAGTAGGTGCCCCGAGATTGCCCGGGATTAATTCTGTTGGCCGTTCAAAAAAAAATAGATATAATTTTAAATTTAATTAGTGTGAGTGTATATTAGTGACTAATGAAAACTATTTTCTTAGACTACAAATTATGAGTGGTGATTTTTAAATATAACTAGAATTGCGACCCGCCGCAATGCGGCGGGGATTCTTTAGTTATAAATAAGTCGATCTAGGACTCGCACGTTATGTTAAACCTGTGAAACGGGAAAAAATAGACGATCTAAAAAGTTCACCCACACAAGCACGTTGCATGGTGTTAACTCGTAAAATTTAGAACGAAATGTAAAAACGTTAAACCAAAGACGCACGTTGCGATTTGTTAAGTCACAAAATTTAGAACGAAGCATAAAGCGAAAAATTTGCGAAAAATGAAAACAATAAAGGACCAAAGTTGAAAGTAAAAAAGGTTGTGAAGATAGATTGCAAAAGATAAAAAGTTTTGAGTTAAAATTAAAAAAAACAAATAGTTTTGGGTTAAAAGTAATTTATGAAATACTTTTGGGCGAAAAGTAAAAGAAAAAATCATTTTTTTGGAAAACCCTCAAAGCCAACGTTACGACAACCATATGCATAACCATTTTTCTTGGAAAAACCCCCAAAGCACACCCTGCGTTGCGACGGGGCGTAAAACGTTGTCAAATAGTATTAATGTCACACAACCGTCATCGACCACCAACCAACACTGATTCGACGTAGGGTATGCGTGATGTGACGAACATGTCAAACATGGGAAAATAGAGGTAAAAACGTTGAACCACACATGCACGTTGCGTCGTATTAACTCGAAAAATTTAGAACTATACGTAAACGAAAATTTGCGAAAAATGAAAAGTATAAGTGACAAAAGTTGTGAAGTTAAATTGAAAATAATGAAAAGTTTTGGGTTAAAGTTAAAAAAAAACAAATTATGTAGGGTTAAAATTGCAAAAGGTAAAAATCTTTGGGTTAAAACTAAAAAACCAAGGTTTTTTTTGAAAAATGCCTAAAGCACAATGTACAACTCATTATGCACAAAAACGTTGCTTCTTTATATATTGAATAATTATCTTCTTTTACTCCAAAAAACTATATTGAATTGAGTAACTTCAAAGTTTCATTCAAAGTTTTGGTGTATTATTGTTTACAAACAGTGAATTCGAATACTCACTTCAAGCTATTATGAAAAAAAAAACTCACTTTAAAAAAAGAGTTAATTTCCCGGATGGTCCCTGTGGTTTTACGTTTTTTCACGTTTAGTCCCCACCTTTTGGAAATAGCAGGTATGCTCCCTATGGTTTGTCATTTTGTTACTCAGATAGTCCCCTAACATTTACTCAAGGGACTATCCGAGTAACAAAATGACAAACCATAGGGAACATACCTGATATTTCCAAACTAACTGACATCTACTCAGGGGACTCTCCGAGTAACAAAATAACAATCCACAGGGAGCATACCTCCTATTTTCAAAAGCTGTGGACTAAACGTGAAAAACGTGAAACCACAGGGACCATCCGGGAAATTAACTCAAAATAAAATGACTCACTTTAGTTTAAAACTAAAACGTAAAAAATGTTTTTTAAATAACCAAGAACGTTTTCTTTTTAAAGAGTAAATTACAAAAAAATCGTCTTTTAAGTTGACACCAGATTGCAAATTATGTCCTTTATCTTCAAAAAGTACAAAAAACATACTCGATGTTTGCAAATCCTTACGCGTTATGTCCTTTAGCCCTAACTTGGTTAATTTTTATTGTTAAATTAGGTAACACAAGGGTATTTTAGTCTTTTTACCTATTTATTTAAACATTTTAATAAACAAAACAAAATATAAAGTTAAAAAACTAATATAACACACATATATGACATATACACCTCTTTCTCTCTCTCTTTCTCTACCCCCTTTCTCTCTATCCCATCTGTCTCCCTCACATCATCTGCAACCACAAACATCCATCTCAATGGCTCAATCACCGCCACCCTTAGCCACCACCTGCCACAACCACTCCCACCTCAACCATCAGTAACTCCGGCCACTCATTCTCTCTCTGCACACACACGCATTCGTTCTCTCTCTCCATTCTCTTTATCGATCAAGTCCACCATCACATACCTACAGATCAGTGATGGTTGAGATAGATCTCGTAGTTGTGTCCTTCAGAAAACAGATCGGTGGTGGGGGTTTTAATCGGTGGTGGTCGTGGCGGTTGTGGGTGGCTGGGGCAGACCCAATGGTTGTGGCCTTAAGACAGCAGATCGGTGGTGAGGTGTTTGATTGGTTGTGAGGTGTCTGATCGGTGGTGGTTCTGGTCTTTATGTTTTCTTGACAATCGAGGGGTTTTTTATTGTGGGCTTGATTGAATCGGGTATAAGTTATAACTCAGGTTTTGATTATTATATGTTATAATGATTGTAAATGGAATTGGATTTTGATATTTTTGGATTTTGATTTGAGTTTGGTGGGGAGTGTGACCATGATGGCAGGTGTTTCTGATTTGTGATTTGCGATTGGGTGTGTCCAACATCTGGTGGTGGTGGCAGGTGGGTGGTGGTGGCGGCAAGCAGTGGTGAATGATGGTGGCCGGTGGGGGTAAGTGGTGATGGATGATTATATATTTTAGTTTTTTAAGGTAAATGGCCAAAATACACTCATGTGGGGTCCTTTTGGTTAGATTTAACCATATAAACTAACTTGATTAGGGCTAAAGGACATAAATGCAAATGTTTGCAAATTTCGAATACGTTTTTTTGTACTTTTTGAAGATAAATGACATAATTTGCAATCTGGTGTCAACATAAATGATGATTTTTGTAATTTACTCCTTTTTAAATAAGATAACTTTTCAAAAAAGAAAATATTAGACTACGGGGTGTGGGAGGGCTTGGGTTGACATTTGGCACTTGTGGGCTCCACCAGTACACACCCAAAATAGTGGGGTGTGGAGGGGGCGTGGCAAAGCGGCGTGGGGTGCCATTTGGCACCTACTTTTCTTTTTTTTTGTTTTTTATTTTAATCATAGAATTTAATATATTAATTTTAAAACACCTATTTAATTAATATTAAATAACTACAACAAAAAAATACATTACATCACAAAAAAAAAATCAATCATCTCCATCTTCATCTTCAATGTTGTCAAATCTAGAAAGTGCTGAAACATGTTCTACCAAATCAGCTCAAAGATTTGCATTTATTTGTCGTGACTCAATTAGATTTTGGTTTTGCATTCTCTGTTCGACACTGATGTCTTCGTTATTTGATTCGCTCTATTCGGGATAATATTCAACTATTGCCTGACCTTCATCCTCTAAAATCATGTTGTGTATAATGATGCAAGCGTACATCGCGTTTCTTATTTGATTTTTTTCATACAATCGACAAGGCATGCTCAAAATGCGCCACCTTTTTTACAAAACACCAAATGCTTGCTCGATGTCTTTGCGTGCCGCCATCTGAACTTTGTTAAACTTTACTCTTTTTGGATCTAGGGTTCCATCTCTTGAAAAAGATTTCCCAAAAACAAGCCACTCAGGGTAAATTCCATCAATAAGATAGCACCCAGGCATGCATTCAACATCATTTACAAAAAAAATGTTCCTTTAGGTCCAACACCATTTATCAGATCATTGAAAAGCGGCGAGTGATGAATAATATTTATATCGCTATGTGAACCTGCATACCAAAGAATGCATGCCAGATCCAAAGTTCTTGTGATGCAACAACTTCAAGCATCATAGCCGGCATTCCATGATATCCGCTTGTGTGAGAGCCTTGCCATGCAGTTGGACAAACTTCGCACTCCCATTTCATACAATCTAAACTACCTATCATCCCGGTGAGACCATGATATTCAGTGTGTTGTTCCATAATTTGTTGCATATCATTAAACGATGGTTTTCTCAAGTATTTTTTTTCATATATAGTTAAATGATATACGCACAAAAATTGTGAAGACTTTCCCTAGCCACCCGTGTTGACATTTTTAAATAGTCGTCCATTATGTCGGAACTATTCCCGTAAGCCAATTGTTTTAGGGCGTCCGTAACCTTTTTGCCACGTGGTAAATCCTAAATTACCCCTTGCATCGGGTCTTTGTCGGAAAAAATCGTAATCATCCTCTAAATCTTTTGATATTCTTAAAAATAAATTTTTACTCATACGAAAACGACGCCTAAACATTCTTTCATCATACGTTGGTTCGGGTGACAAATAATCGCTTACCAGCAAATCGTTAGCGATTTCGCGTTCACAAACGATATACTTCTCCGTTTTGATTGGGGTTGGGAAGTCCCTTCTTCTGAATCTTCAACGATAGCTTTCAGGACCGTCACCACTGTTCATAATAATATTTCTGCCCCGTCGTTCGATGAGGATGACGAATCATAACTATCAGACGAATCACTTGAACTTGAAGAATTCATTGGTGATGGGAGGTGGTTTTTGAATATTTGGATAGTAAAATTTAGTAAGAATTGTTTGATTTATATAGAAAAAAAGTTAAAGAATTTTTTTTTTTTTTTATAAAATAGCCGTTGGCCAACAGCTAGCCCAACGTTCACATGTACCCAGCCAATCCCAGCTATCCACATCATCTCCCCAATCCGCCCCACGCTAGGCTTCATAGCCAAGCCAGCGGGGCAACACCACTACCTACACTGGCCCGGTGTGGCTAAAGCAGCATTGCTTGGCTACCCGCGCCCCCAACCCAAGCCCACACTCCACGGTCTTAGTAGTAATAATAATAATAATAATAATAATAATAATAATAATAATAATAATAATAATAATAATAATTAAAGAAAACAAAGGAACAACAAGAACTCACAAATGAACCCGACCCGAGCCTGTGAATTCTAAGTTTGCTGAATCAGAGAAGGCTGTAAATTTGTCTGCCATCAATGCCATAGAAAATGAAAAAAGTGGCGTCCATGAAAAAGAAGAAATCCAGCAAGGAAATGGATGCCGTAGTGAGGGCTGCCGCCAGTGAGACGGCGACAAGAAGCGCAATACTTACCGCAACAATGGTTTTAAAAGTCCCGACTAGGCGCCAATTAATTACCGATCAATCCCGATTAATCGCTCAGTCCCACCCCACCGCCCAACTACAACCAGCAGCCAGTCCGCCAAGTTTTTCTTCTAATTTGATGATATATATGTCTGTTGTAGAATGCATGCACAGTTTGAGAATTTTTTACATAGCAAGATTTTACAGTTTTTACTTCACATACTTTTCGGGTTTTTACATTCTATGTTATAGTCCTGATACGCCTTTGGTAGACAGTAGAGAAGACCAGATGATGTGCAAGTTTCCCTAGTTGTTTAAGAGCAAAACATCCAGCACTAAAGCTACTACTGAATTTCGGGACGAAATTCTAAACCAACAGGGGTATGATGTGACACCCCGCAAAAACGTGTAACTACACTAGCTTATTTAGTGGTTGCGCGCTAAATTTCAGACGAAATTTCTTTGAACTTGGGGATAATGTGACAATTCGGGTTTTTCCTTCCACATTCCACTTACGTTGTAAATTCGTGGAGAAAATAAATGTGATTATTGATTTATTTTATGTATATATATGACTGCTATGTGTAATATTTGATTGTTATATGTAAGTTATTATTATAGATAATGTTGGTCGCATACTAGATATATATTGGTGCAGCCGCACACTTCAAACATGGCCACACACCCCCACTAAGCGCCCTTAAATCTGTCTGCACACTAATGGGGAAGGGCCAAATCTGAGCCCAACAAATGGAGATTTGGACTGCACACTAGTGAGTGCGGCCCCTAACTTGTGTATAAATATGCACATGATTGCAAACCCTAGAATGATTTTCCCAATCATTGACGGTAGCAAATATTCCCATCTTTTCACAAACATTCCTTCCGTTTTGAAACCCTATAAACATTCTCTTTTCTTGGGAAGTTGACGGCGGCATCACCTCCCCAAATCAGTCCACAACAGTCTTCTTGCTCACTCAAGAAGCTCTATCTCTCCTTCTCGATCCTCACACAATCATCTCTAAATCCCTAGTTAGTATTTTCCGTTGTTTGGATGCTGTACTGTGTTGATGCATATTTTGGTGTCTGTAACTTGTCTTCATTAGCGTTGTAATTTACGGTCTTTTATATTATCGAGTCTATATTCGCCGTCGACCCAAGTCGGATATCCTCCTATCCTACTTGTGTCCGACAAGTTTGTCTCGTTTGTTATGTAATGATTAATGACAATGCATGTTGCATATTTGGGTAGTTTATGTGTTTGTGTGTTTGTTATGTTTGCTGCAAACTGTTTGACAGTTTGCTGCACACACAACTTTTGCAACCCTCGATGAAACTCAATGGTTTGTCGAGATCAGGTATGACGAAACTCCCTTTGGTCACAAACCCAAGTTTCGCCATGAACAGTGACGAAACTCCTTGAGTTTCGTCGTCTGAGAAGTTTCATCAAGCCCAATTCAAGTTTCGTCAACTGTTGGGCCTGGGCTGATTATATAAACACCTTCTGGTTTCAGTGTGAAACTATGAGAGCATACCCACTGTCACGGTCCCCGACCCGGTTTGACCCGTTTCAGGAGCCGCGGGACAGAAAATCCCGTGGTATATATTCAACAGCGGAAGTTTTCTTCAGGATCTTTTTAAAACTGAAATTTCCCGATTATTTTATTTCACAACTCAGAATAAAACCCCGGTAATTTACAATCATATGATTTCACTGAGAAATCTTTATTTTACAAAACATGTTTCTTTAATTTATATTGAGCCACTTCCTTAAGCTTGTAGTGCTTCACGGCACTTTTCCTGGATCACAACAGATCACCTGAAACATGTTTGAATCATTCTTTTTAGTAAAATGACGCGTTTGTTATAATTTACAGTATTAAGAGCGATTACAATGTTTCCATGTATCAACCAACTACCCACAGTATTTGTCACTCGACTCGTTTCTGTGACTATGGTCAGATCACCCATTGGCTAACTCGTTGTCCAATGGTGACGGGAACAAGTAATGTATACAAAACCCCACATACTGGCTGTAATTTGGTGATTACAAAGACTTAATCCCTGTAATTATAACCTTGAAAATAAACATGATTTTGAAAGTAATTTGATAAAAAGAGAATGACTCACTTTGCAGATTAAATATGAACAGAGCTTAACCTGCTGATTAGCCTTGATAACCTAGTTTAAATAACAATGCACACAAACTACGTTAGTAACTAATACAGCATTTACGATAACTCACGAGATTAAACCTTCACAACGAATGACAAAGTGCGATACTTAAACATCCATCGAATTAACGACGAATGACAAAGCATAAACCCTAATGTGGGCAGCACTTAAATATCCATCGGTTAGTTTAATCGATCGGACATTGAATCGTAGCAGCGATCGAGTTAATACCCTGTATTGCGGCAGCACTTTGTGAATTGTGTGTGTTTGAAGACTGTTTCTACTACAACTCAGAGTACGAATTGAATTTGAACGTCGAACGAACGCACAATTGCAAGCCCACTACCCTCTATTTATACCAAAAATTTGCCCCTCTCGCGCCACGCGAGAGGTCCTCTTGTGCGCGTCGCGTGGCGCGAGGGACACCCTACTACCATAGGGTAGCTTCGTGTCCAGGTAAAACTGTCAAGACAATAACAACTAGGGTTTAACCCCCCTGAGTTTTAGGGGCCCTGATCCTGATTCCGATTGTTCTGAAAATTTTAGGGTTTATGCAGAATCACTTGGGTGTTTTAATTAGGATTTCCTATTGGACAATTAAAATAATAAATAGGACTTTTGATGAGAGTTGTTACATCCTCCCCACCTTAATAAAAATCTCGTCCTCGAGATTTACTGGAATAAGTAGGGATACTTTCGCTTCATCTCAGATTCCAGCTCCCAAGTGTATTCAGCTCCTCTCTTTGAATCCCATTTGACTTTAACTATCACTAGACGTTTGTGTTTGAGAAACTTGATCTTTCGGTCTTTTATCTGAAGAGGTTTCTCAACAAATTTTAACTTTTCGTTTACCTCTATATCTTGGAGAGGTACTACCAAAGATTCGTCTGCTAGGCATTTCTTGAGGTTAGATACATGAAATACATCATGTACTCCAGTTAACTCTTCTGCTAGTTTTAAACGATAAGCAACTGGTCCTATACGTTGGATACTGAAAATGGTCCTACGTATCTTGGACTTAGTTTCCCTTTCTTATCGAACCGAACTATTCCTTTCCAGGGTGAAACTTTCAAGAGTACCTTGTCTCCAATTTGGAATTCTAGTGGTTTGCGTCGATTATCAGCATAGCTCTTTTGACGATCCCGAGCAGTCTTTAATCTTTCCTTGATTTGAGTGATCTTGTCAGTAGTTTCTTGTACAATCTCTGGACCTGATAATTGACTTTCTCCTATTTCTGCCCAACAAACTGGAGTTCTGCACTTACGTCCGTATAGTGCTTCAAATGGGGCAATTTCGATGCTTGCATGATAACTATTGTTATAGGAGAATTCGATCAAAGGTAAGTGATCATCCCAGTTTCCACCAAAATCTATTACACATGCCCTAAGCATGTCTTCCAGAGTTTGGATTGTCCTTTCACTTTGTCCGTCTGTTTGTGGATGATATGCAGTACTTAGATTTAGTCGGGTTCCCATAGCTTCTTGGAAACTTTTCCAGAAGTGGGAAGTGAAACGACTATCCCTATCTGATACAATGGAGAGTGGAACTCCATGCAAGGATACAACTTCATCTACATACAACTTTGCTAACCTTTCCATGCTAAAGGTTTCTTTCATAGGTAGAAAATGAGCTGAGTTGGTTAATCGATCCACAATTACCCAAATCGTGTCATTACCCTTTCTGGTTTTGGGTAACTTAGTAACAAAATCCGTTGTTATAAGTTCCATTTTCCATACAGGCATTTCTAGTTGTTGCAGTAGACCTGAAGGTTTCTGGTGTTCTGACTTAACTTGTGAACAAGTTAGACACTTAGAAACATATCTAGCTATGTCCTTTTTCATTCTTATCCACCAGAAATTATTCCTTAAATCTTGGTACATCTTATTGTTTCGTGTCCAGGTAGCTCAGCTGAGTTGGTCTCGGATGAAATTTTAATTCGCACGTAAAACTGTCAAGATAATAACAACTAGGGTTTAACCCCCCTGAGTTTTAGGGGCCCTGATCCTGATTCCGATTGTTCTGAAATAGGGTTTATGCAGAATCACTTGGGTGTTTTAATTAGGATTTCCTATTGGACAATTAAAATAATAAATAGGACTTTTGATGAGAGTTGTTACACCCACTGAGAGTTTTACTTCAAACATTGTGTGTATCTGTTTGAACCTTGTTCTCATCTAATCAATTGACTGTGATTCATTGGCTACTTTGTGTTGTTATCATTATATGTGTTTGGTTTGGCATCATCACGAGGATTCCGCACTCGTGACCGTGTTTATGATAAACAAGGGTTTGGTTTCGTTAATCGATCCTCTGAGAATCGGGACCTACAAGTGGTATCAGAGCCTTGGCTCTTATCCTTGTTTAAAACCAAACATAGTTGGGATTTTATCAAGTGTTGAAACTGGTTGTTTATGATTTTCTGAAAATTGTTCTTGAAAAACTCATAACTTTTCTTGAAAAGGTTCTTAAAATCTGTTTGGATCTTGTTTGTTTGCTAAAAAGTTTTATCAAAAACCTTGTTAGTTTGCTTATTCACGTGATAAAACCAGGTTTTTAGTGAAAGTTTTAAGCAAATTCGTGTTACGGAAAATTCTCCGGTGAAAAACTTGGCCGAAAAAAATAAGTGTTCTTCTGTGATCTTCATATCTTCAAAGGATCTTCAAAGTGTTCTTGAATATATTTCTTGAATTTAAAATTTAAAAGATAAAATTAAAATGGGTTAAAATATTGGTGACCATGCTGGTTGGTAAGACGAGTATGTTGTAGGTTGAAATCTGGTGTACTTTTTCACAGAGGCTTTGCAAAACTATCATAACAGTGTGTTTTCAAGTGTTTGTTCAGGTATTATCTTTCATACATCAATCATGAGTTGTACTAGTCCATCGGATTGGAGTACGGACCCAAGACCAGGTGAAGATCAGACTTCCGCAGCCGTTTGGATGAGGAATGTTATGCCACCATGATCTATTAGTGAGAGTCAATGGACATTGGTGACGAATCAGAATCAAAGTATTCAGAATCTTTTGATAAGTGAGAGTGAAACGGGTAGCAACAACCCCCCGCCAAAGCTAAATGATATGAACGAATATCCGTCTTGGAAAAATCGTTTCCACACTTATGTTCTAGGGCAAAACACCGAGTTATAGACGTGCTTCATTTCGCCATACAACACAGCTCTTGAAGAAGTAGGATCAAATGCAACAACCTTTATGAATATGCAAGAAGCCGTCAAAAAGGCATATGATCTGGAGAAGAAGGCGTTTTCTATTCTCACACAAGCACTCCACAAAGATATCTATCATTAATTCGGTTATTGTACTAGCACGAAGGATTTATAGGATGCCTTGGTAGCAAGAGGAGAAGGGAATGCGGCTACAAGAAAGACGCGGCATGATTTGTTGAAGAAGGAATTTGAATCTTTTCAATTCATGGATAACGAAACACTAAATGATATGACAACTCGTTTTTATCATTTAATTAGTGAAATGTATTCTTATGGTGTTCTTGCAACTCAACAGGAAATGGTTGCAAGGTTTTCTGATGCTCTACACCCAAAGTGGAGTTCATTCATTGAACTGTTAAAGCATACAGGTACTTTAGATACTGTCAGTATTTATGAATTCGTTCAGAAGTTGGAGCACAAGAATGATGAAGAAATCCGGAAAGCTAAACGGATTCCAGTACCTCAAAATACCGATATGTACCTCCCAGGTTTTAATCATGCAGCTAGTTCCAGTTCCGCTCAGCAACCAAAACTACAAACAACATTTATGTCCAATACAAGCTCGTTTCCTTTTCCCCAATCAGCTCCTCCACCGGTTTTCGATCCAAGATGTTATTGCTCAAGCTCACGCTTTTTCAAAACCGCAATTCGATGCAAGTGCGTGGCTACCAAAACCTGAACCTCCACCTAAAGTTTCCACTACTCAACCTCAATTTAATCCAAGCGCTTATATTCCGACCCAACCTTAAGCCCAACCACAACAGCAACAAGCTTGTTACAGTAACAATCCTCAACCCCAAAACCCCAACACAGTCAGAGTTGATACTTCAAACCTTTCGAAAGTAAGCATCGAAGTGGCTAAGAAACATATGGAACTCATTAATACAATGGTCAGTGCCTACTGCGGATTGGTTGCAGGTCAAATTGGAAACATCAATATGACCAATGAAGATTATCAGCAGATAGACCGTGATGAAATGGAGTTAATGGAAATCAAGTGGGCGTTTGCAAGTGCTGTTAGAAGGGTAAAGGATTTCATGAGTCGAACGGGAAGAACAAGCTTGGAAGGCAAAAATGATACTAAGTAGGGTTTCGATAAGGAGGCGGTTACATGTTTCAACTGCGGTGAAAGGGTCACTTGAAACGTGAGTGCACCCGACCGCGCAGACAAGGCAATCAAAATCCCTTCCGTAATTAGACGAGTACTTCCAATGCAAATCAAGATAACCGTGAAAGAAGGATGTCTTAGGGTTCAAATCGGACAGTTCCTCGAGTACCTCATCTGAAGGAATAGACACTTCAACGTTGATAAATCAAAGTGCTCCAATCATTGAGGACTATGATTCGTCTGATGATGAATTAGATGTGAGTGATCAGGATACATCACTTGATAAGATGAAGGGAGTAGAAATTCCAATTGAGAATTACATTCTGTGTGATCCTCCTACTCCTGCTGTGCAACGTGTTGCAAAACAAGTGATAGATCCTTTCAAGAATATCAAAGATGTGAAGGAATCTGTGCCTGACGTTAAGAGCAATATTGTTTTGTATACTTTGGTCGGTGATACTAAAATTTATTTGGACAATGATTTTCCAATTAAAAATGTCAATCCATCTTTGATTGATAAAGTTTTTGAAGACAATACGAGTAAATTTTTGGGAAAGACAATTCCGGGAGTTGTTGTAACTCAATGTGATCCTGTTCCAAAATCAGAAATTAGAAAACAATTTGGAAACCAAAGATCACCGACAAAGCAACAACCTATTGCTTCTAAGGGTAAACAGCCAGAAAAGTGAGCTCAAAATACTAAAGTTTCTCAATCAAAATTTGAACCAAAAGGAGCTCGTTACAAGAAGAAAAGCAGTAATGTCAAATTTGTAGCATCAAAGGGTACTGATAAAATTGAGACTTTTGAAAACAAATCAAACACCAATTTTGTCCAACAAGTCAAGATTTTAAAACGTAACAGTCAAAACAATTACACTCAACACACAAATGGGTGTGATGAAAGAGCAAGTACCTCTGGTTCTACAGGTTCGACATCTGTTCGTCAATCTGATTCTCCTAAGTTTGTTGAAAGGAGAACTTGTTTTAAATGTGGGGAGTTTGGACATATTATTAAAAATTGTACTAATACTCCCAAAGAGAAATTTGTTGAGAAAGCACCACCTGAAAAGGTTCACCCACAACGTCGTCCTGTTTCACCAAAACATGATAAAAGAACTGTTAAAGAACAAGAAACAAAACAACGACGTCAAAACGTCAAGGCAGTTGAAAAGGCTTTAAAATCTGAAGTCAAATCTGTTAATAGGGAACCAAGTTCATCATAACCGTTAAAACTAGAAGTTTCAAAATCTTTTCATAAAAATCAAACTGGTAAACAAAAACAAACTTGGAAACCTAAAACGGGTGAAAATTCAGGGGGAGGTGCTGTGTTTGAAAATCATCAGGAAATCGAGATCACTTTTCGTGATGCTCAGGGACGACCCAAGACCACTAAGGCTTGGGTCCCCATCCTCAACTGATCATTGAATGAATTGTGCAGGATGTTCCAGGAGGAATTGTTAATAGTCATTGGATTGTTGACAGTGGAGCATCTAGACACATGACAGGCGACTTACGGCTTCTTTATGATGTGAAAAACATTAGAGGAGGCTATGTCGCATTTGCTGGAGACAAAGGCGGATATATCACTAGAGAAGGAAAGATCTCCAATGGTGTTGTATGTTTTGATAAGATCAATTATGTTTGTCAAATTGATCACAATCTTCTGAGTGTTTCGCAAATCCGCGATAAGAAATTCTCCGTGCATTTTGATGATGCCGGTTGTTATGTGCTGAAGCCTGGTTTCAAAATTCCTAAAGAATGGATTCTCTTATCGGCTCCAAAGTTAATGATCTTTATATTCTTGATATGAGCCAAGCGATTACGACATCTGCACAAGTGACATGTTTTGTCTTGAAAGCCACAGAAAAGGAGTCTATATCTTGGCACAGACGAATGGGGCACATTCACTTGAGGAAAATGAATCATTTGGTGAAAAACAACCTTGTGAATGGTGTGCTTGTGAGAAGTTTTCATCTACAAGATATCTGTGTTTCGTGCCAGAAAGGGAAGCAAACGAAGAAGTCTCACCCGCTTAAGAAAATCAACAATGTTAGCATGCCTCTCGAGCGTCTTCATATGGACCTCTTTGGACCTATGAAACACAAGACAACTTTCGGGGATGCTTATTGTCTAGTGGTTACTGATGATTACTCTAGATTTTCTTGGGTAGCTTTTATGGCACACAAGAGTGAAACTCCTGGAATCATCAAGGATCTTCTTACCATGCTTGAAAATTTATACACGTTGAAAGTGAAGAGGATCAGAAGCAACAATGGAACTGAGTTCAAAAACCGTGTAATGGATGAGTTCTCTACGTCAAAGGGCATTCTTCATGAATACAGTTCTCGCTACACTCCATAACAAAACGGTGTCACTGAGAGGAAGAATCGGACGATAATAGAAACTGCAAGAACGATGTTGGTAGAGTCGGAGCTTCCTGTTCAGTTCTGGGGGGAGGTTGTCTCTACTGCTTGCTATATGCTAAACAGAGTTCTCACAGTTAAAAGGCATGACATGACGTGTTTCGAACTCCTACACAAAAGGAAACCGGATATTTCTCACCTATAACCTTTTGGCGGTCCATGCACTATGATTGAACCGAACGAAAAATTTGGTGCCAAAGCTATCGAGGGTTTCTTCCTTGGATATGCTACTCCGAATTTTCGTCTTTGGAACTTAACTACCAAAAAGATTGAATTATGGAGTGAAGTAAGGGTTTAAAGGTATACTAATCCTGTTAGAGCTCCGGGTGATCCTTGGATGTTCGATTATGATGAACTATTCGACTCCTTTAATCTGCCAGCCTTTTATGAAGCATCTGCAGCTGCTCAAATGCTAGAAAGTGATAATGCTGTTGACTCATCTTTGGTGCGACCAATTGTTGTTGACCCTCAAGCTTCTACTTCGGTTAATAACATTGTTCAAAATGAGGAATTTGAAGATGCTGCTGATTTCAATGATTCGTCGAAAGATGATGAATACCATGATGCAAATGAAGGCACTTCAGCTCCGCTTGCTCCCGTTCAAGGTGCTTCTGAAGCAACTCCTCATGAGCAGAGTGTAGACACTGCTGAAGGGAATGCATCCACTTCTACGCCTATGCCCGGTGTGGATTTGGTTGTTGATCTTAACCTTAACAATTTGGGTATCAATACTCGTGTTCCTGATGTTCCTGAATCGAGAATTCATGATACTCATCCACAGCAGAATATTATTGGAGATGTCCATAGCGGTGTGCAGACACGTAATCAGTTGAGAAACAACCAGAATGTTGGTTTGTATTCAGCCATCAGAGAATCTAGTCTTCAAATATATTGGTCCTTCGCGTGTTACGTTTCACAAGAAGAACCGAAATCTTGGAAAGAAGCCTTAAAGGATAATTCTTGGGTTGAAGCCATGCAGGATGAATTGTAGCAATTTCAAAAGCTAGGTGTTTGGAAGCTTGTTGAAAGGCCAGAGAACTACAAGAAAATTAGCACACGTTGGATTTTCAAATGCAAGAAGGACGATTGTGGAGTAGTCATTCGAAACAAGGCGAGATTGGTTGTTCAGGGTTTTCGTCAGATCGAAGGCATTGACTACAATGAAGTTTATGCACCAGTTGCACGTCTGGAAGCTATTCGGATCTTTCTAGCTTATGCTTCATTTAAAGGATTCAAAGTCTACTAGATGGACGTCAAAAGTGCTTTCTTATATGGTGTGGTTGACGAAGAGGTGTACGTCGAACAACCTCCGGGTTTTGAAGATCCTATTCATCCAGATCGGGTTTGGTTGCTCAACAAAGCTCTTTATGGTTTACCTCAGGCACCAAGGGCTTAGTATGCAACCTTATCTAACTATCTATTGGAGAATGGTTTTCGGCGAGGTCTTATTGATTGCACTCTCTTCATCGAAGAACAAGATGGAGATCTTCTGTTGGCGCAGGTATACGTTGATGATATAATATTTGGTTCAACTAATGATTCTTTGTGCAGGCAATTCGAGCATGTTATGCAGGAAAAATTCAAGATGAGCACAATGGGGGAAATGAATTTCTTTTTTGGCCTACAAGTTCATCAAACCGAGTCTGGGATATTTATCCATCAGACTAAATATGTTGGTGACATCTTGAGCCGGTTCCAAATGTCTGATGCAACGCCCATTGGTACCCCACTTCCGCAGAATCATGGGATTACTCTGGATCTGAAGGGTGAAAGCATTAACTCTTCATACTATCGCGCTATGATCAGATCTCTCATGTATCTCACAGCCTCGAGGCCCGACATCATGTATCCGACGTGCCTGCTTGCAAGATATCAAGCTAACCAGAAGGCGTCACATTTGGCAGCTGTTAAAAGGATTTTCTGCTATTTAAAGGGTTGCCCGGACACCGGTCTCTGGTACCCTAGGGATGAAAGCTTCAACTTGATAGCATTCAGAGATTCTGATTTAGGAGGATGCAAAATCGACGGCAAGTCAACAACAGCGGGATGTCAATTCTTAGGAAATCGACTGGTCACGTGGCAGTGCAAGAAGCGAACCTGTGTTGCTACATCAACTTGTGAAGCAGAATACATTGCTGCCTCTAGTTGTTGCTCTCAAGTTCTTTGGATACAACAACAAATGCGCGACTACGGTTTTGAATTCCTATCTACTCCTATCTTTGTTGATAATAATGCTGCCTTACAGATCACTAGAAATCCTGTGCAGCATTCCAAGACCAAACACATCGAAATTAAATATCACTTCATACGTGATTGTTTTGACAAAAGATTAATCGATGTTGTTAAAGTTCACACCGATCACCAACGTGCCGACCTGTTTACAAAAGCTTTTGATAAATCACGTTTTGATTATCTACTTTTGGTCAATGGCATTAAGGTGATACCCGAGTAAAACTTTTTTGGCTAATCGTTTTTGTAAATATTTCCTTAAAAACTCTAAAAATACAAAAAGATTTTCTATTTCGTAACCTTTTAGCTTTTTAAGGGGAGAAAATTTCAAGAAAATACAAAAACATCTGAAAAAGTCAAAAACCCAAAAATATGTCTTTACTTTCTGTCTTTTCGTTTGAAAAATTCAAAAGAAATTGGAAAATTCAAAAATTCAAAAAAAATTAGAAAACCGAAAATGAGTTTCTTGGATAATGGAAAATGATGATATTCACTGGTGTGGTAGGTCAACATGTTCAAAATGTAAAACAAAAAAAAAATGAAAAATGATAAGTATCTCTACTAACGATGTATCGGTAGGCTCACAATCAGACTAAAATGTGCAGGATGATACAAACCTAACAGACTTCAAGTCAGGTGGGAACCATTCATTGGCATATGGTCTTAGTACCGAAATTTCATTTGAGAGATTGCCGAGGTTCTGTGATATTCGGTCTTCGTACTGTCTTATCATCTGGGTATCATGGTTGTATCTTTTACCGAAAAATAACGGAGACGAAGTCTAGATCTTCCATGATACCATACATACGTGTACATATTGCATTCGACCTCAATAAGTGATCAACAATCACATGTCCAAACAAAATAAGTGATAAAATATCACATTTATCCGGGAGTCAAGTTCGTCTCTTTTCTATACGGTGTACTGACCTGTTCACGGACTTGCTCCTGTGCCCTCATGCATATGAAAATCAAGTTCCTCATCAATAAGTGATTCTATCACATAGGGCTTGTTTTCAATAAAAAATAAGTGAGTATCTCACATTCTTTTATACGGTCAAACAGATGATAAACGGTATTCTCACCGGTAAGATGAACTCTCATGCATACCTTGATACGAGAATGTGTGGTGAGTAGATGAACATCGACTTGTAAGTATAATTCTTACCGTAAATCGTATCCCCAAAATGTGATTACATCTGATTAGTTGAGCTTATGTGGACAACAATATAATCGAGGTAGTATACTTATCCGAAGCTTTAAACAGAACAAAAATCATGTTGTCTAAGACCATAAGCTGGCAATGATTCCTTTTCCTTGAAATTCGCAAAAAGATTCTTTTGTACAGTTGTTTATTGCTTTTTATAGCTTTTCGATTAGTTTACCGCACTTTAAATTCTGTTTTAGTATAGTTGTAAAGTTCATTTTTGAATTAGCCGAAGTTGTAACTTGGTGTTTTCTGCCGAAAGCCTGAAACCTACTTCATAAAATGTCCTTGCATTTTCTAAACTCAATCAAAATGAAATCTGTTCAAATAAACAAAATCTGTTCAAAAGTGTGCAAAGTTTCAAAGACTTAGTGGATTTTTGGGAAAATTGCAATGAAACACCTTTATGTCGAAGGTACTCCTAAATGTCGACGAAAGTCCATGGTCAAAGTCAACTGTTGTTAACCTTGGTCCAACTGATCAAAATTCATTTGGTTCATGGCGAAACTCCTTGTTTCGTCGAGGTCACGACGAAACTCCCCTGGGCCCTTTAACCTTCGTCATGGGCTCACTGTTCAAGCCCAATTCAAGCCCAAACATGAGTTTCGTCGAGCCCACACTAAGTTTCGTCGAAGACCTGAGTTTCGTCCGGGGGGATCATGAGTATATAAGGGGTCCCAACAGCCAATGTCCTCATTTTTCAAACCCACTTCACTCTTTGTCTTCTCCAACACTCTTCACCCCATACCTTTTACCGACCCTCAAAACCCTTCTTTTTCTTCACCGTTTTTATCAAAATCGAAGGTATACAAAAGGATTTTCTACATGTTTCGGATCCTTAGGGTTGTTCTGTTTTGCTTGAATGTCTTTAGAAACCCTCTAATACCCCATTCTTGTTTGATTTTTTGCATTTGAATCTCTATTCATTGTTCTTTGTGATTGATAAAACTGATAGAACTAGGATGTTTATGTTGATTTGAACCTTGATTTGGGTTTGGTTTCTGGGCACAAAAACAGGGGATGGGTAATCGTTTGATGTTCAACCGTTTTGGGTGTTTTCCGGTCAAATTCTTGTAGGATTTGCATTCTGGGTTGTTTCTTGTTGTTTTTGGTTAAATCAAAGTGTCATAATGTGGTGTGTTTGTGGATCTTTCATCGTTTAACTGTCAATCGACGAAACCTATTTGTTTCTGAAAACCCCCAAATTTGACAAAACCCTAACCTGTTGACGAAACCCATTGATGACGAAACCCAAGTTTCTTCAAATTGAATACGACGAAACCCACTATGACGAAACCCCCTTCTTAACAATGGAACAACTCTCGTCGAAAGTCTGTCGATGAAAATCCACTGGTCAACGGTCAACTCTGACTTTGTTTGACCAAGGGAGTTTCGCCGTGAAGAAGAGAGTTTCGTCACTGTGATGAAGTTTCGTCGTTCAGGACTTAGAAATTTTTCAAGTTTGGTGCTTTTCACAGAAGATGTGTAATTATATGTTAACTATTCACTTGACACTTAAACTTGCATAGACATATGTCTAATGCACATGTTATAGCATTATGACTTATTGTGGATGTTTACATATTCAGATGGCACCAAAAGAGAGAAAACGCAAGCCCACGACTAAGAAAGAAAACAAATCAGAAGAAGAAGTGATGTCCGAGAAGCGTCACAACCAGA
Source organism: Helianthus tuberosus (assembly GCA_030545235.1). Taxonomy (NCBI): domain Eukaryota; kingdom Viridiplantae; phylum Streptophyta; class Magnoliopsida; order Asterales; family Asteraceae; genus Helianthus; species Helianthus tuberosus. Next base: position 18,704,994 of record CM060400.1, read on the forward strand.
TTGCCTATCTTGATCCGGAAGGAAAGATCACTGAATTGAAAGAAATCTGTTGGATCTGAGTTTGGTTTTGATTGTATTTTTTCGTTTGAATTATAATGAAGATGGATGAGTTGTGCAGCGGAATTAAGATGGAAACAAACTTTGCATACAATCAAACGAGAGTATTGCTTTGATCAAAACACTTTTCACAAAGAACCGAAAGATTGAATTTAATTTCAACAACGATTACAATGTAATGCTTGATACAAACTCCCCCTCAGCCAGAGCTCAGTGTTTGTTCGTGCAGAGAAGATGATTGTTGCAAAGAGCTAATAGATCAGTACAGAGCACTATTCTATTTATAGGCACTAGCAAACCACTGAGCATCTAAGCTGACGTCACCATGAAAGTGACATCTAACCTCCTAACAAACTCTAACCTCTGACCTATACAAACACTGCTATTCTAACTACTGCTTATTACAATACATTACATAAAGACAGAGTAAACAACTACTGCAACCTTCCACTGCTGTGAACCCAGCAGCACTTGTCCGGATTAGCAGTGCTTGAACCAAGGCAGTAGATTGAACAACAGAACTTTAGTCTTTCATCAGGTCTTTACTTGAGCAGCAGTTTGACGGTCAGTAGCTTGTACGATCAGTAGATAGGAGGTCAGCAGATGTTGGAATCACTTTCAAGGGGAGAGATTTGTATGAAACATCTGCTTATTCTGGATCCACTGCTCTGACCCAGTTTTGGCTTTAATTATCTGTTCCTCTGGTAGGGTTCAATCCCAACAATCTCCCCCTGGAACAGATAATGCCAAAACTCTTCATTATTGTGGAATTCTTTATTACCTCATCAGCAGTTCCCTTATCTGACCTTTAAATTGTAGTTCAAAGTCTAGGGCATCTGTGTTATCATAATCCTTGCTAAGTGGAAGATCAAGGAGATCCTGCAAATCTTCAAGTCTCAGGCCAAGAGCTTGTTCCCTTGATATTTTCTTCACTTCTCCACCAGACCTGAGCAAAGTCAATACGTAGGTCTGTTTGTCAGTTTCCCACTTTTGTATTTTTGAGCCTGGTGGGTTTCTTGGGAGATTTTTATTTGCAGAGGTGTTTGGTGAGGCTGGCCTATTCATGACTGACTGAGCAGTGCTTGCAGATTGTTCCAATTCAAGATCTTCTTTTATCATTAATTTAATGCCTTCTTTTACAATAGCATTTCCAGCTTTAAGATCTTGAACTGTTTCAGCACCTGACTGGTTTTGACTCCTTCTTTTGTAGATGGCAGCACCAGCTGGAGCAGTGGTTCTTTTGACTTGCAGCTTTGGTAGTCTTTTTGAGACCTCTGCTTTGGAGTAGTCAGGATTTTGTGGAACTGTTCGATCTTTCTTTCTAAGTTCCTCTAATCTTTTGTAGGTAGCCCTGACCCTATCTTCTCCCCACTTTGTCACAGAATTCTTTGACCCATAATCAGCTGCTATCAGCTCCTCTTTCATTCTCTTCAACTCTAATGCCTTGTCAGCTTCAAACTGTTTGAACTTTTCAGGAGGAGTCTGCTTGACCTTATTTTTGATCATTTTTTGAATCCTGGTTGGCTCTTTTTCAAGCTCAGGAATGGTCCAGTTTTTGTACATGTGTTTCTCCCCCTTGTATTTCTTGTAGGTCATGATGTTCTCAATGTAGTCTTTTCTCAAGGACTCGTCTGCCCTTTCTGAGATTTGCTGACATACATTTTTGGCAAATTGCTCCATTGCTCTGACCTGTGTGAGTAGAAACTGATAGTTTTGCTGAAATTCCCTATCGGATTTCCCTTGTTTATTTTTTATTGCAATATCCTCTGCTTGTTTGGCCTTTAGTTTCAAATATTCTTCAATATTGTTAGGCCTGGGATATCCTTCAACTGATGGCAAACTCCTTTTAGCTGGGTCATCCTCATAGTAAAAGGATTTGATTTCTTCCCTAACTGCAATGAGTTCCAGAGGAAATGAGACACCAGCAGGATGTAATGGCTTTAGAATTTGAGCTGAAGAGAGAGGTATGGGTTTTGGAATGGTGACAAGTGACAGGGATTTTGAAGATGTTGGTGGTGGTGAATGATCATCATCTTTGAGGATTAGCCTTCTCCTTTTTGGTTGAGGAGGGACTGATGATGTTTTGGGTGGAACAGTGGTGGTAGATTGAGTGGCAGTGGATTGTGATTGACTAACAATTGTTGAAACGACTGGTGTTTCAACCACTGTTGTCTTCTGCTTTTTGGCAGGATGTGATGGAGGTGAGTTTGTTTTTGGTGGTGATGATGGTGGTGGTAAAGCAGTGGTTGTGGTGTGTGTTGAAGTGATAACAGATGTTGAAACCTCTGAAGTACCAGCAGTAGTTGATACAGCAGGAGTTACAACAGCTGTTTGGGTGGAGGTTTGATGCTGATGGCTTTTGGATGGTGGTTTTGGAATATGCTTTGGAATTCTGGATGGGATGGACTTAGGTTTCCTTTTTGTCTTAGGATTTTTAGAATCCTTTGACCCAGAACAACCCTGCGCATACAGTTCCATGAAAGCTCTTTTTTCCTCATTCCATCTTGAAATATCCTTTGCCATTCTATCTCTTTTTACACTTGCTACTCCTTCATCAAGTGCTTCTTGAGTAGCATCAACCTTTTTAGTACCATCTGGCACAGGAATTTTTCTGGTCATAGCATCCTTTTCAGGTTCAATGTACAGACCATCATCTATTCCCTTCTTCTTCCACTCCTGAATTTTCTCCCCCTTTTTGGCATTATCTTCTGGAAGTTGATCAATGAAAAGTACTGTTGGAGGAGCAGTGCCAGTGGTTTCCAATAAATGGGCCTTGATTGCCTTAATATCTGCTTGAGTGTTCTTGTACCTAGACTCCATTATGTTTCTCAGCTTTTTGACATGTAGTTCATGTTGCTGATCAGCCATTTCTTTTTGTTATTGGAGAAAAGGTTGGAAGAGGTTCCAGAGCTCATTTGTAGCAGATGCTTGTAGTGGAGCAGGTGCTTGAGGTGGAACAACAGTGGATTGCATCTTTTGTGTTTTCAACACCTGGTGTAGCATATTTTTAAGATCTGCAACAGATGTATCCAACTTTTCAATTCGTTCCGTCAAATCCTGATATTTTAAATCATCACCCAATTTAATGGGATCATCTTATTTCCCACTAACAGTGGTTTTATCAGTGGTTGAGGTAGGGAGTGTACTCCAAACACTAACCACTGATGCCCCTTTTTCTTGGTACTGGGGTCTTCTTCCTTCAACACTTGACAACAGTTTGATGTTGCCAGTGGGAAAAATAAATCCACTGGTGGTTGGCAGAGGTGCTATGTAAGGAATTGCCTCCAAGGAAGTCTTATTAATGTAACCATTGTCCAAATGTAAACCAGTGGGTTCAACATTTGTAGTGGCTGCTTCACTTGGAATACCACCGAGAGTTACTTGTAACTCAAGGGGTGTAACCTCCTCAGGTTGTGTTGGTGGGTTAGCAAGGATTGATACATCAGACCCAGTCATTTGTTGAGGTATATTCTCATTAATAGGTTATTGAGAAGGACTGGTTAGTGCCTGGTTCAAATCAATTGCATCCAACAAAAGTTTAGTGGGTGTGGGAATTGTGGATGTGATGTTTGGTGTAGAAAGAGGATTTGCTCCGAGAATTGAGATGTGGATGATGGAAACAAATGCTTCCAGAGCATCATGATGTGGTGTCCCAATTTGTACAACCTGTTCTTTTTGTGAAGAAGCAGGAGGGGTTTCGGCTATGGGTTGAGATATTTGTACCAACTGCTGTGAGGAAGTAGCAGCAGTGGTTTCTTGTGACTTTTGTGTTGTCACTGGCAGTAGCTCTGGTATCTCATCCTCCAGAGATGCCTTTTTGATGGGTTTGGGGGGGGGGGTGTTTTTCTTTTTGTTGGTTTTTTGGTGATTTTAGGTGTGGGTTTCAAAGTAGTTGTTGTGCCACTTTGATCACCTTGAGCAGTGGGCTCAGCAGCAGATACCTGAGGAGCAGTGGTAGCTGCTAAATTCTGCTCAGGCACCTCTGCTTGTGTTTTGCGAGGTGTTAACATTCTTGTAAAAGTTTCAGCAGTTAAGTTGTGCATTTGAAAATATTCACCTTGGTTTATTGCAGCAATATCATCCTTACTGAATTTCTTTTCAAAATAATAACTTAAAAACCTTGGAAACAGTAAGAATGATTTTGTTTCAACATTGTTAACCAGATTATTAAAGATTTCCCGAGAAAAATTAAAATTTTCTTTTTGAAGAATAGCATATCCCAGATTTTGAATCTTTAATGGAATTTCATTAAAAGAAGTGGTTTTGTTTGAAACACACATTAGGAGGGTATGGAATAAAAACCTTGTTGCAGAAGGAAAGAAACCTTTTTGTAAGGTAGCTTTCTTCATCATTGTGTCTGCATACCCTCTCTCAATGAAGTCAATTTTTAACTCGTTTTTAGGGAAAGAAGTTTTACCTTGCTGATCCTCGAGTTGAAAGACTTCTGATATCGATTGTGGCGTGATTTGAACAGCTTTACCCTTTAAAGAGGAGTTAATGGCTACCACAGTTTCACCTTGTTTGTCAAGGATTGCGTTTTTCCAAAACTCTCGTTGGGTTGCTAAGTAAATTGGTTCATCGGCTGTTAACAAATTTTTGTACTTTGATTTAGCCATTTTGGCGACGATGGAGTCGAAAGCATCTGTGGTGCCGGGTTTTGTGAGAAGACCCAGAAAATTGTGAGATGGTTTAAAAAGCGAGCCAACATTATTCTTATCATCTAGTGATTGTGACGCCATCCTGGTTGTTTTACAGACACTGATTAATCAACTTTAATGGTGATTAAACCTTGCTCTGTTTTTCAACAAAAACGAACAAACTATCGATATCAACGATTTTGAGCTGAACTATTTATGTCAAAATGATTGTTAAATCAAATTTGACTGTCCTAGCTCTGATACCAATTGTTGGATCTGAGTTTGGTTTTGATTGTATTTTTTCGTTTGAATTATAATGAAGATGGATGAGTTGTGCAGCGGAATTAAGATGGAAACAAACTTTGCATTCAATCAAACGAGAGTATTGCTTTGATCAAAACACTTTTCACAAAGAACCGAAAGATTGAATTTAATTTCAACAACCATTACAATGTAATGCTTGATACAAACTCCCCCTCAGCCAGAGCTCAGTGTTTGTTCGTGCAGAGAAGATGATTGTTGCAAAGAGCTAATAGAACAGTACAGAGCACTGTTCTATTTATAGGCACTAGCAAACCACTGAGCATCTAAGCTGACGTCACCATGAAAGTGACATCTAACCTCCTAACAAAATCTAACCTCTGATCTATACAAACACTGCTATACTAACTACTGCTTATTACAATACATTACATAAACACAGAGTAAACAACTGCTGCAACCTTCCACTACTGTGAACCCAACAGCACTTGTCCGGATCAGCAGTGCTTGAACCAAGGCAGTAGATTGAACATCAGAACTTTAGTCTTTCATCAGGTCTTTACTTGAGCAGCAGTTTGACGGTCAGTAGCTTGTACGATCAGTAGATAGGAGGTCAACAGATGTTGGAATCACTTTCAAGGGGAGAGATTTGTATGAAACATCTACTTATTCTGGATCCACTGCTCTGACCCAGTTTTGGCTTTAATTATCTGTTCCTCTGGTAGGGTTCAATCCCAACAAAATCACGCAGTGGATAAGGGAGTCGTAGATACACAGAGCTGTCACTTTCTCAACTCCAGTTTATAAATCACTCGTCAAAGCGTTTTGGAATTCTGCAAGCGTTGTCCAAGTAAATGGAACTAAAGTCATTCAAGGGCAAGTTAATGATCTGAACGTGATTGTCTCACCGAAAATATTGAACACTGTTTTAGAGCTGCAAGGCGATCCGAATGCTCCGTCCTCTATTCCAATCATGTGTACTCGTGGCTGTTTATTACGGATGAAGTGTATTGGCGACATCTTCATCAATCAAATCAACAAGGGAGATCTGCCTATGCGGTACAAGTTTTTATTACACGTGCTTATTCAATGTATCAGCAACAGGCGTGTAGGATATGACATGGCAAGCAATGATCTTGTTGGTCTCATGGTGGCATTGGTGCTGAACAAACCGTTTAGCATCTCAAAGTATATCTTTGCCAACATGAAGGAGAACATGACGAGAACTGGTAGTCGAACATCTGGGAATAAATTCTAGATGTATCCTCGTTTTCTACAGATGATCATGAATGTTCAGCATCCCGGTCTTCCAAAAGCCGACGATGACATCTGACGTGTTTGTCGTGGTACACGCAAATTTAATCCCAATAACAACTGTAGATAGTGGTAACAGAGTATCGAACTCAGGGAGTATGTGGAAAATGTGTTATTTAGAAGATTATCTAATTTGACTAGAATTACACTAATTGCAATAAAAGTAAATTTCAAGAGTTTGTTTGATTGAATTGATTTTTAAAACTAAGATTAACTAATTATATTGCAAAAAAAAAGTTTTGGTTGTAAACAATTAGAGAGGAGTGACCATCCTAAGTTTCCAGTTTGCTTCAACAATTGTGCTATCATTTACTAGAAAGAACTACATAGATATAGTTCGTGTGTAATTACTTATTGTGATAAAAGGGAACGAAGTACTCAGATTCCTAGAACGTGAGGTTGTTACCCGATGACCAATCAACCCTTACCCAATCCTAATTCTACCCATGATATCTCGATTGCCAACGGCACCAAGAACGTATGGTTTCAAACTAGAATATCAAAAGAATCAACAATTTACAAATAAGCAATCACACACCATGATAAACAAGACATAGATAGAGTTTACCATTCTAGAAATATGGAATCAAAACACAATTGTTTCATACAAACCTTCAACCTAGGATGACCATAAAGAACCTAGCCACTCATGGCTTGGACAAGCATCATGATAATAGTTTCAATGTTCAAGGGAATCAAAAACATAAAAACAAAGATTAACCAAGTGTTCTTCTCTAAAAAGTCCCCCCAAAAGTTGCCCCCTTTCGAGTCCCCAACAGGTATTGTGTCAAGAGAGGAGTGTGTAACCGACTGACAAGTCAAAAGACCTCTTCAAAACTCCATAAAATTCCATAAAAAATAGCATTAAATGCACAAGTTACATCTCCTCTTTGCTGCCAACAAAAGAAGTCTGCCGCCCACACCTTTTGTATGCGTGCAAGACTCCCCAAGCCCAATGTTGTATCTCGGTCCAATCCAAAAAATCCACAAAGTCTCCTACGTGATGATGTGTTTTCGATTTTATGATGTGCCCCAATAATAAAATTCCTCCTATGTTCACGTGTATATGTTGGCTGCCAAAAGTTGATTTTGTGTTTTATGTGGCCAAGATCCACGTGACTTGCTAGAAGCCATCATGATGTTGTTTTGTTTTTTTTAATTAATAAGTGTCCCACTAATATCAATCTTGATGCCAAACAAACATGCGCTGACTTCCTTCCAACCGTGGCCTACGGTTTAAGAACCGTAGGTTACGGTTCATACATTCTATTGTAATCAGACCCTTCTACCCGTAGGTTACGCTCCCATTCCGTAAGTTACGTTTTGTCCCGCACTCAAACCATATGTTCCATTTTAACCGAATTAAGCGATTTACCTGTAAAACACACGAACACTCGTAGTTATCACATTCACGATACATAACCGTGTAAAATATGGGATATGCACGTATTTAGCTCATTTAAAGGTTGTCCTACGGACCACCCGTCAACATCCTAAAGAGAGAATCTATGATTGAAAATTCTTTGAGGATATTCAAGGGGCTTGCAGTCAAGAGATACACAGAAAGCAAGCCACCTAGGAAGTTAATCGGTGCTCTTAGAAAACCCGACTACGTCACTCCAGCTGATGACAAATGGCGACATTATGATAGCCAATCTGATGATGAAGGGCCGGAGTTAAAGAAGAATATGGAAGAAAAGTTTGGTCGACAAGATTCTGATACGTCTGACAGTGATAGTGATGGTGATGACGAAGGTGGTGATGGTGGTGATGCAGGTGCTGGTGCCGTTGGTGCATCTGGTGCTGGTGCATCGTCTGCTGGTGCAGCTGGTGGTACATCAGCTGGTAATAATGAGGAGGATACGGAATCGGATGACAATCCTCCTGAGCCTGGTTACGAAGTTTACTTTTATGAACGCGGTGTGAAAAAGGATCAGGAGAATTAGACAAGAAGATGACCCTGAATACGTTCCTTCGGATACCGAAGCGGAACGTTTAAAGAAAAAGGAAACGACGGTCAAATGAAAGAAAAGGGCATGAAAGAACATTGGTTCTTTGTCTGTGCAACCATCTGTTCCTCAACAAGAACCTACACAAGAAGCGGAAATGGATCCAAACCTTGGATTCACGGCCGCTGAAGCTGCTGATATGGTGCATCTCCTCCAAGATCCTCTAAACCAGCTCCTGTAGTGAGTTCAACTCCTGAAACTCGTACAGTGACCCCTCAAGAACCTGCTCCTTCCAAAGCATCAGCCATTCGTGCAACGACTTCGCAGCCAGCCGCAAAGCGTAGACAGACTATATTTTCTCGGATGCAGCCAGATGAAAAGGTAGACTTCCTATTCTCTCAACTACAAGCTGCTGTAGGTCAAATCAATCGACAAACGGACGTGATCAAAGCTACAAGAGCCGACATGATCAAACAACAGTTGGAGATAAACACACTGAATTCCACTGTTGGGCGTCAACAAGCAGAAATCACTCGCCAGCAAGCTGAAATAGAGCAATTGAAGGCAGAAAATGCTAATTTGAAAGCTGCAGACCAAGTAAGAGAGCGACAGTTGCAACAGATGCGAGCGGCGGATAATACTCGAGGTATTGTGTAACATCCCAAAAACGGGTTTGGTAAGCAAACCACGTTAATAGTAAAGACGGGTAAAATACCGTTAGTGGTAAAAATTAACCTGATAAATATTAGGAATTTAAATAAATAAACTTAATATTAACTGGAAAGAGGATAAATACTTTGAGAAGACAAAGTTTATAAAAAGGGACCCGAGTTAACGGGACATAAAATAAACGGGTTAAAACTCCCGGAACTAACTAAGTTAACTAGGAATAATCAACCTAGTTAATTAAAAGTCTCATAATGGTATGTGAGTGGGTTAAAAACACCTAGAGTAAGAACCTGACAATAATTGAGGGGCCAAAGGTGTTAAAAAAAATCAAACTAGTTTTTAATTAAAAAAAATAATAATATCACACACAGGTGTGGGGATCAATCAGAACCAAGGGGGGGCGACCTGGGGTTTCTCCACAAACCCTAATTCTCATAAAATCCTCCAAATTGAAGCTCAAATCAAGCCCGAATTGTCTGCATGATTAAAAATTCATGATCACCTAGTCGTGGGGCTCTAAAGGTATGTAAAATTTTGTAATTTGGAGATGTTTTGATTTCTTGATGAACATATGAAGTCGAAATTGGAGCTTGAATGTTAGATGTTTGAGTGAAACTATGATAAATACATGATTAGGAATGAAACCTAATCAATAATTTGATGTATCGATGTACATATACATGAAATTGAGAATCACCCACATATGTGTTAGATGGGTTTTGTAGAGAGATTAAGAATACTAGAACCTTGATCATGAAACGGGTGTTATTAATTTTATTGAAACGAATCTAGGTGTTGTTATGCATGCTAGATGTAAGGAACTTGAAAATAATGTTAATCTTGGCTAAGTAGTTAGTCATGAGCTTGATTTATAGTAGTAAAAAAATTCCATGCCCATAAAGTGTTCGATGTAATGCCTAAGTGAAATTGGGTACCTACTAGTTCGTAGATAGAACTTGATTAGAATAGGTATTTGGATGAATGCCTAATAACATGATGAAACGGGTTTCATCTATAGATGAACACCCGTAGATTTTGCGTAAAGAAAGAATAATGTAACGTTAACAATTGAGAGCTAAGATAACTTAGTATTAAAAATAGCATGAACTCGGATTAAATATTAGTTCAATTGGTGGCCTAGGAATAGAGCCATCGAGAAAAGGGCGGAACGCCAACATAAGTTTGTCAAACTTAGATTCTCAATTTCATATGCTATAAGGCGGCTTGACTCTTAAAAGTCAAACCGACCTATAATAGAGTTCGGTAAGAAAAGTAGTATAAAGTGTCATAATGCGTAAAGGTTATGATCTAGAACGACTAACCTAATCACCTTGTGAATACTATATGATAGTTTTGTTGGACTCTGTATGCCCAAGACACATATTAAATTGATGTGGCTAGTACGTTATGATCCAAGTCGAGTCATACCCAATAACAAGCTAGACAAACACTTACAATATTTATTTATGATATGATCAAAAACAATAAATATTAACACTTACAATATTTAGAGATTGGTTTTCTAAATAATTGCACTTGACAAACTAATAAATTATATGGATAATTTATTTTGAGAGAGTATTTTATTTTGTTATTTAATAGGTTAAATAACATAATAAAAAAATAGCATAAGTCTTATAACATAAGATGTTATACTTTATAAAAGTTATAAAATATATATGTAAGACTTATATTATTTTATAAAAGAAAATTGATTTTTTTTTTTATAAATAAAGACTAGGCCGCCACCCCCCCCCCCCCATGGGGTCTTCCCAAAATTGTTGGTCCAATCACACCACATGCGTGTCTTACAAGTTAGATGGGTTGTGATTGGGTGTTCTTCCCAAGCAATTTTGGCCAATTAGTTTACATGCAATTGCATGAACCTTGATTGGGGAAGAATGATGGTCCAATGACATTTCATGCAAATGTTATAACTAGAGGCCTTTTGATTGGGCAAGATGGGTGGAAAGATTCTTTCTACATCTATAAATACCAAGATGTCAAATACAAGAAGGAGCAACACTTGAATGAACTTGAAAGACTTAGAGAACTCTCTCTAAAAATCGGCCAAGATAAGAGCCAAATGAGGAGATAATTTCAAGTAAAGAACTTGTTATAATATCTCTAATTTTCGGCCATGGTGTGGTTGATCAAGAAGGGACTTTCAAGTTGATAAATCAAGTGCAAGAACTCCATAACTTCCCTTGATAATTTTCGGCCAAGAGTTGGTTCCAAGAGGGATTTTTCTAGTGAGTTCATAAGTGTAGAAATCCTAGCTAAACATAAGGTGTTTGTTGGAAGGCTTGGGGTATACAAGCTTGAGGTCTTCTACACTTGAAGGCAACCATTCAAGAAGCATCATCATCTTCATGTCCTTTACTCCTTGGAAGGTAGTATTCTAAACACTCTATGGTTGTGTTTTATTTTGATAGCATGCATGTTCGTATATGGATCCGGGTTTGGGTTTTACATATAAAATGAGTTTTATATCTAGTAAGTAACATGTTTTAAATAATAATTTTCCGCTGCGTTTTTATTTTATATGGATAAAATGCTTTGATAAACATGACAAAAACCCAACAGTTGTATCAGAGCCGCTTATATGAATGCATGCTTCATAGGATATGAAATTTTCGGGTTTCGGGTTTGGTTAAAACCCTATGGCCGAAATTTTCACTATGGTTATCCCTTTTGTTTTTCAAGATTATATTCTTACATGCATAAATGAATCTTGAAAAATTATTTCATTCGGATGATTATTTTGTTTGGACAAAAACCCACATTTTTCGGTTTTTCATTCTTGACCGAAAATTGTAGGTTGTAAAAGGGAACCATTTTGCTTCTTGAATTTTATATATTTGGATAAATATATTTTTGGTGTTCATAACCTAGCCATGACCTTGTGTTGAAAGATTGTGTTGTGATTTATTTTATTAATTATTCAATGGGTTGTAATAATTATTATTTTTTGGTTCTTCCATTTGTAAAGTTATGTAATTTATTTATTTTCATTTGGTATGTAAAATAAATAGATTAGGTGCATTTTATTTTACTAAGAAAAATGTATTAGGATATATTTTGTAAAAGAAGATGCACACAAAAATGCGGTTTTGGTTTTGGCTAATTTCGGGCCAAAAGGACTTCATAGTTCTTAACGGGATTTTAGCCCGATAACCAAACCACATTTTTGAAGTCCAAAGGAGTTTGGAGCTTAATTAAAGGACGTTATGGAAGCTCAAAGAAAGTGAAGAAATCACAACACAAAAGGAAGACTTGAAGCATTTGGATGCGGGATCAAGTGGGAGTTCAACGACACATCGCTTGTGTCAATTTTCACCCTTTAGGAAGGACCTTTTGGCACACTTGTTTCAGCTAACAAGTGTGGTCAAAATAGTTGGCTATGGTTATACACCTAATGATATGTGTGTTGTGCTTGTGTGGTTGTTTATTTTGTTGTTTGATGATATTTGGATATGCATGCTTAACAAACTAATAATCAACAACAAGCTTAAAATTGGTTCTTTAAAAGATCATTAAAATTGGTTAATAAAAGGTTATTAAAAATTAATGATTTTATAATAAAATGGGTTTTATTAAAAAGAACCTTGAAATTTTATTTTCACTAAAGTACCAAGGATTTGAATGCATGCAAATGTATGGTACATAAAGTTTTCTAAACTAGAATTTTGAAAACTCAAAAATCCCTTTTATAAAACAAGTCAAACACCATCCTTTTATACAACACTCGAATCACTTGGGAACTCTTTTGTGGGATAAAGGTCACCTAACCACATTTGAGGGAACTTGTCTATTCGAGGTGGGTTTACCATGTTTGTGGGATAAAGGTCACCTAACCACTTATGTGTATAAACTCACACATGTGTGTAAGTTGGACGACTTGATTTGGAAACCATGAACTTAGGGTCACCGAAGCATGGGGAACAAAGGTGTTGATGGGATTAAACATGCCAACTGAACATAAAGATGTTTAACCGATCCCATATGGCTAGAAGTTGCAAAGAGTTGCAATTGTCAAACATTGACTACCTTGTTAATTTAAATAGAGGGATAAAGGTCACCTAACCAATATTTAAATGTAACGTTGGATTCTAGATTTTAATTATTAATTGTTTATGAGACACAAAAGGGTATTAATGATTAAAATATTATAATATCGAAAATACTAAAATTGAACCTTGTTAAATTTTGTAGATGGCCGCTAACAATATTACCCAAACCGTCCGTAACCTATCACTAAAAACAATCCTTGACAAGGATCGTCTCAATCATAACACTTCATGGATTAATATCGAAACTTAAGAATCGTTCTCAAGTAAAAGATATCCTATGTGTTGAACGATCCTAATCCCGATGAACATCTTATGGATGCCTATAACGATTGAATAAGTATATCAAGGATGCTATGCAGCCTCTTGCCTCATGTTAGGAATTATGATTCCCGAGATTCAAAAGGTTTTGAACATCATGAGCATACGACATGATTACCCAATTGTAGGAAATGTTCCTAAGGGTAGAACGCTTCGAAACGGTTCGAGTGCTTCATGTATATCGAATGGAGGAAACCCAATCGGACTCATCTTATGTTTTTAAGATGAAAAGCCACATTGATCACCTCGAAAGGCTCGATATGGATAAAAGGGTTTTATCCATTCTAACGATCAATGAGGGTGGGAACTAGAAAGGGCATCGCCCCGACACTAAAGCAAATGTTGAAAATGGAAACGGGTAATTCAAAGGGAAGTAATTAGAAAGACTAAAGAGAAACCACTGAAACCAAAAGAGAAGAAGACAAAGGTTGCCATAAACGATCCATGCTTTGAGTGTGGAGAGATAGGGCATTTAAATAGGAATTGTCCAACCTATCTCAAAGAGTTGAAAAACAAGAGGGATGCTAGGCAAACCTCAGGTACAATCTTAATGATACATATTGACCTTAATGATATATCTTCTAACACATGGGTATTAGATACCGGAGGTGGAACTCATGTTTGCAATTCGTTGCAAAAGGTTCAAAAGAAATAAACATTACAAGAAAGGAGACTATGTTTTGAAACTTCCAAATGGTTTGGAAATTGTTTTAAAATATCTTGAATGCTCCTAGTTTGACTAAGAACATTATTCAAGTTTCCCTTGTAAGACAATATGGTTTTGACTTAAAGTTTGCAAACATTGACATTTATATCGATGAATGACATGTTTTACTTTAAACCTATGCCTTCAAATGGTATTTATGAATTGGTTCATAGTAATACATCATTTGATAGTTTAATGTACCAAGCAATCACCAACAAACTCAAAATGGATTTGAGTGAGACCTATCTTTGGCATTAGCGCCTTGGTCATATAAACAGAATCGCATACAAACACTTCAAAAGAATGGTCTGTTGGAAACAAATGAAATTGGTTTATTTGATATATGCGAATCATGTTTAAAAGGTAAAATGACTAAGAAACCCTTAAGTGGGAAAGGGCAAAAGATTTATTAGGTATCATACATTTGGATGTATGTGATCCTTTTAAGCCAATGACTAGGAATGGTGAAAGATACTTCATTACTTTTACCGACAACTATAGTAGTTATGGTTATGTGTACTTGACACAAAGAAGAAGTTTTGAAACATTCAGAATCTTCAAAAGGTGAAGTACAAAATCAACTCTTTTAAAGTTCTTCGTTTCGATAGAGGAGGAGTCAAACTCTATTAGATATGGTTTGATCTATGATGGCTAGGAGCGCATTATCTCTATCACTTTGGGGTTACGCTTTGCTCTCCGCGTCCCGAATAGCCTAAGCCAAGAAAGTGGATAAGACAACCTTTTGAAATATGACATGGAAGGGCTCCATCATTATCATATTTAAATGTATGGGTTGTGAAGCTTATGTGAAGCAATACACCCCAAACAAATTAGAAGTACGATCCACTAAGTGTATCTTTATAGAATATCCTAAAGATGGTATAGCATATTTCTATGATCCAACAGAGCAAAAGGTATTTGTTGCTTTAAAATCTAAGTTCCTTGTGAAAGAAGTTAGTAGAACAGTGGAACTTGATAAGGATCAAGAACCACAAGCCAATACACGTTTGGTTAAAACTAGCACTCAACAAAAGGTTGTTGAAAATGATCAAGTGGTTAATCAATACACACAAAGCGTTCACAGATCTGGTAGAATTAATAGTCCACCTGAAAATATGGATTTTCATGGATGGATGCTACGTGGTAGATTAAGGTGAATCAACCACATACCATGATGCAATGTCAAAATCCGATTATGACAAGTGGCTTGAATCCATGAACGTAGAGATGCAATCCATGTATGACAACCAAGTATGGAAATTGGTTGTGTCATCTCTTAACTCCAAAGTAGTTGGAAGTAAGTGGGTTTTCAGGAAGAAAACCATAATGCATGGTAACTTGGATACTTGTAAAGCGAGACTTATAGCAAAAGGTTTCAATCAAACTCAAGGGGTTGATTATAATGAGACCTTCTCGCCTATAGCGATGCTAAAGTCAATAAGGATATTATTTGCCATACCTGCATATTATGAATATGAGATTTGGCAAATGGATGTCAAAACGGCTTTCCAAAACATCCTGACAAAGTATGCAAGTTAAAGAAATCAATCTATGGATTGAAACAAGCATCTAGAAGATGAAATCACCGTTTTGATGAAGAGATTAGGGTATATGGATTCATCAAGAACGTTGATAAAGCTTGTGTTTTAAGAAGGCTAGTGGGAGCATCATCACTTTCTTAATATTGTATGTCGATGACATTCTACTATTTGGAAATGACATTCCAACCATGGTAGGTGTAAAAACCTAGCTTGGAAGTTATTTTTCCATTAAGGATCTTGGAGAAGTCGCCTATATTTTGGGAATAAAGATCTATAGGGATAGATCAAGGCGCTTGATAGGTTTAAATCAAAGTGCATACATTGACAAAGTCTTGAAAAGGTTCAAGATAAAGAACTCTATGAAAGGTTTGGTACCTATTCAAGAGAGGACAATATTGAGTACGTCTCAATGTCCAAGCTCAAAGGATGAGCAGGAAAGAATGAAACGAATCCCATATGTGTCAGCTATAGGGTTCATTATGTACGTAATGATATGCACTAGACCGGACAAGTTATACGCTTTAAGCATAACGAGAAGGTACCAGCGAGTAACGGTCATTGGGTGACTGTTAAAAATATATTGAAATACCTTAGAAGGACTAAGGATATATTTCTAATATATGGATCTGGGGAAGAAGAACTCGTTGTAAAAGGTTACAGGGATGCAAGTTTCGGAATTCGTTGTAAAGGGTTACATGGATGCGAGTTTCCAAACTGATCGAGATGGCTCTCGATCACAATCAGGGTAGCATTGTCCACTACAGAATCAGAATACATCGCCGCTTCATTGATTGAGATAATTCATATGGATCTGCCACTTGAATTATTGTCGATCTAGGGGTAGTCCCTACCATTCAGAACCCCTAAAGATCTTTGTGATAACGATGGTGCGATTGCTTAAATCAAGGAACCTCGTGTACATCGAAAGACTAGGCACATTGAGCGGAGTTTCAACTACATAAGGGATGAAGTTAAAAAAAGGAAAAGATATGTATTCGCGAAGTTCACACTGATCAAAATATTGCGGATCCACTCACGAAGCTCCTTGAACGGGCAAAGCATGAAAGGGTCATACTTGTGCCTTAGGACTTCGATATTCTAGTGATTGGATTTGATCTATTTTGTATTTGGATATTGGAACAATTGTTATTATAACTCTTTATGGTATGTTGAGTTATGTTCCATTTTAGCATGTTTAAATCTGTGAATAAGTTACTTATTCTAAATGTCCGTAGTCGATCATACTTGTGGGAACAAATATGAATGTAAGACTATTATGAATTTGGATTGGTGGATATTCATTAGATATGGATATAGAGCAAAGTGTTGCTGCCAAGGTTCATAGATATTTGTGGGATACAAATATTGGACTGACTCCCTCTCAAATATTACTGCATGGAATCATTTGTGATTGATCATAAGTAAATTTGAGTAAAGGAGAATATCATAGTATCCTCAGACCTGAGATACATACTGGGTCTTGATATTCACTAAATATTGTACCTTGACTTTTTCCTTCGCTGTTAGTAATATGACAGTACATAAGGCTAAGCTCAGGTGTGGTACAAGGTGATTGTGAGAGACGTATGTAGTCAAGATGGGATTTGTTCCTCTTATTCGTTGAGAGTAAGATGTCTAAGGCCTGCTAAAGTTAAATCAACAGAGAGTGATCACTCTATGTCTCTGGATTTAACATGACATCTGTAATGAAAGGATAAATGATAGATTCACCTAAATCATGTTCAAGTAAGGGACTTGAAAGGGATGATGTTATTGAATGGCAAATATAGTCATACGTATTGGGGGTAGTAAACCGTAGTTAGGCGTCATTTACTACTTACATCAATCTTCTATGTATCTTGTGCAAGTGGGAGATTGTTGGACTCTGTATGCCCAAGACACATATTAAATTGATGTGGCTAGTACGTTATGATCCAAGTCGAGTCATACCCAATAACAAGCTAGACAAACACTTACAATATTTATTTATGATATGATAAAAAAAAAATATTAACACTTACAATATTTAGAGATTGGTTTTCTAAATAATTGCACTTGACAAACTAATAAATTATATGGATAATTTATTTTGAGAGAGTATTTTATTTTGTTATTTAATGGGTTAAATAACATAATAAAAAAATAGCATAAGTCTTATAACATAAGATGTTATATTTTATAAAAGTTATAAAATACATATGTAAGACTTATATTATTTTATAAAAGAAAATTGAATTTTGTTTTATAAATAAAGACTAGGCCGCCACCCCCCCCCCCCCCATGGGGTCTTCCCAAAATTGTTGGTCCAATCACACCACATGCATGTCTTACAAGTTAGATGGGTTGTGATTGGGTGTTCTTCCGAAGCAATTTTGGCCAATTAGTTTACATGCAATTGCATGAACCTTGATTGGGGAAGAATGATGGTCTAATGACATTTCATGCAAATGTCATAACTAGAGGCCTTTTGATTGGGCAAGATGGGTGGCAAGATTCTCTCTACATCTATAAATACCAAGATGTCAAATACAAGAAGGAGCAACACTTGAATGAACTTGAAAGACTTAGAGAACTCTCTCTAAAAATCGGCCAAGATAAGAGCCAAATGAGGAGATAATTTCAAGTAAAGAACTTGTAATACTATCTCTAATTTTCGGCCATGGTGTGGTTGATCAAGAAGGGACTTTCAAGTTGATAAATCAAGTGCAAGAACTCCATAACTTCCCTTGATAATTTTCGGCCAATAGTTGGTTCCAAGAGGGATTTTTCTAGTGAGTTCATAAGTGTAGAAATCCTAGCTAAACATAAGGTGTTTGTTGGAAGGCTTGGGGTATACAAGCTTGAGGTCTTCTACACTTGAAGGCAACCATTCACGAAGCATCATCATCTTCATGTCCTTTACTCCTTGGAAGGTAGTATTCTAAACACTCTATGGTTGTGTTTTATTTTGATAGCATGCATGTTCGTATATGGATCCGGGTTTGGGTTTTACATATAAAATGAGTTTTATATCTAGTAAGTAACATGATTTAAATAATAATTTTCCGCTGCGTTTTTATTTTATATGGATAAAATGCTTTGATAAACATGACAAAAACCCAACAAGTTTGACTCTTGACAAGCTAGATGGAGGCTTGGGAGGAAGCGGGTCAAACGGAGCAAGTACAAAGAGAAAACGTTGCTTGGATGCGAGGTAAGTTAAGCTTACACCCCTTTTTAAATTGCAATACACTTACTTGCCAGTATTGAATATAAATTATGTTAAATAATTGAACTTCGAAGTTCCGGCACAATATAATGCAAGCCGGAACAAGTGCGAATGGTAAGAAACCATGAATTATGATAAAAAGGGTAAAAACGGAAAACTAGTAGGATGATGACAAATAAATAAGGAATTTGAAATATTTCGTTATGGTGTAAACCAGAAGGGGTAAAAAGAATGAGATGGTAACTAGATATTATTTCATAATGGAAAATGGTCGTTCGGACTAACGGGTCAAATGACATTGGTAAAATCATTTCACAAGAATAACTGACGACTACTTGTTGAGTCTTTGTGATCACAGGAAATGAATCGTGTTTGCAATGCTTTAACTAGAAAATTTAAAGCAAAAAGTATGTATACGGGTCGATGCTATGACCCGAGCCAGGTACGCATATGTGGACTTATAGTTAAAAGTGCAAAGAAGATCAAATATCTAGCCGAAATCCTTCATTGCAAAAATGAAGGATTAAATGTGACCAAAGAGCCCTTAATAGGTAAACAGTGTAAACGACCCTTAGAGGTTGTTTAGAAACTTATATTATGAGTTTGTAACCCTTAGATGTGTATAAAAGTTCTAGGCAAAAACATTTGTGGGTCGAACGCCTAGAAATAGTCAATTGCGAAAAAGGACTAGCCGAAGGGTAAAATTTTGGGATTTTGGGTTCCTTATGTTGAATCCACCGTAGAAATAGTTTGGGTGGAAGAAAAGTAGTTAATTAGCAAGAAGAGAAGAGGCGCGAAAAGAAAATAGCGAGTTTGAATGCTCAAATGCATGAAAACTTCTAAACGGGTCAAAATAAAGTAGGTGGAAAAATGTTGGCTTAAGTGTAATAAAGAAAAACGTAAACCGGGTAACGGGAGCGTAAACTATATGAATAATGGATCCGGGTAATGGATGATAGCTTAGACATGTTAAGAAACGAACCCCAAGCAATTAAAATGAGTTTGGATAGGTTTGGATGCAAATTTGATGAAAAATAAACGTGCAGAGTTGACACGGGCGGGTGAACTTTTGACACGGCCGGGTGAAGGGGCTGTGTAAAATATATGTTAAGCTGACACGGCCGGGTGATCTTTTGACACGGCCGGGTGAAGGGGCTGAAAACAAAATATATAATTTCTTGTATTTAATTATTTTGTTCAAATGCCTTGATTTCTAATCTTTTAAATGAAATTGTATGATAGGTAAAGATGCTCTTTAGACCCCGGAGGATGATCAAGCCATGTCAAGAACCGAACACACCGAACAAAGCTTCTGCATTTTGTCATATTTGTTTTAGTGACATTTAAACACTTGAAATTATGTTTTGAAAGGTTATCTAGCATGATGTAGGCTTGAATGTTATGATCAACTATGATCTTAAAACCATGAAGTTTTTGTAAACTCGAAAAATTTTGTACTAAATGCAAGATAAATGTCATAAATCCTGTTATTTTAAGTTGGGTCTTACAAGTTGGTAATCAGAGCTCAAGGTTGTTGACAAATGTGTTCGGTTCGAGGCTTGATCGCAAATCCGGTAAGTACATGTATATCCATGGTTTAGCATGATTAAAGTGTTGAGAACAACACATATTGTTATCGTGTAATACACGTTACACCAATAAAAACGATATAGAATAGATATAGTCAATGAAATTACACGCGTTGATGCGTATAGTAGAAAAGCCTTGTATTATAATACGGGCATCCTTTAATGTTGAAATTACTAATTGTTGTATATGTTTTGGTTGAAGGACACTCGCATATGAGGATAGCGAGAGTTTAACAAATCGCAGATTTGACAGAGGAACGGTCCAAAGAGTATGCTCATCAAGGACCTAAATCGCGTAACGGTCGCGAACAAGGCTAATGGCAAGAGAAGCCCGTTAGGGCAAGCATTACCAGGTGCACATTTTAAATTTAATTGCACAAATAGTAATATGCAAGAAATACGTAGAAATTGAAAGTTGCATATGTAGATTAAAAACTTGGAAAAACCCGAATAGAAAATGTATTCGGGATATTGTTTCCAAGAGAAACAAATAGAGGCATTACTTACATAGGGCGTGATGTGAAAACTATAAAAAGGTCATGCGTGTCATGTGTTAATCACTTACTCTGGCCAAGTAAGTAGTGGTATATGATACCATGAACTTCTTATGGCGGACACATTTACATCCGATGTAGTAAGGACGGGGTGAATGGGACAAATTAAAAAGTACCCAAATGAAACAAATGAACAAAATAGTTGATAATAATGTAAATACACAGCCGGGTGACGGAAACGTATTACATTAGGATAATGAGCCCGAGAGAAGGGACAAGGATTAATGTAAATGATGATATAAATGAATGATCAAAAATAAAATTTACGAAAATAAGTCATCTTGGACGAAAGGGCCATGGTGAACAAAATGGGCAAGTAAACCCAAAGTATAGATGATCCGCTGGGTCATAAAAACAAAGGTGTTGCCCACACGAAAAGGATAATCAAGGTTGTTAACTTTAGTCGTAGTAAAGAAAGGATAACGATGATAATCGTCACTCATAATAATAAGGCCGCCAATGGTGGTCATGTAAAGAATAAAAGACATGGTCAAATAAAAGCGACGGATTTCGCTAAGATGACCAAGTAAATTGAAATGAAGTCTTAATGCATACCGGAAGGGGTGCAATGATAACGATTTCGGTAAAACACCCGGTTGATGGGTAAGGAATTAAACGCATGCGTAGACTGAGAAACAGGAACGCGTATGGAAAGTCAAAAAGACTCGGGTTTTGGGTCATGACTAAAGGACGATAAGATACTGCAAATAGAAATTTTGATAAATTACGTTCAACTATTTCAAAGCTGAACGGGTCGAACAAAGACTGAAGTTTGACATTCATAAGTGATGAATTTTCACACGAACAAGTCAAACAAATTTAATAAAGGATGACACTTGCTAAAGTAAGTAAGCGCGAATCGAATAAATAAAAGTGTGAAATATTAATAAACCTATGTAAAGGAGTTATAGGCGTTAAAAACATTAAAATAAAAGAACCTGGGTAATGGGACGTAAAGAAGTATAGGTAAGAACCGGGTAACGGTAAGTGTAGGGCAAACCGACGTGTAATTGACGTTAGAAGTCAAGAAGTCGGAAAGATAATTCGAAAGAAAACAATGTAGCCTTAGACTACGGTCAAGGTCAAACGAAATCTAAAAAGTAAAGGTGAATAATTCTAAACATAAAAAGGGGTGCCTTAACGCCATGTGCGTATATAAACGTATACACATTTGAATAAAGACCCGAATAAAAGATGATCTACGGGATCATCA
Source organism: Helianthus tuberosus (assembly GCA_030545235.1). Classification (NCBI taxonomy): domain Eukaryota; kingdom Viridiplantae; phylum Streptophyta; class Magnoliopsida; order Asterales; family Asteraceae; genus Helianthus; species Helianthus tuberosus. The sequence continues at coordinate 18,727,083 of CM060400.1, forward strand.
TAACCTACGGAATATTAATTAGTGTAACGGTCTACGGGGCCAAAATGACCCACGGGTCATGAATTGAAGCAAAGGGATCATAAGGGCCTCGCCTTAAAGAGGTAAAAGCTTAAGGAAATAGCCTACGAGGTTAAGTGAAGGAACCTACGGGTCAATAGTGTAAGGTGAGGGAACTTGTTACGATTCCCCGCGTAAAACGAGAACGGAAAACAATAAATTATGGGTTGTCAATTTCCTTGATGTGAGTAATTAACATAGTTAAAGAGAAAAACGTTAAACTAAAATTTCAGTTTTAGTAAGAAATAACGTTTTAACAAATATGAATACTATAAGGCGAATTCGGAAATAACAAATATCAAAGAGTATGGGTTTTAACATCGATAAGTGTAAGACGATACATTCGAAAAGAAGAAGTATGATAAAGAAACGTTGAATTAAACTTAAACATGACGTGACACGCTCAAGGACAAGAAAAGAAATATAGAAAATGATCACGTTGTAACGTGAGTTACAGGGTATGAAGTGACGGCGACTAATTAGTCTAGCCGGTAAAACTATTCAAAGTTAAGAAAGCGTCATAACAAATAAAGGCGCTTGTTAATATAACACAAGCGCGAGATAGACCTGTTAAAAGACTAACGAGACTAAGTGGTTTAGTGACAACTCAGTAAATAAAGATAAAGGGTTATAAGCTGTAAGTAACGGCCCGCGAGGCCTTACACATGAAAGACGTACGCGTCAGTATACATGAAAACTTTTGACCAAAGGAAACGGGAGCCTTGAAAACGAAACTAGGTTCGTTTGAGTAAACCAATGAACTAGGTAAATAAGGTTTCGGGGACGAAACCTCTTTAAGGGGGGTAGACTTGTAACATCCCAAAAACGGGTTTGGTAAGCAAACCACGTTAATAGTAAAGACGGGTAAAATACCGTTTGTGGTAAAAATTAACCCGATAAATATTAGGAATTTAAATAAATAAACTTAATATTAACTGGAAAGAGGATAAATACTTTGAGAAGACAAAGTTTATAAAAAGGGACCCGAGTTAACGGGACAAAAAATAAACGGGTTACAACTCCCGGAACTAAATAAGTTAACTAGGAATAATCAACCTAGTTAATTAAAAGTCTCATAATGGTATGTGAGTGGGTTAAAAACACCTAGAGTAAGAACCTGACAATAATTGAGGGGCCAAAGGTGTTAAAAAAAGCAAACTAGTTTTTAATTAAAAAAAATAATAATACCACACACAGGTGTGGGGATCGAACAGAACCAAGGGGGGCGAACCTGGGGTTTCTCCACAAACCCTAATTCTCATAAAATCCTCCAAATTGAAGCTCAAATCAAGCCCGAATCGTCTGCATGATTACAAATTCGTGATCACCTAGTCGTGGGGATCTAAAGGTATGTAAAATTTTGTAATTTGGAGATGTTTTGATTTCTTGATGAACATATGAAGTCGAAATTGGAGCTTGAATGTTAGATGTTTGAGTGAAACTATGATAAATACATGATTAGGAATTAAACCTAATCAATAATTTGATGTATTGATGTACATATACATGAAATTGAGAATCACCCACATATGTGTTAGATGGGTTTTGTAGAGAGATTAAGAATACTAGAATCTTGATCATGAAACGGGTGTTATTAATTTTATTGAAACGAATCTAGGTGTTGTTATGCATGCTAGATGTAAGGAACTTGAAAATAATGTTAATCTTGGCTAAGTAGTTAGCATGAGCTTGATTGATAGTAGTAAAAAAAAATTTCATGCCCATAAAGTGTTCGATGTAATGCCTAAGTGAAATTGGGTACCTACTAGTTCGTAGATAGAACTTGATTAGAATAGGTATTTGGATGAATGCCTAATAACATGATGAAACGGGTTTCATCTATAGATGAACACCCGTAGATTTTGCGTAAAGAAAGAATAATGTAACGTTAACAATTGAGAGCTAAGATAACTTAGTATTAAAAATAGCATGAACTCGGATTAAATATTAGTTCAATTGGTGGCCTAAGAATAGAGCCATCGAGTAAAGGGCGGAACGCTAACATAAGTTTGTCAAACTTAGATTCTCAATTTCATATGCTATAAGGCGGCTTGACTCTTAAAAGTCAAACCGACCTATAATAGAGTTCGGTAAGAAAAGTAGTATAAAGTGTCATAAGGCGTAAAGGTTATGATCTAGAACGACTAACCTAACCACCTTGTGAATACTATATGATAGTTTGACTCTTGACAAGCTAGATGGAGGCTTGGGAGGAAGCGGGTCAAACGGAGCAAGTACGAAGAGAAAACGTTGCTTGGATGCGAGGTAAGTTAAGCTTACACCCCTTTTAAATTGCAATACACTTACTTGCCAGTATTGAATATAAATTATGTTAAATAATTGAACTTCGAAGTTCCGGCACAATATAATGCAAGCCGGAACAAGTGTGAATGGTAAGAAACCATGAATTATGATAAAAAGGGTAAAAACGGTAAACTAGTAGGATGATGACAAATAAATAAGGAATTTGAAATATTTCGTTATGGTGTAAACCGGAAGGGGTAAAAAGTACGAGATGGTAACTAGATATTATTTCATAATGGAAAATGGTCGTTCGGACTAACGGGTCAAATGACATTGGTAAAATCATTTGACAAGAATAACTGACAACTACTTGTTGAGTCTTTGTGATCACAGGAAATGAATCGTGTTTGCAATGCTTTAACTAGAAAATTTAAAGCAAAAAGAATGTATACGGGTCGATGCTATGACCCGAGCCAGGTACGCATATGTGGACTTATAGTTAAAAGTGCAAAGAAGGTCAAATATCTAGCCGAAATCCTTCATCGCAAAAATGAAGGATTAAATGTGACCAAAGAGCCCTAAATAGGTAAACAGTGTAAACGACCCTCAGTGGTTGTTTAGAAACTTATATTATGAGTTTGTAACCCTTAGATGTGTATAAAAGTTCTAGGCAAAAACATTTGTGGGTCGAACGCCTAGAAATAGTCAATTGCGAAAAAGGACTAGCCGAAGGGTAAAATTTTGGGATTTTGGGTTCCTTATGTTGAATCCACCATAGAAATAGTTTGGGTGGAAGAAAAGTAGTTAATTAGCAAGAAGAGAGGAGGCGCGAAAAGAAAATAGCGAGTTTGAATGCTCAAATGCATGAAAACTTCTAAACGGGTCAAAATAAAGTAGGTGGAAAAATGTTGGCTTAAGTGTAATAAAGAAAAACGTAAACCGGGTAACGGGAGCGTAAACTATATGAATAATGGATCCGGGTAATGGATGATAGCTTAGACATGTTAAGAAACGAACCCCAAGCAGTTAATATGAGTTTGGATATGTTTGGATGCAAATTTGATGAAAAATAAACGTGCAGAGTTGACACGGGCGGGTGAACTTTTGACACGGCCGGGTGAAGGGGCTGTGTAAAATATATGTTAAGCTGACACGGCCGTGTGATCTTTTGACACGGCTGGGTGAAGGGGCTGAAAACAAAATATATAATTTCTTGTATTTAATTATTTTGTTCAAATGCCTTGATTTCTAATCTTTTAAATGAAATTGTATGATAGGTAAAGATGCTCTTTAGACCCCGGAGGATGATCAAGCCATGTCAAGAACCGAACACACCGAACAAAGCTTCCGCATTTTGTCATATTTGTTTTAGTGACATGTAAACACTTGAAATTATGTTTTGAAAGTTTATCTAACATGATGTAGGCTTGAATGTTATGATCAAGTATGATCTTAAAACCATGAAGTTTTTGTAAACTCGAAAAATTTTGTACTAAATGCAAGATAAATGTCATAAATCCTGTTATTTTAAGTTGGGTCTTACATATTGAAATTAATCGCATGATAGAAAGCAGCTCTCAACTTCAGAGGTTGGCCGATGCTCTCAAAGAAAGGCATGACTTTATGAAACAGTGGTACGACTCTCGAAACACCACGATAGTTGATGGGGTCAAGAAAATAACTAAAGGCTTTGAGTTTCTTAGAAAATGGGTCAATATTCTGTGGGGCGATAGATGTAAACAACAAGAAGTGTTGAAGAAAAGGGATGATGATCCTAAGGATCAAGGGAACCCCGACCCTTCTACCACTTCAGAACAACCGCCAGCAACTACTTCTTCTCAAATGATTGTCTTCACACCTTCGCAGCTTAGATCTGCTCAAGGAACCTCCAGTGGAACCGTTGAAGAAATACAACAGCTTGAAAGCAGTTCTTACATCGAAAGCTCTCTACCTGGTACATCTTCTGTTCCTAGTACAACTGATCTTGCTTTGCAGGCTATTCATCTGATCACTGGTGAAATTATTGAAGAGGGAGAGATTGTTTCTGATCTGTCGCATGAGTAGTTGTTAGCTTTGAATGCGATGAAAGAAGTTGATGATGCTGAAATTGATAAGATGCCGATCGAACCAGAGACTGAGAATGCAGAAAACATTGAAGGAATAGTGTTTGAAGGCGAAACCAGCAAATTAACTTATGTTCGTGCCGACTGAATTGAGTTTGATCCATTTGATGAAGAATGGATGAAAGTGAATCAGGAAGACATTGATGAACAATTGAAGAATCGTACGTCTTCTGATAATCCGACTGATTCATTCGAAGAATGGAGAAAACGTTTCTTGTCAAAGGCTGAAAGGCATATGCCTCCCGAAGCTCAGGTTGATTTTCTACAGTTCGAGAAAGTTAAGCCGCATGGGAAAATTATGAGCTGGGTGTTCGTGAAGGAAATCCATTACGTTGCAATCAAGCGTGAATATGGTATCTAGTACTTCAGTTCGCTGCTGAGCATATTGTCCTTACCTTTTTACGACGTTGTAGCTTTGACGGAGCTTGAGCTCGTTAATCGCTCGAACTTCGAAGGAGCTACATTGTTCGCTCGCAAAATAAAGTTTAACAAAAGGACAGGCTGGAAAGACGTGCTGTACAAGTCTCAGTTTCCAATATATCAACAGATCAAGTTCACGTTGGATCCATCAACCAACACGGCGTGATACAAGCTCGTATATCAGCCGGGGAATGTCATGGACAAGATCCCTTTGATGCCAATGAAACAGAACTTTTTGGAAGACATGAGGTTATGGTGTTGCGATCCGGATACTCATGAAGCGGTGATTGTGTTTAATGGTGATCATGAAAACTTTCGGATGCTAGATCCAATGTGGATCGTGAATATGTCGGTGAACGACATCAACAAGCTATTTCGGCATGACATCTTTTACGAAGACAAGGACGCACATCAAGCACTAAAATTCCAACGCGTCGCTTGTTATTGTTTTTACAGTGGAATTCACGCCGAAAGCACCTGGACCCTGAAACACTGAAGATTGAAGGTCGAAGACAGTAACAGATAAGGGGGAGTTTGTTGATGCATATTTTGGTGTCTGTAACTTGTCTTCATTAGCGTTGTAATTTATGGTCTTTTATATTATCAAGTCTGTATTCGCCGTCGACCCAAGTCGGATATCCTCCTATCCTACTTGTGTCCGACAAGTTTTATCGTTTGTTATGTAATGATTAATGACAATGCATGTTGCATATTTGGGTAGTTTATGTGTTTGTGTGTTTGTTATGTTTGCTGCAAACTGCTTGACAGTTTGCAGCACACACAACTTTTGCAGCCCTCGACGAAACTCAATGTTTCATCAAGATCAGGTATGGCGAAAATCCCTTTGGTCACAAACCCAAGTTTCGCCACGAACAGTGACGAAACTCCTTGAGTTTCGTCGTCTGAGAAGTTTCGTAAAGCCCAATTCAAGTTTCGTCAACTATTGGGACTGGGCTTCCTATATAAACACCTTATGGTTTCAGTGTGAAACTATGAGAGCATACCCACTGAGAGTTTTACTTCAAACATTGTGTGTATCTGTTTGAACCTTGTTCTCATCTAATCAATTAACTGTGATTCATTGGTTACTTTGTGTTGTTATCATTATCTGTGTTTGGTTTGGCATCGTCACGAGGATTCCGCACTCGTGACCGTGTTTGTGATAAACAAGGGTTTGGTTTCGTTAATCGATCCTCCGAGAATCGGGACCTACATACTGAATGATGTGCCTGATTTAATGATGATCTGTTTGTACGGCGTGATCTAATGATGATAATCGAGACCATGTTTTGACATTGTTATAGATAATGATTTAGTTAACAAGGATTGTTGATGAAAAGTGTTGATAGTCTAATATGATGTTTATAAAGACCTGATTTCATGCTTGATTGATAACATGTTTAGTGGTTAGTCCAAGATTTAGGGTGCATAATAGAATCAAGATTAAATATTTCCTTGAATAAACTACTAGATCTGATGTATGTTTTCTCTCGAATGGCGCAATGAGATGAAATGGGATTGCTAGTTGATTGTTTCTGTGCAATTTGGTGGTGAGGATTATTAGAACTATTTGAAATCATAAATGATTAGAGTTATTAGAAATTCTGAATCTGTCGGATTGATGAATGAATATTGATGATAATGCTTGAGTTTTGATTTGTGTTCATGAGGATTAAAATAAAAGTTGTATGTTTGTCTGCAATTTGTTGTTTAATCATGAAAACCTAAATGAAATACTGTTTGGATAAAATGACATCATACACCCTTGAAATGTACAACTCAGCTTGGTGAAAAGTACAACACACACTTAGCACACCGCACACTCAGAGTGTCTGTAGACTCTGAATAGTACAAGTGTTGATGCACCACGTACCATTCAATTGTGCAAGGCCGCACACTCTTGCAGTGTACAACCTTGGACCTCACACTGTACACCCAACAATCCAACATATGCGAGGCCGCACATTCCTGTATGGTACACACCGATACACAAGATACAACCAAACACTGCATGACCGCACATCAGCACGTGGTCACACACTCTCAGGTGGGCTTCACACTTGCTGGTGGGCCGCACACTCACCATTGGGCCATGTACCGTATTGGGCTGCACACTTAGAATGTACATGCTAGATTGTTTATGTTACTGTTCACTTGTTGGGTCTTTTCATATATGGCCCACATGCTTTTTTATGTACTATATGATGTATAACTTGTATGATACTTGCTAGATACGTATAAAAATACGTGGATTACTTGCGTACAAACCTAACTGTTATTGGTAATCATAATAGGACGTGTTTGACCGACTTTAAAACAAGTAAATACCCTTCTAAGCAAAACAAAGGTGAGTTCACACACTTTACTAAAAGCATGTATTCTCAGTGGTTGGGAACGGAACGAATGACACTTTCCCCGGATTCCTGGTTTGGAATACTGTTAAATGCTATTTATATTTCATGAACTGGCGTACTAAATGAAACTCTATCACGAAGTCCCCACTTACTATACCGATTAATCGCCTGGCCTGGCGAACGGGATATTAGTTGATAGCGCTATTAGGTTTCACTAACCTCACACCATGCCTTGGAGGACGGGCGTGAACTACTATGCCTGGGCAACCATCAATGATGATAGACATTGACAAACGGGACAAACCAATGATTACAGTCGCAGTGTTCGGTATTACGGAGTTTAGTAGCTTACAGATGGGGTCGCTCCCCATGGCATCATATAAATGAGTAATTTAACAACACAAGCTTTTGGAAATAAAAATTAGATAAACCATGAACTCGTCAACTTTATGTTGACACCCTACTACATGCTTTGCAGGTACTTAAGAACAGTTCGGAGGCTTGCAGCGGAGGAGTGTAGTGGTTGTGCTGAACTTATGTTGGGTTCTTGATATTATTTACGAACTTTTAAACTATTGTTTGAATTATTAAACTTATGCTTCCGCTGTTAACTTTAAACGTTGTTTCTAAACTTTGAACTTTGGACTTTAGTCACTAATCGTATTGGTAGTGATGTTTTTACTTTAATTTAATTATTGTTCAATATGATTGTTGGCACGATCCTGGTCAGTCACACGCCTCGTGGTAGTACTCCGCTTGTGGAAATTAAGGGTGTGATAAATTGCCTGGATAGTCCCTGTGGTTTCACTTTTACTCCCCACCTTTTGAAAATAGCATGTACGTTCCCTATGGTTGGTTATTTTGTTACTCGTATAGTCCCCTGAATAAATGTCAGTTAGTTTGGTCAGTTAAGTTGGTGTGAAATTACTAAATTGTCCTTATAAAAATCTTATTTAATATTTAAGAAAGAATTTATGTGGCACCCACTAACTATAAAAAAAACAACCACACCCCCACCCCCAATCCCCCCTCTCCTCCCGCCGGTTTCCCCATCTTCCGTCACCGAATTCTTTTCTGGCCCAACTTTTTTGCTTCTTTAGGCTAATCTCCCCCCTTCTCTCTCAGTCTCTCTCTCTCTCTCTCTCTCTCTCTCTCTCTCTCAGTTTCAATTTGAATTTCATTTTTAATTTACCCGCACAGGTTCCTTTAGCCTTTAAGGTTTTCTTTTGCAAAACCACCATGGTTTCCGACGGTACCAGACCACCTTAGTTGTTCGCTCTGGATTACAAAGGTCCTCTGCTACCACAGCACACTCTTCCCCAAGCTCTTCCAATTGATATCAACACGATTCCCGTTGCCGCAATCATTCCCCCTTCTTATAATAGCGGTAAACCCATTCTTGCTTCCAAACTCTCCACTTAGACTATTGATGTAGGGTAAAATACATATATTTGTCCTGTGTAAAGTGTATCATTTTTGTATAAGTTTTATTTGTTTTTATTTAGTTTTTAGTGTTATATTATATTATTTTGTGTTGGGCCAGGTCCTGGTGTAAATGGAGCAAAAACGAGTAACATGAAAATAACCAGCCAGTTGGGCAGAGTGGGGGTGCCAGTGACTGAATTAAAATTGCCGCTTGTAACACCTCGAAAATTTACGTCCAATAATGTACTGACACGTGTCATGGGCGTTGAATATGTGAAAACATACTTTAGAGGGACTAAAGTTGACAAACAGTGAAACTATGTGAATATAAGGGTCCAAAGTGTCAACAATTGATAAATAGGCTCTACAATAACCCTACATGGTTTTTATAATCTTAATGGATTAGATCATGGATCATACAAAGCGGAAAATGACAGAAAGTGAGGAATTACAAACTACAGGGGCTAAATGTGTCAACATGTTGAAAGTATACCTCTGAGTGACCTTTTGGCAAACCCGAAGCTTTGTAATGATAAAATATACACACTAGAATATGTGGTAAAAATTTCATTAATTTTCGTTATCGTATGAGAAAGATATGATCAAAACCGTGCACGAAGGGTTAATTGCGTTAACGTTGAATTCGTGACTTTTCGGGTAAGCACAAAGTTAACCGAGGACTTTACCATGTTTGTAAAAGTCCCAAGGCCCTTAAAAATCAGATTTGAGGGTCTAATGTGCAAGAGAAATAGCAAAAACCACGTTACAAAGATCAAGGACCAAATTGTAAATTGATGAAAACTTGAAGACCTGGTCGCACACATGTACGCGGCCCGCTTACCTGGTCAAGCGGCCCGCCTACGGGTCACCAGCGAACAAAACAACGCACAGGTGCCAGTCATGTATGTTTGCGAGTTGTTACCAGCTGTTGTCGATTCAGGGAGCTCACCAATGAACTTACATGCATCTAGGGGCACTTGTCTTCATCTTATATCACTCATAGACTCTTGTGGCAGCTCCATGTGAAGATCAAACTTGTTATAAAGATCATTGAAGTTGCAAACTATGAACACTTACACTTTCAAAAATTCACAAGACAACTTCTGGAGCTCTCTGGACGCCAAGACATCTTCCAAGTGATCTCTAAGCTTTATTAGGACTCTTGTAAGTGTTCATAACCTTCTCAAATCCGTTCTAGCTTAGTTTTTTAACCGAAAGTCAATCCATCGTAAATTTAGTTTGACTTCGTAATTAAAATAAATGTGCTCAGTCTTTTCTCAAATTGAAAGTACCTACAAGTTGGTATTTATGTGGGTAACAAACCCTCAAAAGGATATTTTCAGATTCCCTCTCTAAGCATGTTAATTGTCGAGTCAAAGCTTGTTTCAAAAAGTCAACAGAATGTGTTTTTGCAAATTTAAGCATGATTAGCAATGTAGGGTACATGCAACCTGTTTGATCATTAAAATAACTTGATAATTAATGTAAGAACATGTCTCAACATGTTCATCTCGACAATTTTCAGTTTAAACCCGAATCGGAACCGAAAGTCGCATAAATTGACTTTTTCTTTGACTTTCAGTTCTGATCCGTTCATGCATGTTTGAGATCTGCATTAGAGCTTATTTTGGACCAATTTTCATATAAGTTTAACTCACTGAAATTTTACAACTTGGTTCAACACTTATCCGATTCATATGCATGTTTCCGATTTATGCTTAAAATTGACTATTTTGCCCTTTTTACTATAAAACGTGATTTTTGAAAAAGTGATATCAGTTTGAAGTCCAGAATAAGAGTTATGCTCAATATCGTAATTTGAAAGCTTTATGTTACTTAAACGGCGTAATTAACGTATAACCCATTTAAACTCACTTTTTGATATCAAACTTTTTACCCACTGTTATAATATAATATTTTGGGATTTTTAAAGATTTTTATTTAATTTTTTCCTGATCATAACATAGGTCTCTAAGTTAAATTCGGTAAATACCGATTTTGCCCTTTTTAGCCATAAAATGAGTTTTATAAATCCTTTTGACCCCAAACCTTTTTCTACTGATTTTATTTGATAAATAAAATATTTTGAGCATTCTGGAAATACAAAAATATCAGCTTTCTTTTAAAAACCCGGAAACGGCTCTAAATCGCATTTTAAAGCGTTTATAACGCATAGTATGTACTATAACCATATTAAACATATAAGGTTGATGCCTATTGATGTTTTTAGTATACTTTTATAAAATAACGGTAAGTACAAGTTTATAAACTCAGGTTTCCAATTTTGACATTTTTAGCCCTTGTGAAATTACCAAAATACCCCTAAGGTGCATAGTTTGGTTTTAGATGATGATTTTCACTTATGGGTCATACCCTACTGTTATAACATGTTAAATTAAATATATTTACTGTATGAACCAGACCAGTAACTCAGATTTCTAATTTAACTCTTTTATGATCTTTTAAATGACCAAAATGCCCTTATGAGGCATGAATTGTGTTTAAATTCATTTGGGGCATAATAGAAGATATCTTACTGATATTATAACATATTTAAGCCATATTATCTCAGGGAACTTGCATATGACTCTTACGGTTACCCGTAACGCCCTTTTCGCGCTCGGTTCGGTTTATGTAACTAGTTTGCATAAATTGACCGAAACGGGTCAAACCTTATCATTTTTGTCTCAAAATCCAGAATGTATTTAGTATACCCATATTACACAAGTATTCAAACTTGTCGGGTCTAAATCACATTCTATCCGGTCTTCGCTTAATCGTGCGTTTGAACCGTTTCGTCCTTAAAGCTAACCGGTCTAAGCATAAGCTTAAATAAAGACCCGTTAGAAATCTAATAGGTTATTATAAACCTTCGTTCCAGATTAGGAGCACCGGTAAAAGCTACTTGCATTTTGCTTGTTGAGAATTATACTTTATTCAGGTAAATACTTTTAACTTATTTTCCCTATACGGGCTTGGGTTACGGTATATAGAATACCGCTTGATCGAGCATCAAATCTTACATCTTTGAATGGTTAATTGAATAATTTGATCGGCTTGTTTAAACAGTCTTGTTCACTTAAAGCCTTTGGGGGGTTAATGACCATGTCCCGGATATCCTCGGCATCATCTTACGAGATGGCCACGACGTGAGCACGGGGTGTAGGCGTACACCTGTTAGTGTATAACTCTAATGTGGAGGGTCTATTGATCTTTAACCCAGACAAGATCCGGGCTACTGAACGCACAAGTAACATGTAATTCGTTCACAAGGTTATAATAATATATAATTATCCCAAGTTATAAAATGTTTTGTGCCATGAGCATTCAAATCAATTTTCAACCATTTTCAAAATGAGTCAGTTAAATTGTATTTACCAGTGTAAACTGACGTATTTTTCCCAAAAGGTTAAGTGCAGGTACTACACGTAATAGGCTGGCTGTCTTCTAGAGCGTCCACAATAAGTCCCGCAAGCTTGGACGACAATAAACTGTTGAACATTATCTTATTTTTACTTTGATCCGCCTGTGGATCCGTTTCAACTATTTGTGATATTTAATATTACACTTTATTAAAGTTGAAATGAATCTATCTTTGCTTCCGCTGTGCATTTATATATTGTGTTGTTTGTCTATGATGATACCAACTACGTCACGATACTCCCCTCTGGGCCCACCGGTGACACGTGGAAAATAGGGGTGTGACAGGTTGGTATCAGAGCCAACTCTGAGTGAATTAAACACTAGTCTTTTGTGTTTAATCTCAGTTACACAATTGCACAATCCTCGATTCTCGAGTCTAGACAAAGAAGTTAGGAAATTTCCAAATTTTTGTTTAAATTTTCTAACTTTATCTTATATATATTTTTGTGTATCACTTGTTGTTTTTGACAGGATCACCAGAATGCCGCCACGTATGAGAGGTAGAGGCCGAGGACAAGGAGCACATGTAGCTCCAAATTACCACGAGGCCGGACCATCACACCGGCGAACAACATCGGACCCCCACAACACGGATGCTTAGGATCTTTGGAGATCCTTTACTGAACCAGCTAGGCGCTCAGTTTCACTGAGTACCTCACCATCGATCCCGCACTTCTTCGGGCCTCATTCAGAGAATGAGCCCCACAACTCACAACAGTCCTACATTCCCTTAATAGGACACGATTCACCTTTTAACCAACCATCACCTGTCTTCCAGGGTCAGTTCAACCCTGATGACTACTTAGCAGCAGCAGTGGGTTTTAACCCACTTGGACCAGAAGACCACTTTTCTGGTGGTAACCCGATGGACATCGATGAGGATACTGATCCTGCTATGCCACCCTCCGGAACTCCAAACCACCCCATCGAGATTTCTGATGGGTCACCTTTCATGGGATCACCATACAATGGTCCCGACAACTTTGAGGAGAACTTCAAGCAGTACGACTGGGTGTTCACCCCCAGCTATCATTACTCTCCCCTGCACCAGCCACATCACTCTCCCCTGCACCAGTCATACCATAACTCTCCTCTTCACTAGTCTTACCATAGATCTCCCCTGCACCAGCCACGTCACTCTCCCCTACACCAGCAGGAGCAGCCACAGCAGGAGCCACAGCAGCAGCAGAATCCTTCTAAGGATTCCCGACTTGTAGCGGTCACTCCGCCAGCAGCACCACCTCTACTTCAGCCTCCCTCGCCTCCGAGGCGAAGGAGAACGACAGCGCGAATATCCGCACGAGGGGGAGTGCGCATCAGCACCCCTCCACATTCAAGTGGCAGCCAGTTCTCGCCACTTCACGAAGAACCGGAGACGGGAGAATCTTCGCATCCTATCTCCGAAGTGAACACTGCGCCAATCGCGCCACAGCCACCATTGGGTTTTGGAGAACCAATTCCCACTTACACTGGCGCGGCTGCATTCAACCCTTTCGAGCAGCAGATCCACACAGGCTACAACTTTACAGAGGATCCCTACTGGATAGCAGCAAACTCCAACACTCTCCACCAGGAAGGTCCCTACGGAGGTCCCTGGGCTATGGGACAATCGACCTTTGGATACCCACCATATGGGTACCAGCAACCGCAGCCTCCTCAACCTCCACATTATCAACAACAGCCTCCTCAACCGCCGCATTATCAACAACCACCTCAGGCGCCGGCGATGTCACCGCCCCAAATGCAAGAAATCCTTCATGAGATACAAGGGGTGCGTCAAGAGATGTGGCATGAGTTGCGGCATGATCGGAGGCATAACCGGGGGATGTTTAAGAAGATGGTGGATCTAATCAAGGGTAAAAGTAAGAAGGGTCATTGAATCCTTTGTTTGTTGGTTATTTTAGTGTGGTACTCATGTCCCTGCGTGGACATTTATTTATTTCAGTACTCTACCCCTGCGAGGGTATTTCTTCCTGTTCTGCCCTTGCGTGGGCATATCTTTTTATTTGACCTCTGCGTGGGTTTGTTTGTTTTGTTATTTGGCCCCTGCGTGGGCATGTGGTTTATGTAAAAGACCCGTTTAGGGCAAACTCGTACTGATTTAAATTTTATTTTGAATGGTTAATTTAAGGTTTTCATTTTTAATTATGTGCATAAACATAGTGTATAAATAAATGAAAAATAACATTAATATTTTGATTTACCATTTTAATAATATAATAAGGATCTTAAAAGGTAAAACCTAGCTGTTATGTTGTCATAAATTTAGCCAATATGGTAGAACCTGTTTAAAAGATTCAATTCTCTGTTAACATCTGTAAACATGTTAACATTCTTGGCTAGTGTGATCCGTAAAATCACACATGTCACCCTTTAATAAATTATCCAAGTTTATATTTTTATATATATTTGGTTGTGACATAATGCCTACGGGTTATAATTAATGTCATATAAAACAAAAGGCAGCTGTAGTTTATACACTCCCTGCTAAGAAAAGGATTGATTTGTCTTAATTATTCAAATTTTAATCCTATAAGATCTAAATTTGTAATTTAGAAATTTGTCTACGTGACTAGGCTTATTATGCCAATGTTGTATTTCATTCTAAAAAGATTACTAGTAAAAATCCTGAATGAAATTATTAAATTAACTAATATGGCTTTTATTTACCATGGTTAATAAATCGTCAAGAACGATAATACTGTTTAGACTTCTAAATAGACCTTGTCCTTATTTTTATGTAGCAATTTAGACTACATGGCTAAGTCTGAAGAATTAAACAGTCGTCCAGCAGAAAACCCTGATAATACTAAAATATTAGTAACGGGTGCGGAGTTGAAAGCATTAGTGAATGATGCTGTTATCGAAGCGCTAAATAGACAGTATAGTGAATCGAGCGGGACCCGGAGTAGGACCCGATCTGCACCACGTTCCAAACCGAAAGTCCACTCGGAGGCTCATAGCAAGCCGCCCTCTAAGAAAGTTGGACCTAAGAAAGATGAGCTCAATAGGGATGATGAGGATCATCACTCCTCTAACCAAAACAGTGTCCCGATAAAGAAGATCAAGCAGAAACAGGAACCGCATAGTAAGTCCTGTACGTATAAATACTTCGTCTCATGTAAACCCAGAGACTTTACTGGGGAGAAAGGAGCGGTCGACTGCATGACCTGGTTGGACGAAATGGATACAGTAGTAGATATCAGCGGGTGTGCTGAAAGAGATGTAGTGAAATACGTGTCCCAATCGTTCAAAGGAGACGCGCTGGCGTGGTGGAAGTCTCTCATACAAGATGCTGGAAAGATCCCACTCTACA
The DNA here is from genome assembly GCA_030545235.1 of Helianthus tuberosus. Lineage (NCBI taxonomy): Eukaryota > Viridiplantae > Streptophyta > Magnoliopsida > Asterales > Asteraceae > Helianthus > Helianthus tuberosus. Next base: position 18,742,445 of record CM060400.1, read on the forward strand.
GTATGTCATGGGATCAGTTTGTTGCTCTTATTAAAGAGAATTTTTGCCCACAACATGAAGTTGAAAGGATCGAGTCAGACTTCTTATCTTTAGTGATGAAAAATTTAGACTGCCAGGCATACCTCACCACTTTCAATACTCTATCTCGGTTGGTTCCGTACTTGGTAACCCCATAACCGAAAAGGATTGCCCGTTTCATCGGGGGTTTAGCCCCTGAAATTAAAGCAAGTGTTAAGGAATCGAGGCCTACAACTTTCAGATCAGTAGCTGATCTGTCTCTCTCTCTTACCCTGGACGTAGTCAGGTTGAGAGCACTCAGGAACTCAGAAGAGAATAAGAGGAAGCGTTAGGACGATACCTCACGAAGATCAGAAAAGATACACCGAGGAAATAACGACCACAGGAAAGGGTCGGGATCTAAGAGAGATGGGCAACAATCGGGGGATAAGCCCAAATGTAAAACTTGTAAAAAGAACCACTTTGGGAAGTGTCGTTTGGAGTCGAGATCACAGTCTCACGTGAGATCTTGTGGGATTTGCAAATCCACGGATCATAAGACTTTGGAGTGTAAGAAGCTGAAGGATGCAACATGTTATGGTTGCAACAAAAAAGGGCACATTAAGTCTAATTGCCCAAAGAACGCCAGGAAAACCGATGATGGAAAGAAGACCAATGCGAGGGTCTTCAAGATGGACGCTAAGGAAGTTGTTCAAGATGACAACGTTATTACAGGTACTTTTCTTGTAAATGATGTTTTTGCTAGAGTATTGTTTGATTCTGGAGCAGATAAGTCTTTTGTTGATGATAAGTTCTGTAAGTTACTAAACCTACCTGTTAGAACCTTAAGCGTAAAATACGTGGTGGAATTAGCTGATGGAACCATAGAAACAGCCTCAACTGTTTTAGATGGATGTGTTATATCCCTTTGGAATCATTCTTTTCCTTTATCCTTACTTCCATTTAAGCTAGCCGGCTTTGATGTAGTTATAGGCATGGATTGGTTATCGCATAACCAAGCCCAGATTGTATGCAACAGGAAGCAAGTGATAGTTAAAACCCCTTCTGGGGAGTCACTTACCATTCAAGGGGATACTCAGCATGGATTGCCTGAGCAAGTGTCCATGCTCAAGGCATCTAGATGCTTGGGAAAGGGTTGTGTCATTTATATGGCACAAGTTTCTATTGATGAGCCAAAGCCCAAGATTGAAGACATCCCTATCATTTCGGAATATCCTGAAGTTTTTCCCGAAGAACTACCTGGTGTACCACCAGATAGGCAAGTGGAATTCCGAATTGACATCATCCCAGGTGCGGCACCAGTAGCGAGAGCACCTTATAGGTTAGCACCAACGGAGATGAAGGAGTTAAGGACGCAGTTAGATGATCTGTTAGCTAAAGGTTTTATTAGACCTAGTTCGTCCCCTTAGGGAGCACCGATTTTGTTTGTCAAGAAGAAGGATGGATCGATGTGTCTGTGCATCGATTACCGTGAGCTTAATAAAGTCACTATCAAGAATAGGTATCCTTTGCCCAGGATCGACGATCTGTTCGTTCAGTTACAAGGGGCAAGCTACTTCTCTAAGATCGACTTGAGGTCAGGCTATCATCAGTTGAAAGTCAAGGATGAAGATGTGCACAAGACAGCGTTTAGGACTCATTATGGACATTACGAGTTCCTAGTGATGCCTTTTGGACTCACTAATGCACCGGCCGCATTCATGGATCTCATGAATCGCGTCTGCAAGCCTTACTTAGACAAATTCGTCATCGTCTTTATTGACGACATCCTTATTTATTCGAAGAACCAAGCTGATCATGAGAAACACCTTCGGTGTATTCTCAAACTCCTACACCAAGAGAAACTCTACGCCAAATTTTCGAAGTGCGAATTTTGGCTTCGAGAGGTCCAATTCTTTGGACATGTGGTAAGTGAGCGTGGTATCCAAGTGGATCCCGCTAAGGTAGAAGCAGTTATGAATTGGTAAGAGCCAAAGACGCCTACTGAAATTCGTCGCTTCCTGGGTTTAGCAGGTTATTATAGGCGTTTCATCGAAAACTTTTCTAGGATTGCTGCGCCCCTAACTTCGTTGACACGTAAGAAAGTTAAGTTTGATTGGGGCCCTAAGCAGCAGGAATCCTTTGACATTTTGAAGAAAAAGTTGAGCAATGCACCAGTGTTAACATTGCCCGATGGTATAGAAGAATTTGTGGTGTATTGTGATGCATCCCACACTGGTATGGGCTGTGTACTCATGCAAAAAGGCAAGGTCATTGCCTACGCTTCACGACAGTTAAAGGTACATGAGAAGAACTACACCACCCACGACTTGGAGTTGGGTGCTGTTGTATTTGCTTTGAAATTATGGAGGCATTACTTATATGGAACCAAGTGTGTGATCTATTCAGATCACAAGAGCCTTCAACATTTGTTCAATCAGAAGGACTTGAACATGCGACAAAGACGATGGATGGAAACTCTAAATGATTATGATTATGAGATAAAATACCATCCAGGTAAAGCAAATGTAGTTGCTGACGCCTTGAGCAGAAAAGAAAGAGTAAAGCCGATAAGAATCAATGCTAAGCGCATTGAAATAAGGAATAGTTTAAACGAAAGGGTGCTAGCAGCACAGAAGGAAGCTGTGTTGGAAGCTAACTATCCTGAAGAAAAACTGGGAGTAACTGAGGAGAAGTTATCCCATGACAAGGACGGAATGCTAAGATTGAATGGACGAATATGGGTTCCAGTTTTTGGAGGACTTCGAGATGTTATCCTCCAGGAAGCCCACAGTTCCAAATATTCTGTTCATCCTGGAGCTAACAAGATGTACCAGGATCTAAAGGCAAACTACTGGTGGATTGGTATGAAAAAGTCTGTAGCTGCTTATGTAGCTAAATGTTTGACTTGTGCGCAAGTCAAAGCGGAACACCAGAAGCCGTCAGGTTTATTACAACAACCTGAAATCCCCACATGGAAGTGGGAGATGGTGACGATGGATTTCATCACCAAATTGCCAAAGACGAGAAAGGGAAATGATACTATATGGGTCATAGTGGATAGACTGACGAAGTCAGCACATTTTCTACCCATCAAAGAGACTTATAGCTCCGATATGTTAGCACAGTTATATGTTGATAAGATTGTAGCTTTTCATGGTATACTTGAATTTTAGTACGGCTTACCACCCACAGACAAACGGACAGAGTGAGCGTACTATTCAAACATTGGAAGACATGCTACGTGCATGTGTGATCGACTTGGGTGGTAGTTGGGATAAGAACCTACCACTAATTGAGTTCTCCTACAACAATAGCTACCACACCAGCATAAAAGCTGCGCCTTTTGAGGCCTTATACGGTAGAAAGTGTAGATCGCCCATTTGTTGGACGGAAGTTGGGGATGTCCAACTATCAGGACCAGAGATAATTTTTGAGACAACGGACAAGATTGTCCAGATTCGCGATCGTTTGAAAGCTGCCAGGGATAGGCAGAAAAGTTATGCGGATCCAAAGCGTAAGGCATTTCACTTCGAAGTAGGTGATAAAGTGTTGCTTAAGGTATCACCCTGGAAGGGGGTGATGCGATTTGGTAAGAAAGGCAAGCTAAGCCCGAGATACATAGGACCTTTCGAGGTCAATATTTCTTTTAAGGGGGTGAGGATGTAACACCTCGAAAATTTACGTCCAATAATGTACTGACACGTGTCATGGGCGTTGAATATGTGAAAACATACTTTAGAGGGACTAAAGTTGACAAACAGTGAAACTATGTGAATATAAGGGTCCAAAGTGTCAACAATTGATAAATAGGCTCTACAATAACCCTACATGGTGTTTATAATCTTAAACGATTAGATCATGGATCATACAAAGCGGAAAATGAAAGAAAGTGAGGAATTACAAACTACAGGGGCTAAATGTGTCAACATGTTGAAAGTATACCTCTGAGTGACCTTTTGGCAAACCCGAAGCTTTGTAATGATAAAATATACTCACTAGAATATGTGGTAAAAATTTCATCAAGTGTCGTTATCGTATGAGAAAGATATGATCAAAACCGTGCACGAAGGGTTAATTGCGTTAACGTTGAATTCGTGACTTTTCGGGTAAGCACAAAGTTAACCGAGGACTTTACCATGTTTGTAAAAGTCCCAAGGCCCTTAAAAATCAGATTTGAGGGTCTAATGTGCAAGAGAAATAGCAAAAACCACGTTACAAAGATCAAGGACCAAATTGTAAATTGATGAAAACTTGAAGACCTGGTCGCACACATGTACGCGGCCCGCTTACCTGGTCAAGCGGCCCGCCTACGGGTCACCAGCGAACAAAACAGCGCACAGGTGCCAGTCATGTCTGTTTGCGAGTTGTTACCAGCTGTTGTCGATTCAGGGAGCTCACCAATGAACTTACATGCATCTAGGGGCACTTGTCTTCATCTTATATCACTCATAGACTCTTGTGGCAGCTCCATGTGAAGATCAAACTTGTTATAAAGATCATTGAAGTTGCAAACTATGAACACTTACACTTTCAAAAATTCACAAGACAACTTCTGGAGCTCTCTGGACGCCAAGACATCTTCCAAGTGATCTCTAAGCTTTATTAGGACTCTTGTAAGTGTTCATAACCTTCTCAAATCCGTTCTAGCTTAGTTTTTTAACCGAAAGTCAATCCATCGTAAATTTAGTTTGACTTCGTAATTAAACGAAATGTGCTCAGTCTTTTCTCAAATTGAAAGTACCTACAAGTTAGTATTTATGTGGGTAACAAACCCTCAAAAGGGTATTTTCAGATTCCCTCTCTAAGCATGTTAATTGTCGAGTCAAAGCTTGTTTCAAAAAGTCAACAGAATGTGTTTTTGCAAATTTAAGCATGATTAGCAATGTAGGGTACATGCAACCTGTTTGATCATTAAAATAACTTGATAATTAATGTAAGAACATGTCTCAACATGTTCATCTCGACAATTTTCAGTTTAAACCCGAATCGGAACCGAAAGTCGCATAAATTGACTTTTTCTTTGACTTTCAGTTCTGATCCGTTCATGCATGTTTGAGATCTGCATTAGAGCTTATTTTGGACCAATTTTCATATAAGTTTAACTCTCTGAAATTTTACAACTTGGTTCAACACTTATTCGATTCATATGCATGTTTCCGATTTATGCTTAAAATTGACTATTTTGCCCTTTTTACTATAAAACGTGATTTTTGAAAAAGTGAAAGAGTAGAAACATTTGTTACTGATTTATAAACTTGCATCTAAAATGTGATATCAGTTTGAAGTCCAGAATAAGAGTTATGCTCAATATCGTAATTTAAAGCTTTATGTTACTTAAACGGCGTAATTAACGTATAACCCATTTAAACTCACTTTTTGATATCAAACTTTTTACCCACTGTTATAATATAATATTTTGGGATTTTTAAAGATTTTTATTTAATTTTTTCCTGATCATAACATAGGTCTCTAAGTTAAATTCGGTAAATACCGATTTTGCCCTTTTTAGCCATAAAATGAGTTTTATAAATCCTTTTGACCCCAAACCTTTTTCTACTGATTTTATTTGATAAATAAAATATTTTGAGCATTCTGGAAATACAAAAATATCAGCTTTCTTTTAAAAACCCGGAAACGGCTCTAAATCGCATTTTTAAGCGTTTATAACGCATAGTATGTACTATAACCATATTAAACATATAAGGTTGATACCTACTGATGTTTTTAGTATAATTTTATAAAATAACAGTAAGTACAAGTTTATAAACTCAGGTTTCCAATTTTGACATTTTTAGCCCTTGTGAAATTACCAAAATACCCCTAAGGTGCATAGTTTGGTTTTAAATGATGATTTTCACTTATGGGTCATACCCTACTGTTATAACATGTTAAATTAAATATATTTACTGTATGAACCAGACCAGTAACTCAGATTTCTAATTTAACTCTTTTATGATCTTTTAAATGACCAAAATGCCCTTATGAGGCATGAATTGTGTTTAAATTCATTTGGGGCATAATAGAAGATATCTTACTGATATTATAATATATTTAAGCCATATTATCTCAGGGAACTTGCATATGACTCTTACGGTTACCCGTAACGCCCTTTTCGCGCTCGGTTCGGTTTATGTAACTAGTTTGCATAAATTGACCGAAACGGGTCAAACCTTATCATTTTTGTCTCAAAATCCAGAATGTATTTAGTATACCCATATTACACAAGTATTCAAACTTGTCGGGTCTAAATCACATTCTATCCGGTCTTCGCTTAATCGTGCGTTTGAACCGTTTCGTCCTTAAAGCTAACCGGTCTAAGCATAAGCTTAAATAAAGACCCGTTAGAAATCTAATAGGTTATTATAAACCTTCGTTCCAGATTAGGAGCACCGGTAAAAGCTACTTGCATTTTTCTTGTTGAGAATTATACTTTATTCAGGTAAATACTTTTAACTTATTTTCCCTATACGGGCTTGGGTTACGGTATATAGCATACCTCTTGATCGAGCATCAAATCTTACATCTTTGAATGGTTAATTGAATAATTTAATCGGCTCGTTTAAACAGTCTTGTTCACTTAAAGCCTTTGGGGGGGTTAATGACCATGTCCCGGATATCCTCGGCATCATCTTACGAGATGGCCACGACCTGAGCACGGGGTGTAGGCGTACACCTGTCAGTGTATAACTCTAATGTGGAGGGTCTACTGATCTTTAACCCGGACAAGATCCGGGCTACTGAACGCACAAGTAACATGTAATTCGTTCACAAGATTATAATAATATATAATTATCCCAAGTTATAAAATGTTTTGTGCCATGAGCATTCAAATCAATTTTCAACCATTTTCAAAATGAGTCAGTTAAATTGTATTTACCAGTGTAAAATGACGTATATTTCCCAAAAGGTTAAGTGCAGGTACTACACGTAATAGGCTGCCTGTCTTCTAGAGCGTCCACAATAAGTCTCGCAAGCTTGGACGACAATAAACTGTTGAACATTATCTTATTTTTACTTTGATCCGCCTGTGGATCCGTTTCAACTATTTGTGATATTTAATATTACACTTTATTAAAGTTGAAATGAATCTATCTTTGCTTCCACTGTGCATTTATATATTGTGTTGTTTGTCTATGATGATACCAACTACGTCACGATACTCTCCTCCGGGCTCACCGGTGACACGTGGAAAATAGGGGTGTGACACCGCTATTTTCTGTGATTGGACCGAGACCACTTATCTCTATATTATAAAATTAGAAAAAAAGCTACATGTTATGAATGCATCCATTATTAGTGACTCTCCACATTTCTAACTCCCATGTCACATTTATGTTTGTATTAATGTTATAGCCTATATATAGTGGCTCATATATTTTGTGTGAGATACATCAATAAGAATGAACTTCTTACATTCTCTATTTTCCCTTTGTCTCCATAATCTCTCTAATCTTAGTTCATATGTTTATATATTTTCTATATTGTTGCTATTAGGTCGTTGTTACACAACACGTTATCAGCACGAAAGTGCTCTATGTGTTTTGCCACCCTTGGTCCCTTTTCCTCGCCTTTGATGTGCATTATTTTCCGGCCTAAATCAATCTCGCACGTTGAGAAAGTAGCTAAATAATTATCCGAAAAGATGAAAGATGGGTTTCCTATGCAATGGAAAGTTGGAAGCGATAAATGCATAGCCACTACTGACAAAGTAGGATCTGCAATCTCTACTAATAAAGGTATGATGTTTCGTAAGATTATTTCATACTATATTTGATAATGATGATACATCAATCTTACTGGTGGCATTTATTAATATTAATATAAATATATAAACTTAGAACTAATCATTACTATAAATTCTAGGATGTAGTCTTAGAATTGAACTCTATCTATGTTTTTTTCAATTGATTTTAGAAGTTATTATATAAATTAGCATGTTGGTATTCATTGGGTTTTAGATGTTACGTCATAATTATGACGTTACATTTGGCTAATTCATCTTTTTCTAATACTCATTATTAATTGAATAACTTTAGTTTTCGTTGATGACGATATTACGTACATTTATTTTATTTTTATCTTTTACAAATGATCCCTTCTATTATTCTAAATTGGTTGGCTTATCATTTAATTAGTTAATTTAATTATAATATATGTTGTTTAGGACTCTTACAATCTAGTTCTAATATATAACTTATGAGTGTGGATTGAATATTATTAATTATAAAATTAATTCCAATTTCCTCATCATTAATTCATGTTGATGTATATTTACCTAGTTTTTTTCTCAATTTATGAAATGAGTAAATAGTAATTAAATAGCATTTTATTGTTGTTCTAATAAATTGTTTTTATTATATTTTATGGTTAGTAAATAGTAATTAAATAGCCTTTTATTGTTATTCTAAATGTTGTTGGGGTTTCAAAGATACATTACAAATTCTAAATCATTATGTGCTTTTATTATTATGGTTATGAGTTTTGATTGGTCCATTAATTAGTTTTTGTTATTAGTATTTATACAATTTATGATAACTACCAAAATACAATTTGTATTAAAAGGTGATATCTAATAGTTCTATTCGAAGATAATCATTAGTGCAATTCTTTTATTGAATTTAAAATAATGCATATGTTTATATGATAATATGTTATAATATGACAACTACTTAGTTAACTTTGTTTTATATCATTGTTATTGCAATTGTATAAGCTTTTTAGTTGTTATTAGATATTTAAATATGTGATTTGATTCTATGAAATATATGTATGGTAAAAGATATTATTTGTAAATTAACATGAGACTAAAATTCTCAAGATGTCTGTTATATTTTCTTAAGCAACAAAATTTATTAGTATAAGAAAGCTCATTTACAAGTAATAAAGATTCATATGAACGAGAAAGTTGATAGTGACATTTGTTTATGTTTAAAACTATAGTGACAAATATGTGTATATATGATATACTTGTGATTGGCTATATCATGTTACATTTATGCATAAATTACATATATATTTCTTACAAGTGATGAAAAAATCTTATTTCATAAGGTTGTATCATAACCTATTTATTTGGTGACATGTTATATAGTCATGCATTGTATAATCTAATGTATATATTATGTTACATATGTTATAAATTTGGAAGGGAACATCAAAGTGACCAAGGTTGTGGTATATGATCACAAGCTATAAAAAACGATTGAATTGTGGTCACGATTTATATATAAAGACACCTGGAGTGTCTAACTTCTCAAAGCTTATTATGAGTTTATCGAAACTTGTAAGATTTTAAACCGATAAGTATGAATGTCTCGGTTATATAACTACATCTCGATTTATATCATGTGATGAGAAAAATATAAACCATGATCCATTGAGCAAAACAATTTTCAACGTCAAATATCATATATGCTATTGAAGTACCAAGATTGTTAAAGAATATATATAAAGTTTGAAACAACAAGGTTGAAAGTTTTGTGGTTCTAATCCATTCCCTGATGTGAATGTGATGATATAATGATCAATTCAAAGGTTATGATCATATACATAACTAAGAAAATTGTAATGATGCCACCATGAATGTTGTATAGATATAATCTATTCCTTGAATAGAATGTGATGATATAATAATTGGTGTAAAGTTCGTGATGATGGTAATTGAGGAAATTGTTATGATGATCATGTGATCAACCATGTTAATAGTGCAATGACTATACAATGATTGTTATAAAGGTCATGATCATGGTAACTGAGGAAATTGTAATAATCCTCATGTTGACAACCTTTTTAACATTGAGATCGACCACCAAAAGTGGCAAACTAAGGAATGACCATATAACATAATGGTTTAAACTTTGAAGTTATAATACATTCTCTCGTATCTTATATTTTGTATTACATACATGCAAGTAATACATATGCGATCATAATCCAAAAGTTTATGGATCATAATTATTTAGTAAGTTGGCATGACCAGTTAGACCACACCGAGTCATTAATGATGATGTGAAAAGTATTGAAGAAACAGAAGATTCGTCTTGATAATTATACATGTCATGTTTGCTCTCAAGTGAAGTTAAGTATTGATGAACAAAAGTAGGGTGTGAATCCCTAAATATTCTGGAAATGATAATGGAAATAAATTTACAAACATGATACCATTTAGTGTTTTAAAATCGATGCATCGTCTAAATGGTTATCAAATCTACAACCTGAAGCTTGTGTGATTGTGGCTTAGCTAATGTGATAGAAAGCATATTAATCCAGATTAGTATATTTATTTGATAATAGTGAATTTGATTCCCAAGTTATTAACGATCATTGGAATACGTGTTATTGTTGAAGATGATCACTAAACGTCTACTATTGGTTACAAACCCAATGATCATGCGAGGAGCAAAAGTTCATTTAGGTACATGTAATTTTATATATAGTACGATCAATTCACATCAAGCCAATAAGTTACAGTTCTCCCCATACAGTTGGTTTTTGGTCAGGAACCAAAGATGTCTCATCAAAGATTTTAGTTGTGCGACATATATAGAAACTTATCCACCACACCGCACAAAGATGGGACTTCTAAAAAGTTTGAGAATATGTTGGGTATAAATAATCGTCTATGATTGAATACTTAAAGCCCTTAGTGAGAAATTTGTTTATGGCTCATTGGTTTTCACTTTAGTCAATGAATGTTCCCAACATTAGGGGGAGACAACAAGCAGTTGGAAAGTGAAAAGTGAAATGAATTATCAAGTCATCTTGATCCTCATACTATAAACTATGAACTAGAAGTTTAAAGTATAATTCATTTACCAATATTAAAGAACAAATTACCAGACAAGTTCACTGACCTGAATAGAGTGACTAAGTAAGTTACATAATCAATTGCTTATGCTCCAGTTATATTTGTGTCCCAAGAGGAGAACCACATATTTTTGTAATGAGTCTATTGCACGCCTAAAACGTGGTAGACTAGTTGATTCCAATAATAAAATTCCTCGAAAATAGGAGCAAGTAATTAAGATGGTTAAGTCGAGGTTATAGTAATAAGATCTCCTGAAGAGACAATAGACATGATGGTTCAAGAAGAACCTTAGGTACCTGAAAATAAAGAGATCTCGATAAGTTGTATCATGTCTAATACATGTATGGAATCAAAATAAAAATCGATGTCGTTATACTTTTGTATATAATGTAGCGCTTAAAATGATTAAATGATGAGGATCAAGATTTAAGATCTGCCTATGAATGAATATTAAGACATGATTGGCCAAAATAGAAAGACGCAAATAAGGCAGAGTTTAGTTCTCTAATGAAATGGAAAGTTTCTGGACCAATAGTCCATACAACTGAAGTTGTAAAATATGTTGGATACAAAAGTGTCTTTTATGAGAATTATGTGAAAATCAAATTGAGTGATATAAAGAAAAATTGGTGGCACAATCATTTACGCAAAGACCTATGATTGATTATGAGGAGACGTTTTCTCTAGTGGTGGATGCATTGACTTTCCAATATCTTAGTAGTCTGGTAATATATAAAAGAGAATCGACATGCGTCTTATGAAAGTTACGTATCACTTGATACTAAGTCATATAAAATAAGTTCTCGAGAATATTATGATTATTATATAAGTTCGGATCTGAATACATATAGATGTTGTATAGGTTATTGAATTGAATATAACTGGAACTCCCCATGAGTATCCTAAAGTTCTTAAGAGGTTAATTGAAACACCTTATGGAAGTAATTATTGTGCACCAATACTCCAATAAACATACATAGAAAATGTGTACCTGGTTATTATGGCATCTTAATGTACACAGTGTACAAACATGGTACAATATGGATTTTGGAAATAAAAGCAAGTGTTCTTGATATTTTTGCATATGATATAGATATCTATGTGTTTAAAGGGAAAATTTATGTAGCAAAACTACTAAAGAGTGAAAGCACATGCATATTTGGATAAGATGGAAAGAATTCTCTCATGGATTGATAATGCTAGAAGCTTTAATGATGTCAAAACCTCAAGAACGTATTGTATGAAGTTGACAAAATACGCATGGACTAAATAGTCGAAACGAGTGTTGTACAACTCGAGATAGTCGCACAAAGAGGGATATAAGTTTGATTAAATTAGCCATGTTCTATGAACATTCTACTTTTAAAAGTTCACTATAATCGCAATTTACAAGAATGATGTCTAGGCATCATTGAGAGAAATTGTCGAGCTTTTAGAGGGAGAATTTTTGAATGACCTTGGCACAGTCTAATTATTACTCGAACTGCAGTTCGAGTATATATGTAATTATATTTTACTAATCCCTCAAGTACATCTAGAAGATGATGTTTGGATATTTTATTATGGACATAGTTGAACCTTAAAGTATGTTAAAGGTTGTTAAGTCATTTGTTATAAGAAATGACTATTATCATCTCCTACCAAAGTAGAGATTCTCATTCTAGAAGTACCATCATTAAATGCATAAGTGCATTAATATGTTTTCCTAGCTTTGTATGGTTATAATATCTTTTACTTGACCTTATTGTCATGATATAAACTTTGTCAAGTAAAGAGACATTGGAATGAGTTCAAGGAAATATTTCAGGTATAAACGATATTTGATTATATTTTACTAACCCATCAAAAGAAGTTTTGTTAGTCTTGTAGATGCAGGAATGTAACAAAACACAGTCATGCACATTAAGGGATCAAGTGATAAATCAATGGCTACAAAAGCTTTGTTCGACTTTCAAGGAAGATGGACACACGTCACTTAGAGATACATGTTAAAATGAGGGGGAGACTTATTCAAGTTGCACTCTTTTGTTGATGCATTTTTTAGTGTCTGTGACTAGTCTTGTTTAACGATGTATTTTGTATGGTCTTTTATTAATTATCGAGTCTGTATGTTATGTTGACCAAGTCAGATATCCTCCTATCTACTTGTGTACAACTTATTTGTCTCTTTTGATATGTAAAGTATTATGAACAATGCATGTTGCATTAAAGGGTAGTTTGGTCATTACTATGTTTATATGTTGATGTTGTTGCTGTCTGTCAACAGAAACAACCACAACAGTTGCAGCTCTCGACGAAACAGGTCTGTTTCGTCGGAACACATCATGACGAAACAGACCAATGTCCTATACTTCTGTTTCGTTGACATTCATGACGAATCACACTTGATTCGTCATGTATTGGGCTGCTTCAAGCCCAAATGTCTGGCCCATGTTCAGATTCGTCGAACACCTTGTGTTTCGTCGATGTCTTGGCCCAGGGACTATATAAACATCATTCTGTTTCATTATGACACAGAGATGAGATAATAACCATAGTAACAAAACTCTGCCGAAATTCTGTCTGAACTGTGTTTGTATCAGTTTGTAATCGGTTCTCATCCCGTTAATCAATCGAGTGTGTTTCATTGATTAATCCGTTGTTATTATTGCTTTATATGTTTGATTTGGCATAGTTACGTGGATTCCGCACACGTAACCGTGTTTACTATAAACAAGTGATTCGGTTCGTTATCGATCCTCAGATTTCGGGACCTACAAGTGGTATCAGAGCATTGGCTCTTATCCTTGTTTAAAATCAAACTTGTTCGGTTTTTATCAAGTATTTTGTGTGTGTTTTTCTGAAAATTTGTTCTTGAAAAATTATATATTCTGGAAAAATATTCATAAATCTGCTGTTTTATTGTTGTTTGCTAAAGATTTTTATCAAAAACCTATGTTAGATTGTTTGTTCATGCTTTAAACCGGGTTTTTAGTGAAAATCTAGTGTATTTTCGTGTTTCGGAAAATTATAGGTGATCGGAAAACTCATCGGAAAAATCATGTTCTTGAGTGTGTTCTTCATATATTCATAAGTGTTCTTGTAACAAACTGAGAATTTGATCTGTTTCATTGATTAAAAACAAGTGTTGCAACTTATAAAAATATAACTTGACTTTTGTGTAAAAAGTGATAATTGGTTTCAGGTCTGTTTCGTTGAAAATAAGGTGTTGCAAACATACCTTTGTGTCAGTTTTAAATATCTTTGTGTCTGGTCTTATCCTTTGACTGATCAGTAGATATTTTAAATATCTAAACCAGCTGACTTTTACCCAGTTTTGACGAAACAAGTAGCCGACGAATCACATCTATTTCGCCGCAACATCTTTGACGAAACAAATTCTGTTTCGCCACAACATCTTTGACGAAACAAATTCTGTTTCGCCACAAATCACTATTATCACAAGTCTGTTTCGTCATCATTCATTTAGACGAAACAAACCTGTTTCGTGAAATCTGTTTCGTCGAGAACAGATCTGTTTTACACAGAGGACTTGTAAAAGCTTGCTTACTGTTTGTTTTCAAGAATTTATGCAGGTACTATCATACATACATCAAATATGAGTTGTACTAGTCCATGGGATTGGAGTATGGATTCGAGACCACGTGAAGATCCGACCTCCGCAGCAGCGTGGGTGAAGAGTGTTTTTGGTCAACCTACTATAAGTGCCGGACAATGGGCTTTGGCATCCAATCAGAATCAAAACATTCAAAATCTTTTGATTAGCGAGAGCGAAACTGGCAGCAACAATCGCCCGCCAAAGTTGAATCATATGAACGAGTTTCCATCATGGAAAGGTCGTTTTCATACATATGTTCAAGGTCAAAGCACTGATCTTTGGAGGTGTTTCATTACTCCAATAAATAATGCTCTCGAAGTAGCAGCTTCAACGGCCGAAGGTTTTTCTAACATGCAAGAAAATGACAAGAAAGCCTATGAATTTGAGAAAAAGTCGTTTGCTGTTCTTACTCAAGCACTTCACAAAGATATTTATCATCAATTTTCTTATTGTAAGGACACGAAATCATTATGGGATTGTTTGGTAACAAGAGGAGAAGGAAATGCAGCTTCCAGAAAGACACGGCATGATCTATTGAAGAAAGAGTTTGAATCATTTCAGTTCTTGGAAAATGAAACTCTAAATGATATGACTACACGTTTTTATCATTTGATTAGTGAAATGTTTGCTTATAGTGTTGTTGCAAGTGAAAAGGAAGTTTGTGCACGGTTTGCTGATTCTCTACCACCAAAGTGGAGTCCATACATTGAGCTTCTAAAGCATACAGGTATTCTAGATGCTGACACTATAACTATCTATGAATTCGTACAGAAGCTGGAACATAAGAATGATGAAGAAATCCGGAAAGCAAAACGCATTGATGCTCCTCAAAATATCGAAATGTATTGTGGAGGAGGTTTTGACCCGTCAGCTAGTCTGAGGCAACCAAAGTTACAAACGGCGTTTGTATCAAATACAAACTCTTCTTCGTTTCCTCAACAAACTCAGGCTTATTCTGGAGAAGGTTTTATTCCTTATATACCTCCAGTTTCTACTACTCAACCTCAGGCATATTCTGGAGGAGGTTTTATTCCATCCCTACCACAACCACAAGTCCAACCACAACAACAACAACAACAACAACAAGCTCATTATACCAACAATCCTCCAACCCCAAACCCTAACACAGTCAAAGTTGATACATCAAACCTCTCAAATGATAGCATTGAAGTAGCAAAGGAACATATGGAACTTATTAATACCATGGTCAGTGCTTACTGCAGTTTGGTCGCAGGTCAAATTGGAAACATCAATTTGACCAACGAAGACTATCTACAAATCAACCGTGATGAAATGGAGTTGATGGATATAAAGTGGGCATTCGCAAGTGCTGTTAGAAGGGCGAAGGACTTTATGGTTCGAACAGGAAGAAGTTCGTTGGAAAGCAAACAAGATACAAAGTACGGTTTTGATAAAGAAGCAGTTACATGCTTCAATTGTGGGGAAAAGGGTCACTTCAAACGTGAGTGCACTCGACCAAGCAGACAAGGCAATCAGAACCCATTCCGTAATCAGACGAGTACTTCAAATGCTAATCAAGACAATCGTGGAAAAGGGATAGTGGCTGTAAACAACACCACTAACCAGAATCAGTCTGGACCATCAAACGAAAGTCGTGCTTTAACCGTACAAGCTGATGAAGGGTTTAATTGGTCTTTACAACTTGGGGAAAGTGATCAAGATAAAGGAGGAACAGCGTGTTATGCAAAGATAATCAATCACATCAAGCATGTTCATAAGGAAGAATTTTCTGATAGTGACGACAGTTCTGGTAATACCGGGAGTTCTGATGAAGAAAGTTCTACTTCGAGTTCTGAATCTGATATGAACAAAGAAGCAAGTTCTAATCTTGATGACTTATTGAATGAAGCAGAAGAGTTGAAATGTCAGAAATCAGTTCTGATTAAGAAGGCTGAGGTAGTATCTAAAGAAATGGAGAAGTTCTTTTCTGAAGACGGATCTTTCTCTTATCAGACTGCCTTTATGGCAAATGTCTCAGCTTCTACAAGTCAGGTAGAATCTGAAATTCTTATCAACTGTAGAGATTGTGAGTATATGAAAAATGAATTTGATAGAATAAAGCTTGAATGTGATTCGATTCATATTCACAATCAGAGTTTAGTTGTTGAAATGGCTAAATGCAAAGAAGCGAATATGGCTTTAGTTCGAAACGAAAAAGAATTTAAATCTATGATTGAAACTCTAAAGAAAAATGTTTCCGAAGTGACAAAAACTGTTTATCATAAACAAGTTAGTATAAATGATTACATTAACATTTTTGAGGAAACCAAAAAGGAACTAGCCATTGCCAAATGCGAGCATGATGCAATCAAGCAAAAATTGGAGAGTTACTCTAACTCCCGATTTGTGCTCGATCACATTATTGATGTTCAACAACTAAAGGGAAAAAAGAAAGGTGTTGGGTATAAGAAGTGTCCGCCCCCTTTGAGACATAATTATGCTTATATGCCTGATGAAGAAGAAATGCCACGATTTGAATCCAGTGTGCCTCTTGATTATGAGGAAGTTACTACTGGCCTAGGGTTCAAATCGGACAATTCTCCAAGTACAAATTCTGAGCAAAAAGATTCAACATCTACGAAACAAGGTCCTCCCACCATTGAGGACTATGAGTCGTCGGATGATGAACCTAAATCAGATGTGAGTAATCAGGATAAATCACTTAACAAACTTAAAGGAGTAGAAGTTCCAATTGAGAATCATATTCTGTGTGATCCTCCTACTCCTGATGTTCAACCTGTGGTTCAACAAGTGATAGATCCTGTGTCTACCGTTAAAAGTAAGATTGTGTT
Source organism: Helianthus tuberosus (assembly GCA_030545235.1). NCBI lineage: Eukaryota > Viridiplantae > Streptophyta > Magnoliopsida > Asterales > Asteraceae > Helianthus > Helianthus tuberosus. Next base: position 18,759,663 of record CM060400.1, read on the forward strand.
GTACACTTTGGTTGGTGATTCAAAAATCTATTCAGATAATGATTTTCCAATTAAAAATGTCAATCCATCATTGATTGATAATGTTTTTGAAAATAATACAAGTAAGTTTTTGGGAAAATCGATTCCGGGAGTTATTGTGACTCAATGTAATCCAATTCCTAAGGCTGAAATCAAAAAGAAATTTGGAAATCAGAAATCACTTTCAAAGCAACAACCTATTGCTTCTAAGGGTAAACAATCAGATCAACGAGCTAAATTGCCAAATGTTTCTAACTCAAAATTTGAAACAAAAGGGGCTCGTTATCAGAAGAAAAACAGCAATGTCAAATTTGTGGAATCGAGGGGTACAGATAAAATTGAGACTTTTGCAAACAAGTCAAACACTGATTTTGTACAAGTTAAAATTTTAAAACGTGATAGTCAAAACAATTACACTCAACATTCAAATGGGTGTGATGAAAAAGCTAGTACCTCGGGTTATACAAGTTCGACATCTGATCGTCGATCCAGTTCTCCTAAGTTTGTTGAAAGGAGAACGTGTTTTAAATGTGGGGAGTTTGGGCACATCATCAAAGATTGTGCTAACACTCCGAAAGCGAAATTTGTTGAGAGAGCATCACCTGAATCGATTCACCCTAAATGTCGTCCTGTTTCACCTAAACATGATAAAAGAACTATTAAAGAACAGGAATCGAAACAAAGACATCAAAATGTGAATAAAATAGAAAAGGCTTTAAAATCTAAGGTCACTTCTGTTCCAAGGGAATCAAGTTCACCAGTAAAACCAGAAATTTCAAAATTTGTTTACAAAACTCAATCTGGTAAACAAAAACAAACTTGGAAACCTAGGAAGGGTGAAAGTTCAGGGGGAGCTGTTCGTTTGGAAAACCATCAACAAATCGAGATCACTATTTGTGATGCTCAGGGACGACCCAAGACCACTTTGGCTTGGGTCCCCATCCTTAACTAATCATTGGATGATATGTGCAGGATGTTCCAGGAGGAATTATCAATAGTCATTGGATTGTTGATAGTGGGGCATCCAGGCACATGACGGGCGACTTACAGCTTCTATATGATGTGAGAAACATTAAAGGAGGCTATGTCGCTTTCGCTGGAGACAAAGGCGGATACATCACTGGAGAGGGAATGATCTCTAATGGTGTTGTATGTTTCGATAAGATCAATTATGTTCGTCAAATTGATCATAATCTTCTCAGTGTGTCGCAAATCTGCGATAAAAAGTTCACCGTGCATTTCGATGATGCTGGTTGTTATGTGCTTAAACCTGGTTTCAAAATTCCTGATGAATGGATTCTCTTATCGGCTCCAAGAATCAATGATCTTTATGTTCTTGATATGAGTCAAGCGATTACGACTTCTGCACAAGTCACATGTTTTGTCTCGAAAGCCACAGAGAAGGAGTCTATATCTTGGCACAGAAGAATGGGACACATTCACTTGAGAAAAATGAACCATTTGGTGAAAAACAATCTTGTGAATGGCGTACCCGTGAGAAGTTTTCATCTACAAGATATATGTGTTTCGTGCCAGAAAGGGAAACAAACAAAGAAGTCTCACCCTTTGAAGAAAATCAACACTGTTGGCATGCCTCTCGAACGTCTTCATATGGACCTCTTTGGACCTATGAGACACAAAACAACGTTCGGAGATGTGTATTGTTTAGTAGTTACTGATGACTACTCTAGATTTTCTTGGGTAGCTTTTATGGCACACAAGAGTGATACTCCTGGCATCCTCAAGGATCTTCTTACAATGTTGGAAAATCTCTACTCGTTGAAAGTTAAGAGGATCAGAAGCGACAATGGAACTGAATTCAAAAACCGTGTTATGGATGAGTTCTGTACTTCTAAAGGCATTCTTCATGAATACAGTTCTCCTTATACTCCACAACAAAATGGTGTCGCGGAGAGGAAGAATCGGACAATAATTGAAACTGCAAGAACAATGTTGGTAGAGTCGGCGTTTCCTGTTCAGTTCTGGGCAGAGGCTGTGTCGACCGCTTGCTACACATTAAACCGAGTTCTTACGGTTAAGAGACATGGCAAGACTTGTTTCGAACTTCTACAGAAAAGGAAACCAGATCTTTCAATTCTAGAACCTTTTGGTGGTCCATGCACTATGATTGATCCGGATGGAAAGTTTGGCGCGAAAGCTATCGAGGGTTTCTTCCTTGGATATGCTACACCAAATTTTCGTGTTTGGAATCTGACTACCAAAAAGATTGAGCTATGGAGTGAAGTAAGGGTTCAGAGATATACAAATCCTGTTAAAGCTCCAGGTGATCCTTGGATGTTCGATTATGATGGGCTATTCAAATCCTTTGATCTGCCAATCTTTGATGAAGATTCCGCAGCTGCTAGAATGATATTTGATAGTGACAATGCTGCTGAGTCGTCATTAGTTAGACCTGTTGTTGTTAACTCACAAAGTTCTAATTCGTCTAACAACACAGTTCAAAATGAGGAAGTTGAAAATGCTACTGAATACAATGAGTCATCAGAAGAAGATGAAGAAAATCTGGATGCGACTGAAGGCACTAAATCTCCAGTTGTTCCAGTTCAGGGTACTTCTGTTGATACTCCTCATGTGCAAGTCGATGATACTGCTGAAGGAAATGCATCCACTTCTACGCATTTCCAGGAGTGGAGTTGGTTGTTGATCTTAATATTAACAATTTGGGTGTTAATGCTCGTGTTCCTGAAAATCCTGAAATGAGGATACACGATACCCATCCACAACAGAATATCATAGGAGATGTCCAACAAGGTGTGCAGACACGTAATCAGCTGAGAAACAACCAGAGTGCTGGTTTGTATTCAGCTATTAGAGAATCTGGTCTCCAAAATGATTGGTCTTTCGCGTGTTACGTTTCACAAGAAGAACCAAAATCTTGGAAGGAAGCTTTAAAAGATAATTCGTGGGTTGAAGCCATGCAGGACGAACTGCAGCAATTTCAAAAGCTTGGTGTTTGGAAGCTTGTTGAAAAACCGGAGAATTACAAGAAAATTGGAACACGATGGGTTTATAAATGCAAGAAAGACGACCGTGGAGTTGTTATTCGCAACAAAGCGAGACTGGTTGTTCAGGGTTTTCGTCAGATTGAAGGCATTGACTACAATGAAGTTTATGCACCTGTTGCACGTCTGGAAGCTATTCGGATCTTCTTAGCTTATGCTTCTTTCAAAGGATTCAAAGTTTACCAGATGGACGTCAAAAGTGCGTTTCTTCATGGTATTGTTCAAGAAGAGGTGCATGTCGAACAACCTCCAGGTTTGGAAGATCCTATTCACCCCGATCGGGTTTGGTTGCTCAACAAAGCTCTTTATGGTCTACATCAAGCACCTAGGGCTTGGTACGCAACCTTATCAAACTATCTTCTGGAGAATGGATTTCGACGAGGTCTTATTGATTGCACACTCTTTATCAAAGAACAAGATGAAGATCTTCTGCTGGTGCAGGTATATGTTGATGATATAATATTTGGATCTACTAATGATTCTTTGTGCAGGCAATTCGAAAGTGTTATGCAAGAAAAGTTCAAAATGAGCGCTATGGGAGAGATGAATTTCTTTTTGGGCCTTCAAGTTCAACAAACAGAGTCTGGGATATTCATCCATCAGACTAAATATGTTGGTGACATTTTGAGCCGATTCCAAATGTCAGATGCAACGCCCATTGGTACCCCACTTCCGCAGAATCACGGGATTACTCCGGATTTGAAGGGAGAAAGCATCAACTCCTCGTACTACCGTGCCATAATCGGATCTCTCATGTATCTTACCGCTTCGAGGCCTGATATCATGTACCCAACATGCTTGCTAGCAAGATATCAAGCAAACCCGAAAGCCTCTCATTTGTCAGCTGTCAAAAGGATTTTACGCTATTTGAAGGGATGCCCAGACCTCGGTATTTGGTACCCTAGGGATGATAGTTTTGAATTAATTGCATACAGTGATTCTGATTTCGGTGGTTGCAAAATCGATGGCAAATCGACAACAGCAGGATGTCAGTTCCTAGGAAATCGACTGGTCACGTGGCACTGCAAGAAGCAAACGTGTGTTGCTACATCAACATGTGAAGCAGAATACATTGCTGCCTCGAGTTGTTGCTCCCAAGTTCTTTGGATACAACAACAAATGTGCGACTACGGTTTAGAATTCCTATCTACTCGTATTTTTGTTGATAATAATGCTGCCTTACAGATCACTAGAAATCCTGTGCAACATTCTAAGACTAAACACATCGACATTAAATATCACTTTATCCGTGATTGTTTTGACAAGAGGTTAATCGATGTCGTTCATGTCCCCACTGATCACCAACGTGCCGACCTGTTTACAAAAGCTTTTGATAAATCACGTTTTGATTATCTACTTTTGGTCAATGGCATTAAGGTGATACCTGAGTAAACTTCTTTGGCTGATCGTTTTTGTAAATATTTTCTTTATAAACTTTGAAAATTCAAAAAGATTTTAGTTTTCGTAAACTTTGCGAATTTTAGGGGGAGATATTTCAAGAAAATACAAAAACATTGCAAAAGTTCAAAATCCAAAAAGATGTCTTTACTTTCTGTCGTTTTAGTTTGAAAAATTCAAAAACAATAGAAAAACCAAAAATGAGTTTCTTGGATAAAGGAAAATGATGAAGTTCACTGGTGTGGTCGGTCAATGTGCTCAAAATGCAAAATAAAAAGAAAAATGATAAGTATCTCTACTAACGATGTATCGGTAGGCTAACAATCAGACTAAAATGTGCAGGATGATACAAACCTAACAGACTTCAAGTCAGGTGGGAACCATTCATTGGCATATGGTCTTAGTACCGAAATCTCGTTTGAGAGATTGCCGAGATCTGAAATATTCGGTCTTTATGCTGCTTATCATCTGGGTATCATGGTTGTATCAAACCGTAAAAATAACGGAGACGAAGTCTAAGATCTTCCATGATACTATACATACGTGTACATACTGCATTCGACCTCAATAAGTGATCAACAATCACATGTCCAAACAAAATAAGTGATTTTATATCACAGATTCTTTGCGGGAGTCAAGTTCGTCTCTCTGCTGTACGGAAGTACTGACCTGTTCACGGACTTGCTCCTGTGCCCTCATGCATCTGAAAATCAAGTTCCTCATCAATAAGTGATTCTATCACATAGGGCTTGTTTTCAATCAAAATAAGTGAGTTTCTCACATTTTTATACGGTCAAACAGATGATAATCGGTATACTCACCGGTAAGATGAATTCTCGTGCATACCTTGATACGGGAATGTGTCGTGAGTGGATTTACATCGACTTGTAAGTATACTCCTTACCGTTAATCGTATCTCTTAAATTATGATTATGTCTGATTAGTTTGAGCTTATGTGGACCACAATACCGATAATCGAGGTAGTATACTTATCCAGAGCTTTAAACAGAAATCAAAATCATGTTGACTAAGACCGTAAGCTGGTATGATTCCTTGTCCTTGAGATTCGCAAAAAGATTGCACTTGTACAGTTGTTTACTGTTTTTAACAGTTTTCCGTATTTTCATTTAGTTTACCGTGCTTTAAATTTGTTTTTAGTATATTTGTGTAAAGTTCGTTTTTGATTAAGCCGAAGTTGTTGCTTGGTGTTTTCTACCGGAAGCCTAAAATCTTCTTCATAAAAACGTTCTTGCATTTGAAAATTCAAACTGAATGGAAATGTGTTCATAATCTGTTTAGACTGCAAAATCTTACCACTCTTTTGACTGCAAAATATTTCCAGCCCCTGTGTTACTGTTTTGAAAAATCTGTTGGTGAAACAGGTTGGTCGACGAATCACAAGCGTCGACGAATCAAATCAATGTCGGCGAATCAAATCTGTTTCGTCAAAACATACGACGAATCACATGAGCCCAAATCTGTTTCGTCATGGGCTAAAGTTTAGGCCCAAGTTCAAGCCCAAGTTTCTGTTTCGCCGGGCCCATTTCAGTTTCGTCGAGTTCTCAGATTCGTCGAGACAGGACGGTGTATATATAGGTCCCACTTGTTCACTTTTTCAAAACATCACAGTTATCATCTTCTTCAAACAACCAAAAACCCATACCTACGGTTACTATCACAAATCACTCAAAACATCAGTTTTTATTCAAAATCTTACAAACATCAAAGGTAGTAACATGTTCAGATTCACATTCCGAACACTTTGAACCGTCGGTTTTTCATCCGAAACCCTCAAAGACCCCTTTGAGACCTTGTTTTCTTTGATTATATATGTGTTGTTGTTGCATGTTTTGTGTTTTCCTTCTGAATCTGATAGATTTAGGTTTATTATGTTTGTTTTGCTTTGATTTGAATGTGGGTTTTTATAAACAAAAATAGGGGTTTGTTTTTGATAAAATTATTAACTGTTTTTACAAGGGTTTTTGTTCGGAAATCATTTATGGGTGTTTATAAATGGTTTGGGTATGAATAATGATACTGAATGTGTTTGTGTCTTTATTTGTTTCCTTGTTTATACCCCAAAACAGCGAAACACAAAACCCCCAAATTGACGAATCAAATTTAACCCTAATTCCGGCGAATTAAACATATGGCGAATCAAACATATGGCGAATCAAACATATGACGAATCAGACGACGAATCAAAGATCACGAATCAGAAAAGGAACAAAATAGACTCGACGAATCAAAAAGTCAACGAATCAAACCAGTCAATGGTCAACCCTCTGTTTCGTCGTTCAAAATTTTGTTTCGTCGTTGATCTTCTGTTTCGTCGTACATGCCTTAGCAGTTTTCTGATGTTGTTGTTTGTTCACAGTAGACATGTTAGATAGGTTATCTGTTATGTGGATACATGAAAGTGTATTCATACATGTCTAAATGCAATGTTATATCAAATGTGACTTATTCTAGACATTTTCATGTACAGATGGCTCCTAAAGCACCGCAAGAAAAAGGAAAACGCAAGAAGGCAATAAATAAAGAAAGAAAACAAAACTGAAGAAGAAATTATGTCAGAGAAACGTCATAATCAAGTTGCATATTTGGATCCGGAAGACAAGCTCACTGAATTTAAAGATATGACGAAGTGGATCAGGGAGTCACGTATCAATCATGCTGTTACATACTCGACGCCCGTCTACAAATCACTGATTAAAGCTTTCTGGGATTCTGCAAGCGTCGTCAAAATTGATGGAAAGGAAATTATCAGAGGTCGTGTGAATGATCTGTATGTCGTTGTTACTCCGGAGATATTGAATGAAGTTCTTCAATTACAAGATCAACCGAATGCTCCATATTCAATTCCAATCATTTGTTCACGAGGCTGTTTACTAAGGATGAAGTGTAAAGGAGATCTTTTCGTCAAACAAATCAACAAAGGTGATCTTCCATTACGATACAAGTTTTTATTGCATGTTCTTATTCAGTGTCTCAGCAATAGACGATCTGGATATGATGTGGCTGGAGATGATCTAGTTGGTTTCATGGTTGCTTTGGTGTTAAACAAACCGTTTAGCATCTCAAAGTATATTTTCAGCAATATGAAAGAGAATATGACAAGGACTGGTAGTAGAACCACCGGGAACAAGTTTTGGATGTATCCACGGTTTCTGCAAATGATTATGAATGTTCAGCATCCAGACCTTCCTAAAGCTGAAAATGATCTTTTGAAAATAGAGGCGATGAATTTCAACTCTTTACGGCTAATCAAGACTATGGCGGCCAAAAGATACACAGAAAGTGTTCCTCCAAGGAAGCTTTTTGGCGCACTAGTGAATCCTGATTATGTTGCTCCCAGTGGCGGACCCAGGATTTTTTCCATGGGGGTGCGGAACATTTTTAAAAATTTTAGGCCCCTAGGTATATAAGTAAAAAAATCGGTTCGTATCGGGTCGGGTCGGGTCAACGAACATCAAACTAAATTTCTCTATATAACATAAGTTTATCGCTCCATAACATAATGTTTCAATTTTAAGTTTAATTTTCAACTATTCAAGCCCTATAAATCATAACGTAAGTTGTAATCACCCTAAAAATATATAAACAACATAATCACCCTAAAAATATATAAACAACAAAATCACCCTAAAAATCATCTAAACAACCATAAACAACGTTAAAACACACAAAATTTCAAACCTATTTAACAACTTTATTACCTTTTTTCCCCTATAATATCAACCAAAATCATCAAAATAACAAAGAAACTTACCCGTGTTCGGATTCCGGTTAGATTTGGTGTCAAACGACGGTGGTATGGTGGCTGATTACGGTGGTCGCCGGCTGCTGGAATGTTGTCGCTGGGTGATGTTGTTCGTTGGCAGTGCAGGGACGCAAGAGAGAGAGAGAGAGCGGGAGAGAATTTCTAAAGGTTTTGGACTTTAATTATTTTATTATAGTTTGAAATATTGTTGGGTTTGGTTAATGGGCTAAGACTTAGTGGGCTAGCTAGTTAGGAATTATAAGTGGGTAAAGGTATGAGTATTTGGGTTTAGTTAGTTAGGTATTAAAAGTTATATAATTTAGGTAGTATTTTTTTTTTTAAATAAGAGTTTACTAAAAAAATTTAAAATATAAGTTGATAACACTTTTTACCTAAGGGGTGCGGTCGAAAAATTCCAAGGGGTGCGGACGAAAAATTCCAAGGGGTGCGGACGAGATTTTCGACGGAACTTAGCACTAAGTTTTTTTTTTTCCCCGGGGGTGCGCCCACCCACCTTGGGCTAGGCTTGGTCCGCCCATGGTTGCTCCTGCAAATGACAAATGGCGTCATGATGACAGCCAATCTGACAATGAAGAACCTGAGTTGGAAAGGTTAAGGATAGAAAATTTTGGTCCTGACCCAGTTGATTCAGATGAGTCTGATAGTGATGGTGATGAAAGTGGTGGTGAAAGTGATGATGGTGATGCAGGTGATGCAGGTGCTGTTGGTACATCAAGCAAAGGTGCTGTTTCTGGTACATCAGCTAGTAGTTCGTCAGCAAGTGGTGATGATGGATCTGATTCGAGTTCTAGTGATCATATAGTTGAACCTGGTTACGAAATGTATATCGATATACGTGGAGTAAGAAGGTATAGAAAGATTAGAACAGAGGATGATCCAGAATATGTTCCAGAGGATCCTGAAGGTGAAAGAAGAACAAAAAGAAGAGCAGAGAAAGCTGTTGAAGTACAAAAGAAGAAGTCTAGGAGATATTTGAGTACTTATACTCGGAAATCTGTGCCTCAAGAGTCTTCATCTATTCCTCAGGAGCCTGTACAATCTGTACCTCAGGAGCCTGTACAAGAAGCTCCTGTAGTCACTTCAGCTACAGAAACTCCAGTTGTTACATCAGCTACTGCTACTCCATCAGTTATTCCTCAGGCAGTTCCTGAAAGAACTATGGCCTCTGCAATCAGGGCAACCACTTCACAAATCAGTGCTGAACGTCATAGGACATTTTCCGGATTTTCTCAAGACGAAAAGATCAGATATCTGTTTTCTACACTTGAAGCAGCTGCTGATCGTCTTCAAAGGCAATCTCATTTCGGTAATCTCACGAAGCATGATCAACTTAAACAATCGGTGGAAATTAACAAATTGAAATCAACCGTTGGTCAACAGCAAACAGTAATAGAGCGACAACAAACTGAAATTGATTTGCTTAAAGCTGAAAATGCTCGCTTGAAGGCTCTTGATGAAGAGAAAGAGAGAAGGCTTGCTATTCTGTGGGATTATCATTGTAAACAACAAGAGGTACTGAAGAAAAAGGATGATGATACGGAAGACCAAGGAAATCCTGATACTTCTGGTACATCACAGAAGCAGCCAACCGCACTTGCTTCTGAAGTTGTTGCAGTTCAAACTACAGTTGTCGAATCATCTCAGGGAACTTCTACTGGAAAAGTTCAACAGATAGAAGGTACTTCTTCTATAGTCAGCAGTGCTGATATTGCTCTACAGGCTATTCATCCATTTACAGGAGAGTTGCTTGAAGAAGGGGAGTTAATAGAAGATCTTTCTCAGGAGCAATTGAGTATTTTAGAGTCTATGAGAGAAATAGATGATGCTGAGATAGACAAAATGTCTACTGAGACTGATACAACGAATGTTGAAGAGATTGATGAGATTGTGTTTGAAGGTGAAGCACCAAAATCAAAGTATGTTCGAGAAGATGGTACTGAATTTGCTTCGTTCGATGAAGATTGGATGAAAGAAAATGTTGATGACATAGACGAGCACTTGAAGAATCGTAATTCGTCTGAAAAAGACACAGATGCATTTTCTGAATGGAGAAAACAGTTTTTATCTAAAGTCTCCAAGCCTGTACCTGAAAAAGCTCAAGTAGACTATTTGCAATTTGAAAAAGCAAAGCCAAGTGGAAGGATTCTATGTTGGATGTTTGTTCAAGATATTCACTGCATTGCTATTAAACGTGAATATGGAATTATGTATTTCAATTCACTGCTGAGCATTCTTTCCTTGCCATTTTATGATGTCTCTGCGTTGACAAGGCTTGAGCTTATCAATCGATCAAAATACGATGGTGCTACTTTATTTGAACGACTGGTGAAAGTAAACAAGAAGTCGGGCTGGAAAGATGAATCATATAAGCCACAATTTCCTGTTTATCAACCGATCAAGTTTACTCTTGATCCGGACACCAACACTTGCAGATACAAACTTGTGTACCAGCCTCCGAAGGTAGTAGATAAAATCCCATTGATGCCTATGAAGCAGGATTTTCTTGAAGACATGGCATTATGGTGCTACGACTCGGATACTCATGAAGCTGTAATTGTGTTTAGAGACAATCGTGCAAATTACCGGATGTTGGATCCGATGTGGATCGTCAACATGTCTGAAGCTGATATTAGCAGATTATATCGTCATGATATTTTCTATGAAGATCAAGATGCACGTCAAGCTTTAAAGTTTCAGCGAGTAGCGTGTTTTTGCTACTACAGGGGCATACATTCGGGCAGTTCGTGGTCCGAACAACACTGATGGAAGATTAGAAGACCGAAGACGAGTAACAGACAAGGGGGAGTTTGTTGATGCATTTTTTAGTGTCTGTGACTAGTCTTGTTTAACGATGTATTTTGTATGGTCTTTTATTAATTATCGAGTCTGTATGTTATGTTGACCAAGTCAGATATCCTCCTATCTACTTGTGTACAACTTATTTGTCTCTTTTGATATGTAAAGTATTATGAACAATGCATGTTGCATTAAAGGGTAGTTTGGTCATTACTATGTTTATATGTTGATGTTGTTGCTGTCTGTTAACAGAAACAACCACAACAGTTGCAGCTCTCGACGAAACAGGTCTGTTTCGTCGGAACACATCATGACGAAACAGACCAATGTCCTATACTTCTGTTTCGTTGACATTCATGACGAATCACACTTGATTCGTCATGTATTGGGCTGCTTCAAGCCCAAATGTCTGGCCCATGTTCAGATTCGTCGAACACCTTGTGTTTCGTCGATGTCTTGGCCCAGGGACTATATAAACATCATTCTGTTTCATTATGACACAGAGATGAGATAATAACCATAGTAACAAAACTCTGCCGAAATTCTGTCTGAACTGTGTTTGTATCAGTTTGTAATCGGTTCTCATCCCGTTAATCAATCGAGTGTGTTTCATTGATTAATCCGTTGTTATTATTGCTTTATATGTTTGATTTGGCATAGTTACGTGGATTCCGCACACGTAACCGTGTTTACTATAAACAAGTGATTCGGTTCGTTATCGATCCTCAGATTTCGGGAACTACATCTTTTTCCCTTGACTAAGTTTTGTCCCATTGGGTTTTCTTAGTAAGGTTTTTAATGAGGCAACATACCTGATTCAGAAGTATTATGGGGGGGCAATACGCGCTGCACTCTTTTTCCCTTAGCTAAGGTTTTGTCCCACTGGGTTTTCTTAGCAAGGTTTTTAACGAGGCAGCATCACCAAACGTATTAAAGAATAATATATATTATCATGTGGATAGTCAAGGGGGAGTGTTATGAATGCATCCATTATTAGTGACTCTCCACATTTATAACTCCCATGTCACATTTATGTTTGTATTAATGTTATAGCCTATATATAGTGGCTCATATATTTTGTGTGAGATACATCAATAAGAATGAACTTCTTACATTCTCCATTTTCCCTTTGTCTCCATAATCTCTCTAATCTTAGTTCATATGTTTATATATTTTATATACAGTTGCTATTAGGTCGTTGTTACACAACACTACACAAGTATTCTTTATTATAAAGTGGGCTGTTAGTTCATATGTCCATCAATTTGCTTGAATGTATTATACATTGTTATGGATATTCTTTTTAAGGAAAAAGACCTAGTACATCTTATTGGAACATATATTTTGGACGTGAATACATTTTCATACTATAAATTAGTAACATGTTGGAGTTTAATGAAGTTGTACTTTAAGCATAGGGAGTTTTTCAAAAAAAAAAAAAATTGACCTTTTCACTTCTAATTTAAAGGTTTTATTATTATTATTATTATTTTTTTGCATTTTTACTTTTTGATTTTTTTTACTTTTAGAAAAACCTTTTCAATTTTTGCAACTTAACCCCTAATACTTTTTCGTTTTCAACTTTGATCCCCATACTTTTCATCTATTGCAAATTTTTCGTTTTACGTTTTGTTCTAAATTTGGCGAGTGAATACGTCGCAACGTGTATGTTGGTCCAATGTTTTTTCGTCTATTTTATTTTCATTTGACAGGCCCGGCGCAATGCGTCTTTATTTACCTATTTGACAGGTTCGTCGCAACGAGTGGGGTCCTAGATCAACTTAGTTATTCTTTTCTATGTTTTACGTTTTAGTCTATTTTTTTCGCATTAACACGACGCGACGGGCATGCATGGTTCAACGATTTTACGTATGCTTTTCGTTCGGTGTTATTTTTTCTTTGTTATTTTTTTTTTACCCATTTTTTCGGTATTGCTGGTCGATATCAGTGATATAGCGTTGGTGCTACTTGAAACAGTTTACGCCCCCGCCGCAACGCGGGGGGCGTTAATACTAGTTAAAGAAAAAAAGCAATAAAGGTGGGAGGCACGATCAGATAAGAGGTGGTTATATTGTTGGGCCGAAGCCCATTTATCTGGGACGAACTCCATAGAACATCAGATGACACCTAATAAATAGGCGGCGACAAAAAGAGAATAACATTGAGGTCAGACGCACCAAGAATTAGAAACGACTCGAGAGACGCAAAGTATCAGTGAAGAGGAGAGCCTTGGACGATTTTGTTTGGATTCTTTTGCAAGAAATCAAGCGTGGGAATCGTGGGGATCAAGTGGGAAGCTTAGAGATCAAAGGATTACGGGGTTTTCTACTCGATTTCTTTAGTTTTCTATTTTTCTTGTTTGATATCAATAAAATCTTGTTCTAGACCTTATTTGATTGTTTTTAAGACCATGTTTTCTAGCTAAATTTCTTTAAACTACCTAGGTTATGATAATTATTTAATAAAGTTTGGATTTTTATTCGTTATTAATGTTGGTTATGGGTATTCTTGGAAAGTGAAGAATATTGGAACCTTTAAATTAGTGTATATGCGTATCTTGTGTTGATTTTCAATTAATTGCTCGTTTCACATGAATCTTGATGAATGTCTTTCATAGAATAGGTTCGTGTTAATTATCTAATCTCACGGGTTTGGGTAATTTTTGGGTAAATCGGCCGATAACCTTAGAAACGGTAATTAAGAGATTATTAAAACTTGATATTCTACTAATCTTCTCGCTGTAAGGCTCGAGGTTATTAATAGGTCTCGGTTTGATATATAGCTAGGATTAGGTTTTGTAAGAAATCGGTCTTAGTTCCCTAACCATACTCATGTCTATTAAACCAAGTTAAAATCCATAGTTGCCTTAGACTTTCGAGCTGTAAGGTAGATTGTCATATTAGGGCACTTTTCAAGAAGTTAGAGGACTGTAAGGAAATCTAACAACCGGTAGTCGTAACAGCCTTGTAGAGTCTCACAAGTTTCTTCCTGAGAAGGGTCGGGAGGTCTTAGTAGGGATTTCTTAGGGTTTAGCATTAAAAGATCCCGGTTCCATACCACGTTAATTTCAAATAGAAATCCATTCCAAGTTGAACATGAGTCTAGCCTAGGTAGCCTTCATCATCACTGAGTTAAGTCTTCGTCCAAATTCGCGTCTAGATAGTCTAGTTAATTAGTTTAATTTAATTGCATTTTTTTAGGATTTTTAGAAACCCCTAATCAACAGTTAGAGTCCGTGTCAGTCTAGGTCTAGATAGAGTATAATTTGCGTAATCAGAGAGTCTCGTGGGTTCGATACTCGGACTTACTTAGGCTATACTGCATTGACCGGTACACTTGCCGGTGGTGTGGTCTAGGTTTTAGAGAGTCAGTTTTTATAAATTTAAAACTTAGAGTGTCTAATTTAGGGTTAAAATTAGTTAGTTTAATTAGACCACTTTTAGGACATCACTATTATCTCCCAATTTTATTTATCTCATTTAGCAGTAATGAAAATATTAAACAAATAGAGGTTAACTTTCCGTACAATATTCAAATCAATTGCATGTTTAAACCTCCAAATGAAAATGTGTTCCCTTTTCCCCAAAATGATTGATGCATTTTGATGGTAACTGAAAATTAGAATCCTTATGTCATTAATTTTGGTTTAGGATTCTATGCTTTTGGTTTTAGACCTCTAATTCAATGAATTATAATCTTAAAGTTATCATCAGGTAGAGAAATCATGCAGCTTTGTGTAGGACATAAAAGTTTTTATTTTGTTTTGTTGTAGTGGTGACGATGGCGGCGGTGGTTGTTGTGGGTGGGTGGTTGTGGCAGTGGTGATGGTGGTGGTGGCGGAGTGGTGATGCTGGAGGTGGAGAAATCGACAGGATAATAAAATTCCCCAAATTTAACAATCACATCCTTTACAATCCCCCGAGGATACGGAGGAGTTTGATCAGCCAACACCACTATGGTTTCAACTTTTTGCAATGGCCCAAAATCATACTGATCATATAAACTCCCCGGTAATATACTCACACATGCTCCAAGATCTAACAAACCCCTGTCCAATTTAAAATCACCTATTTGTACTGAAATAATAGGTGCTCCTGGATCTTGGAGTTTCGAGGGAAGGGTACCCATTAAAACCACATTCACATGAATGATATCGAGTTATTTAGGAAACTTGTGACGTCGTTTTTGGGTACTCAACTCTTCAAAAAATTCAACATGATCAGGACTTCCTTTAATTTGTTCAAGCAATGGCTTATTTATTTTTACCTTTTCAAAACTTTCCCAACTTTCACCCTTAGGTGATTTCCATTTACTTAAATTGTTATGTGCAAGTAAAGCCGTAGGGAATGGAACCTTTACATTCCCATTAATACTATCAGAAATGTTTTATTTTCACTATGTTTGGACTTTATAAAACTTTCAATTTCCTGATCACGTTCACTCTCACCCTCAGACTCAGTCACATCCTCTACCAATCCTACCATACCCTCAATATATGGTGGTGACTGTGTTTCAACAGTAGAAATTTTAGAAAGAGAAGGAGTACGTACCTCATCTATGTGGACACTCGTGTAAGAAGATTTGTGAGATGTATTTTTTCTGAAAATCACTCAGAAGCTTATCTTGATTTCTTCCGATGATAGCCACTTCTTTAGCTAATTGTACAACCTGTTGTGACAATGCCTTAACCTCCTTATCTCTAACCTCGGTGCTTTTCTGAATATCCTTTAATAACTCCATAATCATGTCGAATTTTTCATTAATGGAGTAATCATCTGACTCATGCTGACCCGTTTGCCTATTTTCTAGAGTCTGTCAGTTGCTTTCATAGTTATCTTGATCTCCTTGATAGCTCGAATGTTTGTAGAATCCGTTCTTTATCTATTTCAACAGTTCCATCATCTCATTATTTGAACCTTCAGCTGGACCACTCGATCTTCCATAACTATTCTGTTGAACATTATTAAACCTTTGCTGACTCAAATTGACCTGATTTTGACGTCTTTGAATAAACTGTTGCGGTGGAGGCACAATATCATTATATACTCATTATACTCATCCTCTTCATTATATCTGGCATATGGGTTCTAAATCGGTGATTGTCTGTTTTGAAAGCTCATTGCTGATACATTGGTTGGTTGTGTTGTGAGAATTCGACATCCTGAGATTCATTAAACTCGGGTTAATAAGATCTATCCATGATTCGAAGACCTGCACAAGCACAAACAAAACACCCGAGCGTAATATCGAACTAACAAAAATAATTAGAAGAAAAAAAATATTTTTGGGTTTTTTAAATTTTTTCAAAAGCAATAAAACAACTAATTCTAAACTAACACTAAGCGCACGAATTCCCCGGCAACGGCGTCATTTTGATGACTGTCGTAATGTTCATGCAAAAAACTAATTAAACTAAATAGATAACGTAAGTAGGGTATCGTATCCACGGGGAATATGTGGTTAGTGTATAGCTAAATTATCTAACTAACTACTACTAATATAGAATTGGGGGTTTTCATTAAACTGAAAGAAACTAAAAAAAAAACTAACTACAAGAAAAGATATCAGATTTATAAAACGTAACTTCCGGTTCTAGGTTTCACAAAACTCAGTTTACTCGGTTAATTGGCCACCACATAGACATGATGTTGGAAAGTTGGTTAATTTAATATGATAATAAAAAATAGGTCTTTGCCATCAGATCTTTTATAATTTGATTAACCCTATTTACTAATGTAAGTAACCCTACTCTATTTCACCCAACAAGTTACTAGGTTTTGTCATCAACCGAAAAAGTTGTAAAGCAAGAACTCAAAACACATGTAAATAGTTAAAAAAAACAACACAATAATGTATTCATACAACGTTGTCAAAGTCAAAAATACATCCAAACCTGAGTATAAACTGAATAAAGTAAGAACCTAACTGAACCGTCCGCCTAAAGGAAGCCACGGAGAGCCTAGCCGCTCATAGTTGTCTTCACAGCATCGGTTGTCATCCCAAAGTGATTAAACATCCAAAAGTAGCTTGAGAATTAAGAATATGGAGCCAAAATTCGTCCCCCTATGCACATGCAACGGCTGAGTTTTTTAAAAATATCAAAAGTGATTTTGAGATGATCCGTCCTAACCCCTTCGTCCCTCGTCCCTCGGATGAATAAACAATATGTAACTTAAAAGACAAGTTTGCTAACTTCCTTTTATAACTTTCCCTTATGTCGGCTGAATAATCAATAATATGAAAAGTGCCTTTAGAATAATGAATGTGATCCACTTATATCCTAATTCTGGCCGACATTAAAAATTCCCGTAACTAAACATAGCCGCACGTTGCGAAGCTTTATGAGCCAACCCCAGCGCGTTGCGGAGCTTTATGAGCCACCCCTGCGTGTCGCGGGGTCCCTTATTTGACCTGCACGTTTAATATTTGACCGACATTCAATTGAGAACCTAAGCGGTACGCGGGCAATCCCGTGTTTCGATTCATTTTCTCTTGTTTAACCTTTATTCACCTGTTTAAACAAAAAACTAACGCACATTAAATATATAAACACGATACAATTTAACTTATTTCACATACTAAAAACCAACATAATTTACTACGAAACACGCGTATTTTAACCCGACATCAGAATGTGCCCGTCTCTTCCGCAAAAGGTGCAGTGCCCCGTTTTATTATTCAGCACAGCCTTGTCTGTCTTTTGCCAAGTCTTTCTGCAGTTTTGATTGTCACGAAGCACAGCCTTGTCTGTCTTTTGCCAAGTCTTTCTGCAACTTATTTCACATACTAAAAACCAACATAATTTACTACGAAACACGCGTATTTTAACCCGACATCAGAATGTGCCCGTCTCTTCCGCAAAAGGTGCAGTGCCCCGTTTTATTATTCAGCACAGCCTTGTCTGTCTTTTGCCAAGTCTTTCTGCAGTTTTGATTGTCACGGTTGACACGTTGGGATGTTTGGAAGGCCGCAGCGTCAGGAGTGGGCGTGGTTTTCTTTCCGGCAGCAATATTCCGCTGCTGCTCGTCCTCGGCTACCAAGTGATAACCCGTTCCAAGACTTGGTGTTGGTTTTGTGGCGAGTAGTTGAGTTCTCATAATAGAGAATTCGGCATCGAGCCCCATCAAAAACTCGTAGAGTCTTTCCTTTTTTTTAAGTTCGACCATATTTTCCCAACGTTGCAACTGCAGCCATCACATTTATACTGTGGTGTTGGCAAGATAAAATCGATCTTATCCCATAGACCTCTTAGCTTAGTAAAATAGGTTGAAACGGAAGCACCTTCTTGACGTGTTTGTGTAACGGACTGCTTCAACTCGTACGCTCTTGGAGCGCTTACTTTCTCGAATCTTTCATGGAGATCATTCCAGATCTCCAGGGCTGTGTGAGCGAATTTAACGCTGCTTCGTATTTCCTTCTCCATCGCAGTGGTGAGTAATAGACATTTACATACAATAGGAAAATATCTGTTATTTATGTCATGTATATCTCTCCTTAATAGGAGGAGATTTGTTTGTAACTATTTATATTGATTATGTGAATGAGAAAGGGCAAGGAATTGTAATCTTTCATGGTATCACATCCCTAGTCGATCCTCCCTCCTCTTCACCTTCTGCCTGCGCCGATTTACTCCTGCCTTCATCATCATCATGTCTTCGTCTTCTCCCCACCCCGCTGTAACTGTAACGTCCATCAAAAACCTCATCCCTATTACCCTGGACATCGAAACAGGTCACTATACTACCTGGTCGGAGATGTTCAAAATTCAATGCAAAGCACATCTTGTGTACGATCACCTTCAACCAAAATCGGCCACAGAATCATCCTCCTCTTCTGTTTCGAACAAAGACAAAGATAAAGAACAACCCGCCCCGACCGAGACATGGGAGCGTCTCGATTCTATAGTCTTGCAGTGGATTTATAGCACCATATCCACTGATCTTTTGCACACTGTTCTTAAACCTGATACGACCGCCTATGACGCATGGACTACTATTGCAAATATTTTTCAAGATAACAAGGCCACTCGCACGATCGATCTCAACAATAAATTTGCAAACACTCACCTGGATCAGTTTCCGAATATGCCAGCCTACTGTCAAGCACTTAAGGTGATATTCGATCAGTTGACTAATCTTGGTTCCCCTATTACTGATGAACAACTTGTTCTACAACTATTATGGGGTCTTACCGAGCAATACGAGAACACAGCCTCTGTTATTCAACAGATGAAGCCGCTCCCTGATTTCTATGACACCCGCTCTCGGTTATGCATGGCCGAATCCAGAAAACTTAGTCAAGTTCGTCACGCAGCACAGTCGGCCGGTGCGGCTCTCACCGCATCGAATGAAACTTCACCAAAAGACAGCCGCGAAAGGTCTGATCAACCTACTGGATAGCGCATGGAATCCTATGACCGGGGTCGCGGCCGTGGCCGGGGTCGAGGCAGACAGGGGGGCACCCGTGGCGGTGGCGGCAGGAATGGATATTCTCAGTTTGGTGGCGGCAACTTCTCCTCTCAATTCCATTCAAACACTGCCGCATACTACCCATGGCCTTTCTTTGCGCCATGGGCCGGCCCAACTCATAGCACCTCTCCACAAGCATGGGCCTCTTGGAATAATGGGCCACCTTGTCCTTATCCCACGATGAACAGATCCAACAACCCAACTTCGGCAGGCATACTCGGCCCTAGACCGGCTCTAAACATGCCAACGGATCTCAATCACGCAATGCATGCCATGTCGCTCAACGACCCTTCTTGGGCTATGGACACAGTTGCCACAGGTCATATGTCTTCTAACTCTCATCTCTCGTCTGTTTTTAATAAAAGCATTAATAAACATATTATTGTGGGAAATGGTCAAACCATTCCCGTGCATGGACAAGGCAATCTTACCCTAACCCCTCCCCTCCCACCATTCAAATTAAACCATGTCCTTTACGCACCGTCCCTAAATAAAAACTTACTTTATGTTCGTCGTTTTACAACCGATAATAAATTATCTATTGAATTTGACCCGTATGGTTTTTTGGTGAAGGATCTCAAGACTCGGACCCCTATCCTACGATGCAATAGCTCGGAAGGACTCTACACTTTTGATCCATCCCAAGTTACCAAGATCACATCTCCCACCGCTCTCACTGTTATTTCTCAAGACACATGGCATCAACGTCTCGGTCATCCGGGATCTTCTTTATTACATTCGCTTAAAAACTCTAGCTTAATTTCTTGTGGTAGTTTGAAAAACAATGTTTGTCAATCTTGTGTGTTTGGTAAACATATTCGGTTACCTTTTGTTGATTATAATAATATTACAAATATGCCATTTGATATCATACACAGTGATCTCTGGACTTCCCCGTTCTTAGCACGAGGGGTCATCGTTATTACATTCTGTTTCTTGATGATTTTTCTAACTTTCTTTGGACTTACCCTCTCACCACTAAATTTCATGTTTTCTCCACCTTTACTACATTTTATAATATGATTCACACTCAGTTTGAACGAAAACTCAAACAATTTCAATGCCATAATGGAACAGAATATAGTAATAATATGTTCCACCACTTTTGTAAATTAAATGGCATGCACTTTCGCTTCTCCTGCCCCTATACATCCTCTCAAAACGGTAAATCCGAAAGAAAAATTCGATCCATTAATAATATCATTCGAACCCTTTTAGCCCACTCTTCGTTACCAAACACCTATTGGTATCATGCCTTGGATGTGGCAACCTATCTTCACAATATTTTACCAAGCAAAGTTATTTCCCACATTTCTCCCACTCAAAAATTATATCAACATATCCCCTCATACTCGCACCTTCGGGTATTTGGTTGCCTATGCTACCCTCTTATACCTCACTCCAACATTCACAAACTCCAATATAGATCTATGCCATGTGTCTTCCTTGGCTACCCCCTAATCATAGGGGTTATAAATGCCTGGATCTCAATACACGTAAAATTCTTATAAATAGACATGTCATCTTTGATGAATCTATTTTTCCATTTGCTAATAACCCCACCCCTTCTCCATCCACTTATGATTTTCTTTCTGATCACATACATCCTCTTTATCACATCAACACTCCTTCATCCGCTAACCCCTACACCACTACGTCTACATCTTCGGCCCAATCCACTGCCAATTCCACTCCACAGTTTCCTACTCCCACTCATATTATTTCTCCACCCTTTGGCCCACTTCCTCACACCCATAACCCCCTGTCGACCCAATCTCAATCCCCCACTCACCCACCGCCAATAACCCCCTCGGCCCACACACTTCAACCGGCCCAAACACCCTTAGCCCACAATCACCTCCTCACAGCCCCACATCCAACTCTCCCTTCGGCCATATGTCACCTATCACCCATTCTGTACCCACTCCTCCATTTGACTCCTCGTTTCATCCTACCTCTGAGTCGTCTCCTAAACCGACCTCCTCATCGACTTCTTTACCAACCCCACCTCCACCCCCCACCCCCCACCCCCACCCACTTGAACCATTCGTACTCGTTCTATGGATGGTATACGTAAACCCAAGCATATGTTCAATCTCCACTCATCCAGCATCGAACCCATTCCCAAAAACCCAAAAGACGCCTTGTCAAGCACGGAATGGCATAATGCCATGAACACTGAATTTAATGCTCTTATTAAAAATAAGACCTGGGTGTTAGTTCCAAGGCAGCCTAATATGCATGTGTTTACGTAGCATGTGGCTTTTTCGCCGCAAGTTTCGCTCGGACGGTACATTAGAAAGGTATAAGGCTCGTCTTGTTTGTGATGGGAATAATCAACAGATTGGGATAGACTGTGGTGAGACATTTAGTCTGGTTGTCAAACCGACTACGATACGCATCGTTTTATCTCTTGCTTTGTCACACTCATGGTCGATTCATCAACTGGATGTCACCAACGCATTTCTGCATGGTAATCTCAACGAGACTGTCTACATGTATCAACCCATGGGGTTTTGACATAGGCAATATCCTGATCATGTGTGCTTACTACAGAAATCACTTTATGGTTTAAAACAGGCTCCTCGGGCCTGGTATCAACGATTCACAGATTTCGTTCTCTCTCTGGGATTTCAACAAAGTAAATGCGACAATTCCCTTTTTACTTATCAGAACAACCGAAATACAGCCTATCTTCTTATATATGTCGATGACATCATTCTCACAACGTCGACGGATTCTCTTCGGGTTAATCTTATGTCTCGTCTTGCCGCCGAATTTGCAATGAAGGATCTAGGGCCTCTGAGTCATTTTTTGGGTGTTCATGTTCAAAGGCAAGGCAATAAGATGTTTCTTTCTCAACAAGCATACGCGAAAGAAATTATAGAGAGAGCTGGTATGTCTTCTTGTAAACCAGCCGCCACACCTGTTGATACCAAACCCAAGCTTGGTTCTGATTCGGGTGCCGATTATGACGACCCGACATTGTATCGCAGTCTTGTCGGCGCTCTTCAATACTTAACCTTCACGAGACCCGATATTTGCTATGCCGTTCAACAGGTGTGTATGTTCATGCATGCACCTAAACTAGATCATTGGAACGCTCTTAAATGAGTCATTCGGTATCTACAAGGCACCTCGTCTCACGGTTTAACTATTGGTGCTTCTATAGACTTCTCATTACGGGCTTACACTGATGCCGATTGGGCAGGGTGTCCGGATACGCGGCGGTCTACTTCCGGGTATTGTATTTATTTCGGCCCTAACATCATCCCCTGGTCGTCCAAACGTCAATCGGTTGTCTCCCGGTCTAGTGCTGAGGCCGAATATCGGGGCGTTGCTAATGTGGTTGCGGAAATTTGTTGGCTTCGAAATCTCTTACTCGAACTACACAAGCCTCTCGCCTCTGCCAGTCTTGTGTACTGCGATAATATTAGTGCAATCTATCTGTCCGGGAACCCAGTTCAGCATCAACATACCAAACACATAGAATTGGATCTTCATTTTGTTCGCGACCTGGTTCAACGCGGCTCTGTTCGGATTTTACACATACCTACACGTTTTCAAGTCGCTGACATCTTCACCAAGGGTTTACCAAAAGTGCTATTTGATGATTTTCGGTCCAGTCTCAGCATTCGACCTCCTCTAGCTTCGACTGTGGGGGTGTAATAGACATTTACATACAATAGGAAAATATCTGTTATTTATATCATATATATCTCTCCTCAATAGGAGGAGATTTGTTTGTAACTATTTATATTGATTATGTGAATGAGAAAGGGCAAGGAATTGTAATCTTTCAGTGAGCCATCCTTTGATCATGGCATCACACCACATCCACTACATGTATTTGTCATCCGCCTTGTCTGGTTTGAGAAGGGAGCCATCGACAAAACCAATTTTGTTCTTGGCGAACAAAAAATTGGTCATCTCCTGGCACCAATCATTGTACTTGCTATCAGTGAGATTCTCGTTTACCTGTAGTTGCTTTGGATAATCGGAGGGGTGTAAATAATATGGAGAATTGGTGTCGTTTGATTCTCCATTGTTTTTGGAGCTTTCTGGTTTGTCGCCGGCCATTAGGGTTTCGGTGTTTATGATCTTAATTTTGCGAAACCATAAAGAATTTGGCAATCAGTGAGATTAAACTTTTTCTATTGAATATCAATCAAGGCTAAGAGTAGTGGCGGACCTACCCACAGTCGTGGGTGGGCGACCGCACCACTTGAAAAAAAAAATTAGTTTATATTTTAGGCCAAAAAAACCCAACCGCACCCTCGAAAATATGGTTGAACGCCTCATCCGCACTCCTAGCAAATAATTTCTGGGACCGCCACTAGCTAATAGCCATATAAATAAAAGTAGGAAAAGTAAAGAACAAGGAAACTAACAAACAGTCCCTAAAAGAAAAGAACTGATAAAATCCATGTAGGACATGTACTCCACAAAGCAACGTAATCAACTATGTTAAAGCAATACATAGCCTTAGATTACGCATCAAATATAAAAAATTGCGATTACTTCTGTTTCGTTAAATTTATTTTTTGAAGTGTGCCTACTGAAATGAACCAAGTATCGGGTTATTCCCAAAACTAAAAATCAAAGCGTCTGTTCTCAGTTTAGTCAGTGATAAGTCTGTTTTTAGGTTTCTTCGGTTGCTCTGGTATGTGTTAGCCGGTCCGATAAATCTAATCAACCCTAGCCGTTTAGTTTGTCGATTTTTTCTGAAACCGTAAGAGTTTGTTCCATAGTCTTAGCTAAGTGGAACATATATATATTATAAACATTTATTTTTTATGTATTTTTTTTTTTTTGTAAGAAGTTGTAAAATCGAAAAGTTTTTGTGGAACTTCCTATTACTTTCGTTGAAATTTCAGATTATGAAAATCTTATTTTTTTTTCTTGACCAAATAAGAGGGTGTAGGTTGTCCACGTAATTGCATGTACTTTTTCTTCTTTCCAAACAAAATATCTAACTCCTCTTGATGAAGGTTCTTCATCTCTTTTTCAATTCGGCTCGCTAAACTTTCCCCCAATTAATCAATATTTCATTTCATTTCATTTGATCCTTGAAGCATACATTCAATTCAATGGCTTCTACTTCATCAGTTCCAAAAAGCTTCAAGTACGATGTCTTCTTGAGTTTCCGGGGTGAAGACACCCGCAAGACCTTTGTTGATCATCTCTATGTTGCTCTTGTGAATAAAGGCATTATTACTTACAAAGATGATGAAACAATCGACAAAGGTGAAAGGATCAAGGAGCAGCTAATCAGATCCATACAAGACTCGAGATTTTACATAATTGTATTCTCCAAGAACTATGCATCTTCATCGTGGTGCTTAGACGAGCTCGTGGAGATTATTAAGTGCCAGAAGACAGCCGAGCATACTGCCTACCCCATCTTCTATGATGTGGAACCCTCTGAAGTCCGAAAACAAAGTGGTCCGTTGGGGAAGCCTTTGAACAGGTCACAAGGAAGAGGAAGAGGATGTTGGAAGATGTAAATCTGGTAACATCTTTATCACTTCATTTTTATTTGTTCACTCGAATGATTTGTTAATACTAGGGTCTACATATTCACACACCCAACTCCCTATTTCCACACCCTTCAAGACGCCTCGTATAGACCTATACGAGGCGTATTACCTTTTTCAATTTCCAAGAGAATCTCTGATTATGTCATATTTTGTCTTATTTGACTCGCATATGCCCCATATAGGCCTATACTGGACGTCTAGGCGTAAAAAGACCATTTAACCCCTGATTTAGGCCTATACTGGGGTAAATTGGTCTTTTTTGCCTCTCATATATGCCTAGTATAGGCCTATATGAGGCGTATCTATATAATTCAAATTACCATTTTACCCCTGAGTTAGGCCTATACTGGGGGCAAAACAGGGCTATAATGGTCTTTTGGACACCAGTATACGCCCAGTATAGCCCTATACTGGGCGTCTTTTTTTATTTTTTTTTGTTTTCTCTGTTTAAATATTTAAAAAGAGAAAACAAAAAAATAAAAATAGACGCCCAGTATAGAGCTATACTGGGCCTATACGAGGGGTCCAAAAGACCATTATAACCCTGTCTTGCCCTCAGTATAGGCCTAATTCGGGGGTATAATGGTCTTTTGGTCCACATAGACGCCCAGTATAGCCCTATACTAGGCGTCTATTTTTATTTTTATTTTGTTTTCTCTTTTTAAATATCAATAACACTAATATTAACTATAAAAAAACTCTTATTAATATCAATAACACTAATATTAATTATAAAAAACTCATATTAATTATAATAACACTAATATTAATTATACAATGCCTATACGAGAGCTATACAAGACTTATACTACACTATACGATACGATACAACACGATAGGCCTATACAAGACCTATACGAGACTTATACTACACTATACGATACGATGCGATACTACACGATACTATAGGATACGATACTACATCCATAGGCCCATACAATGCCTATACGAGACTTATACTACACTATACTATACGATAAGATACAATACGATACGAGACTATATGATAAGATACAACACTCGTATAGGCATGTAGGTGTAGTATAGGTCTCGTATAGGACTATAGGTGTGGTTTAGGTCCCGTATAGGCCTATAGGCGTATACAAGACCTATATGGGACCTATACGAGACTTATACTATACACTGTACGATACAATACCATACCATACCATATTATACGATACAATACGATACTATCGTATCATATAGTGTAGTATAGGTCCCTTATAGGTCTTGTATAGGCCTATCGACGTATACGGGTGTTGTATTTTATCATATAGTCTCGTATCGTATTGTATCGTATCGTATAGTATAGTGTTGTATAAGTCTCGTATAGGCATTGTATGGGCCTATGGATGTAGTATCGTATCCTATAGTATCATGTTGTATCGCATCGTATAGTGTAGTATAAGTCTGGTATAGGTCTTATATAGGCCTATCGTGTTGTATCGTATCGTATAGTATAAGTCTCGTATAGGTCTCGTATAGGAATCATATATTTAATATTAGTGTTATTATAATTAATATGAGTTTTTTATAATTAATATTAGTGTTATTGATATTAATATGAGTTTTTTATAGTTAATATTAGTGTTATTGATATTTAAAAAGAGAAAAAAAAAATAGACGCCCAGTATAGGGCCATACTGGGCGTCTATGTGGACCAAAAGACCATTATACCCCTGAATTAGGCCTATACTGGGACAAAACAGGGTTATAATGGTCTTTTGGACCCCTCGTATAGGCCCAATATAGCCCTATATTGGGCGTCTATTTTTTTTTCTTTTTTTAATAGTTAAAAAGATAAAACAAAAAAATAAAAATAGACGCCCAATATAGGGCTATACGAGGGGTCCAAAAGACTATTATAGCCCTGTTTTGCCCCCAGTATAGGCCTAATTCAGGGCTATAATAGTCTTTTGGACACCAGTATACGCCCAGTATAGCCCTATACTGGGCGTCTATTTTTATTTTTTTGTGTTTTCTCTTTTTAAATATTTAAAAAGAGAAAACAAAAAATAATAAAAATAGACGCCCAGTATAGGGCTATACTGGGCCTATACGAGGGGTCCAAAAGACCATTATAACCCTGTTTTGCCCCTAGTATAGGCCTAATTCAGAGGTATAATGGTCTTTTGGTCCACATAGACGCCCAGTATAGCCCTATACTGGGCGTCTATTTTTATTTTTTTTTGTTTTCTCTTTTTAAATATCAATAACACTAATATTAACTATAAAAAACTCATATTAATATCAATAACACTAATATTAATTATAAAAAACTCATATTAATTATAATAACACTAATATTAGTCATACGATGCCTATACGAGACTTATACTATACTATACGATACGATACAACACAACACGATAGGCTTATACAAGACCTATACGAGACTTATACTATAGGATACGATACGATGCGATACAACACGATACTATAGGATACGATACTACATCCATAGGCCCATACAATGCCTATACGAGACCTATACGAGATTTATACTACACTATATGATACGATAGTATGGTATTGTATCGTATTGTATCGTATAGTATGGTATCGTATTGTATCATATAGTGTATAGTATAAGTCTCGTATAGGTCCCATATAGGTCTATACGAGACTTATACTACACTATACGATACAGTACAATACGATACCATACTATAGGATATGATACAACGCCCGTATACGTCGATAGGCCTATACAAGACCTATAAGGGACCTATACGAGACCTATACTACACTATATGTTAAAAACAATGTAATATTTCTACGATCGAATATTTTTAAAGGCCGATCTTGAAAACGGTAAAATATTTTTATAAAAAAATAAAACTTTTCTTAAAAAACAACTCAAATTACCCCACCAAAACACCCATTTTTTTACTCAAAAAAACATCACCCTCCAAAAACAATCAAATTACCCTACCAAAACATCCATTTTTCAACTAAAAAAAAACACTAACGAGGGGTCCTAATATTAATTATTTAAAATAAAAAACTTGTTTTTGTATAAAAGTTTGCTAAAACGATTAATATTGTATAAAATGTTTGTTTAAAAAAAAACGCTTATATACGCCCAGTATAGGCCTATATGAGGCATATAAGGGGCAAATGGTCATATATGAGACCTATACGAGGGGCCCTATACGCCCAGTATAGGCCTATACGAGGCATATTGAAGCAGTCAAACCAGAAGTGACATGAGTCAAACACTGACTTTGTCGTATAGGCCTATACGCCTCGTATAGGCCTATACGAGGCATATACGAGGCAAAGGGTGTCTAAATAGGCAGATAGGGTGTGTGAATAGGTTGAGCCTAATACTAAGAAAGTTTTGCACTTTGGCAAATAGGAAAAGGAAAATGATGTTGGAAGATGGAAAAATGCTCTAAAAGAAGCAGTCGACCTCGCTGGGATGGAGTTGAAGAACACTTTCAACGGGTATTCTTCGGTTTCTTTTTTCTTTTTCTTATAGAGTAAGGTTCCGGTACAAATGGGTCTTAACATGAGAAGTAAAGGACGGAATTATTTTATATTTTTGGATTTTTTCCATGATGTCAAGCACGTGTTTTAGTCTCACAATCTAATATTTTTTTTGTTTTTTACATTTTGCAACTAAAAATTGTGCTTAAATAGATGCTTAAATAGATGAGAAAAAAATTTCAAAAAAAAAGAAAGGA
Organism: Helianthus tuberosus; assembly: GCA_030545235.1. Classification (NCBI taxonomy): domain Eukaryota; kingdom Viridiplantae; phylum Streptophyta; class Magnoliopsida; order Asterales; family Asteraceae; genus Helianthus; species Helianthus tuberosus. Next base: position 18,788,382 of record CM060400.1, read on the forward strand.
AAAATAATCATTTACTTCTCATGTTAAGACTCACTTATTTGTATTTGATCTTTAAATTTTTTTCTAATACATGTTTAATAGGGTGATCCATATCATCTCATGTTTCATGTGGGATTGTAAGTAATTTAATGGAATCTTCTTTAACACACAGGCATGAAGCAAAATTTATCCAACAAATCGTTCAAGATGTTTCACTAAAGCTACATCTCATTAACTTGAGCATCGATAGGAAGTTAGTAGGCATGGAGACTCGGGTAAGGGGCATAATTTCATCTTTGGAACTTGAATTAGATGATGTTCGGATGATAGGGATCAAGGGGATTGGAGGTGGTGGGAAGACGACTTTGGCGAGAGCTATTTTTGATCATATATCCATCTGGTTTGAAGGTAAGAGCTTTGTTGAAGATGTTAGAGAAGTTTCAAAAGGCTCTTTGTCTGGGTTGAAGGATTTGCAAAAGCAGATCCTTTCATCCGTGTTAAATGATCAAACCATTGTTGTAGCTGGTGTTTCTGACGGAAAAAAGTATGATGAAAAGGATGATGCCTAATAGAAAGGCTCTTGTAGTTCTAGATGATGTGGATGATATAGACCAGCTTGAAGCATTAGCAGGTGAGCCTACCTGGTTTAAGCCGGGAAGTAGAATCATCATCACCACAAGAGATGAGCAAGTGCTAGTAGCACAACGAGTGAATGTTATTCATGATGTCACTTTGTTATCGGACGAGGAAGCAATTTGCCTCTGTAGTAGGTATGCATTTGGGAGGGAAATTCCAGATCCAGGGTATGAAGAGCTATTAAGAAAAGTTGTACATTATGCTACCGGTCTTCCCTTAACAATCAAAGTTTTGGGTTCACATCTTTGTGGTAGAACTGAGCATGAATGGGTAGACACCATAGAAAGACTAAAAACAATTCCATTGGAGAAAACTTTGAAAAGATTGGAACTAAGCTATAATGGCCTAGAGAGTGATGAGAAAGAAATATTCTTAGATGTTGTATGCTTACTGAAAGGTGAAATGAAAGATGACTCAATAAGAATACTTGAAAGTTGTGGGTTTAATGCTCATATTGGTTTAAGAGTTCTTGAGCAGAAATCTTTGATAACTATTTCTGATAATGACGGTTTGCGTTTCCATGACCATATAGAAGAAATGGGCTGGAATATTGTTCGTGGTATGCACCCTCTTGAGCCTAGCAAGCATAACCGATTATGGATTAAAGAGGAAATTGAAGATATATTGGTTAATGAATTGGTAAACTTCAAGTTTATATGAATGGTGGAAAACTAGAACCTTTTTATTTGTTTTGACCAAAGTTTCATATATGCTTTATTTTTACAGGGTACTGAAGCAACAAGAAGTATTAAACTAAAATACACAAGTCTCCATCCAACAACTATTATGAGAGGTCTTAGGAAAATGAGGGAGCTTAGATTTCTTTCCGTGCATAGAGGACGTATAGTATGGGCTATTGATGAAGTTAGCCAATACTTACCAGATGCTTTACAATCTCTATATTGGCCTGAATACCCTTTTCGGTCTTTACCTCAAACATTTGAAGCAAATAAGCTCGTTAACCTTGAAATGTTTATGAGCAATATATCTGAACTTTGGGAAGGAGGAGAAAAAAAGGTAGAATAATGGTTGATCTGTTGTTTTGCATCACGCATTATAATATTATATTTTATTTTGTCATTACACTAATATTTTTTTTTCTTTTCTGATGATAGGTTCTAAATAACATAAGATTCATTGACCTCAAATATTCAAAGTTAGAAACCTTTGACCTTAGTATGACTCCAAATCTTGAAAAGTTAGATCTGGAAGGATGTTGTGACTTTTTCAAACTACACATCCCCGTTGAATGTCCAAAGCTCAAATTCCTCTATCTCACTGGTTCTAAGGTGAGTAATCTTAACCTTAGGATGATTCCACATCTCGTGGAGTTATATCTTGATGGATGTAGTGAATTTGTAGAACTCCACTTGCCTGTTGAATGTCCAAACCTCAAATCCATAGATCTTAGTGGTTCTAAGGTGTGTAACCTTAACCTTAGGATGACACCACATCTCGAGGTATTATATATCGAAGGGTGTAAAAAATTTGCAAAACTCCACTTGCCTGCTGAGTGTTCGAGCCTCAAATTCCTCTACCTCTGTGGTTCTAAGGTGAGTAACCTTAACCTTGGGATGACTCCACATCTTGAGGAGTTAAATCTTAGCGGATGTAATAAATTTGTCGAACTCCACTCGCATGTTGAATGTCTAAACATCAAATCCCTCAATCTTAGTGGTTCTAAGGTGCGTAACCTTAACCTCGGGATTACTCCAAATCTTGAAAGCTTAAATCTCAAAGGATGTTATGACTTTGAAGAACTCCACATGCCCGTTGAATGTCCAGAGCTCCAATTCCTCTGCCTTGGTGGTTCTAAGGTGAGTAACCTCAATCTCGAGATGACTCCACATCTCAAGAAGTTAGATCTTGAAGGATGTTATTACCTTCAAGAAATTCACGCTCCCGTGGGTTGTCTAAAAAATCTTGTCTACTTTAACTTCAACGGTTGCTCAAGGTTTAAACATTTTGTTGTTAACAAATGGAATGAAGTACATGGTCCTTATGATGTAGATGGTCTGAACCTAATGGCGGAGTCCCTAGATAGATGCCCATTGCATCCAGAAAGTAATTTGCCTAAGTTTCAGTTTAATTGTATATATTGGGAACCTCTACCCTCATCGAGTGGAAATATTGAGAAGCTTATATCTTTTGGTCTATGTGCTTGCACAAACCTTGATTTGTTTTCAACAAGCATTTGTGGTTTACAACATTTAAGAGAGCTCACTCTTATAGGCAGTATTCCGGAGGTGCCCAAAGATCTGTACCAGATACAAAGTCTAGAGAAGCTATGTTTGTCGATGAAAGAGATTAAGCATCTTCCGGATAGCATTTGTATGTTGAAACATTTGATGTCACTTGACTTAAGTGATTGTAGATCCTTACAAGATATCCCAAACAGTATCTGTAAGATGGAAAGTTTAAGAGATTTAAATCTCCAATTTTGTATACAAGTTGAAAAATTGCCCAAGGAATTTGGAGATATGAAACGCTTGAATAGGTTATATATAGAAGGTGCGGGCATAATCCGTCTTCCTTACAGCATTTTTCGATTGAAAGGTCTGCTTATTACAGGGTCTAGGGGGCAGCTTGAGTCGTGTGGTTTTACTAATATAATCTCAGGATTCGTAGGCTGGTATGTACAGTTGTGAATAACAGGAACATTCTGTTAGTAAGTTGGGATTCAAGAAGAAGTATTCAAAGTGTCTTTGAATATTTATGTTTCTGATTTATAGAATGCAACAGGGACATTCTCTTTTTTGTTTAACATGTTGTTAACTGATTACCTAACAAAAAATGATTACTTGTGGTTAACTGACTGACTGAACCAATCGGTTGAACAACCCGCAGCGCATAACCCTTTTTGATCGTGGTTCTGTTGGAGGATAAAATCAACATTGCACACTAGTAAGTCCCATAGCATGTTAATTATTGGTTGATGCTGTTACATCTGAATAGGGTTGTTCATGAGCCGAGACGAATCAGTGCAAGCTCGGGTTCGGCTCGATTAGAAGCCGAGCTGGCTCGGCTTGGATTTGAAACCGAGCTGAAAATCTAAGCTTGGACTCGGCTTGGTTTTAAACCGAGCTGGCTCTGCCCAGTGCCCGGCTTGGTTTGGCTAGATTTTATAAAGAAAAATTAATACATAACTCTTAAAATTCAGTAGTTTAAAATATTACTGTATTGAATTAACAACACAAATAAGGTTTAAATTTCAATGGAATACAATATTATTAGCATGATAATTAACCTTCAAATATGTCATAGATATCAAATTACACTCCTAAATATATGTAAATAATAATCAGTTTTTTTTATAATATATTTATAATGTTTATAATATTAAAATATATTACAAGTAAAATAAGCAGAGCGACCAACCGAGCCGAGCTAGGCTTACTTTCTAACTGAGCCGAGCTAGGCTTACTTTCTGACCGAGCCGAGCTGGCTTGGCTCCTTTTAAAACAGAGCCATATCGAGTGAGCTTTATCCGAGTTAAATCCAAGCGAGCTCTAAGGCGCGAGCTTTTTGGACAACCTTACATCCGAATATTACTTTGTGAGATCAAAACAACATATAAGTGAGTGTGTCAAGCACCTTCTTTATGATAGATTTATTGTATATACCAATTTAGCAGAGGTGGTAAATGGTGGCGGGTAAACTAACGAGCAAAATAGTTTCTTCCATGAATGTTAATATTCTTCCCCTTTTTAACTATTTATACCCTCCTCTAAAAATTCAGTTTAAAAGTTCTCGTCTCTTTAAAATTCTTATTTTTATTTTAAAAACAAGTTTATTTGAAAATCCTCTAAATTTATTTACGTAACTATATCTATACTATATTATAAAGCATACTTAAGGGTCTACTTAAGGTAATTTGACACTTTACTTAAAACACCTTTAAAGCATGATGTACAACTCTCTAAAGCACGTGAAGGTTCGAGTACATTTTCTTACTTATGTAAGTCATTTGTCTATTTTGTTAACAGATTATGATGGCCAGAATCATTGTTTGAGTTCGTTTGGTGAGGATTTTAAGACCTGTACTCGATTTTGACATGTATCTGATTCCAAGGTTAGATTACACATATATTTTTTAATGTTTCTTACTCTAATCAAAGGTTTCTTACTTATGTAAGTCGTTTTTTTTTTTATTTTGTTAACAGACTATGATGGCCAAAATCGTTGTTTGATTTAGTTTGGTGAGGATTTTAAGACCTGTACTCGATTTTGACATGGATCTGAATTTCACTTGACGAATCTTGAAACCCTAAGCATTCTCTGTTAGATTTGCAGTTCCTTTAACTCATATTTAAATTCAAGGTATCATTTGTCATCTAGATCTATTTATTTTCTACTCTTTTGTGTATATAGATTTATATCTTATAAAAAATTCAGCTTTAGTGTATGCGGATGGATAGGAAGCTACGGCTGCTGTTTCTGCAATGTGAGTTTTTGTTGTGGTTAGTTTTTGACTTCCTTAGTTAATATTGCGGTGTGGGTTTTAGTTTACAAAGTTTCAATTTCGGTTTGATTTTTATGAACTGGGGTTTTTTTTGAGTTTTGGATTTGGTTTGGTCTAACTTTTTTTAGGTTCTCCTTTCTAATGTAGAATTTGGATTGATAATTGATTTTTTTTTTTTTGGACCGTCTCATTTATTTTTTTTCCTTTGTGGTTGATGGTCATTTTTTATTGATGTGGTGCAGTCACTATGAAAGGACCAGAGGAAAAAACTTAGTTCAAGCTGTCAGTTCTTCAATTAGGGTTTGGTAAGGTATTATGTGCAAACAATCATCACGTTGTTTCAGGTGCCATGTGTCGCAGTTGTAGAAAACATGTGCCACTTCGATGCGCAGACGGGAAACGGTTTTACCCATTTGGTAGAGGATCAGGATCACAGGTAAGAAACCCTTAACTAAATAGGTGGCAAGATGGGAGGGTCCGGGTGGTAGGTTAGGTAATAGGTCAGTGGGTTTGGGTCGAAAGTTTGTTTGTGGCCACGGGTGAAATGGGCTGGACACGTGCAATTATAAACTTGATCTAGATGTTTGATTTGTGTGAAGGATGTATAGTTTTTTGCATCAGAATAACATATGACTTAAATTATGTAAATGAAGCCTCTGTGTGTCGGTTAATTTTGTTTGCACAAACAGAAATACAGCTATAATTGTTACTAATGTACACATCTATATTAAGCTTAGGGAATCATAATGGAACCCATCATGTGTGCTGTAACGCTGAACCTGAAATCGAAACAAATCAAGGAACATTTTCACAGGCTTGAGAAGTCGTTGAAGAGGTGTTTACGGAGCTGAAAGTCAAAGCCTACGTCAAGGTAGCGTACTTCCAATTCCTTTGCCTTCTTTTTTTCGATACATATATGACTTATGGAGAGTATGATGTAGGCATTTAGCTTTAATAATTAAAATCATCGATTCAACGTGCTATAATATCTGATTGTCATGCAATATTAACTGATTTCCACAGATTTTGTTGTTTCATGCAGGCTTCTACGGAGGCATGTACTTAAAAGGAAAGATGGAAACCACTTGGAAAGAGAAGTTTGATCATGTTTATATAGCTAATAAAAAGAGGGTTAGTATATTAAGTCCAGTAAATTACGCTTAAGTCTTATCACATCAGATTTCAGATCTTTAGCAGATAATAATGTCACTGTAATATTAGGTTGAAGTTGTTTTCAACTATTTTGTAGCTAGCTCAACAAATCTTCTAATTTTCAATTACATTGTTATTTTATACAGGCATTGGACTCAAACTAAATTCTTCAACGACTGGCGAATATGTCTGGAACAAGATAGCCACACCTAAAGTAATTTTTTTGTGTGGAATGACTGGCGAAGATTTGATTCACAAATTTTAGTTTTGAATGTATTTTGTTGTTTTATGTTTGTTTGTTTCTTGCTGTTATATAGCCAATATAGCACCTTGTTGGGTTTGTATTTTGGTTTATTAATGAAGTTTGCATTGCCATTAAAAAACGGTTTTATTAATTTGTTTTGTTTATTAAAAGTTGTGAGGACTGAAGATGGATCTGCAGTTTTGCACTCGACGGCTTTTTACAGAATGAATAAATTTGAGGTTTAATGTAAAGAAAGACTCGATTAATCTGACCCCATCCTAACTCGAGTAAAACAATCCTAACTTCAATAAATATGGGGAAAAACCACTTGAGGGAATCGAACCTAGGACCTCATTGTAGGTCCGTTTTTGTTTTTCTCGGAGGATCAACACCAAACCTATTCCTTGTTTATCATAAACAGGACCACGAGTGCGGAATCCCCGTGACGGTGCAAACCAAACAGTGTAGAACAAACACAAAGTAACCAAAGATTCAATATCTATTGATTAAACGGATGAGAACTGATACAAACATATACACACAATGTTTGATAATACTCTCATACTGAAACTGTTACACTACGAAGAATGCTTTGTATACAGTCCACCTGTTACACTACGAAGAATGTAACAGGCCCACGAAATACCATGTGACGAAGAATGGTTCTTCGCCACACACCATATGAGACGAAGAAGGTTCTTCGTGGAGGATGATTCCCCACGAAGAATGGGGTTCTTCGTGGGAGGGCTGCATGACAGCAAATGTTCTAAGTCTCAAACAGTTAACAATAGACAAACAAACATACAAACACATTGCACAAAAGCAACTGTTTTTCACGTTTACTCCCCACCTTTTGAAAATAGCATGTACGTTCCCTATGGTTTGTTATTTTGTTACAGATAGTCCCCTGAATAAATGTCAAATTGTCTTTACTAAATATAAAAATCTGATTTAATATTTAAGAAAAAATTTATGTGGCACCCACTAACTATAAAAAAAACAACCCCACCCCCACCCCGAATCCCCCTCTCTTCCCGCCAGTTTCCCATCTTCCGTCACCGGATTCTTTTCCGGCCCAACCTTTTTACTTCTTTAGGCTAATCTCCCCCCTCCCTCTCTCTCTCTCCCTCCCTCCCTCCCTCCCTCCCTCTCTCTCTCTCTCAGTTTCAATTTGAATTTCATTTTTAATTTACCCACACAGGTTCCTTTAGCCTTTAAAGTTTTCTTTTGCAACACCACCATGGTTTCCGACGGTACCAGACCACCTTAGTTGTTTGCTCTAGAAGACAAAGGTCCTCTGCTACCACAACACACTCTTCCACAAGCTCTTCCGATTGATGTCAACATGATTCCCGTTGCCTCAATCATTCCCCTTCTCATAACAGCGGTAAACCCATTCTTGCTTCCAAACTCTCCACTGAGACTATTATCTCCCCAATTTTATTTATGTCATTCAGCAATAATGAAAATATTAAACAAACAGAGGTTAATTTTCCGTACAATATTCAAATCAACTGCATGTTTAAACCTCCAAATGAAAATGTGTTCCCTTTTCCCAAAAATAATTGATGCATTTTGATGGTAACTGAAAATTAAAATCCTTATGTCATTAATTTTGGTTTAGGATTCTATGCTTTTGGTTTTAGACCACTAATTCAATGAATTATAATCTTAAAGTTGTCATCAGGTAGAGAAATCATGCAGCTTTGTGTAGGACATAAAAGTTTTTTATTTTGTTTTGTTGTAGTGGTAACGATGGCGGCGGTGGTGGTTTTGGCGGGGGGGGGGATGGTTGTGGCAGTGGTGATGGTGATGGTGGTGGTGGCGGAGTGGTGATGCTGGAGGTGGAGAAATCGACAGGATAATAAAATTCCCCAACTTTCACAATTACATCCTTTACAATCCCCCGAGGATAAGTAGGAATTTGATCAGCCAACACCACTATGGTTTCAACTTTTTGCAATGGCCCAAAATCATACTGATCATATAAACTCCCCGGTAATATACTCACACATGCTCCAAGATCTAACAAAGCCCTGTCCAATTTAAAATCACCTATTTGTACTAAAATAATAGGTGCTCCTGGATCTTGGAGTTTCGGGGGAAGGGTACCCATTAAAACGACATTCACATGAACGATATCGAGTTGTTTAGGAAACTTGTGACGTCGTTTTCGGGTACTAAACTCTTCAAAAAATTCAACGTGATAAGGACTTTCTTTAATTTGTTCAAGCAATGGTTTATTTATTTTTAACTTTTCAAAACTTTCCCAACTTTCACCCTTAGGTGATTTCCATTTACTTAAATTGTTATGTGCAATTAAAGCTGTAGGGAATGGAACCTTTACATTCCCATTAATACTATCAAAAAATGTTTTATTTTCACTATGTTTGGACTTTATAAAACTTTCAATTTCCTGATCACGTTCACTCCCACCCTTAGACTCAGTCACATCCTCTACCATACCCTCAACATATGGTGGTGACTGAGTTTCAACAGTAGAAATTTTAGAAAGAGAAGGAGTACGTACCTCATCTATGTGGACACTCGTGTGAGAAGATTTATGAGACGTATTTTTCTGAAAATCACTCAGAAGCTTATCTTGATTTCTTCCGATGATAGCCACTTCTTTAGCTAATTGTCCAACCTGCTTTGACAATGCCTTAACCTCCTTATCTCTAACCTCGTTGCTTTTCTGAATATCCTTTAATAACTCCATAATCATGTCGAATTTTTCATTAATGGAGTTATCATCTGACTCATGCTGACCCGTTTTCCTATTCTCTTGAGTCTGCCAGTTGCTTTCATAGTTATCTAGATTTCCTTGATAGCTCGAATGTCTGTAGAATCCGTTCTTTATCTATTTCAACAGTTCCATCATCTCATTATTCGAACCTTCAGCTGGACCACTCAATCTTCCATAACTATTCTATTGAAGATTATTAAACCTTTACTGACTCAAATTGACCCGATTATGACCTCTTTGAATAAACTGCTGCGGTGGAGGCACAAAATCATTATACTCATTATACCCATCCTCTTCATTATATCTGGCATATCGGTTCTAAATCGGTGATTGTCTGTTTTGAAAGCTCATTTGCTGATACATTGGTTGGCTGTGTTGTGAGAATTCGTGTCGCGTCCCCCGATCCCTAATCCCCGGGAACGGTCGGTCGCGAGCCAGTTTCGGTGGTATCGCGTTATTGTCTAATTTGGCAGCTGGATTTTTCATCAGGACCGTAGTTAGGAAATATTTTATCAGAGTAAAATACCACATTTCCAATATATTAAACACATCGGTAAAACCCAAGTTTTCAGTATATACACTTTCATAGGAATAAATCCTATTTTTATTTAAGAAAAACATCTATTTCTTTTAGGTAACTTTATTGCCACTTTTTCAAGCATTCAGTGCTGTCCAGCTGGCTTCTATTTGGCTTTCACATTTTGTTACCTGAAACGCGTTTTAAAAATATTTTATCAGTGGGAAATACTGGTGAGTGAATCCCAGTTTAATCAAGTTTAAGTAAAAAGTCATAGTGTACAGTATTGAGGGAGCATTCGCAATTACATTTGTTTCCAAGATATAACAATTAACATCAGTGGTATTGTCATACTCAACTTGTGGAAATGTTACTCCTTGACCAGGTGGTAACAAATTTTGTATACAAAACCCCAACATACCCACTATAATTGTATTCTTACAAATACTCAATAACTGTTATTCGCATGGAAAGGTATTTAAGGTTTTGTAAAAACAGTTCACAAAATTGGTTTACAAAAAGAGGATAACTCACATTGCTGTCTTAGGGTTTTCAGTAAGGATTTCCTGAGAATAATCTATAAATTACACAAATGCACGTGTGTTAGTATAATAACCCATTTTAACATTAGTAATACCCTCCCCGAGACGGCATTCCAACGACTACGCGGCCAGAACAACGTCAGCCGTTACGGAACCCTAGATCAATCGGGCAGAGTATCTAATACGTCTCCAGGGGTTATGATACTTACATCGTAGCAGAACCTCGCTATTTAGGGGATATTAGACTCGAGTATAATGCATACTATTCAGAATTTAAGTAAGAAAGAAAGTTTTGAGCGACCGAAAGTGAAATCCCGAGGCCTCCTTATATAGGGCCTGATTCTGGTCCTCACGCGGCCCGCGTAAAACAAAGACAAGGGTTACGCGGCCCGCGTCAACCCTGGTCAAACATGTAGCTAGTCCGAGTCAGCGAGTAGGGTCAACACGCGTCGGCCACGTGGCCACACCGGGCTATGCCAGGTTTCTGATCTTACGCGGTCCGCGTAAGTGTAAGCTAAGGCTTACGCGGCCCGCCTAAACTTATAATTCAACGAATTCAGGCTTTAGCCTTAATACCGCCCGCGTAAAGGGTTGGGGTGGGTCTACGCGGCCCGCCTCAACTTAATTTTTCTTATTTTTAAATGCTATATTGTATTTCAGGCTCGGTGTTCACATACGGGTATATTTTGGGACATATTGGGATATTTTAAATATATTAGATTGTCGGGAAAATAATCAAGGATATCGGTTTAGTTAGGATTGTTACATCCCCCCCACCTTATTTTAGAGCTCGTCCTCGAGATCTACTGGAATAGGTGCGGATATTTCTTTTGCATTTCAGATTCAAGCTCCCATGTGTATTCTGTTCCTCTTTTAGAGTCCCACTTCACTTTGACCAGAACTAATCTCTTATGCTTGAGATTCTTAACCTTCCTGTCTTCAATTTGTAGAGGCTTTTCTACAAACTTGAGTTGTTCACTTACCTCTGTATCCTTAAGAGGTACTACGAGTGATTCGTTAGTTAAACATTTCTTGAGATTAGGTACATGAAATACATCATGTATTCCTGCCATTTCCTCTGGCAGTTGTAGCTGATAGGCTACAGGTCCTATTCTTCTAATAATCTCAAAAGGTCCAACATACCTGGGACTTAGCTTTCCCCGTTTAATGAATCTTACTACTCCTTTCCAAGGAGAAACTTCTAACAATACCTTATCTCCTACTTGAAATTCCAATGGCTTACGTCTGTTATCAGCATAGCTCTTCTGTCGATCACGTGCTGCTTTCAGTCGTTCCTTGACTTGAATGATCTTTTCAGTTGTTTCCTGCACTATCTCAGGTCCAGATAGTTGCTTTTCCCCAATTTCTGCCCAACAGACTGGGGTTCTGCACTTTCGTCCATAAAGTGCTTCGAATGGTGTAGCATTGATACTTGTGTGACAACTGTTATTATAAGAAAATTCTATTAAAGGTAAGTGATCGTCCCAATTACCTCCGAAATCAATTACACAAGCTCTAAGCATGTCCTCCATTGTCTAAATTGTCCTTTCGCTTTGTCCGTCCGTTTGAGGATGGTAAGTTGTTCTTAGATTCAACTTGGTTCCCATTGCTTTTTGGAAACTTGCCCAAAAATGAGAGGTAAAACGGCTATCCCTATCAGAAACAATTGATAAAGGTACTCCATTTAATGAAACAATTTTATTTACATACAATTTAGCTAATTGTTCCATACTGAAAGTTTCCTTCATTGGTAGGAAATGAGCTGATTTGGTTAGCCGATCTACAATCACCCAGATTGCATCATTTCCTTTTCTTGTTTTGGGTAATTTGGTAACAAAATCCATTGTTATCAATTCCCATTTCCAAACTGGCATTTCTAGCTGTTGCAACAATCCTTAGGGTTTCTGGTGTTCAGCTTTGACTTGTGAACAAGTTAAACACTTAGAAACATAAGCTGCTATATCCTTTTTCAATCCTATCCACCAGAAAGTTTTCCTTAAATCCTGGTACATTTTATCACTTCCTGGATGCATCGTATATTTAGACTTATGGGCTTCTTCTAATATACGGTGACGTAGGTTTCCTAATTTAGGTATCCACATTCTCTTTTTATGGAATCTCCAAATTCCATCTGTTCCTTGTTCTAATTCCTTAATCATTCCTTTTAAATTTTCAGTATCATCCTTGATTACTAATTCTTGTGCTTTTCTAATCTGATCATTTAAATCTACTTGTAGATTTAATTTAAGAGAACGTACCCTTTTTGGTTTTTCATGATACTTTCGACTTAAAGCATCAGCCACTACATTGGCTTTCCCTGCATGATACTGGATATCACAATCGTAATCACTAAGCATTTCCATCCAGCTTCTTTGTCTCATATTCAACTCTTTTTGCCCAAAAACATACCTTAAACTCTTATGATCAGTGAATATGGTAAACTTACTACCGTAAAGGTAATGTCTCCAAATCTTAAGGGAAAAAATTATGGCTCCTAGTTCTAGATCATGGGTTGAATAATTCTCTTCATGATTTTTAAGCTTTCGGGATGCGTAAGCTATAACCTTTTGACGTTGCATTAATACACATCCATAACCTAACTTAGAAGCATCACAATAGACTACAAAGTCTTCAATTCCTTCTGGTAACGCTAGTATGGGTGTATGGGTTAATCTTTGCTTAAGAATTCTAATGGCTTCTTCTTGTTTTGGTCCCCATTCAAACTTAATGGATTTACAGGTTAACTTGGTTAAAGGAATGGCTATTCTAGAAAAATCTCGAATAAATCGTCTATAATAACCGGCCAATCCTAAGAAACTTCTAACCTCGGTTGGTGATTCAGGGCTTTTCCAATTGGTAATTGCTTCGATCTTTGCTGGATCCACATGAATTCCTTCATGATTGACTAAGTGTCCAAGAAATTGTACCTGTTCTAACCAAAACTCGCACTTGGAAAACTTAGCGTAAAGCTTTTCCTTTCTTAATAGACTTAAAAGTAAGTGCAAGTGCTTTGCATGTTCCTCTTTACTCTTAGAGTAAATGAGAATATCATCTATGAAGACAATTATGAATTTATCCAAATATGGCTTACATATTCGGTTCATCATGTCCATAAATGCGACTGGGGCATTGGTTAAACCAAATGGCATGACAGTAAATTCATAATGACCATACCTTGTTCTGAATGCGGTCTTAGGAATGTCCTCTTCCTGTACCTTTAATTGATGATATCCTGATCTTAAATCGATTTTAGAGAAAAATCGAGCTCCTTGCAGTTGATCGAACAGATCATCGATTCTTGGTAATGGATACCGATTCTTAATTGTGACCTTGTTCAATTCACGGTAGTCAATGCACATACGCATTGATCCGTCCTTCTTTTTGACAAACAAAATCGGTGCTCCCCATGGCGATGAGCTTGGCTGTATAAATCCTTTCTCCAACAATTCGTCTAACTGCTTCTTCAGTTCCTGCATTTCAGCGGGTGGATTCTGAATTCAACTTCCCTGTCTGGCGGTAGTCCGGGCAATTCTTCTGGAAATACATCTGTAAACTAGGAAACTACTGGAATGTCCTTTAGTTCCTTTCCTTTAGTGTTAGTGATTATAGAAATCAAATACACTATAGATCCTTTTCTTATGTAACTTGCAGTTTTCATCACAGAGATGAATTTAGTGGATCTAGATGGTTTATCTCCTATAATTGTGATCTTTTCACCCCTTGGTGAATTTACTTGGATTGACTTTTGATCACACAAAATACTGGCTTTATTGGCTATTAACCAATCCATTCCTAACACAACATCAAATCCTGCCAGATTCATTGGGTAAAGGTTTGCAATAAAATTTTGATTAAAAATTTATATTCTTGCTCCCTGCAAGATTTCAGAAATCCTAACGGTTTCTCCATTTGATGTCTCTACTAGACATTCTTGTGGTAGTTTAGTTAATGATTGATTTAGAAGTTTTCAAAACGAAGTATTAATAAAACTTTGGTTTGCACCAGAGTCAAATAATACTTTAGCAAAAATATCATTAACTAAAAACGTACCAGCTATGACATCCGGTATCATCTTAGCTTCTTCTGCAGTCAGAACAAATGCTCTAGCATTTTTAGTGTTCTTTTTGTTTGCAGCCGGAGCCAATTTCGGACAATTTGGCTTGATATGACCTTTTTCTACACAATTGAAACACAGTCCATTACTAGGTTTCCTCCTGCAATCTTCTTCCTTGTGTCCTGGTGCCTTGCAGAAATTGCAGTGAGTGGAACATCTTCCTGAATGCTTCTTCTTGCAGATCCTGTAGTATGGTGCAGAGGTAGAACCTACATTCCTACGGTTGGAATTCCCAGAACGGAATTCTTGAGTAAGCCTTTGAGTTAGGTTTCTCTTCTGGTCTTCTTCTCTAGTACGGATTAATTCATCAGTCAAGGTATTGCCTAGTTCTACAGCTTCTTCTATAGTTTGGGGTCTAGCTGCCTTGACTACATGCCTAATCTCCCCAATCAGTCCCCAGATGTAACGGGAGATTAATACCGGTTCAGGTGATGCAAGGGTTGGCACTATTCTAGCATATTCAAAGAATGTAGTAGTATACCCCTTACTATCTACCCCGGTCATTCTAAGGTTCAGAAACTTATTCGCTATCTGTTCTTTTTCATTAGGAGGGAAGAATTTCCTTTCTACCATGTTTTAAACTCCTCCCATTCCATGTGGTATACCCTATCACTTCCCCTTAACTGGAGGATAGTGTTCCACAATTCTAAGGCTGAGTTCTTAAACAGATTTGAGGCAAACATTATCTTATCTTCTTCAGCACACTTGCTTATTTTAAGAACAACCTTAGTCTTTTCTATCCAGCGTAGAGCTGCAATGGGTCCTTCATTGCCCGAGAATTCTATTGGTTTGCAGGACCAGAATTCTTTGTAAGAACAACCATATGGCATGGTTCTTCTTCTCTTGGGAATGGGCACTTGAAGTACGGCTCCATTGTTCACGCTGTGTTCTGGTTCAATTGGTCGCTTACTGCTATGCTTACTTTTATTATTCGCTTCTTGAACCGTTTGAATAATAAATGGCATTGCATCTATAATTCCTTGTGCCACTATGTGTTGAACGACACTATTATCCATTTGGTTTCCATTGTTATTGTTGTTTGGATTCTCATTATTCAGATTATCGTTATTCGAGTGGTTGTCGTTCTGAATATTATCATTCTGGTTTTCCTGATTCACTTCGTTGTCCATCTGAATTTTAAACATTTATCACATATTAATATCACCAATAATATTTGAATATGGCCAATCACATGACACGCATTTTGGTCAAAAGCGTCGAGCATTGCGACTTTTACTCTATTCATATACTATGCGTCTATTACACACTAGTACTGAAATAAAAATTACAATACTGACTAAAATTTTAAAACTACACTACTAGTAGTAGGCATCCGTAGTTTTAGCTAGGTTATAGGAATATTATACTTAACATGCTTATATGTAGGGTTTATTCTATCTCCTTTCTCTTTGACGGTTCAACTAATTAATATAAGTTAGCATTTACTGCTGTGGTGGCTAACATATAGAGATTTTTCCATTGTGAGTTATTGTCTATTTCCTGGGTTTGTGCATTTGTTTCCTTATTGATTATTACTTTCTTTGGTTGTGACCTATTTTTTATTTTTTCTTGACTTTATCTAATAATCCAATTTCTTTTCTTAAAGGTAAGTGGTTTCTCAGACTGTGCTTTACGAATAAATATTCCTTCCTTAGTATCTGCTGAGTATCCTGGGGGATTTGGTTGAAATGAGATTCCCTTATCTTTTGGTGAACTATCTAATTGATGGTAGATGTCCGAAATTCTTTGCTTACCCATACTGTAGACTAACAAATAGTCACATAACACATAACAAGAAAATACAATTATGCACGTATTTCCATAATTTATTTCCTAACACTTTGAATTTCGGTGTCAGCAGAACACTTCTGTGGCTGAATCAGTGGCTTAGCTCTGATACCACCTTCTGTCGCGACCCCCGATCCCTAATCCCCGAAAACGGGCGGTCGCGAGCCAGTTTTGGTGGTATCGCGTTATTGTCTAATTTGGCAGCGGAATTTTTCATCAGGACCGTAGTTAGGAAATATTTTATCAGAGTAAAATACCACATTTCCAATATATTAAACACATGGGTAAAACCCAAGTTTTCAGTATTGATGTGCGTGAGTGTTATTAGTTTTTAATGTATTTATTAAGCCCTTTTTAACACCTTTTAGCCAAGTTTTAAATTTATAAAACACGATATTCACTAACACAAAACACACATATGGGCAAGTGCACCCATCGTGAGCGTAGTATAGTGTTGGTAAGATACCGAGGTCGTCCAAGGACACAAGAGCTTTTAGTACCGGTTTATCCTCAACGTCTAATCAAATCAAAAGTTTTAGAAAAAAAGTTTTTAAACTAAGAAAATAAGAACTAACTAAAATGCAGAAAAATAAAAATAAAAGAAAAAACAGATAGACAAGATGAATCACTTGGCTCTGACTCGTGTTTAGTGTAACCTTTGATTATTTCCGCACGTTTGCACTATTTAAGAGATTATCTTAGTTATTGTAGTAGGCCCCTCTTTTGGAGGTGACGTTACCCTCAACCCAGTAGTTTGAGTCAGCAAGGATACAATCCTAAAGGGTTGGATTATTGAAAGATAATTAAGTAAGTTATTAATGCATATTGTGGTAGGCCCCTCTTTTGAAGGCGACGTTACCCTCGGCTAAGTAGTCTGAGTCAGCAGGGATACAGTCCTAAGTAGCCGGGTTAAAATATTAATAGTAGTTTAACTTATGAGGGGGTCAAAGAGTTTGGACCCCCGCCATCCAATACCGTTAAGTATTGAAGGAGGTCCTACTAAATTTGACTCAGGTCCTTTGCAGGATCTATACACTGAACAATGGCAAGACTCTTACCAAACCGTTCCCTTAACCCCCGACCAGGTAGCCAACATACCTCCATATAGACCGTGGAGATATGAATGGTGAAAATCTTTTATTTTATATAGACAGTAAAATAATGCCAAGACACCACGGACAAACGATAAGGAAGAATCACCTTCAACATAAGAAACTAGTTATTAAAGTCATTAATACAAAACCAATTAAAAATAAAAAGTACTACACTAGACACTTTGTCTTCACCAAGTGATGTAAGAGACTTAGGCAAACATGGCCTTGATTTTCAAGAACTCTTACGATCAATCTTGGATCCCGAGACGACTCACACACTCTATGATGGACAATGGATGATGGTGGTGGATGATGGTGTTATGGTGGTGGTGGGTGGTGGGTGAAGTGTGAGAGAGGTGGTGTGCCAAGGGATGGTTTGAGCTTGAGCCAAGCACTCCTATTTATAGGCTGAACAGAAGCTCGGGCACGGCCCCGTGTCCAGTGGGCACGGCCCCGTGTCCACATCCTTCTCTTTCTTCATTAATTGCTCTTGTCTTTATTAGTTGACCACGGCCCCGTGTCCGCTGGGCACGACCCCGTGTGCAGAAGCGTATCTGTACTATCAAGATTTGCCTAGATTCTGCGAATCTTATAGTTGACCACGACCCCGTGTCCGCTGAGCACGGCCCCGTGGTGGGCGATGGAAGCTTCTACAACTTTGTCTTTTATGCTGACACTTGGGCACGCCCCCGTGCTCACTGAGCACGAGGCGTGTTCAGCCTTCTGCTCTCTTGTTTTGCTTGGGAAGATGCTTTTGGGGAGGTCGGGCATGCCACGTTTGTTCCTTTTCTTGTATTTATGTTAGATTTCGCTGCCTTTTTTGCTTCTTTTTTTAATTTGAGCTCATTTAATCCTGAAAATACAAAAGGAAGACAAAAACACACTTTCTCCAACATTAGTACTAAAAAAGGGTTAGTTTTATGCCACAATTGATGTAATTTATATGTTGCATTTTGCACACATCAAATACCCCCACACTTGAATCTTTGCTTGTCCTCAAGCAAAACTCTTTATAATGTGGCTTTACATTCCCAAATGGAATGGGTAGAAGAGAAGGTTTTTGGGCTTGTCATAGAGTGTCGGGATTTCCAAGATTCTTTATTTAGTTTTATTTTTATTTATTTACAATCCTATTCGTCATGATTTATTTAAAACTTTTCATAAGATAAATTACTTATTAGGGCATAACATGCCTCTTTAAAATTTTATTTATATACAAGTTCACATACCTCACGGGGGATCACTCAACACTCAGCCGAAGATGTATTTTAGTGAATCACTCGAAAGCGGCATGGAACTTACTCCTACCATAGGTTTGCCAAGAAATCAATCCTCCTCATTTTTAACTTTATACCTTTGTAAATATCAAGAGGACTTTTTGGGTGAAGGGTTAGGCTTGGGTTAAAGTAGGTGGTTGGGTTAGTGGTTAGTAGAAAAGGGCGAAAAAATCGTAAAAAGCATCGGTTTTCGTAAGACTTTCTATTTTTCAACTTTTTATTTTGATGAAGCCATAATTTCAAACAAAGTTATTTTTGATGAACTTGCTTGTTTATTTCTTTTTGCTTCATCATCAACACATTTTTTTTAAAGTCATATGAAAAACCGAACTTGTTACTAAAACAAAGGGTTAAAAATAAAAAGGTTTTGGTGGGTGAAAGGGTGTTTGGTTTGGGTCAAGAAATGAAAAGGTTTAGGCTCAAAGGGGTTAACTAGGGGGATTTTGGGTAGGTGGAAAAAAAATAATGGTGTAGAAATAAAAAAGGTTAGTCCTAATGCCTCTATCATATACTTACTCGGGTTTAAGTTGGTAAGGACCGGGAATGTATCGTCGTGGCAAGTTCTAGAGTTGTAAGAACCAAGCGGCTATTCACACAAGAAACGAAAAATGAGCATTTTGTTTAAAGATATGTATTTGTATGCTCAATAAAGGCTCAAAACTCACTTTTGTGGGAATGGGTTTTTTATGTGATCAAGTATATATAATCAAATTTTAACTAAGCTTGTCATGCCTTTTCATAATTTTCTTATGTTGGTTCTTTTTATCACGACGCTATCGGTTGTAAATTCGTAAAAATATAACCTTTTTAGAATTTTGAAATTCCCAAATTAAACCTAGACAAGTAAAAAAAATGAAAATTTTCGAAAAAAAATTGGGGTGATTAGCGGTTCCAATAGATTTTTGTGTAAGGCTTGTTATTAGGACTTACAAGATTCAAGGTTTTAGCATCCCCCCCATACTTAAATTACACATTGTCCTCAATGTGTCCCAAAAATAAGTTTTTAGGTTGATTGAATGTGTAAAAGGTGTGAAACAAGCAAAAATTTATGTTATTGGGCACTGGACACGGCCCCGTGCCTGGTGGGCACGACCCCGTGTTCATGTACCAGTAACGAAAACTTACAGAAGGTGGACATGGGGGCGTGTCGGCTGAACACGACCCCGTGTTTGGCAAAAAGTCTGCATATTTAGACAAACAGCAGGTCTGGGGCAGTGGGCACGGGGGCGTGTCGGCTGGACACGACCCCGTGTAGACAGTCTGCAAGGTTGAGAAACAGGTTTCTGGTTCTGGTTTTCCTGTCCCGGCTTTAGTAGCACTAATGTTTAGTGCTCTAAGCCTCGTATGTACCTGTTTTATCAATAAACACTCCACCAAAACATAGCAAACATCCTAGATTACCAGTGTTCAACATCCCATCCATCACAAAGTTAGAAAAAGAAAAAATACAGAAAATAAAAGAGTTAAAGGAAAGTAAATTGTTTGACACACGGCACGCAGGCCGGAAATTGTTCAAGATAAAAGGTTAACCTGGGGAATCCCCAACCAACCGCTTCTTCCTCCGCTCCTCCCGCCTAATCCATGTCCTCGTCCTCATCATCATCATCTCCACCATGCCTAGCAATGTACTCCCGGATATTTCCAATATCGTCTTGGATATCGGATATGTTTCTCTCGATCGCCCCAACCCGGTTGTACGTGTTGCTTGCCATATTGTAGGTGTTCCTGGTGCACATGAGGTTTTCCTGCAATAAATCATGTAAACTTTGGAAGTTAGGAAAACCGCCTCCGGAGGAGTACTGGCCTGGATCACCATGGGGCTGGTACTGGTACTGACAATGTTGTGGAGCATGAAGGACAAGTGCCTCCTGCAGGTTCCATGCATGCCCTTGCATCCTTTGGAAGCTCACCGTCCCGTCTTCAGCCTCATAGATTAGGTTCATTGAGCGGCAGATGTGTATATCTACCCTACCCGACCATGGGCTCCTTCCAAATGACCTAGGTATGTTGGTGAAGTGCTTGAAGAGACGGTACACCCATCCCCCAAAGAAGATAGGGGTTGGTGCAGTAGCAAGGCGGTTATGATGCATGTTTTGGAGCATGAGGAATGGAACATCGAGGTGCCTGCGGTTATGGATGCAGTGGAGGACAACTAAATCTCTTAACCCAACGACGCCACCGCTATCATGCCTTTGGCTGAGAGAGTAGCCGAGGAGCCTATGGATGTATCGGTAGAGCGGATCCCTCAACTTCGTGCTCTTAGTGCTGCTCGGATTGTAATGCCCTTCACCAATCTGAGACCACGCGGCTTGGCGATCGTTCTCATCTATCTCTCGCATCCCTCCAGTATTTTCCTCGTTACCTGCATCTTCTTCCGCATACAACCCGACAATCGACCCAAATTGTGCCATAGAGATCGAATACCTAGTTCCACCACATCTAAATGCTACCCCATCATTGTCGAATGGGTTGCACCTTGAGTTGAATGTGAAGGTGCTATAGAATTCCAAAGTGAATTCGTGGACGGAACGGAGTCTAGTTGTTAAAGCGACTCTTAGTGGTCCTGTGACAAGGTTGTTGAAGCGGTCGAGTTGGTTCACCAATGCTAACAAATCCGTGCATGCTTGCCTTGGGTATTCTTCCGGTCTTGTTTGAAGTACTTCGTATCTAGCCCTAGCATCGAGCTCATTTGCGTTAAACCTTGTGAACTTCCTAGCCATCTGAAAGAATACACCAAAAGTTAGCACGAAACGTTAGAATTTTCGGACAAAACTGCAAACAGTGTGCTGGACACGATCCCGTGTTCAGCGGACACGGCCCGTGTCCAGGCGTCTGTTACACAAAAATATCATTTTTCGACCCGGTTTCGAAAACTTGAAAATTTTTGGTCCAATAGGTGCGGTTTCCCCCGAAAATGAAACCCCAAGTGCCGTTTTTCCCAAAACAACCCGTTTACCCATTCAATTTTATCTTTTTCGGTTCAAAAACAAGGGTTTGGGGTTTTTGTGAGAAATCGGGCGAATCTATGAACAATACAAGTGGGTTTACTTCCTTTAACACTAATCTAACTAACTGCTAACAGATTAAAGCAAAAATTTGAGGTTCGATCCGGGTGTAGTTCAAGAACCCTAGATTTTCCCCAAAATTTTGAAGTTTTAACTACATGCAAATGCCTAATCTAACTAGTAATAGTGATAAAATCATACCTTGATGTTGTTCGAATGATAGGAGACGTTGAAAATCTGCGGAAAATCGCCTGGAACCAGAGCGTTTTCGGGGAAACAGGGCGTGTGGAATGAAGTAACTGTTATGAAAAAGGGAATATATCCCGACAGTAGCGTGGACACGGCCCCGTGTCTAGCGGACACGGCCTCGTGCCGAGCAAAGTTTTTTAAATTTTTTTTAGTGCTCGTGTGAGTGCCCTTTGTTTCCCAAAAAGTTTGGTTAGAAGACTTACCGATTTAGATGTCGTCCCAATCGTTCGTAACTTACCAGGTATGATGTTGATGTTTTCATTCTTCAACCGTTTGTAGCGAGATCTCCTCCTCTTCATCCTCAATGAATCCTTGATAGAGTTTCAGCCGTTGGCCATTGACTTTGAATGGGGGTCCATTCCGAGATTTAATTTCAATTGTACCGTGTGGGAAAATATGGGTGATGGAAAAAGGTCCTGACCACCTAGACTTTAATTTACCAGGAAATAATCGAAGTCGTGAATTAAACAAAAGAACTAGATCTCCCACTCGAAATTCATTAGGTTTAATATGTTTGTCATGCAAGTTTTTCATTCTTTCCTTGTAAATTTCGGAGTTTGAGTATGCATAATTCCTAAGCTCGTCTAATTCATTAAATTGACAAAATCGATTTTTACCAGAAAATTCTAAATCTAAGTTTACATTTTTAATTGCCCAGTAGGCTTTGTGTGCAATTTCTACTGGCAAGTGACAGCTTTTTCCATAGACTAGCTTATATGGGGTTGTACCTATTGTTGTTTTATAAGCAGTTCGAAAAGCCCATAAAGCATCATCTAATTTATCTGCCCATTCCTTTTTATTTAACCCTACGGTTTTTTCGAGTATTCGTTTTAAACCTCTATTAGTCACTTCGGCTTATCCGTTTGTTTGAGGGTGATACGCTGTTGAGACCCGGTGATAGACCCCATATCTTGTTAAAAGAAATTCAAGTTGATGGTTGCAAAAATGGGTACCTCTATCACTTATTAATGCTTTAGGTGTGCCAAAACGAGAGAATAATTTTTTCAGAAATCTTACCACGATTCTTCCATCATTTGTTGGAAGTGCTTCGGCCTCGGCCCATTTAGACAAGTAGTCTACTGCCACAAGTATATATTTGTTTCCTTTCGACGGTGGGAAAGGTCCCATAAAGTCGAGTCCCCACACATCAAAAATTTCACAAACAAGAATGCCATTTTGTGGCATTTCGTTTTTGGAAGAAATATTACCTGTTCTTTGGCATGCATCACAAGTCTTGACAAGACTTTGGGCGTCTTTGTAAATCGTTGGCCAATAAAATCCTGAATCAAATACCTTTCGTGCGGTACTTGCGGCACCATGATGTCCTCCGTATGGACCTTCATGACAATGGCGGAGAATTCTTCGTGCTTCACTACCATGTACGCATCGTCGGATGAGTTGGTCGGCACACATTTTGAAAAGATATGGATCTTCCCAAAAATAGTGTTTCACATTGGCAAAGAATTTTTTTCTTTGATGATGTGGCCAACCCTTAGCGACTATACCGCTAGCTAGGTAGTTAGCATAGTCGGCGTACCATGGTTCTTCCTGGTATTCCACCATTTCTAGGGACTCCGTTGGAAATTTTTCGTTGATTTGCTCGTCCCTGGTTGCCTCCAAAGCTGGGTCTTCTAAGCGTGAAAGATGATCTGCTGCGGTATTTTCTGCTCCTCTTTTGTCTTTGATTTCAATAACAAATTCTTGGAGGAGTAGAATCCACCGAATCAAACGTGGTTTTGCGTCTTGCTTTTTGAAGAGATATCGAATGGCTGCATGATTTGTATAGACTATAGTTTTAGAAAGAACAAGATAAGAACGAAATTTATCAAAAGCAAACACCACAGCTAGTAACTCTTTTTCAGTTGTTGTGTAATTTTCTTGTGCATCGTTAAGTGTTTTACTAGCATAATAAATTGAGTGAAAATGCTTTTCTTTTCTTTGTCCCAAGACAGCTCCAACTGCAAAGTCACTGGCATCACACATGATTTCGAAAGGAAATTTCCAATCAGGCGCTATCATGATAGGTGCATTGACTAGCATTTCCTTTAAGGTTAGAAATGCTTGATTGCAATCCTCGTCAAAGATGAAAGGAGCATCTTTTTCAAGTAATTTTGTTAGAGGCCTTGAGATTTTAGAAAAGTCTTTGATAAACCGCCTATAAAATCCGGCATGCCCTAGGAAACTTCTGATAGCTCTAACGGAGGATGGGGGTGGTAGTCGAGAAATGGTATCTATTTTGGCTCGATCCACCTCCATTCCTTCGCTTGAGATTTTGTGACCGAGTACTATTCCCTCCGTTACCATGAAATGGCATTTTTCCCAGTTAAGGGCGAGGTTAGTTTCCTCACATCGGGATAGCATTCGTTCAAGGTTATCGAGGCATTGGTCGTATGAATCCCCAAAGATAGAAAAGTCGTCCATGAAGACTTCCATTGTCTTTTCTATCATGTCATGGAAGATGGCTACCATGCAACGTTGGAATGTTGCGGGGGCATTACATAGACCAAATGGCATGCGTCGATAAGCAAAAGTTCCATAGGGACATGTGAAGGTTGTCTTTTCTTGGTCTTCGGGTGCTATCGGGATTTGAAAGTAACCTTAAAAACCATCCAAGAAACAATAAAATTTATGACCGGATAATCTTTCTAACATTTGATCAATGAAGGGTAAAGGAAAGTGATCTTTTCTTGTTGCTTCATTTAATCGTCTATAATCTATACATACTCTCCATCCTGTGACGGTTCTTGTTGGTATTAGTTCATTCTTTTCATTAGTTATTACCGTCATACCTCCTTTCTTTGGAACTACTTGCACGGGACTTACCCAAGGACTATCGGAGATAGGATAAATAAGTCCGGCGTCAAGTAATTTGATGACTTCGTTTTTAACCACTTCTTGAACATTGGGATTTACTCGACGTTGTGGTTGTATTACCGATTTGTAGTCATCATTCATTAAAATTTTGTGCGCACATGGAAGGACTTATTCCTTTAATATCTACCAGCTTCCAAGCGATCACATTTTTGTGTTTTTTCAAAAGGTTAATTAATTTTTCTTTTTCTAATTTATCTAATTTAGACGAAATAATTACGGGTAACTTACCAACTTTGTCTAGAAAAGCATATTCCAAACCTTTTGGAAGTTCTTTGAGCTCAAGAGGTGGGTCTTTAGGAGACTCCTTATTTGGTTGCTCATTTTGATCAAGAACCTTAAAAGTTTGTTCTATGGCGACCTCTTCTTCAACAAAGTGGTCAAACTTTTCACTTGTATCGGCTGGTTCATCTCCATCTTCAATTAGGGGGTCATTATTGCCGAATGGATATTTCATTGACCGTTCAATATCGACACTTTTTTTAAATGCCCCTAATTGAAGAGGTAGATTGTTGAACTTCCGGTTTTTCAAAGCTTCGTGAGTTTTTACAAATGGTCGTCCCAACACTAGAGGAGCGTCATCGAGGATGACAAAGTTGGTGGGGACTACCATTTGATTTGTTTGAACCAAGACATCCTCAACTACACCGATTAATTTTATTACCTTTCGATTGGATAGAAAAATGGGTATTTGAAGTGGAGAAAAATCACTAATACTTAATTTTTCGAAAATGTAGTTAGGCATTATGTTAACACAAAGATCCCTATCGATTGTGACATTACTAATAAATGAATTTTGAAAGAAACATGGAACCGGTGTAATGTTAATTTCAAATGGGTGTTCTTTTATTAGTGAGGTTTGATCAGTAGTTAACTTAACACTTACCGTTTCGTCAATTTTAGTGTTAGTGTTTAACTCTTTTAAAAACTTAGCACGACTGGGAACTAAACAATGATTTTCAAAAGAAGGTGACAAGAGATTAATTTCTTCAAAATTAGACTCTTCTTGAATTTTATCATTAACGGACTCACCTTTTTCGTTGTTTAACTCATGTGTCGGTTTTTCACTTATTTGTTCTTCCATTTTTACACCTTCAGTTATTTCTTCTTTAATTAATTCTTCTTTTGCGCGGGACTCCTCTTCCCTCGCGCGAGATTCTTTTATATAGCGATCAATAACTCTAGGGTGTTCTAATATCCTATCGGTCACTTCGGTTATAGAAAAAGGATCGGGGTTTTCAGAGCTTGAATCCGGTTGTTCGATCCTTTGTTCCTCATAATACTCATATGAAGTAGATGGTTCACACCATTGTTCTTCATTGTAAGTATATGATGGATAAGGGTCATAATTTTGTTATTCATAATACTCATATGAGGTGGGTTGTTCACGCCATGGCTCCTCATAATAAGCATACGAAGGTGGTGGCTCATATCTTGGTTCCTCAAAGTATGAGTAAGAAGGCTCATACCTTGGTTCATCAAAATATGAGTATGAGGGAGGAGGTTTAATACCTTTGGTCTTCATAGGATGTGTATGAAGTTGATGGCTCGTACCTGGGCTCCTCATAGTAGGTGTATGAATTGGATGGTTGATATGAGTGACTATATTGAACCGAGTGCGGATTACTACAATTAGTGCAATAGTTACTCCTATAATCATCCTCCTCATAGGTGTAGTTATAACCTCCTGAGTATTGATCCATGAGAATCACTTAGCAGACCACAACCAAGTCTCGAGATCAGAAAACAAAAATAAAAACGGAAACAGAGGCTGGACACGGCCCCGTGTTCAGTGGATACGGCCCCGTATTCAGGATCTTTATATGGGCGTTTTAATTAAATTTACTGATTTCGTTGAGCACGGGGCGTGTTCAGTGAGCACAGCCCGTGTTCAAGCTACTGTTACTGGGTGTTTTATGAAAATGTGCAGCACGGCCCCGTGTTCAGGTTACTGTAAATGCAAAACTAATCTAAAATGCAGAAAAATGTGCGCGCGTTTTGAAAAGGTTTTGAAAAACTGATTAGGCCGTCGATTTTAAGCTTTCTTAAAATCCTTGTGTCCTCGGCAACGGCGCCAAAAACTTGATGTGCGTGAGTGTTATTAGTTTTTAATGTATTTATTAAGCCCTTTTTACACTTTTTAGCCAAGTTTTAAATTTATAAAACACGATATTCACTAACACTAAACACACATATGGGCAAGTGCACCCATCGTGAGCGTAGTATAGTGTTGGTAAGATACCGAGGTCGTCCAAAGACACAAGAGCTTTTAGTACCGGTTTATCCTCAACGTCTAATCAAATCAAAAGTTTTAGAAAAAAAGTTTTTAAACTAAGAAAATAAGAACTAACTAAAATGCAGAAAAATAAAAATAAAAGAAAAAACAGATAGACAAGATGAATCGCTTCGCTCTGACTCGTGTTTAGTGTAACCTTTGATTATTTCCGCACTTTTGCACTATTTAAGAGATTATCTTAGTTATTGTAGTAGGCCCCTCTTTTGGAGGTGACATTACCCTCAACCCAGTAGTTTGAGTCAGCAAGGATACAATCCTAAAGGGTTGGATTATTGAAAGATAATTAATTAAGTTATTAATGCATATTGTGGTAGGCTGTTGGTGCACTTATGTCTGCACTTTGTCTGTATTCGGTCACGATGTAAAACGATGTCTTTATAGTCCTGTAAGTTTGACCAAGTCAACCATCCTCCGGTTTGACTTGGCCAAACAGTCAACATTGTGTTTGAAAGATGGGTAGGTCGAAGGATGTCTCATCGAAGGATCACTTATATCCTTCGATGATGACTAGCTCGATAGATGACATTCGATAGATGGACCACGAAAGATCACATCTTTCGTAGTACATCTGGATCATTCGAGCTCTTTCTGATCGACAGATGATCTTTCGATCAGTCTGCATGATCCTTCGACCGGACCTGCAGTTTTGGGTATAAATACCCGTGTGTTGTGTTCAGTTTCATAGACTTCGATAGTTAGACACATAGAACATTCAGAGCAGAAAATAGAGAGAACACACACACTTAGAGAGTTTGCAAGACTGATTTGTAAACATTGAGCTGTAACCGGACCTTTCATACGTTTAATACAAGTGGTGTTAATCGTTGAGTCTTGTGTGTTGATTATTTGCTTGTTCTATCTCGGTTTGCTATCTCGGTTGGATTCCGCACAACCGGGTTGGTTTGTACACAAGGATTAGGCGACTAGATCCTCCCCTAGCCGGACCTACAAGTGGTATCAGAGCCTTGGCTCTTATCCTTGATAAAACCGAGGTGTTCTTGCTGTTTTTTGGGTTCTTGAAGTTTATCTTTTCTGAAAAACTTGTTAAAATCGGGTGTAATCTTGCTGTTTTGCTGGAAGTTCTTATAAAAACCTTATTATTTTTCATTATCACATGATAAAGGTTGGTTTTTAGTGAAGTTTCGAGCATAACCGAGCTTCGGAAGTGTGTGGGTTTTCTGGAAAACTCACATATCTGGGCTGTGTTCTTGATATATTCAAGTTGGTTCTTGTTAAACTACACTTTTGATCTTAAAAATTTTAAACTCCTAAGTGTTTGTGTGTTGGGAAGTGTAAACTGATTAAAATATTAATCATTACCTGTTTGGTGAAACCTGCATGTTCAGAAGATATGGTCTGAACATACTTTCGGCAGAAAGTTTCTACCAACCCGTCAACTTTTTCACCAACCTGTCACCCATTGTCAACTGTGTCAGAACCGTTCGAAAGATATCCTTCGAACTCGAAAGACCATCTTTCGATCAGTGGAGGTTCGATAGATCAATCATCATTCGAACCAAGGAATCATTTCGAAAGACCATCTTTCGATCAGTGGAGGTTCGATAGATCTTCATCCTTCGAACCAAGGAATCATTTCGAAGCATACACCTTTCGGTCTACAGAAAGACAAGGATCCTTCGATTGGGGAGTCTTTCGAAGTCATCCTTCGTGTCTACCGTACTTTTTCGAAAGATAAGGATCCTTCGTTTTGGAGAATCTTTCGAAAACTTTGTTCGAAACTCAACAGTGATCTTTCGAACACTGTTGATCCTTCGAACAGGTGTTGATCTTTCGATCATTAGTCTGTTTGTGTTTAACAGTTTGTGATTTCTTAGTCTTTCGACAGGTATCCTTCGGCTGGTGTAACAATTTGTTTCTTGATCAAAAATGAATTCTATGTGGGGTGTTCCTGTAAATACAGATATGTATTTTGGTACTCCGGCTCCAGATTCGGGTTCGCAAGCTAATGCTACAACTTCCGGTCAATGGGCATTCGTATCAAATCAAGCTCCCAGTGTTCAAAGCATTTTGCTAAGCGAAAGTGAAACGGGAAGTTTGAATAGACCTCCAAAGTTGATGCATTTAAGTGAATATCCGGGATGGTTTGGTAGATTTCATACATACGTCCTTGGTCAAAATACAGAACTGTGGTTGCGCTTCATCACAGATTTTGATCAAACGATAGAGGTTGCCGCTTCATCTGCTGCCACGTTTGCCGACCTTACAGAAGATCAGAAGAAGGTCTATGATTTGGAAAAGAAGGCATATGCCATTCTTACTCAGGCTTTAAGCAAAGATATTTACCATCAATTCGTCAGTCACAAGACAACGAAGAGGTTGTGGGACGCATTGAAAACAAGGGGCGTGGGAAATGAAGCGACACGTCAACTGAGAAAAGAATTGCTGAAGAAAGAGTTCGATGGTTTTATTTGTATGCAAAATGAATCTCTAGCAGATTTGACAAGTCGATTTACTCATTTGCTCACTGAATTGGCAAATATTGGGGTTGTGACAACTTCACCAGAGATAGTGAAGAAGTTTGCAGATGCACTGCCACCTCAATGGAATAATTTCTTAGAAATTCTGAAGTACAATGGCACTTTGGATACAACAAACTTTGGTGACTTTGCTCAACTCCTGGAAAACAAGAATCAGGAAGAAACTCTCAAAGCTAAAAGGGTTGCAGTGCCTCAAAATCCGGAAATGTATTATGGAGCTTCTAGCACTTCTACAAAACCGTCTTCTCACGCTCCACTTCAAACAGCATTTGTGTCTAGCACTAGCTTGTATGGCACCCCTCCTCCAACGACAGACATATATGGAAATCCGCTTAATCCAGTTCCTCAACCAGTGCCACAACAGCAAAGCCAACAACCTATCAGAGCAACTGATATATTCGGAAATCCACTTCCTCCTCAACAGCAACAGCAAGCTTGTTATGGAAGCACATCATCTGCTGGTCAGCAATCAAAGCCAGATACAGTACGGCTCGACACCTCAAGCTTCTCTAAAGTCAGTGTGGAAGTAGCAAAGGAACATATGGAGCTGCTCAACACTGTGGTGAGCGCATACTGTGGATTAGTGGAAGGTCAGATTGGTAATATTAATCTGACACAAGAAGACTATCAGCAGATTGATAAAGAGGAGATGGAGATGATGGATATTAAGTGGGCCTTTGCCAGTGCTGTTAGGCGAGCAAAGGATTTTATGGAGAGAACTGGGAGAACCAGCTTGGAGAGCAAGAAAGACACCAAGTATGGGTTCGATAAACAGGCCGTCAAGTGTTTCAACTGTGGTGAACGTGGTCATTTCAAGCGTGAATGTACAAGGCCATCTCAGCATGGGAACCAGAATCCTTTCCGAGGTCAAGGCAACAGGGCAAATCAGAACCAAGGAAGGAACAATGATCGCACACTGGTACCTGTCAACAACCAGAATCAACCAGGACCATCAAATGCCAACCAGGCACTTGTGGTTCAAGTAGATGAAGGCTGTGATTGGTCAATCCAGTTGGGAAATGATGCACCTGATGGAACAGCTTGTTTTGCTGAAGTGGTTAATGATCTTAAACACGCCAGTGGTGGAGAATCTTCCACCAATGGTGTTGAATCCTCTGAAGATGAAGACAGCTCCGGGTACAGTGGAAGTTCAGATGAAGAGTCCTCTGCTTCAGGCAATGATCAGGAAGATGACACATCAACTGCATCAGTTAATGCAGACATTGATGAACTTTTGGAGGAAACTGCAGCAGGAATTCAAAGAAGATCTATTTTGGTGGATCAAGCTGCTTATTCTTCGTCTTCTCTCCATTCAGCCTTTATGGCGAATGTCGACAGTTCATCAAGTCAGGTATGTGTCGACGAACCCACTTCTGTTAGCTGTAATAACTGTGATAGTTTGCATGTTAGATGTGTTGATTTGGAAGCAAACATGTCTGAGTTGCAAGACAAACACGATGCTTTACAAGCTAGTTTGTTTGAATTGCAAGACAAACATGTTTCTGTGAATGATAGGTGGTGTGAATTGCAAAGCAAACACGAGGCTTTGCAAGAAAAGTATGATGTGACATTCATCCACAACCAGAAGTTAACCGTGGATCTGTCTAAGTGCACAGAAGCCAATATGTTTTATGAAAACCATGAAAAGGAATATAAGTCAATGATTGAAACATTAAAGAAAGATAAAACAGAGTTGACTAAAATGGTTTCCAGAAAACAAACTGACATTAATTTGTATATAACCCGTCTTGAGGTAATGCAAAAAGAAATGGTTTGTGTTCAAACTGAAAGTGAGGCGATCCGACTCAAGTTAGACAGTTATTTGAGTTCTAGCTATGTGTTGGATCACATCATTGATGTTCAGAAAGAGAAAAAGGATGTCACATGCATAGGTTATAAGAAATGTCCACCACCTGTTAGAAACAATTATGATGCCATGCCTGATGAGGAAGATAGAGTTTTCTTTGAACCATCTGTTCCTCTAGATGTTAAGGAGTTTGCAGGACTCGGATACAAGAAGGAAGTATCATCAGATTCAGATGCGTCAGCAGATACATTTGTAACTGCTGAACAGAATCAGGATTCTCAGGTTGTGATTGAGGATGCTGATTCCTCTGATGATGAATCTGATGATACTAATTCAGCAAAGTCTGATGCGGTAATAAAAGAAGAGGACATACCTCTTGAGAATCACATTCTGTGTGATCCTCCTGCAAAGCCCGCTAAGACTGTTGCAATCGAGTCTGTGTCTGCAAAAGAGTCGGAGAGTGTGGATTTGCTGTACACTCTTGTTGGTGATGATAAAATTTACTCAGACAAAGATTTTCCTATTAAAAATGTTAATCAATCTTTAATCAGTAAAGTCTTTGAAAACTCTACAAGTAAGTTTTTGGGAAAGACAGGACCACATGTTACAGTCACACAGTGTCCTCCTATCCCAAAGGCTGAAGTTAGAAAACAATTTGGGAACAAGAAATTACCAACAGTGGAAAAACAGCAAAATCATATCAAATCCAAAGGTAAGACACCGGCTCAAGGTCAAAGGAAGCCGAATCAGAAGAAGAAAAAGGATGTGAACTTTGTGAAGTCCAAGGGAACGGACAAAATTGCAACTTTTGAAAATCAATCTAACTTAGATTTTGTCAAAAAGGCAACAGTGATGAAAAGGAATGAACCAAGTAGTTCAAAACCTAGTACCTCGGGGTCACAAAGTTCATCATCATCGGCAAGACGACCACATGATACTTCGGGGTTTGTTGAACGAAGATCATGTTTTGAATGTGGTACAATTGGGCATATCATTCGAAATTGCCCATATCTTCATAAGTTGAAAGCCAAAGAAGATGCTCCCCGTGAACACAATCACCAAAAGCGACCTGTTTCTGTAAAACAAGATCCCCGACTTGTAAAAGAAAGGGAAAAGAAACAGAAACGCCAACAAATCAAAGTGATTGAAAAGGCACTTAAAACCGATGTGGTTAACAAAACACCTGTTTCTGTCAAACCAAACAATTTAAAAACTTCAGACAACCATGAAGTTAAGATTTTAAAGAATAACACTGGTTTAACAAAACAGACATGGAAACCTAAAACGGTTATTGATTCAGGGGGACCATCACAATTTTCAAATCATCAAAGAATAGAGGTTATTGTCATTGATGAAAATGGAAGACCCAAGACCACAATGGCTTGGGTCCCCATCTCCAACTAATCGATTGAGTTTATGTGCAGGGTGTTCCAGGAGGAACTGTCAGTAGTCATTGGATTGTTGATAGTGGGGCATCCAGGCACATGACAGGCGACATGAAGCTTCTCTACGACGTCAAATCTATTAGAGGAGGTTATGTTGCTTTTGCTGGAGATAAGGGCGGATATATAACGGGTGAAGGAATGATTTCCAACGGGGTTGTTAGCTTTGATAAGATCAACTTTGTGCAACAACTTGATCACAATCTTCTTAGTGTTTCTCAAATTTGTGATAAACAGTTTTCAGTACACTTTGATGCTAATGGATGTTATGTGCTGAAACCCGGCTTCAAAGTTCCAAAAGAATGGATTCTCTTATCGGCTCCAAGGATAAATGATTTGTATGTTCTTGATATGAGCCAAGCTATCACAACGTCTGCACAAGCAACTTGTTTCGTTTCTAAAGCCACAGAAAAAGACACAATCTCTTGGCACAGACGAATGGGTCACATTCACTTACGCAAAATGAATCATTTGGTATCAAATGAATTGGTGAATGGTGTTCCTCTCAAAAATTTCCATCTTCAAGACGTCTGTGTTTCGTGCCAGAAAGGAAAACAAACGAAGAAGCGACATCCTACAAAGAAAGTCAACACGGTGGCTGTTCCTCTTGAACGTTTGCATATGGATTTGTTCGGTCCTGTCAAGCACAAAAGCATTAGGAATGATCAATATTGCCTCGTGATAACTGATGATTATTCAAGATTTTCTTGGGTGGCGTTCATGGCACACAAGAGTGAAACCTTCGGTATTATCAAAAACTTGATCATTCAGATTGAGAATCTTTATAAGTTGAAGGTTAGGCGGATACGTAGCGACAATGGTACTGAATTCAAAAATCAAGCCATGGCGGAGTTTTGCACTTCAAAAGGTATTCTTCACGAATTTAGTGCAGCTTACACTCCTCAACAGAATGGCGTCGCTGAACGTAAGAACCGCACATTGATCGAGACTGCTAGGACAATGTTGGTAGAGTCACAGTTACCGATTCCCTTCTGGACTGAAGCTGTGTCCTCTGCATGCTATACGTTGAACCGAGTCCTTACAGTCAAAAGGCACAACAAGACCTGCTTTGAGCTTATCAACAAACGGAAACCAGACTTGTCTTATCTTGAACCGTTTGGAGCTCCTTGCACAATTATCGATCCTAATGGAAAGTTTGGGGCAAGAGCAATTGAGGGATACTTTCTTGGGTATTCCACCCCGAACTTAAGAGTCTGGAATCTAGAGACTAAAAGGGTCGAGGAATGGTCTGAAGTCAGAGTACAAAGGCACACTTTACCGGTTAGAAATCCTGGTCAGCCTTGGATGTTCGAGTACGATGACTTTTTCAATTCGATCAATGTTGAAGCAGTTGAAGAAAATGCTGCGGCAAGGATGTTTTTCGAGAGTGACAACGCAACAGATTCACCGTTGGTTCGTCCCATTATTGTCAATCAAGAACAATCTTCAGTGAACAATAATGCTCTCGACAATGAGGGTTTTCAAGATGCTTCTGAATTGAACGGATCTTCAGAGGATGATGAATTTCTAGATGCAGACCAAGAAGCTCCCACAGCAGTTCATGGTATTTCAGAGGGTACATCTCCAGTGGATGTCCCTAGAACAGCTGAAACTTCTGCATCATCCTCTTCGTCAATTCCGGGCCTTGAATTGATTGTTGATCTGAATCTCAACAATCTGGGTACAAATATTCCAGTTCAAGATAATCCAGAAACAAGGATTCATAATACCCATCCTCAACAAAACATCATTGGAAATGTACAAAGTGGTGTTCAAACAAGAAACATGTTGCGAAACAACAACAATGCAGGCTTGTATGCTACTATCCGAGAATCTGGTCAACAGAATGATTGGTCTTTCGCGTGTTATGTCTAACAGGAAGAACCAAGAACTTGGAAAGATGCTTTGAAATATAGCTCATGGGTTGAAGCGATGCAGGAAGAACTGCAACAATTCCAGAAGCTTGGTGTCTGGAAACTCGTAGAGAAACCTGCTGGATACAAGAAGATTGGTACCCGTTGGGTGTTTAAATGCAAAAAGGATGACCGTGGGATCGTTATCCGGAACAAAGCAAGGCTAGTCGTTCAAGGTTTTCGTCAGATTGAAGGGATCGACTACAACGAAGTCTATGCACCTGTTGCACGTCTAGAAGCAATTCGGATTTTTCTGGCTTATGCTTCATTCAAAGGTTTCAAGGTATACCAGATGGACGTCAAGAGTGCATTCTTACATGGTGTGGTAGAAGAAGAGGTGTACGTCGAACAGCCTCCAGGTTTTGAAGATCCTATCCATCCCGATCGGGTTTGGTTGCTCAACAAAGCTCTCTATGGTCTTCATCAAGCACCGTGAGCTTGGTACGCAACCTTATCTAATTATCTGCTGGAGAACGGTTTTCGCAGAGGTCTTATCGACTGCACTCTTTTCATCAAAGAACAAGATGGAGATCTTCTACTGGTACAGGTATACGTTGATGATATTATTTTTGGTTCTACTAATGATGTTTTGTGTAGGGATTTCGAGCGTGTTATGCAGGATAAATTCGAGATGAGTGCTATGGGGGAAATGACTTTCTTTTTGGGCCTACAAGTACAACAAACCGAGTCTGGGATATTCATCCATCAGACTAAATATGTTGGTGACATCTTGAGCCGGTTCCAGATGTCTGATGCAACGCCCATTGGTACCCTATTACCACAAAATCACGGAATTACTCCAGACTTGAAGGGACAAGATACTAGCCCCTCATACTACCGCGCGATGATTGGATCCCTTATGTACCTCACAGCATCAAGACCAGATATAATGTACCCAACGTGCCTGCTTGCCAGATATCAAGTCAACCCGAAGGCCTCACATCTTGCAGCTGTAAAAAGGATTTTTCGTTATTTGAAGGGTTGCCCTGACACCGGTCTGTGGTACCCTAGGGATAATAACTTTGACTTGATCGCATTCAGTGATTCTGATTTTGGCGGATGCAAAATCGACGGCAAATCCACAACGGCTGGATGTCAGTTTTTGGGAAATCGCCTAGTCACATGGCAATGCAAGAAGCAGACGTGTGTCGCTACATCAACATGCGAAGCTGAATACATTGCTGCCTCAAGTTGTTGCTCCCAAGTCCTTTGGATCCAACAACAAATGCGTGATTACGGTTTTGAATTCCTAACTACTCCTATTTACGTTGATAATTCTGCTGCCTTACAGATCACTAAAAATCCTGTGCAGCATTCAAAGACTAAGCACATCGACATTAAGTATCACTTCATACGTGATTGCTTTGAGAAAAGGCTAATCGATGTTGCTTACGTCCACACCGATGACCAACGTGCCGACCTTTTTACCAAAGCATTTGACAAATCAAGATTTGACTATTTATTATTGGTAAACGGCATTAAGGTCAAGCAAGAGTAATCCACATCGGAAAATCATTTTTGTACATACCTTTGTGTTTTAAATTTGTCTTAGTTTATTGATTTTAGGGGGAGTAAATCCAAAAATTTGAAAATCCAAAAACATCGAAAAATTTCAAAAACACAAAAACAATAGAAAATCAAAAATGAGTTTCCTGGCGAGCAAAGAGAAAATGATAGTACATCAGTGGTCTGTCTAAACCTCTTTAAACCCAAAATGAAAAACGATAAGCAGCTCTATATAAGATGTATCGGTAGGCTCACAATCATTTTAAAGTGTGCAGGGTGATATAAACTTAAATCGACTGAAGATTAGGTGGGAACCACTCATTGGCATATGGTCTTGGTACCGAAATTTCGTTTGAGAGATTGCCGAGGTTCTGAGATATTCGGTCTTTATGCTGCTTATCATCTGGGTATCATGGTTGTATCTTTTACCGAAAAATAACGGGGACGTAAGTCTAGATCTTCCATGATACTATACATACGTGTACATACTGCATACGACCTCAATAAGTGATCAACAATCACATGTCCAAACAAATAAGTGATAATATCACATTTATCCGGGAGTCAAGTTCGTCTCTCTGCTGTACGAAAGTACTGACCTGTTCACGGACTTGCTCCTGTGCCCTCATGCATCGAAAATCAAGTTCCTCCTCAATAAGTGATTCTATCACATAGGGCTTGTTTTCAAATCAAAATAAGTGAGAATCTCACATCATATACGGTCAAACAGATGATAATCGGTATACTCACCGGTAAGATGAACCCTCGTGCATACCTTGATACGGGAATGTGTCGTGATGTGGATGAACACCGGTCGGTAAGTATAAATCATACCTTAACGTATCCCCTCGCCATGATTACATCTGATAAGTTGAGCTTAAGTGGACAACAATACCGATAATTGTTATAGGATGCTTATCTTAATGTTAACTAACTGAACAACAAGAGCGTTTTGGCATGACTGTACACTGATATGATTCTCTTACCCTCGAAACTCACAAAAAGAATGTCTGTAAATATTTATTTACTGCTTTAAATTTCCGCATCTTTGTATATATTTATT
This sequence comes from Helianthus tuberosus, assembly GCA_030545235.1. Classification (NCBI taxonomy): domain Eukaryota; kingdom Viridiplantae; phylum Streptophyta; class Magnoliopsida; order Asterales; family Asteraceae; genus Helianthus; species Helianthus tuberosus. The sequence goes on from CM060400.1 coordinate 18,825,583, forward strand.
TACTGCTTTCAGTCTTTACATTTGAAAAATTCAAAATACCAAAAAGATTTTATTTCTATTTTATTTTCGATCGTACGATGTTGGAGCTCAAGTCTTCGTTACCTGAAACCTGAACGAAAACCGCAAATGACTAAATCTTCATAAACGGTCGAAATTTGCAAGTTTTGAAAGTTAAATTAAAATTGACAAATTTGCTAAACTTTCAAACTGTCGGACGGTGTTTGTTTAAACAATGGTCACATGTGCGTCGTTTGCTGATGATATTCCAGGCAGTTGTTCTCATTACGCGTTTAGATTTCTTGCATGTGCAGATTCTAAAGGCAAGGAGAACATGGTCGATGACAAGCTTCGGAATGAAGACACGACGTGAAGGCACTCAAATGATGAAGATGATCGAGTTGCCGCTGACCATCATCAACACCACTAGGATCTCACTTCATAAAGATCAAGACTTTCACGAGCATAACTCAAGGGGGAGCGTATGTTAAGGGGGAGTTTGTCAACACACTTCCTACATAAAACGGGGAGTTTTGTTGATACACTTTCTTCTTTCAAGACGTGAAGACTTTGAAGATCCTCCGACATTGAAGACTTGAAAAGATGTCAAAGACTTGAAGTCACAAAGATCGAGACCAAACTACAGTGAGACAAAGCTACAGCCAAGGGGGAGTTTGTTGGTGCACTTATGTCTGCACTTTGTCTGTATTCGGTCACGATGTAAAACGATGTCTTTATAGTCCTGTAAGTTTGACCAAGTCAACCATCCTCCGGTTTGACTTGGCCAAACAGTCAACATTGTGTTTGAAAGATGGGTAGGTCGAAGGATGTCTCATCGAAGGATCACTTATATCCTTCGATGATGACTAGCTCGATAGATGACATTCGATAGATGGACCACGAAAGATCACATCTTTCGTAGTACATCTGGATCATTCGAGCTCTTTCTGATCGACAGATGATCTTTCGATCAGTCTGCATGATCCTTCGACCGGACCTGCAGTTTTGGGTATAAATACCCGTGTGTTGTGTTCAGTTTCATAGACTTCGATAGTTAGACACATAGAACATTCAGAGCAGAAAATAGAGAGAACACACACACTTAGAGAGTTTGCAAGACTGATTTGTAAACATTGAGCTGTAACCGGACCTTTCATACGTTTAATACAAGTGGTGTTAATCGTTGAGTCTTGTGTGTTGATTATTTGCTTGTTCTATCTCGGTTTGCTATCTCGGTTGGATTCCGCACAACCGGGTTGGTTTGTACACAAGGATTAGGCGACTAGATCCTCCCCTAGCCGGACCTACATAGGCCCCTCTTTTGAAGGCGACGTTACCCTCGGCTAAGTAGTCTGAGTCAGCAGGGATACAGTCCTAAGTAGCCGGGTTAAAATATTAATAGTAGTTTAACTTATGAGGGGGTCAAAGAGTTTGGACCCCCGCCATCCAACACCGTTAAGTATTGAAGGAGGTACTACTAAATTTGACCCAGGTCCTTTGCAGGATCTATACACTGAACAATGGCAAGACTCTTACCAAACCGTTCCCTTAACCCCCGACCAGGTAGCCAACATACCTCCATATAGACCGTGGAGATATGAATGGTGAAAATCTTTTATTTTATATAGACAGTAAAATAATGTCAAGACACCACGGACAAACGATAAGGAAGAATCACCTTCAACAAAAGAAACTAGTTATTAAAGTCATTAATACATAACCAATTAAAAATTGCGAAAAATTAAAAATAAAAAGTATTACACTAGACACTTTGTCTTCACCAAGTGATGTAAGAGACTTAGGCAAACATGGTCTTGATTGTCAAGAACTCTTACGATCAATCTTGGATCCCGAGACGACTCACACACTCTATGATGGACAATGGATGATGGTGGTGGATGATGGTGTTATGGTGGTGGTGGGTGGTGGGTGAAGTGTGAGAGAGGTGGTGTGCCAAGGGATGGTTTGAGCTTGAGCCAAGCACTCCTATTTATAGGCTGAACAGAAGCTCGGGCACGGCCCCGTATCCACATCCTTCTCTTTCTTCATTAATTGCTATTGTCTTTATTAGTTGACCACGGCCCCGTGTCCGCTGGGCACGACCCCGTGTGCAGAAGCGTATCTGTACTATCAAGATTTGCCTAGATTCTGCGAATCTTATTGTTGACCACAACCCCGTGTCCGCTGAGCACGGCCCCGTGGTGGGCGATGGAAGCTTCTACAACTTTGTCTTTTATGCTGACACTTGGGCACGCCCCCGTGCTCACTGAGCACGGGGCGTGTTCAGCCTTCTGCTCTCTTGTTTTGCTTGGGAAGATGCTTTCGGGGAGGTCGGGCATGCCACGTTTGTTCCTTTTTTTGTATTTATGTTAGATTTAGCTGCATTTTTGCTTCTTTTGTTAATTTGAGCTCATTTAATCTGAAAATACAAAAGGAAGACAAAAACACACTTTTTCCAACATTAGTACTAAAAAAGGGTTAGTTTTATGCCACAATTGATGTAATTTATCTGTTGCATTTTGCACACATCAAGTATACACACTTTCATAGGAATAAATCCTATTTTTATTTAAGAAAAACATCTATTTCTTTTAGGTAACTTTATTGCCACTTTTCCAAGCCTTCAGTGCTGTCCAGCTGGCTTCTATTTGGCTTTCACATTTTGTTACCTGAAACGCGTTTTAAAAATATTTTGTCAGTGGGAAATATTGGTGAGTGAATCCCAGTTTAATCAAGTTTAAGTAAAAAGTCACAGTGTACAGTATTGAGGGCGCATCCGCAATTACATTTGTTTCCAAGATATAACAATTAACATCAGTGGTACTGTCATACTCAACTTATGGAAATGTTACTCCTTGACCAGGTGGTAACAAATTTTGTATACAAAACCCCAACATACCCACTATAATTGTATTCTTACAAATACTCAATAACTGTTATTCGCATGGAAAGGTATTTAAGATTTTGTAAAAACTGTTCACAAAATTGGTTTACAAAAAGAGGATAACTCACATTGTTGGCTTAGGGTTTTCAGTAAGGATTTCCTGGGAATAATCTATAAATTACACAAATGCACGTGTGTTAGTATAATAACCCATTTTAACATTAGTAATACCCTCCCCGAGACGGCATTCCAACGACTACGTCGGGCAGAACCACGACAACCGTTACGGAACCCTAGATCAATCGGGCATTGTATCTAATACGTCTCCAGGGGTTATGATACTTACATCGTAGCAGAACCTCGCTATTTAGGGGGATATTAGACTCGAGTATAATGCATACTATTCAGAATTTAAGTAAGAAAGAAAGTTTTGAGCGACGGAAAGTGAAATCCCGAGGCCTCCTTATATAGGGCCTGATTCTGGTCCTCACGCGGCCCGCGTAAAACAAAAACAAGGGTTACGCGGCCCGCGTCAACCCTGGTCAAACATGTAGCTAGTCCGAGTCAGCGAGTAGGGTCAACACGCGTCGGCCACGTGGCCACACCGGGCTATGCCAGGTTTCTGATCTTACGCGGTCCGCGTAAGTGTAAGCTAAGGCTTACACGGCCCGCCTAAACTTATAATTCAACGAATTCAGGCTTTAGCCTTAATACCGCCAGCGTAAAGGGTTGGGGTGGGTCTATGCGGCCCGCCTCAACTTAATTTTTCTTATTTTTAATTATTTTTAAATGCTACATTGTATTCGGTGTTCACATACGGGTATATTTTGGGACATATTGGGATATTTTAAATATATTAGAGTGTCGGGAAAATAATCGAGGATGTCGGTTTAGTTAGGATTGTTACAATTCGACATCCTGAAATTCATTAAACTCGGGTTAATAAGATCTATCCATGATTCAAAGACCTGCATAAACACAAACAAAACACCCGAGCGTAATATCGAACTAACAAAAATAATAAGAAAAAAAGTATTTTTGGGTTTTTAAAATTTTTTCAAAAGCAATAAAACAACTAAATCTAAACTAACACTAAGCGCACGAATTCCCCGGCAACGGCGCCATTTTGATGACTATCGTAAGAGTCATGCAAAAAACTAATTAAACTAAGTAGTAACGTAAGTAGGGTATCGTATCCACGGGGAATATGTGGTTAGTGTATAGCTAAATTATCTAATTAAGTACTACTAATCTAGAATTGGGGGTTTTAATTAAATTGAAAGAAACTAAAAAAACTAACTACAAGAAAAGATATCAGAATTATAAAACGTAACTTCCTCCAAACTTCAGGTTCTAGGTTTCACAAAATTCAGTTTACTCGGTTAATTGACCACCACATAGACATGATCTTGGTAAGTTGGTTAATTTAGTATGATAATCAAAAATAGGTCTTTGTCATCAGATTTTTATAATTTGATTAACCCTATTTACTAATGTAAGTAACCCTACTCTATGTCACCCAACAAGTTACTAGTTTTGTCATCAACCGAACAAGTTGTAAAGCAAGAACTCAAAACACATGCAAATAGTTAAAAAAAACCAACACATCAATGTATTCATACAACGTTGTCAAAGTAAAAAATACATCCAAATCTGAGTATAAACTGAATAAGGTAAGAACCTAACTGAACCGTCCGCGTAAAGTAAGCTGCTCATAGTTGTCTTCACAGCATCGGTTTTCATCCCAAAGTGATTAAACATCCAAAAGTAGCTTGAGAATTAAGAATATGGTGCCAAAATTCGCCCCCCTATGCACATGCAACGGCTGTGTTTTTTTTAAAATATCAAAAGTGATTTTGAGATGATCCGTCCTAACCCCTTCGTCCCTTCGTTCCTTTATATGACGGCTGCCCCCTTGGATGAATAAAAAATATGTAACTTAAAACACAAGTTTGCTGACTTCCTTTTATAACTTTCCCTTATGTCGGCCGAATAATCAATAATATGAAAAGTGCCTTTAGAATAATGAATGTGATCCACTTATATCCTAATTCTGGCCGACATTAAAAATTGGGTGGTACTTTCTACATACCCCTAATTACTTTTTTCACCCTCTCTTCTCACATACTTACAGGTGGGGCCTGTGTGGGACCGACAGTTTTCCTCTCACAAGGGGGGTATAATCAGGAAGGGGGGGGGGGGGGGAGGGGGGGTTTATAGAATCAGCCTAAAAATTCCCATAAGAATAAAGGGTATGGTGAGGGTCATCTCTATAGGATGGGCCGTAGAATGTCACATCACCATCCTTCATGGGATGGCCCTCCTAGCAAAAATGAAGGGGGTGGAGACACCAATTATTTTATAATTTTTTAACTTATTTTTGGTTAAAAATTAAATCTATTACATAACATAAAAAAAATACATTTCCTAAAAATTAAAATTACTAATCCTAGAAACGGAAAACATAAAAGCGAAAAAAAATAAATAACGATACGACTAAAAAATACGAAACAACCTACGGCGTCCATTTTTTCTTAACTTCCTCTTTCATCCTCCGGTAAACCTCGCGTTCATCCTCCGGAACCGAGTCGAGATCCAACCTCATAATCCTAAAATCCTCCGCTCGAGCATAGTCGGCCGACAAGTTTTTCTTGTAACTATATTTTTCCGCCGTGAGCTCTTTGAAGGAACGGAATTCGGATCGTCCATTTTCGAACCCGCCGGAAGACGTTTGGCTCGAGCCGCCCCCTTTTCTCTTTCCGGCCGCCTCTTTTTTTGCTTTGTCTCTTCCGGGGGACGTTCCGACTCGTGAACGGCAAACACCTCCTCATCAAATTCCGGGTCGTCGTTTATGTCGATGTGACAACGAGCGGTGGAGCCTCCCGCACTATAACTTCCGGACTCGGAAGTTTTACTCCGTTTGGCGGTTGCGACTTCGTTTGGAACCGACCTCCATTTATTTTCTTTCTTTAAAACGTTCCATGCTCGGAGGTGTTGGAAAGGAGTTGTATTCTTAGAGTCCCATTTAGCCAAAGCAATGTTGAGAATGTCTTCGTCGTTACTCCCACTAGGAGGATTAGTGTAAATTTGGTTATAAAACCCGCTAAAGGTGTTGATGGCCTTTACTCATTTTACACCACTTGCCAGAGACGGAAGCGATATCACGCACCAGGCCTTGCTCCATAAGCGCGTTAAATTTATCGGTTATCTCCTTCCAAAAACCGGTACCCGTTTAGTTGTTCCCTAAATTTAAAAAAAATGCCTTAGTAAAATAAAAAATAAATCTTTTTAAATTGAAATTAAAAAAATACACTTTGGTTCATACCGACAATCGGGGAAGTTCAGGACTTAACCACGCAATTGCTAGCGCCTCCTCCTCTAATTTTGTCCAAGGTCTCGGCTTTGGTTTCGAATCGCCTTTGGTTTCGACTACGGTTTCAACCGCCTTCCCCTTGTTTTTTTTGCGCTTGAGATTTTGAGGTGGCGATTCGGGGACGACTTCTTCATCATCGTCAAGTGGAACCGGGGGGATGTTGGCGGTTGCGATTGGAATTGCGTTTGAGATTCAAACGAGTTGCGTAGCATCATTTGGTGGAGTGCTTGGTAATGTTGCATTTGTTGGACTTGAGACATTTGTTTGAATGCGTTGGGTGATTGTTGGAAACCCGAAAAGGTAAATTGCGGAGACACCCATGAAGGATCGATAGTCGGAGTGTAAGCGGGAGTCGAAAAAAAGTTAGCTTGATTCGGGTTTGGGTTGGGATTGTTCGGGTTGAACGGATTCATGATTTTATAAAAAAGATGGAGTTTTTTTTATAAAAATGGAAGAGAGAAGGGAGAAGTTGAGAGATCTTGGATAGAGTTAATTTATAAAATTGGTTGAGGTGCGGTATTTATTTAAAGTGAAAAAACCTTTTTTTTTTCAAAAAGTTGGCCCGTCGCCAACGTCCTTGGGCCGACGGAGAATCGGGACGCCCTAGAGGGGGGCGGTGTGGGGGTGCGGCACCGGGCCGGCCCCCATACCGTTTAGTCTAATTAAACATAGCCGCGTGTTGCGGAACTTTATGAGCCACCCCCACGTGTGCGGGGTCCCTGATTTGACCTGCACGTTTAATAACATTCAATTGAGAACCTAAGGTACGCAGACGATTCCGTGTTTCGATTCATTTTCTCTCGTTTAACCTTTATTCTTTTTTTTTTAATAGCAAACGGGACTTTATTTCAACCAAAACAAAAATCAAAAGCTTTCAGCCAGAAACTGAGAGCCACCTGTTTAAACAACAAACTACCAACGCACATTAAATATATATACACGACACAATTTAACTTATTTCACATTCTAAAAACCAACTTAATTTATTACAAAACACGTGTATTTTAACCCGACATCAGAACGTGCCCGTCTCTTCCACAAAAGGTGCAGTGCCCCGTTTTATTATTTAGCGTAGCCTTGTCTGTCTTTTGCCAAGTCTTTCTACAGTTTTGATTGTCACGGTTGACACGTTGGGATGTTTGGAAGGTCGCAGCGTCAGGAGTGGGCGTGGTTTTCTTTCCGGCAACGATGCTCCGCTGCTGCTCGTCAGGGCTGGCCCAAGGGTAAGCCAAATGAGGCTTGGGCCTTGGGCCACCAAAACTATAGGGCCTCCACAATTTGATGAAACCACAGTCCATTTATAAAAGATTTAGGGTGTGGGTTATCATCAGATTGATGGTTGGTAGTGTAGTGGTTTTGTGTATGTATGGATGTTGGTGAGACCTGGGTTCGAATCCCTGGTTTAGCATTTTTTCCTTGTTTTTAAATTTTAACACAATCTTTCAAATAATTACACTTGGGCCCTTCAAGTTTAACTTTCAATTACATATATTTTTTTAGGAAAAAGGCCACAAGATTTTACTTCGCCTTAGGCCACCAAAATGGTTGAGCCGGCCTTGCTGCTCGTCCTCGGCTACCAAGTGATAACCCGTTCCAAGACTTGGTGTTGGTTTTGTGGCGAGTAGTTGAGTTCTCATAACAGAGAATTCGGCATCGAGTCCCATCAAAAACTCGTAGAGTCTTTCCTTTTCTTTAAGTTTTGCCATCTTTTTCCCAACGTTGCAACTGTAGCCATCACATTCACACCGTGGTGTTGGCAAGATGGAATCGATCTCATCCCATAGACCTCTTAGCTTAGTAAAATAGGCTGAAACGGAAGCACCTTCTTGACGTGTTTGTGTAACGGACTGCTTCAACTCGTACGCTCTTGGAGCGCTTACTTTCTCGAATCTTTCATGGAGATCATTCCAGATCTCCAGGGCTGTGTGAGCGAATTTAACGCTGCTTCGTATTTCCTTCTCCATCGCAGTGGTGAGCCATCCTTTGATCATGGCATCACACCGCATCCACTGCATGTATTTGTCATCCGCCTTGTCTGGTTTGAGAAGGGAGCCATCGACAAAACCAATTTTGTTCTTGGCGAACAAAAAATTGGTCATCTCCTGGCTCCAATCTTTGTAGTTGCTATCAGTGAGATTCTCGTTTACCTGTAGTTGCTTTGGATAATCGGAGGGGTGTAAATAATATGGAGAATTGGTGTCAATTGATTCTCCATTGTTTTTGGAGCTTTCTGGTTTGTCGCCGGCCATTAGGGTTTCGGTGTTTATGATCTTAATTTTGCGAAACCATAAAGAATTTGGCAATAAGTGAGATTAAACTTTTTCTATTGAATATCAATCAAGGCTAAGAGTAGTGGCGGACCTACCCACAGTCGTGGGTGGGTGGCAGGGGCGGACCCACATGGTCCGGATCGGGGTCCACGGACCCCAATGTTTTTTTTAAAACTAGTAGAACCGGTATGTTAATTTTATCAAGGACCCCATAAAATAAATTAGTTGGACCCCATAGTATTAAAAGCAAAGTTGGTGTGGTGGTAAATCCTCTTGTGTTCCAACATATAGGTCCCAAGTTCAAGTCTTACAAGTCTTGTTTCTTAGTTTTTTTAATAAAGTAGTGGTTTCATGTCCACTAAATGTTTCTACATTATTTCCTAGCCCCGACCCGACTACGATTACCGACCCAAAAATTTTAATATTTGGTTGTGAAAAATTCTTCGACAAAAAGTGGACCCCAGTAAAAAATAATCCTGGGTCCGCCACTGGTGGGTGGCCGCACCCCTTGAAAAAAAAATTTAGTTTATATTTTAGGCAAAAAAAACCCGACCGCACCCTTGAAAATATGGTTGAACGCCTCATTCGCACTCCTATCAAATAATTTCTGGGACCGCCACTGGCTAATAGCCATATAAATAAAAGTAGGAAAAGTAAAGAACAAGGAAACTAACAAACAATCCCTAAAAGAAAAGAAATGATAAAATCCATGTAGTACATGTACTCCACAAAGCAACGTAATCAACTATGTTAAAGCAATACATAGCCTTAGAATAAGCATCAAATATAAAAAATTGCGATTACTTCTGTTTCGTTAAATTTATTTTTTGAAGTGTGCCGACTGAAATGAACCAAGTATCGGGTTATTCCCAAAACTAAAAATCAAAGCGTCTGTTCTCAGTTTAGTCAGTGATAAGTCTGTTTTTAGGTTTCTTCGGTTGCCCTGGTATGTCTTAGCCGGTCCGATAAATCTAATCAACCCTAGCCGTTTAGTTTGTCGATTTTTTCTGAAACCATAAGAGTCTGTTCCATAGTCTTAGCTAAGTGGAACATATATATATTATAAACATTTATTTTTTATGTATTTTTTTTTTTTTGTAATTTATTATGCTTCAGGAGTTTGAAAAATTTTAACAATGTACAGATTTATTTTAGGGATTATAAGAAGTTGTAAAATCGAAAAGTTTTTGTGGAACTTCCTGTTACTTTCGTTGAAATTTCAGATTATGAAAATCTTATCTTTTTTCTTGACCAAATAAGAGGGTGTAGGTTGTCCACGTAATTGCATGTACTTTTTCTTCTTTCCAAACAAAATATCTAACTCCTCCTGATGATGGTTCTTCATCTCTTTTTCAATTCGACTCGCTAAACTTTCCCCCAATTAATCAATATTTCATTTCATTTCATTTGATCCTTGAAGCATACATTCAATTCAATGGCTTCTACTTCATCAGTTCAAAAAAGCTTCAAGTACGATGTCTTCTTGAGTTTCCGGGGTGAAGACACCCGCAAGACCTTTGTTGATCATCTCTATGTTGCTCTTGTGAATAAAGGCATTATTACTTACAAAGATGATGAAACAATCGACAAAGGTGAAAGGATCAAGGAGCAGCTAATCAGATCCATACAAGACTCGAGATTTTACATAATTGTATTCTCCAAGAACTATGCATCTTCATCGTGGTGCTTAGACGAGCTGGTGGAGATTATGAGGTGCCAGAAGACAGCCGAGCATACTGCTTACCCCATCTTCTATGATGTGGAACCCTCTGAAGTCCGAAAACAAAGTGGGTCAGTTGGGGAAGCATTTGAACAGGTCACAAGGAAGAGGACGTTGGAAGATGTAAATCTGGTAACATCATTATCACTTTATTTGTTTTTATGGGTGGAGATACAATAGGAAGTTTATTTTTGGCTAGGAAGGCTAGGAAGTGATCTTGACCATCCATTTAGTTAATCAAGGGCTAAGATTAAATCAGGGAAATTGAAAGAAAGAAAAGAGGCGCGTGAGTTTGTTTAGGGACATTCTAGTCAATCCAAACCAATAGTTTCTCTCACCTCTAATTCCCCCCATTTTTTAAACGTTAATAACTCTTTCATACGACATTATTTTTTTATAAAAATTGCACCAAAAAAACGAGCGTTTTTTTATCTTTAAAACGAGTATACTATTGCTATACTTTCAAAAAAAAAATTTAAAACTCAGTTGCGTAAAACGCAATAGAAAAACCCCCAGTATCGTAAAACGCAATGAAAAAAAACCTAAAAAATGACATTTTTCAAAAACGCAATGCACCAAAAACACAAAGAAATGACTTATTTGTAAAACGCAATGGCCAGAAAACACAAAGAAATGTCTTATTTCTAAAACGCAATAGCCTAAAAACTCAAAAGAAAATGTACTTTCTAAAACGCAATGGACTAAAAACACATAAAAATGTGTTTTACCTAAAACGCAATGCACAAAAAACACAAACAAATGTCTTATTTGTAAAACGCAATGGCCAGAAAACACTTAAAATGTCTGTTTTCTAAAATGCAATGGACTGAAAACACATAAAAAAGTGTTTTACCTAAAACGCAATGCACAAAAAACAAAAAGAAATGTCTTATTTGTAAAACGCAATGGCCAGAAAACACTTAAAAATGACTCATTCTAAAACGCAATTGCCTAAAAAACAAAAGAAAATGTTCTCTGTAAAACTCAATGGACTGAAAACACCTAAAAAAGTGTTTTACCTAAAACGCAATGCACCAAAAACACTTCAAGAATGTGTTTTTCTAAAACGCAATAGCCTAAAAACACCAAAGAAAGTGTTCTCTCTAAAACGCATTGAACAGTGACAATAGTTTTGTCTGTGCTGTGAATTGTCTGTGCTGTGAGCTGTCTGAACCAATGCAGTTTCCAGAGGCAATTTACAGAAAATTAATTTTTCTGATGCATTTTTATTGCAGCTCAACCCCTCTGCCCCTTGGACCCCGCCAGGGGCTGCCGCCCCTGGGACCCCGCTACCAGGGGCGCTGCCCCCGGACCCCCGCCAAGATCGTAAAACGCAATGACTAAATCAAAAACCCAGATCGTAAAAATGAAATTAAAGAATTTCTTACATGGATCGAAGTGATTTCTTCAACAATTGACGAATTTTGAATGATTGAAACACTTATCAGCGCTTGAATCGAACGGATCGAGTGATTATCTTCAAAATCACCAGAAAAAAACGAGATTTTGTATGAAAGTAAACTGTGTTTTCTTAAAAAAAGCTGAAGAACACGTTGATCGGGTGTTTGAATCATTGATTGGTGATGAAAATCGCACTATAATGTAGTGATTATTGAGATAGAAAGTGAAGAAATGGTTGAAGATTGTGGGTTTTGAAAATGGTGGGTTTTGAAGTTACTGGGTTTTGAAAAGGAAGAAGAAAGGGTTTGATTGACTAAAATACCTTTTTTCTTTATTTTAAATGTTGCCACATGTCCTAATCCTATTGCTTCCTACACTTCCTAACCAAAATAAACTTCCTATTTGATCTTTTCCTTTGTTTTTGTTTACTGAAATGATTTGCTAATACTAAGAAAGTTTTGCACTTTGGCAAATAGGAAAAGGAAAATGATGTTGGAAGATGGAAAAATGCTCTAAAAGAAGCAGCCGACCTCGCTGGGATGGAGTTGAAGAACACTTTCAACGGGTATTCTTCGGTTTCTTTTTTCTTTTTCTTATAGAGTAAGGTTCCGGTACAAATGGGTAACATGAGAAGTAAAGGAGGGAATTATTTTATATTTTTGGATTTTTTCCATGATATGTCAAGCACGTGTTTTAGTCTCACAATCTCAAAAAAGTTTTTTTTTTCTTTTTTTTTTTTACATTTTGCAACTAAAAATCGTGCTTAAATAGATGAGAAAAAAATTTCAAAAAAAAAAAAAGAAAAGAAAAATAATCATTTACTTCTCATGTTAAGACTCACTTATTTGTATTTGATCTTTACATTTTTTTCTAATATATGTTTAATAGGGTGATCCATATCATCTCATGTTTCAAGTGGGATTGTAAGTAATTTAATGGAAACTTCTTTAACACACAGGCATGAAGCAAAATTTATCCAACAAATCGTTCAAGACGTTTCACTAAAGCTACATCTCATTAACTTGAGCATCGATAGGAAGTTAGTAGGCATGGAGACTCGGGTAAGGGACGTAATTTCATCTTTGGAACTTGATTTAGATGATGTTCGGATGATAGGGATCAAGGGGATTGGAGGTGGTGGGAAGACGACTTTGGCGAGAGCTATTTTTGATCATATATCCGTCTGGTTTGAAGGTAAGAGCTTTGTTGAAGATGTCAGAGAACTTTCAAAAGGCTCTTTGTCTGGGTTGAAGGATTTGCAAAAACAGATCCTTTCATCTGTGTTAAATGATCAAACAATTGTTGTAGCTGGTGTTTCTGACGGAAAAAGTCTGATGAAAAAGATGATGCCTCATAGAAAGGTTCTTGTAGTTCTAGATGATGTGGATGATATAGACCAACTTGAAGCATTAGCAGGTGAGCCTATGTGGTTTAAGCCGGGAAGTAGAATCATCATAACCACAAGAGATGAGCAAGTGTTAGTAGCACAACGAGTGAATGTTATTCATGATGTCACTCTGTTATCGGATGAGGAAGCAATTTGCCTCTTTAGTAGGTATGCATTTGGGAGGGAGATTCCAGATCAAGGGTATGAAGAGCTATTAAGAAAAGTTGTACATTATGCTGCCGGTCTTCCCTTAACAATCAAAGTTTTGGGTTCACATCTTTGTGGTAGAACTGAGCATGAATGGGTAGACACCATAGAAAGACTAAAAACAATTCCATTGGAGAAAACTTTGAAAAGATTGGAACTAAGCTATAATGGCCTAGAGAATGATGTAAAAGAAATATTTTTAGATGTTGTATGCTTACTGAAAGGTGAATGGAAAGATGACTCAATAAGATTACTTGAAAGTTGTGGGTTTAATGCCCATATTGGTTTAAGAGTTCTTGAGCAGAAATCTTTGATAACTATTTCAAATTATGACGGTTTGCGTTTCCATGACCGTATAGAAGAAATGGGCTGGAATATTGTTCGCGGTTTGCACCCTCTTGAGCCTAGCAAGCATAGCCGATTATGGATTAAAGACGAAATTGAAGATATATTGGTTAATGAATTGGTAAGTTCAAGTTTATATGAATGGTGGAAAACTAGAACCTTTTTATTTGTTTTGACCAAAGTTTCATATATGCTTTTTTTTACAGGGTACTGAAGCAATAAGAAGTATTAAACTAAATTACACAAGTCTCCATCCAACAACTATTATGAGAGGTCTTAGGAAAATGAGGGAACTTAGATTTCTTTCCTTGCTAACTCTATATGGGAAAAAAAGAGATATAGTATGGGCTGTTGATAAGGTTAGCCAATACTTACCAGATGCTTTACAATCTCTATATTGGTTTCAATACCCTTTTCGGTCTTTACCTCAAACGTTTCAAGCAAATAAGCTCGTTAACCTTGAAATGGTTGGGAGCAATATATCTGAACTTTGGGAAGGAGGAGAAAAAAAGGTAGAATAATGGTTGATCTGTTGTTTTGCATCATGCATTATAATATTATATTTTATTTTGTCATTACACTAATATTTTTTTCTTTTCTGATGATAGGTTCTAAATAAGATAAGATTCATTGACCTCAGTTTTTCAAAATTAGAAACCTTTGACCTTAGTATGACTCCAAATCTCGAAAAGTTAAATCTGGAAGGATGTCGTCACTTTTTCAAACTACACATCCCCGTTGAATGTCCAAAGCTCAAATTTCTCAACCTTAAAGGTTCTAAGGTGAGTGACCTTAACCTTATGGCTCCAAATCTCGAGAAGTTAAATCTTGAACAATGTAATGAATTTGTAGAACTCCACTCGAATGTTGAATGTCTAAACATCAAATCCCTCGATCTTAGTGGTTCTAAGGTGCGTAACCTTAACCTCGGGATTACTCCAAATCTTGAAAGCTTAAATCTCAAAGGATGTTATGACTTTGTAGAACTCCACATGCCCGTTGAATGTCCAGAGCTCCAATTCCTCCGCCTTGGTGGTTCTATTGTGAGTAACCTCAATCTCGAGATGACTCCACATCTCAAGGAGTTAGATCTTGAAGGATGTTATCACCTTCAAGAAATTCACGCTCCCGTGGGTTGTCTAAAAAATCTTGTCTACTTTAACTCCAACGGTTGCTCAAGGTTTAAACATTTTGTTGTTGACAAATGGAATGAAGTACATGGTCCTTATGATGTAGATGGTCTGAGCCTAATTGCGGAGTCCCTAGATAGATGTCCACTGCATCCAGAAAGTAATTTGCCTAAGTTTCAGTTTAGTTGTACATATCGGGAACCTTTACCCTCATCGAGTGGAAATATTGAGAAGCTTATATCTTTTGGTCTATGTGCTTGCACAAACCTTGAGTCGTCTTCAACAAGCATTTGTGGTTTACAACATTTAAGACATCTCACTCTTATAGGCAGTTTTCCGGTGGTGCCCAATGATCTGTACCAGTTACAAAGTCTAGAGAAGCTATGTTTGGAGATGAGAGAGATTAAGCATCTTCCGGATAGCATTTGTATGTTGAAACGTTTGAAATCACTCGACTTAAGTGATTGTCGATCCTTACAAGATATCCCAGACAGTATCTGTAAGATGGAATGTTTAAGTGATTTGAATCTCCGATTTTGTATACAAGTTAAAAAATTGCCCAAGGAATTTGGAGATATGAAACGCTTGAATACGTTAAACATAGTAGGTGCGGGTATAAGACTTCCGTACAGCATTTTTCAATTGAAAGGTCTGTGTATTACTGGTCTTAGGGGGCAGCTTCAGTCCTATGGTTTTACTAATATAATCTCAAGATCCGGAGTCTGCTATGTACAGCTGTGAATAACAGGGACATTCTGTTGGTAAGTTGGGATTCAAGAAGAAGTATTCAAAGTCCAGTTTTTGAATGCAACAGGGACATTCTCTTTTTGCTTAACATGTTAACCGATTACCGAACAAAAAAATGATTACTTGTGGTTAACTGACTGACTGTACCAATCGGTTGAACAACCCGCAGCGCATAACCTACACCTTTTGATTGTGGTTCTGTTGAAGGATAAAATCAACACTGCACACTTGTAAGTTCCATAGCATATATGTTAATTATTGGTTGAAGCTGTTACATCCGAATAGGGTAGTTCATGAGCCGAGCCGAGTCAGTGCAAGCTCGGGCTCGGCTTGATTATAAGCCGAGCAGGCTCGGCTTGGATTTGAAACCGGGCTAAAAATCTAAGCTCGGACTCGGCTTGGTTTTAAACCAACCTGGCTCGGCCCGACTTGGTTTGGCTCGATTTTTTATAGAAAAATTAATATATAGCTCTTAAAATTCAGTAGTCTAAAATATTATTCAATAGCACAAAAGAACATTTCCGAATAAGTTCAATTAATACAATACAAGCCGAAATCAAGTTTAACAACACAAATAAGGTTTAAATTTCAATGGAATAGAATATTAGTTTATTAACAAGATAATTAACCTTCAAATATGTCATAGATATCAAATTACACTCTTAAATACATGTAAATAATAATCAGTTTTTTATTTGTAATATATTATAATGTTTATAATATTAAAATATATTACAAGTAAAATAAGCCGAGCCGAGCTAGGCTCACTTTCTAACTAACCTGAGCCGGCTAGGCTCCTTTTAAAACTGAGTCATATCAAGCGAGCTTTATCCGAGTTAAATCCAAGCGAGCTCCAAGGCGCGAGCTTTTTGGACAACCCTAAATCCGAATATTACTTTATGAGATCAAAACAACATACAAGTGAGTGTGTCAAACACCTTCTTTATGATAGATTTATTGTATATACCTATTTAGTTGCGGGTAAACTAACGAGCAAAATAGTTTCTTCCATGAATGTTAATATTCTTCCCCTTTTTAACTATTTATACCCTCCTCTAAAAATTCAGTTTAAAAGTTCTCGTCTGTTTAAAATTCTTATTTTTATTTTAAAAACCAGTTTATTTGAAAATCCACTAAATTTGTTTATGTAACTATATTTTTACAATAAATATATATTAGAGTAAACTGCTAAAATGGTCCCTGAGATTTGATCATTTTTGCCACTTTAGTCCAAAACTCAAACCTTTTGAATCTGGTTTCATTTTTTTTTTTTTTGCCATTTTCATACAAAAGCAAAATCAGGTCATATTTTTCAGTTAACATCCAGTTTTTTTGTTATTTCATCCATTTTAATGAAGGGTAAAATGGTCAGATTTTTTAATTTATTATAATAAAACGTTAAAAGACCATTTTGCCCTTCCATAAAAGGAGGGAAAAAAAAAACTAGATGTTAACTGAAAAATCCGACCAGATTTTGATTTTGGATGAAAGTGACAACAAAATTTAAAACCACAGGGACCCAGATTTAAAAGGTTTGCGTTTTAGACTATAGTGACAAAAAATGACCAAATATCAGGGACTATTTCGGCAGTTTACTCTATATATTAATACTCAATTTACTTATGTATTATGATTTCATCATTGACAATTCTAAATAAAATAGGTGCAAATTGACGTAAATTTATTTTTAAATAAATGAAATTAGTTGATCCATCTCTTATATTTGACACGTCAAAAAACAATTAATTATTAATTTCATCTCATATTGATGTACGTGCCATAAATCTTGCTATGATATGATATTCATGAATGAAAGTGTAAGTTTACCTCATTTTCTTCGTAACCAAGTAGCTTACTACCTCAGAATGCTTTACTTGATCTTTTTTAAGGGTTGTTTTTTTTTTTTTTTTTTTTTTGTCAAGGCACTAAGATGCAAGCCTTTGTTACGGCAAAGACATGTTCAGAGTATGAAACTTTGTTGAAGGAAAACCAATGTTTGACAATTCGTAATCCATCATTGGGTGAGAATCGTCAGAAGGTGAAGTATGTTGAAAGTGTGTTGAAAATCAATCTGAAAGGCAACAAAATTGTCACTGCCTGCAATGAATCTGAATGGGGCTTCTCTTTTGCCCCTTTTGAGTCTATACAGCAGGACCCTAATGACGACGGAAAGGCTTTCAAAAGTCCTATCGGTATTTTTTTTGTATAAACAGAATTCTAATTCTATTTGTCTTTAAATTAACATATATGTATTCAATTTTTTGATTTAAATATTTTTTCAGACGTCATTGGTTTTGTCGTTAAGAGTTTCCCCTTTGAACCAAAAGAGGAAAGTAAACATGGGAAGGATGAGAAGAAAATCACATTCATGCTTGAGGATTTGCAGTAAATAATAATCATCGTTTTTATTATAATATTTTAATATACAACACTCTCATTATAATATATAAATTAACTTTATTTTATTAACCAAAACAATTTGTTTTCATCAGACATGCCCAAATTTTTGTGACCCTGTGGGATGGTTATGCTGATCAAATATTAGAGTTTCAGAGGATCAACCAAGAAGAAAAAAATGTGGTCGTTGCTGTCTGGTTTGGAAAATATAGGTTTTGGGGAGGTATATTATAAGTTTATTATCTTTAACTTTGTAGTTAGTTATTTATAGTGTATTATAAAGTAACTATTCGTTTTAGCGTTACGTGATTTTCTTAATTCCATAGGGTACCTATATGTTTCTAATTTATACAATGTTACACGTGTATTCATCAACAGTGACATCCAAGAGATTATAAATTTTAAGAAAAGGTCTGTAATCATAACAACATAATTAGTTTTGTCTTTAATTTGTTTAGCTTTTAGATAAACTAATTCAATTATTATGCATTTGAGTGCACAGTTATCTGCTGAAAGATCCTCTAGCTTATCTGGGCTGAGTTCGTCGGTTATAAAGTCTCCTTCGGAAGAATATCTGACGGACTTTGAATTCAGTACTATTGGTGGTTTAAATGGAATATCCGAGGTATTGATAATATTATCGTTTGTTTTTTTAGAACGTTATTAATTATAAATGATATTTTTTGTACATAGACAAAGTCTGTTATCTTGGTATGATAAAGAGTTTTGCTTCAAAGGAATCTTGGTTATATAATGCGTGCAAAAATTGAAATCGTAAGGTTTCGACAAAGACAATTTTGAATGATAAACAAAATGGAAGTGAGGGGTTCGATGAGGTTGTAGTTTTGGAGTGTAATACTGATGCATGTAATACGAAAGTTGTTTCTTCATTTCCAAGGTTTTGATAACATATAACATAATTTACTTGCCTCATTTTTCATTCCGTTATTAAAACGTACTTTATCTTTTCCAAGATTATGGTTCCTATCCATGTTCAGGACTGTACGGTTATCGTCACACTTACCCTGTTTGAGCGTGAGGTCGTTAAGTTGCTTAAGGTGTCCGCCAATCAGTTGCTGGACAAGAACATTGAGGTATTCTTCTGCATTTGTAACTGTTTTTATTATTCATCATTAACTTATTATTTTATTGTATACATGTTTAACAATATAAGTTTTTCGTTAACGCTTTCCAGATGAATAATCGGCCTTTGTCCCGATTGTTGAGCGTTATGTGCCTTGTGTCCAAGGCTTGATGCAAAACTACTATCGAGCCGGGAGTCTCACTGGAAGCAGCCTCTCTATTCCTACGGGGTAGAGGTATGGCTGTCTACATCTTACCCTCCTCAGACCCTATCTTAGCTTTGCTATTGATGGGATTTATTGAGTATGATGATGATGATGATGATGATGATGTATCCATGTTAACCGAGAAGCCGTCAGTTATATCCGTCTCAGTCAAGAAGTTTGATGATATCCAGGTAGTT
Organism: Helianthus tuberosus; assembly: GCA_030545235.1. Taxonomy (NCBI): domain Eukaryota; kingdom Viridiplantae; phylum Streptophyta; class Magnoliopsida; order Asterales; family Asteraceae; genus Helianthus; species Helianthus tuberosus. The sequence goes on from CM060400.1 coordinate 18,844,927, forward strand.
GAAATTAAAACACTTTTTATTCATTTATAGGTACCATTATATTGGAATTTAGTTGACAACTACTTTGTTTTTTACTATCAGCCTGTTGATGAGGAGCCTATTGATGTTGATTGTCATGTGGGTTACACAAATGCTTCGGATGTTGTTCCATTGAAGGTTAGTATTTTTTTTGTTAGTTTTTCGTACTTTACACAAGTTTTTAATCATATAAATGTTACAATTATGGTTTTCATTTGTAGGATTCGTTTTCCTGTACCGGTGATGAAGAAACTCCAATTTCTTCTTTAAATAAAAGCATGTTTTTAACCCCATCCGTTGATGCGAATACTTCTTCTACTGTACTTATGGAAAAGGAATTAAAGCGTAACTTGGATAGCCTTTATGATGTTGATGCGATATCTTCCCAATCGTCTTCCAAGCCACGTAAAGTTGTAAATGAGAACGAAGACGGTGTTGGTGTGAGCGTTGGTCTGTTGGTCCCAAAGGTTGAGGAGTAGTTGGTTATGACAACTCTTGATTGAAACAAACTTTTTTTTTTCAAGTTTTCTGTTTTCACTATTGCTTACCGTATTTCATTCGGTTTATTAAAGACATTTTTGATGGTTATGATATTTCATTTGGTTTGCTAAAGGCATTTTGAAACTTTCTTATCAGATGTGATTGAATAAAAGTTTAGTTGTGTTTGGTTATTGATATTAATTATAGATGTTCTATGTGTTTGCTAGAATTACATTGTATTAGCCAAGTATCGATAAACACATATTTTTTTTGAAAGAGATGTCAAAACACCACACTGTTGAAATTTTCTTGAATTTGATCGAATATGGGGTATGGTATTCTATCATCTTTGTTACTTTTGACTTTGTTTGGCATAATAAAGAAAAAAACATACTTATAGTTGTTTTTTATATCAACAAGTACATACTTATACCGCAATTTAATTTACCAAAAATGTATATGGATATGTATTAATTTTATTCTATATATGTTACATTTAATTTGTATTCATATTATACGTAAACCGATACAAAATGTTATATTGTTTGTTTTTAAATTATATTATATTATGCTTTTACTTGAATTTTCAACTAATAAAATTCATAAACATATTATAAACAACGTGATGAAATCCTTACACGACAAATGATAACTGCTTTGAATTCATAGAGATAGGAGCTAAGTCTCTTTCTTGCTAACTTTCTCCGAATCCTTGACGTTACTTGGAGTTGGAAGAGTTGTAGACGTCAACCTAGCCAATGTAAATTCGCTAAAAAGTTTAGTGAATGCCTTCTTCTCCATTATATAAAATGAGAGTAGCAATCACCTAATGCAGAATCTGAAAAAATGGTTTTATGATTACTTGGATGGCTTAAAAACTCCGAACCCAAGGAGAAAGATTGGTTGGGGTATAGGAAATTCTAAGGGTTTGATATTAGGTGATGACCGGCAGATTACTCGAAAATGATTTCATATCTCTTTACCGGCATCAAGAATCAAGATATTAATATACTATATAATCTAAAAATATATAAGTAATATATTAAATTTCTTATGAACTTTATATTGTTAGAATTGTAATTAATCATATAATATTTCAAGTCAATTTGGGTTAAATTTCAGATTATAAGAATCCAAACAGGTAACTTTTAAACCATAGAAGTTCTTAAACATATATCCCTTACAGTGGCGGACTCACCTTAAGGGGTGGGTGGGCGGCCGCACCCCTTGAAAAAAAAATTTAGTGGTATTTTTCGCGAAAAATCCCAACCGCACCCCTTGGAAATTTTCGTCCGCACCCCTTGAAAAATTCCAACCGCACCCCTTGGAAAATTCCGACCGCACCCATTGGAAATTTTCGTCCGCACCCCTTAGGAATGTATATAAAAAAATTGTTAACACTGATTGAAATCCGATCAAATTATGTAAACAAGTTAGCCCACTAACCCCTTTAATAAAACTTAAATTCAATCTATCAAGCCCAATACCTTAATACCCATTCAAGCCCAATCCAACTACTAGTTTTGTTAAACAAAATCAGTCCACATAATAAAAAAACCCAAATCGCTGCCACTTACCAACGACTCCCGCCCTCCCTCTGCCTCACTTCAGCGCCCAGCAACAGCATAATTCCGGCCGCCGACTACAAAATTCCAGCTGCAAACTGGTTAATTCTGGCCGCCCCTGACAGGTACATGTTTTGTTTTGTTTTGTTTTTTGTTTTTGTTTTTTTTTATTTATGTTTATGTGATTTTGTTAAGAGTCATGAAATAATAGGATTTTAGGATGAGTTAAAAAAGTTTAAACTTTTATGTGTTTTGAGGTAATTTGGGTTCTAATCTTTATAGGATGAGTTTATTGTTTCTTAATTTCTTATTGATTATATGATTCTAGTGGGTTTGAAAAGATGAAATTTAAAAATTGAACTTAAATAGGTAATTCGATTTGTTTTGATGTTTTATTGGGTTTTTTCAAAAGAAACAGATATATATATTTGTTAAAAAGGTTTAAAATTTTATATGTTTTCATGTATTTTTGGGTTGTTCTAGTCTTTAGTTGGGTGGTTTTGTTGATTATATGACTGTTGATTGGTAAATAACAATTACTAGGGCTTAAAATTCAAATTTTTAAATTTAAAATTAAAGAACATGGGCTATGGTTGAACACTTGAAGGTCCTTGTTTATTTTGTATGTGATAGGATTAGGAAGGAACAATGAATATGGAAGTTATGTCGCGATTTCTCAAGAGGAAAGGGGTTGAACCACTTTTTTTCGCCGGATTCTTCTAATTAAAGACCAATGTATGTTTTAGATAAGTTTTTTTTTGTTCTTTTATTTAATGATTAAGAGAAATAGAAGTAGGGATGGTTTGAACTTTGATGCTTTTTTGTTTGTTAATGTGATAGGAAGTTGGGAACTAGGGTTTGATTGTTTAAAAATTGAAATGGACCCGATCCGATCTGATTCGACCCACTATGAAACTTCGTTTGTTTGTGTTTACTTGTTTTACATGACCAGACCCGCTATGAACCGATTTTTTTTTTTGTATAGCTAGGGGTCTAAAATCTTTAAAAAAATTTAGCACCCCCAGGAAAAAAATCTTGGGTCCGCCACTGATCCTTTATATCAAAGTTAGTGAAGAAGAGTTTAGTAATCTATAACATCAAACTGTTTCTCAAAACCCATTTCTTCGACAAAATTATCATACATAAAGATAGGTGCTCAAAAAAAGTTTCAAAACTTTAAAGTTTTTTTGTTCAAAAAAACCACCCGTTTGACCAGAACTTATTTTGCTCCAAACCCATATTGACCCGAACTTAATTAATAATTATTTAATTGAACTGAACTCATTTTGCTCCGAACCTATCTTAACCCGAAATCAGTTTAATCCTAACCCGTATTGACCCGAACCCATTCTAACCCAAAGTCGCTTCAATCGATGACCCAAACCTGCCCGACCCACCCAATTTTACCGGTTAATTAAAATAGTTTCCTTAAAAGCTATGTTCCAAGTAAACTAATGACAAAGTGAGAATACAATTTTAATTCACATACATACAAAATAATCATAAATCTTTAAATATTAAACAACATTTAATGTTTGCTTTGTAGGTTTACCTTAGAAATTTTTAAAAGTTAACGAAGAACTCAAGTTTGTTACAATTTACCAGGTCTATCTACAACTGAGGTGGACAGAAGTGGAGCATCCGTACATTTTGTTGAGTTCAAAAGATAGCTCTTTATAAATAATTCTTTCCTTTATACGGTTACAATCCAGTAAGTCCATATGTGAATATTTAGGAAAAGGTATGTAGGGTTTATGAAAAGTGAGGTTATGAGATCTCGTGGTTTGGTAAAGATGATATATAGGATCCGTTTTTTAATATTCGGTGACCCGAATCAAATCTGGATCCCGCGTCCAAAATGAATTTGTATGTGAATTTAGAATTTTAGTATGGATTCCTTCCCAAAATCACCCTCTACTACACCATAACATGCCACATCAGCAAAAAGGCTCCACCATCACATGCCACATGACCCAAATCATCTCATGTATTAATATATATAGATATAGATATAAGTTATCACCCTTGTGCAACACGGGTAGAGAAAATATATTGATATGCCATAGAATTTTTAAATAAAAATAAAGATAAAACAGTATTAAAACGATTTCGTCAAATAGACCCAATAAACAACATGAAAATAGTGTGTAAAATTTGAAGACAATTTCGAATAATCTAATCTAAACAATGAAAACTCACAATTCATAATGTTCTATTAGTAAAATAATGAAATACGACAATAATGAAAAAAACACTCGTATGTTAAGAATTAAGTATAAATTAAAACTAAAATTTGTAAACATGATACTTAATCAATATTTCACATTTGCATTTTGTAAAAAAAAAACATAATAACAATATTTTACATTTGCAATTTATTAAATTAATCAAAATCATCCCCAACCAATATGTCACCTATAATTATTAAATTAATCAAAATCATCCCCAACCAATATGTCACCTATAATTATTAAATTAATCAAAATCATCCCCAACCAATATCGCATATAGCATGTTTTGTTGTAACCAACTAGCTTTATACACAACGCCGCGTTGCGGCGCGTTATACCAAATCATTCTACATTTTACATCACAACTCATAACATGATCACGCTAAACCAAATCATTCTTCGCAATGGGCAATTGATCGGTACCGAAACAAAATCATGCTTTAAACCTTGATAACAGTCAGCCTTTTCTATTCAAATCATCAAAATAAATTTATAAATTTGTAAGGTAATCAAACAATCATAACCTAAACATATGTACTAAAACGCAATTATAAACAACGAAACCATGAAACCTCAATACCTGCTCTCCAAATTCAGATTCTTAAATCATCAAAGCAAATTATTACATAGCTAAATTGAGGTTCAATGGCGAAACGAACCTAAAAACCATACCAAAAATTGCAGGTCAGCCTGTAGAAACTGTGTAGAATTCTAATCTTTGAATCGGTCCACAAAACATGATAGCCAACGATATCCACAATACATTGACACAATAGGCGAAAACAACTGAAACAAAAAAAAGCAAGAATTAATTTAATGTATACAATGTTGCAGTACCTTTCTCACAAACATATGGGCCGAGACTAATGAAACAAAGTATGACAACAATGGGAATCATACATGTCATCACAAAAATTAATTTAATGAATGACATATTTTTTTCACGTTATTCTTAATGAACAAAATGAGTCTATTTACATAATTTTATCTCTATAAGTTCCACTTCATTTTCCCCAAAATAAACACCTAAAATTTATTCCAAACCCTTTACCAGCAATAAGCGAGCGTATACCTTAAACAAAATTAAGCGGTTGTACCTAACCTTTCCCGAACGAATGTTGTAGATTTCAAAATTATATGACATAACACACACATGGCATACACAACAATTTAGAAGATTGTATAACTGAACTAACTGATAAAAACAAAATTGGAATTTGAGTAAAATACCATTGGAACAGCAAACTTAAGGCGCCGGAGGGAAATTTACCGTGCTCCTCCTTTTCTTCTTCAATTGAAACACACAAAAAGGGTTTACAGTCAGATTAACACGAAGCAAACGCACGAAAAGGATTTACCTCTATCGTTTATGTTCAGTTACCAGAACCATCAGAGTTCGTTTTTGCTTGAGTCGCCTGATAGAGACTACCCCAAATGACCACAACGCAACCCTAGCCGCTGATAAGAAAGAGACGTTTTATACATACTCAAGTTTACTTGCTTAGAAAAGCTGACTCGAATCGTTGAATGATAGTATCATGCCCAAATGAGTCACTCGGCACGATTGAGTCGGGCTATGCGTAATGCAATTTAAAATGTACATTTAGTCTACAAAATTTACGAATGATAAAAGCTATGAAAGTTAAGTATGAAAAAGTAAATGAGAAGAATTTAACTTTAATGAAATTAGTCAAAGTTGTTTGTTAAAAAAGCTAATTTAGGCATATTAGAACGGATTATTTAACAAAAGTTAATACTATAGAACCCGTTCATGCTAAAACCTATGACTTTTACAATCACGACTCAAAAGATGTGAATTTGATGAAAACACATGAAACTAAAAGCGTTTTAAAAATCTGTCTCGTTATGTGAAACTGACCCGATTATCGAAACTAAAACGTTTAGCAAAACTGACCCGCTTATCGAAACTGAAACGTTTAGCAAAAGTCCCCAGTTTTACAAACCTGACCCGTTAAATAGATATGACCAATTTTATAAATATAAGTTGAAGCAAAATGTTTTCAGTAGGATAAGAAACCTGGCTGATAATTAACTAAAGAAAACCCGAAGCCGAAAAGAATAAACTTCCTGTGAAAAAATAAACAGCAACTATAAGATAACCAAAGGCAAGCTAAACTCCATAAAATATATAGTCCCAAACACTCCCTTTGAATCACTTCGATAACAGAAAGATGATCCCTTTGTAACTTAAAGAGCTATTTTTTGAGCACTCTATGTGTTTATATGAGACTCCAAACCAATCTGCAGACCAAAAAAGAAACATATTTATTATGTGTAACTTTGTGCAAAGTCATAAAATCCAAAAACAAATCATATAATTCTGTTTCATCGACATGTCCTAACTCATAACTAATTCTCAATATCAAAGAAATGATCTTTGCCTAATACATGGATATTTAATAAATTTCTACCAACAAAAACAGAAATCATAATTGTATTTTCTTTCTATTTCTAATTTAAAAACATCATATCATTGCAAACCTAGTTACGACAAAGTACCTCCTCTTCGTCGACGGTCGTTTTTTATATCTAAGATTATTGAAAGATAGACAAAAGCAAATTACCCACCTCTAGAAACACCCTGCTCGACTCTAAAATAACCTTCAAATTTATAACATAGCTAATTATTCTTATATTCATGAACCCAAACAAATTCAGTATAGAAAACAAATATAAAAAATAGTTATGCAAGAGCTATACACACAAAAGAATAATCGAGATCACATAAACATATATCATCAATTAAACTAATTACATGATGAAATTGAGTACAACGAATCAATCAATCAATCGACCTGTGATTAATTAGTCAGATTGGAGAAAGGATTACACGACCACTGAATCTCCGGTTAGAGTGACGGAAGTTCACCTTAGGGAACCGAAAACTATTTGTTCAAACTGAAATCGAAGAAACAATTAGAATTATCATTCTCATCCAGTGCAGCCATTTCCCCGGTCAACGAAACCATCACCGAAATTTTAATATTTCCGCAGAACTTGCTTCCAATCGGCACCAATACACACCAAATCAAGGGCTCTTTGATAAGAAAAACCCTAAAGATTTGAAGAAGATTTCATCTGAGTCAAATAATGACATGCAATCGGTCGTTAATAAAGTTCAATTCACTGGAAAAAAATAAGGTTGGGGTTATTACCATCTTTGCCGGAAACGGGAGGGAACCACCGAAAAAACGTTGAACCGCCAAGAACCACTCTGACTAAACCGACACCACCGACGATTTCTACAACATGGATTTTGTGGGTGAGAGGCAAGGACGCGCAGGGCCGGTCACCGGAGACTCGCCAGGTTCGGATCTCTCTCCGTCTTCCAAATCTCTCTTTCTCCCGTTTCAAACTCCAAATCTATCTATGTCTCTTTTGAAGGTGGAGGATGATCAGAAGGGTGTGTGGCAGGAGGTGGTTCAGAAGGGTGGCCGATGGAAGTCAATGGCAGCATAAGACGTTGGTACGACGCCGTTCCGGCACTCTCTCTCTATCTATAGGTCTTTCTCTCTCTAAAGCGTGTTCTGTCTATATCCCTGTAAAAAGGAGGATGTGTGTGTGATGATGGTGAGATGACACGCATCATCATAACGAAAACCAATCAAATAATCACACCATTCTAATCACTATTCATTTCCACTCTCTTATAAATAGATATAAATATAAATTACCTTATCTGACATAATTATTTTCAAAGTGTTCTGAAAAAAAGGTGAGGCAAGAAACACATTTATTTACTACTTATACATTTACTAACATAGGGGAATAGTGCCAGGCAGCTGGCCTGGCACTTTCTTACTGGATCAATCCATTTTTAATTTAGTTTTATTCCCAGCTTAAAATTACGGTTTCGTCCTTTGTTTAAAATTACGTTTTTGCCCCTAATTCAACATAAAATTATCTTCTTACCCCGGCAAAAAAAATAAGCTTTTGCCCTCAGTTCAAAAACCCATTTCTAATTCTACTCCCAGTTTAAATTTACGGTTTCACCCTCCGTCTAAAATTACGCTTTTGCTGCCTCCTTCAAAATAAAATTATGTTTTTGCCCCTAGCTCAAAATTACGATTTTGCCCCCAACTCAAAATTACGTTTTCGCCCACAATTCAAAATAAAATTATGTTTTCCCCCATAGCTCAAAATTATGATTTTGCCCTCAGTTTAAAATTATGATTTCGCTCTCAGTTCAACATATTTTTACGATTTTGCCCTCTGTTCAAAATTATCAAAATTATGATTTTGCTCTCATTTCAAAAATTACGATTTCTCCCCCAGTTAAAAATTATGATCTTGCCATCGTTTTACCTTTTTTTTTTTGCAAAACTATAGTACTGTTTTATTTTGCTTGGTTGACTCAATGTAACTTTTATTGTGTCAAGCAGTTGTCTAACACTCGCTCATTGGTCCTGACAAAATAGTATTTTACCCCCAGCTCAAAATTACAGACCTGTTATTGTTTTAATTTTTTTTAGCAAAACTATGGTAGTGTTTTCGTTTAATTGTTTGTCTCGATGTATTTTTTTAGATCGTGTTATAAGTAGTATGTACAAGTAACCTAAATACATGCATACATCTTATGAAACTAAGAAATATTTGATTTAACGCCCTGCAATGCGGGCGGGCATAGGTGTAATTTTTATTCGTCCAGGCATGCCTGCTACATGCTCATTTGTCCTGAAAAATTACAATTTTGCTCTCAATTTAAAATTATAGTCTTTCCATTGTGTTTTTTTTTTGTAAAAGTATGGTAGTGTTTTTGTTTTAATTGGTTGACTTGATGTAATTTTTTTTGAGATCGAGTTATGAGTAGTATGTACAAGTAACCGAAACACAGACATACATGTTATGAGAGAGAAATATTCGGCTTATTGCCCCGCAACATATGTATGTAAAAATATTACAAATCCATTATATGTATACAAGTAATTTTGAACTTTTGTTGTTGGGTAGGGATGAACTTGGTACACGTACCACCGATATTGAAAAATGCAGATCTCAAAAATTGCCAAAATTAGATAGGGGTACCGATACTGACAATAATAATGATGCAGATATTGTTAATTTGACCAATCATCCTTTTAGTTCATTTGTATAAAACTTTAAGGTTTTACTTATTAAAAATTTGTTTAATTGTTTTTTTTTTCGAACGGCAAATTTATATCACTGACGGACCATTAGAGTATCATCGTGCCACCAGCAGAACCACCCGATCATATCCATCTCCACTAGGCAATAATGCCTATACAGACCAACACGTTTATTGTTTTATATCCATTTTAAATTACGTTTTTGCCCTCAACTCAAAATAAAATTACACTGTTTGTCCCCATCTCAAAATTACGATCTTGCCCTCAATTCAAAATTACGACTTCGCCTGGCAATCTCCCATTGGACCAACCAGTTTATTATTTTATATCCATTCTAAAAACACGTTTTTGTCCCTCTTTAAAATTACGGTTTTGCTCCCAGCTCAAAATAAAATTACGCTTTTGTCCCCAACTAAAAATTATGATTTTATTCTCCATTCAAAATAAAATTGTGGTTTTGCCCTCAGCTCATAATTACCTTTTCGACCCCAGTTAAAAATAAACTTTTGTGTTTGCCCCCACTTAAAAATTACGATTTTGCCCTCTGTTAAAAAATGTGATTTTTCCCCGTTTAAAAATTGTGATTTCGCCCTCAATTCAAAATTACGTTTTCTCCACAGTTCAAAATAAAATTATGTTTTTGCCCCCAACTCAAAATTATGATTTTGCTCTCGGTTCAAAATAAAATTGTGCTTTTGCCTCAAGCTTAAAATTATGATTGTGCCCTTAGTTTAAATTTATATTACGTTGTTACCCCAAGTTAAAAATTACGAATTTGCCCCCTGTGAAAATTTACAATTTTGCCCCAGGTTCAAATTTACAGTACTGCCATTACTTTAGCTTTTGCCAAATTACGATTTTACCCCAGTAAAAAAATACAACTTTCCCTTAGTTAAAAATTACAATATTGCCATTGTTTTAGGTTTTTTTTATCAAAACTATAAAAATGTTTTGTTTTAATTGGTTGACTCGATTGAATTATTTTCTGTGTCAATGAGCTGACTAACACTCGCTCATTATTCGGCCATCGCCCCGCAAAGCGGGCGGGGCATCAACTAGTTGCTGTAATAAATGTGGAATCACCTATCTCGCCCGAACTTTTAGTAAAATATTAATATTGCATCTATATACACGTGGTTCCAAAAGAAGTGGTGGCATGACACAAGTAACTGCAGCATCAAAGTATGAACCACATTTACCAACATCTAACATTTTTAAGGAATATGGGATGATGAAATTTCATTTTCTTCAAATTTTTTATCAATTGATGATTAATTCCAGAATCCAATTCTGAGTTTCATGATACCATCTCTTTTTTTTAAAAGGCCAACAAATTTTTTATTCACAACTGGTTAGAATGGTTACTAACCAAATATTTACAGATGGGTCCCCAAATAGTCATGGCAGCCACCAACCAACACAGCAAAACCCAAAGTCAAAACAAACAAAGAAGTTACCATCCTACTCTGTGAACATTAATCCCGCGCCAAATTTCCCAGTCGAGCCCATCTTGCTTTGACCTCGCCTTTACCCATAGAAAACTAAGGGCCTTAATGTCACCCACAATTTTCTGAACTGGCCATCTAATCTGATGGAATACTAATTCGTTACGTGTTTTCCACACACACCATAGTACCGACAAGCATACAGCATGTAACGCTTTCTTGTGTTTTGGAGACACTCCCGCATGATTATGAAGCTCAAGAATATCTCTTAAACAAATGCAAAAATAGGAGCTAAACTGCACCACGATGAGACCGCTTGCCATATCCACTGCACGAAATCACACGAAACGAAAAGCTGCTCGGCCGACTCAGCTGCGTCTTCACACAGAGGGTACAAACTGGAACCCACATTAATGTTTCGTCTCAGCAGTGCGGCCTTCGTGGGAAGCCTTTCCATCTCAGCTCGCCACGCTAGAATTCAACCATTTTCGGCACCCAATTATTTCGCTTAACCACATACGGAGGAAGAACATGCTGCATCCTTATAATCCCGTCTTTAACACTTTTAACTGTGAAACTACCCAACCCGTCCAAAACCCACGATCACGTGTCCAGATTATTCGATAACCGCGGCTGTCCCAGCAACACTTTAAGGTGCTGGAGTTACTGATTTCAGCCCCATTTCCCAACCTTCTTCTCCAATCCCAATCCCACCCAGCCGCACTTCCGTTGGCCCGTTCTCTTACTGTACCCTCCGCACACCAAAATTATGTTTGCCTGAATTTAAATAAGTGATAAAAGACACTGCAATTTTCTTTTTGGACGGCAGACTGCAATATTATTTCACTACAAAAAAGATTACATCATAGTTCTAGCAAGTTACTGGTCACAAACGCTCGACCCACCCATACAAATTCACCCAAACAACAGAATTACAAAAGGACTATTCTATGAGATCAAACATCACGTAGTTCCTCCGCTCAATTGACCTGCATTTCGCCTTGTGCTTGTACCACAGAAAGGTTGTACGCTGCACTTCCCCAACACTTGCTCGTTTGCTAGAAAAGATCAAGTCACCAATATGATCATCTGCACTACTTTTCTTTTACCCGGTCCAATTACTAACTTATGTGATAACCAACAGGTCCTTCATCGAGAGCTAAAATCTGAGGTACTTTTAACCAATTACTAACCTTTTGCCAAGCAATTGTCGCCGCGTAACACGATGAAAACAAAAGGTTTGCGTCTTCTTCTTGTTCTCCACAAAGTCGACACATTGAAGACCCTTGAACAATGTGACGTTTCCGTAATCCTTTTTGTCACTATCCTGTCTTGGACACCCAGCCAAGCAAATACATACACTTTTTGGAGCCCATTTAACCCAATCGTAAGGACAAAATGGAACAACATGCTCAGATAAATCGATAATAATGCTCGGCAAGATGGAACTGTTTAATCCCCACCCACACCATGCCCCCAGACTCACTTATCCGAGCTGCCCGACAATTCCACCAGGCAATTAAATCACTAATCTGGCCCAGCTGAAGGCATTCAACCCTAACAAAGATACTGCAATTAATAGTTAAAAATATATGACACACCTGAATGTCAGGTCCAACAAAGCGAGCAACTTTACTTGGTATAACAACAGACACTTGCTCAAATGATGATGTATCTTTTGTAATATCTCGCTTGGTGCCATGTAATGTTGCGGAGCTTTTTCTTAAACTTCCAAAAGAGTTGTTTGACAACCATGTTTTCCTCACACATATGAACGCGTCTTGACTAAACCTGAGATAGTACACGAACTATTGTCTGCATATATTTCAAGGTGGAGATTGCTTCACATTTAACCGGTTGACCTTGAGTTAATGATTTCAATCGCCAGATTCTTCTCAAAGCACGCAAGACCCTCCTCGCCTGAAAACAATATAATCGCAAAGATAAAAAAATTTGCTTTATAACTTTTTAAAAAGAATGTCTAAAGTTCATGAGAGAATATTTTACCAAGTACCATATCATTGTCTGAATCTCGATGGAAGTCATTTCTTTTGTAAATTTACCCGATAAATTGGTAGTGGAGATCAAGCGAACAACCTCAGCTACAACCTGAGTGGCTGTCAGCGCTGCTTCTGCTGCCATGGTCGTGGCAAATGCGACTGAGTACGCGTGTTTACTCTGTTCATTATCGACTTCAGTGAGTGTAAGAGAGCCTGGTTTTACATTATCGCCCCAACTATTTACTTTTTGATCATCAACCCGTGACCCAGACATAAAGTAGCATTTCCAAGCTGCCCACTTAAAAGTTAAGAAACAGCATCACATGATTGGTAATTTGAACATGAAAAACTGCACATAATTTGTACGATATAAAACAGACATAAAGATATATGACTGAAGTCGATTGAGAACAAATCCTATACCATTAAAAAATGTCAAAACCCCATTAACCTCTCTTTCAACTGGAATCACCATCGGCCGGACAACCAGTAGCAATTCTCTGAGAAAGATTACAGATATCCACTCAATTTAAAAAAAAAAGTAAAAAAGAAAGAAAGAAAGAACAACAATATATAGACATAAGAAGAACTTGAGTATGTTTTATCTATAAAGGCAGGATGAACTCACCTAACCTTCATCTCCCAGTCTTAATAAAAATTAAACCCCTATTAAAGCTTAAAATTCCAATCAAAATTTAAAATATTCACCGCTACAAATGTATCTAAAATCAACCAACATATTCTACCTAAAGTTTGCCATTGTTAAGCAATATTGTAGTGTACTCTGCAATAATACGACAACGTTTGCATCAATCCAGTCTCTCTTTTCACGCTCTCCTCGGTGAATATACTGAGTGTGAAACCAAAGAAGAACTGAATTAGACAAGATAATGTTGCCACTAATGAGTAAAAATTAACAAAACATATACCGTCAAGCATCCGAACACGAATAGCTTTATCTATAGATAACACCAAAGAAATTAAAATGGAAAGCAATTACAAAATAAACTAAAGAAATAAAAAAAAGCAATTACAAACTATTTACTTTTTGATCAGCAACCCGTGACCCAGACATATAGTAGCATTTCCAAGCTGGCCACTTAAAAGTTAAGAAACAACATCACATGATTGGTAATTTGAACATGAAAAACTGCACATAATTTGTACGATATAAAACATACATAAAGATATATGACTGACCAAGTCGATTGAGAACAAATCCTATACCATTAAAAATGTCAAAACCCCATTAACCTCTCTTTCAACTGGAATCACCATCGGCCGGACAACCAGTAGCAATTCTCTGAGAAAGATTACAGATATCCACTCAAATTAAAAAAAAAGTAAAAAAAAGAAAAAGAAAGAAAGAACAACAATATATAGACATAAGAAGAACTTGAGTACGTTCTATCTATAAAGGCAGGATGAACTCACCTAACCTTCATCTCCTAGTCTTAATAATCAAAATTAAACCCCTAGTAAAACTTAAAATTACAATCAAAATTTAAACCATTCACCGCTACAAATGTATCTAAAATCAACCAACATATTCTACCTGAAGTTTGCCATTGTTAAGCAACATTGTAGTGGTGTATTCTGCAATAATACGACAACGTTTGCATCAATCCAGTCTCTCTTTTCACGCTCTCCTTGGTCAATATACTGAGTGTGAAACCAAAGAAGAACTGAATTAGACAAGATAATGTTGCCATTAATGAGTAAAAATTAACAAAACATATACCGTCAAGCATCCGAACACGAATAGCTTTATCTAAATATAACACCAAAGAAATTAAAACGAAAAACAATTACGAAATAAACTAAAGAAATCAAAACAAAAAGCAATTACATACTTACGAGTCTGCGAGATCAGTGACCTGAGATACTTAGAAGGGCAAATTGTACATCCTCAACAGTATGTTCTAACAATATAAGTTTCTAAGAATGCAAAGGGGGTCTACATAAATTGTAATTATAATAACAACAAATTTTCCTGGTAGTTGATATTAATGATGAATAAAAAATAGAAAACGTTTGAAAGTAAATATAAACGCTTACTTCTGTCGGGGTCATCACACCGGGTATGTAAAGCATATCATCACTGTCTTGATCCAAAATACCCTGCAAATGAATTACACCATTACAGAAAAAATACAAAATTAAAAAAATATATATACAAATTAAACAGAAGTATGCTTTTAATAATCAAAATGCTTTCATAACAACTTATTAATTAAAAACAAATTAAAACACTAACCCACTCATCTCTAAACCTCATGTTACACAAATATCAATATCAATAATATATTACGAATGTAACGTACCAGAAAGGGAAGTAGGAGAAAGGAAACAAAATTAAGAGTTGTTCCCCCATTTTCGTTCAAGCTTTATCTCTCTTAAAGTTGTTAGCATCTCCGTTGAAGACCACATGCTTTATCCCTACAAAATTGCCTGCAACAACAGAAATCAAAGGTCTTTCAAACAAACAGATTCATTAAGAATCGAAAACTTGAACAAAAGAATAAAGAACAATTGATTCAGGGTTTGTAAATTGGAAAATAAAACAACAGAACATTAACAACACTGAAAAGAACAATCGTACAAGTTGAGGATTCATACTAAGAATCGAAAACTGGAACCAAGAATAAATGATTAACACCAATATGCTCATGCTCAATGATTGTTGATGCGATCAGAGATGAGAATAAATGGCTGAAGAATTTAGGTCACAAAGTAAGAAGAGAAGCGGTAGTGGAAGTGATGCGGATTTAGGGTTTTTTTGAACATTTAAATACCCGGGTCATAATACGGATCCCGTCTCTACCCATATAAGGAAAAAAAAGACCCGAATTTTTGGAGCCAAAAAGCAAAATTTAGTGCCCTCATTGCTTGACACATCAGCAAAATTTAATACATTTATTATATACTAGGTGTACACCCGTGTGAATACACGGGTTTGTTCTAATCACGATCGGAATCAAATACTAAAAAACATATTATAATATATTATTTAAATTCTTTGTGTTTGGTTACATATCTTTATAAAACAATGTTAAACATATGATCCGTCATAAATTATTAGATAAGGTTTGATATAGAAATAACCTAACTAATTGATAATATGTTGTCTAAAATTAAAGCATGACCTAATTTTATGTTGTCTAATAATAAAAATATGACTTAATTTAAATAACCAAATGTCATTGAACAATTCAATAAAGCCCATATCTTTGATACTATTAACATTAAGAGAAAAATGCAATTTGCATCCCTGTGGTTTGTGCGAACATACAATACAATACAGAGACAAAACGTCATACCAAGTTTTAATACATACAATACAGAGACAAAACGTCATACCAACTTCGTAGACTTGACGGAACTTACAGAATCGATAACAAAAGACCGTAACATACAATACAGATACAAAACGTCATACCACCACAAGCAATTGTGGATCTTTACTGACGGGTGCACTTCGGAATGTAGCAGATATGAATGAATATAACTCCAGTGTAGCTAATTACATATCTGCCACTTGGATTATATTCATTCATATGAATGAATATAACCCCAGTGTAGCTCTTCGATTTTCCTTGAAATTCCAGAGCTCGCTAATTACATATCTGCCACTGGGGTTATATTCATTCATATGCAATTGATCGTTCTGATCAATTACTTCCTTGTGTGCACCGCACCATCTTCTAGGAGGTTGTCAAGTGTTCTCGCCTTCGTAGTTGGTGTTTTGCGTATGTTTACTTCAGCAGACATTCTGTACAATATTTTCACAAAATACATCACAAACAAACCTTGTTTTGATACTACTACGATAGCATAGAACAAAAACAAAACAAACAAACAGAACAAAGCAAAACAAAAACAAAACAAACAAACAGAATAAAACAGAACAAAAACATCACAAACAAACCTGGAAAACTGAAACGAAAATACTCAAATCAACTCATTCACAAATATCTGATTATCATCATTATGCGGCATTCAGATTATCAAAGAACTGATTATCAAAAACTTATTATCAAAGAACTGATTATGAAAAACGGATTCACAAATAACTGATTATCATCATGATGCGGCATTCAGATTATCAAAAGCTGATTATCAAAAACTGAAACCAAAAACCCAAATCAACCCTCTGTTTTTCACAAAAAACATTCACAAATAACTGATTATCATCATCATGCGGCATTCAGATTAACAAAAACCGGTTACCAAAGACATTATCAAAAAACAGATTATCAAAAACTGAAACCAAAATATCCAAATCAACCCTCTGTTTTTTGACAAAAAAAACATTCACAAATAACTGATTATCATCATGATACGGCATTCAGATTATCAAAAAACTGATTATCAAAAACTGAAACCAAAATACCCAAGTCAACCCTCTGTTTTTCACAAAAACATTCACAAATAACTGATTATCATCATCATGCGGCATTCAGATTATCAAAACTGATTACCAAAAACATTATCAAAAACTGATTATCAAAACCTGAAACCAAAATATCCAAATCAACCCTCTGTTTTTCACAAAACATTCCCAAATAATTGATTATCATCATCATACGGCATTCAGATTATGAAAAACTGATTATCAAAAATTGAAACCAAAATACCCAAATCAACCCTCTGTTTTTTCACAAATAACTGATTCACTATACGTAGCTGATTATCATCATCATACGACATTCAGATTATCAAAAACTAATTATCAAAAACTGAAACCAAAATACCCAAATCAACCCTCTATTTTTTTCACAAATAACTGATTATCATCATCATGCGGCATTCAGATTATCAAAGAACTGATTATCAAAAACTTATCACCAAAATACCCAAATTAACCCTCTGTTTTTCACAAAAACATCACAAATATCAAAAACATATATAGATAAGATAAAGATCCAAACCTCTGTTTTGAAGATGAAGATTGATGAAGATGATGAAGATGGATGAAGATGGATGAAGATGAAGATGATGATGATGATGATCCGTGTTGGGAGTTGAGAGAGAGATTAACATCAAGATTTTTTGAGAAGTGTGTGATGATGAGAAGTGTGATGATGATTATAAAAAGCAATTATAAAAGTTTCTCAGTCACCTCTAGATATATAGATTTAATAATTATTATTTTATATATTATAATATAATTAAATTATTTTTCATAATAATTTTTTAAATAGTAGATATTATTATTTAAAAAAAATTAATATATTAATTATAATTTATATAAACAGTGGGCTCATTTAACCCCGCGAGCCGGCTTGAGCTCGATAAGTGAACCACAGGCTCAAGCTGGTTTACTAAATAAGCTCCTTTTTAGGCTCGGGCTGAAGCTTGTTTAAGATTGCCTTGTTTCAGTCTTTTATTAACCAAGCTCGAGTTGCTCAACTCGTTCACACCCTGAAAACTTTTTTCAGCCCCTTTGGCTCACTTTGGGTGTTCTCATTACCTCTCAATCTATACCCCTAAATATGTAACAGGCTTAAGGTTAGCAATATTATACCTCAGACAATGGATTGGAAGATGACCGTCGATCAACTACTTTTGGACTTCTGACTTTAGATATTTTGGCAACTGGATTTTGCGAGGAAGAATGATCAGCCTCTGTCCCTGAAGTTTTGAGCTGCATAACGGCTTTTTGCGTACTCTGGGGCACCTCCAAGGTTGCAGCTCTTTTAACAGATCAGATTCATTAAAATGTTAATTACTATTAGTATCTACTTATCTACTAAATGGGGATTAAGGATAATGTCATAAAACAACACTCCTACAATCATAGACAGTTATTTTAAAAACGGTTATGTCAATTCGTGCAAAAATCATCTCATCTTTATATTTAAAATTAAAATTGTTAACCAGTAAAAGGTTTTTATATTTAACTTTAAAATTGTAATCTTTTTAATTGAACTTTTTTAAACAATAACCAAGACTAATGGATATTTCTGCAACAATATTCATTGGGCCAAGACTAATGGAAGTTGTTTTGTTATTATTGAAACTGGTAAAAGTGAAATTGCAAAATTCTGATTTTGAAACTTTGAATATTCAATATTAAACCATAGTATTACAAAATTATGATTTTGAAAAATAATAAAAATAAAAAACTAAACATTACAATTAACACTTCCTAGAATATCTCGTTCTCTCGCCTTCTTCCATGCAATTTCATTTTTTGTTTTAATTTGTAGATCAGCTAGCATATCACAGGTCTTCTGATCCTGTTTCAGCAAATTTGTAATAAACTCTTCTGCTTTTTCTTTAAACTCTGTCGGAGTAGAACAGGCAACTTCATCCAGTAGTGCAATGCTACTCTAGGTTTGTTTATAATAATTATCACTAACCATAGCAACTTTTATGTTGAGTTCTTCAGCGTTTCTCTGTTCTTGGAGTGACCAAGTTGAAAATTCGATTTTAAGATCAGTAGTATCCGACCAGTGGTAGAAGGTTTTCCTTGCCATTTAGGAAGAATGTGAGTGTTTTTGGACGATAGGATGAAGGTTTTTTTTTAAATTGAAGTGATGATGTTTTCAAGTAAACTAAAAATGATCCTTTATAGTGTTTAAAATGTTTGATAGGGTAAATGAAGAGACATCTCCTAATTATGATAACCTTTTTTTGAAGGTTTCAATTTTGTTCCTTGGTTTTCTACATATTTAATTTTACTTGTTTTCCCATGAAAACTCATTTTTCAAAGTTGATAGGATAACTGAACAGGCATTTTCCATATACACGTTTTTGACTCTTAAATCATTAAATGTACATGGTTTTTAAGTATAAATGTTTATTTAATGATTGCCTTTAAAGCTGACCTTTGGCCTGTTACATATACTATATAATAGCATTGCCAATAAAAAGTTTTTTCATCAAAACAGATTCATTCAGTGAAACAGAGGAGCAACTATTATTGTTTTGCCTTAGTTCTTATAAATATATCAAAATGGAGTCATATACTTCTGCAAAAGCTGACGATTTCAAGCAACGCTTTATTAAACAAATCGAAGACCAAGTTTTGGCTGATAGGTCTACTCTTCAAGAGTTGAAAAGGTGTTTTAACGGACTGGAAGTTGGTCTGCTGACAAGAGACCAGGTTTCGAGGGACTTGAGGGCGATGCCGACTACTTCCTTCTTGACCTGTGTGTTGCGAGTAATATAGAATGTGGAGAAAAAGACCTGGAGTTCATGAGAAAGATCAATGAGATACATCGAGAGGTTCAGTGCTCCATGGAGTTGAAGTTAAAGTTTCTTGATTCTTGCTATTAGAGTTAGATATGTCTGATTAGTTTTCTTTTTTATATGTAATTGCTACTTTCTTAATACTTCATATTTTATAAGTATTAATTTTTTTTATCACAGTTTACTTTTACATCTTTTCATGAGTTTGAAGATAAAGAGACGGTGTTCCATTTTCGATAAATTAGAAAATATTTCATCTAAATTTTTTTTCTTAAGATTGTTGTTTGGTACCATGGATGATCTGTTTAATGTTCATTCTAATGTTTTATTAGCACTTTATTGATTCTTTGTTAGTTACAGTTGATGGTGATCATAGTATCTTACACATGGTTGTTGTGAGTCATCCACATATATATCAACATTTAATTTCTTAAATTCTTGCTTGTATGTATCTTAATTTGTTTCAGTCGTTGACTTTGTCTACGACCCTCCTACTTCTGTTTCACTATGCTGATTTTAGGTATGCTTTTCGTCTTTTCAATTTTTTTTGGTTTTGTTTTCAATGCACAATTTTGGTTTTGTCATAGGTTCTTCAAACACACACCGACTTGGTCTCAGCTAACCAACTTTCTAAGAAAAAGGAAAGACTGAATTTGAAGTTTACAAACAACAAAGTACAATGTACCAATTTCAATGCATGTAATAAAAGTATAAAAGACTAAGCGCATGATCTAATTGAAAACTGAATACCCTTTCCTTAAAAGAAGTAACTTACAAAGATGTTATGAGATGCACTTGATTTTACTGCAAGAAAAAGAGAAGAAATTACCTGAATACCCTTTCCGGAGAGAAACTGCTGTGACATCAATTGATTTGATTGATCGAACGAACATCAGACCATCCTTCAAAATCCATGTAAACCAATGAGCATTTGAATTGGACCTGAGGCAGATCCGTCAATTGATCCGACGATCCACCAGTACCGTCTCGTGACGTCCTTCTTCAATATAAAAAACAAATCAAACACAGCAGACACACTGCACCTTCAAAACTACAAATCTACTTAAAAAGCCATATGATTCAATAATATATACCATGACAAATTATAGCCGACATTCATAGTTATAAAAGTATATTTTCAGAATTTGAAAGTTAAATTATAATTTTAACAAACAATTTCCCAGTTTATTGAATTTAATCAGTCAAAAACAATATTATAATCTATTTAAATGGTAAAAAAAATTTCATTAAAATTACTATCGTTGGACCAATTTAAACTTGCATTACTATTGTAACACCCCGTGTTTTCAAAAGTCAAAGTCAAGGTCAAAGCCAACGACCGATTGTGCGAATTTGACTTATAGTAATTTCTTTATTTTGAATGTATTATGTGGAGTAAGTGTTGTTAACTACTAAAGTCGACATGTGTTAATCGCTATTTAATCAACTCGCGACTGTGAACTATAGGAAGTAACAATGCAATAAAGTTAACTAATTAAACTATGCTAATCAAACCGACATCGAATCGAACCGAAACCCGAATTACGCATTTGAAGATGTTGCTATACGTGTGTGTGTGCCTTATGTGTTATTTGTGCGTGCTATAATTATATGTGTTGTGGAAATCAATCGAACTCAATCGAAACTCGAAACGCAACCGAACTCGAACCCGAATCGAAATCGATCTATGATAATTAGTAGTTAGGACTAAAAGTAATTTGACTAGGAAACCCTATCGTGGCGAGCCGCTCGCAATCGAAATCGAAACGCCAAAGATCGTCGCGTCAAACAATCGAACCAAGTGCCATCCGGCCGGATAGCCATCCGACCGGATAGCCACTATGTCACAGGTCAGGTGTCATCCGACCAGGATGTCATCTGACCGGATCGTTATCCGGGCGGTGAACCATCCGATCGGATAGCCCTTTCCTCTTTTGGAATCCTATAAATACCCCTGTCATTGTCATCATTTCCATTTCAGGAAACCCTCTGTCCGAACCACTCGTGCTCCCCACCTTTTACATTGATTTCTCTCAATCCAGGTAAGATCTCATCCTAAATCTTGTACTTTCTTGATCTACACGCATTCCTACACCTTTCTATCTTTTGAATCTTAACTTTTAACCATGAAATCACTAGATTTCGGGTGTTCTAGGATGACATCATCATGTGTTCTTCAAGAACTTCATGTTTTGGCTACAATCCACCAAGAACAACTGAGATCTAACCGATTTCCACGCAAACACACAAAGATCTTGTAAACATCTCGACACAAGAGTGGTGAAAAAGGATTGAAAGATGGTTTCTAACTTTCTTTCAACTCTTTTACTCTCATTACACTCAAAACTGATGGAATCGGACCCGGTTCTAGTCTCCTACACATCCATAGTGTTGTACTAGTCCAAGGTCTGGATTCTACTCACGAGACCAACGATTTTGGGTTAAACAAGAACAACCGTCCTGAGCCGGTAACTGGCCGAACTAGGGTGATTCCTGGTCGGTCTGGTCACTTGGATCAAAAGGGGGTTCCATTGCTTAACACGATGTCAACACGTCTCGATAAAACGACAAACAACCAAAATGACCAAGTGAAAGACGAACGGGACAGCCGGAGCGGAATGCTGTCCGATCGGACTACTGTCTGAACGGATAGGTTATCCGAACGGATTGTCATCCGAACGGATCACACTTGGGACCCACACCTAAGCAACCTTATCCGAAGTTTGGGTATCGAACGAATTGCTGTCCGATCGGACGATTATCTGATTGGATTACTCTTCGGATCATGAGATACTAAGACTTCAAAGACTTAAACAATTTACAACATCCGACCGAGTGAAACTTCTGCTGTGAACTTGCTTTCAATAAGTAACCTCGTCGTTAAGTCGCCGTCCGACCGGGCCACTGTCCGACCGGATGACCATCCGAACGGATTGTCATCCACACGACCAGTCATCCGATCGACCGACTTGATGGATAGAGATACTTCAATGCATTCAAAATGCTACAACGAAAACTTCAAAAGTCAAACCATCATACACAAACACATCCTTCTTATAGGAAGAAAATATCCACTCGAATAGTCATCCAATCGGATAAGCTGTCCGACCGGATGACCATCCGAACGGATTGTTATCCGCACGGATTGCAGTCCGATCGGATTACCATCCGATCGAACTACCATCCGACCCACTCACAATTCGTATCGTTTTTCGCGTCACTTATCGTTATACAATCTAATCTACTCAGGCTAATCTTACTCGCTAAGCGCTCCCTTCAATCCATCAACCGTTGTGAGTATACTCGATCCCTTTTTGCTTTAAGCACTTTTGGATGTTACATACGTTACAACTATTCAAATCACATCAAACACACTACTCAATACTATTTGAACGCTAACCGTTAATGCATGTTATACGTGGCTTATGAATTCTTGTTTGTTATGTTTACACGTGGAATGTTGTCTACCTGCCTTAGCAACGATAGTACTATAGTTTGGACTCAGCACCCGTTCACACAGGGGTTGTTAAGGACAATTACTTGCATGGATTACAGTGGTAATCATGTATTGCGAACTGCCTCGGGCAGTCAACCCGCAGTCATTGGTATCGATGGATCTATGTCGATAACTAACGTGCTTCATTTCACTATGTGTACGTGCTAGTTATGCGTAAACGAATTCGAAATCTATATGCTATTATCAAACTTGTATGCTCACCTTTACATTATATGTATTGACTTTTATTTTAAACGTATGTGACAGGTGCTTAGGATGCACACATGTTAGGATGTTGAAGCTAGAGTGAAGCTTTAGAAACCAACAAATAGTTGTCTGTAGTAAATGGATCAAGGGTCTCTAGAAGCAGATAAACAATTGCTCTATTTGAAATCTGAGTTGTCGGAACAGAATATTTGCCTAGATTTTTATCTGTAATAATTTGTTTACTGTTTGAGGCATGGTATGGGACATGTTATTTAAATTGAATAGTAATGATAATTGTTATGGAAACTTCTAGACAATCTGTTTCGCTCAGTGCCATGCCCCGATGATTCCGCCATCGGTTGGGGTGTGACAGATTGGTATCAGAGCCATAACTATAGGGAATTAGGCAAGACTCGACCTAGTCCGGGTCGACGTCTTAGAGACCTAGTCTATAGTTAGGAACCAACAGACCGACTTGTGCATAACCAGTAAGGATTATGTACGAGCTTATTTCCTCGCTATTCTCGCTTATGCTACACTATCACTACACTCGAATTTACAGCTATAAATAGGCGATAAAGTCGAGATTAGGTGTGAAAACCACAAACTACCGACTAAAATTGCTTGAATCATTGCTGTTTTATCAACTTATCAATGATTTCTTCTTTCTTTTTCAATAACGAACGCTTGTTCAACGGGGGAATTATACCAAATCAGGAGTGAAATCCATATTTTGATGAATAATCTCCTCTATTTTATCAAGAACAGGGATGAAGTTGTTGAGCCAGGGGTGAAACCCTAACCTTGACGACTTGTTCCGCACATTTTACAAAACTCCCACCAAAGTCTCGACGGACTCCAACGACCTGAAGTCACGACATGACTAACGGGATGTGTGCCAGACGCCCAAGAATCGAGGCAAGGACACAGTCCTGAAGGTCAAACGCAGACGACAAGTCCTTGTGAATAGTTGAATCGCTTTGGTTAGTCGAAGTCTACTAGCCGCAGACAGTCTATCTCTCGATTTTTACGTGTTTTGATTCTGAGCATGCAACTGCTGACTCTGATAATTCGTCAATTTTATGAGTTTATATTTGTGTTTACCTGTTTATGTGTTTAAATTTTTGGAATTTACTCGATTTCGCTTTCACTTCGATCAACACATACGACTCGCACTGCTTTTCTACCTCAAAACGTCAACAAATCACTGAATTATGGACAACTTTATGCTACAATATACGCTTATACTACGCCATTCTCGAACAATCGAAGGCTTTGAATGATAGGTTTCTGTATTCTGACTGCCTCTTGTGTTGAAATGTTTCTGTGATTCCGTGCTTATGTGTTAATGTGATTCTGTGCTCTACGTGCTTATGTGTTATGAGAATTTGTGTTCTACGTGGTTATGTGTCTATGCGTGTTCCTGAGCTTTAGTAGTAATAGACGTGTGAGGTGAGATTCAAATACATGTGTTGAGTCCTGTGACGATGTCAGTTGCAAACTATGTCATCTGGATCCCGTCATCCCCTACTTTCTCGTCAAGAAAAGAGAGACAAGCGCCTTGCTGCTATCATCGCAAAAAGTGTAGCAAAGGCTGTGAGTGATGTCTACGAAAATGTCAGCAAATCGTCCGAGGAGTCGAGAACCGAAGCTCCTAAAGTTGCTGCCAAGACTCCCTTCAGTTTCAAGCAATTCAAGTCGTGTGGGCCAAAAGAATTCACTGGCGAGGGAGGTCCTACTGCATTATTCCACTGGTTTGACTCCATTGAGGTTACTCTGCGACAGAGCGGTTGCCCTGATGACCTCCGTACTCTGAATGCTACCGGCGTTTTCTAGTCCCGTGCACTAGACTGGTGGACGGCTGAGAGGAACAAGCGAGGGAACGATGCAGCTTACGGTCTGTCGTGGGACGAGCTCAAGGAGGTTATGCTGGAAGAATTCTGCCCTCCTCACGAACGTCAAAAGCTAGAAGACTAATTTTGGCACATACAGCAAAAGGATGGTGACAATGCTAGTCTTACTGCTCGTTTCAAACAACTCAGCATTATCTGTCCTGACCAAGTCAAGACTCCAGACATGGCGATCAAGAAGTACATCCGGGCGCTGCCCGACTGCGTTGCTGATTTCGTGCAAGCGGCCAAGACTACGACGATCAAAGAAACTTATCTACTGGCCGCTGAAATCAACGACAAGCGGGTTAAGGCTGGTGTCTGGGATAAGATTTCGAAGCACCTACATCAAGCTACCGCCACCGCACCAACTGCCGAACCCACCTCATCGAGCAACAAAAGGAAGAACAAGAGGAAGAATAGCTCCAGCAACAAGAACTGTGTGATCACTGCTACACCAGTTCAAGCTGTACCAGCCCAATAGCGCCAAGTGGCGGCGCCTGTGGCCAATGCACCTCTTGCTAAGCGTGCATACACTGGGCCACATCCGCTTTGCCCTACCTGTACCTACCACCACCCGACTGCCATCGCTTGTCGTTTCTGTGCCCGTTGCAATATGTACGGTCACTTCACGACTAACTGTCGTGCTCAACAAGCTCTACTCACTACCCCTCAAGGTCAACAAGCTCCTCCGGCACCCGCGGTCAACGCCAGAGCCTGCTTCGCGTTTGGCGACCCGAACCATTTCGCCAACGTGTGCCCAAACTGGGTTGTGAAACAAGAGCCTCAGCAACAGCAACACCAGCAGCAACAACAACAAGCATCACATGCCCGAACTTTCAACATCAACGTGCGTCAAGCCCAAGCTGACAACAACGTGGTTAATGGTACGTTCCTTGTGAATGGTATTTATGCATCATGTTTGTTTGATACTGGAGCCGATAATTGCTTTGTGTCGTTCGAATTCGAGAAGCTCCTTAGTCGTAAACGCTCCAAACTCTCTTCGACGTTCGATGTAGAAGTCGCCACTGGAAGAACTGTCCCCGTCAATTCCATTATCCATGATTGTACTCTCGAACTCAACAATCACATTTTCCCAATCGACCTTATTACGATGCGACTCGGAAGTTTCGACGTCATAGTAGGCATGGACTTTCTACGCGAAAACCATGCTGAAGTTGTGTGTTACGATAAGATGATTCGATTCTCGCTCGCGAATGGTGATTTATTGTGTGTATACGGTGAAACTGCTTCGAAAGGTCTCAAGCTCATGTCGTGTGTCCAAGCTAGCAAGTATCTCCGCAAGGAATACAGAGCTTTCTTGGCTAACATTGTAGTAGCGGAGAAGGAAAAGAAAGAGAAAAAGGAAGTGAAAGACGTTTCTGTGGTTCGTGAATTTCCTCAGGTGTTTCCTGATGATCTCCCAGGTTTGCCACCCAGTCGTGATATCGACTTTCGTATCGACCTCATTCCTGGAGCCAATCCTGTTGCCAAAGCCCCTTATCGACTCGCGCCATCCGATATGCGTGAACTCTCAAACCAACTCCAGGAATTACTTGAGAAAGGCTTCATTCGCCCGAGCACCTCTCCATGGGGCGCTCCAGTCCTTTTCGTCAAAAAGAAGGATGGGTCGTTTAGGATGTGCATCGACTATCGGGAATTAAATAAGTTAACTATCAAGAACCGCTATCCCCTACCCCGCATTGATGACTTGTTTGATCAGCTACAAGGTGCTACGTGTTTCTCGAAGATTGACTTACGATCAGGCTACCACCAACTACGCATCCAAGAGGAGGATATACCCAAAACCGCATTTCGTACCCGATACGGCCATTACGAATTCGTTGTTATGCCTTTTGGTCTAACCAACGCACCCGCGGTCTTTATGGATCTTATGAATCGCGTGTGTAAACCATATCTCGACCGTTTCGTCATCGTGTTCATCGACGATGTCTTGATCTATTCCAAGTCGAAGGCCGAACATGCGCAACATCTACGTTTGGTTCTCGAGTTGCTCCAGGGGAATCGACTCTATGCCAAATTCTCCAAGTGCGAATTTTGGATGGGGGAAGTTCAGTTTCTGGGCCACATTGTCAATAGTCAGGGTATTCACGTCGATCCTGCGAAGATTGAAGCCGTCAAGAGTTGGATTACACCCAAGAACCCTTCGGAAGTCCGTTCTTTTCTCGGACTAGCGGGCTATTATCGACGATTTATCGAATGATTCTTGAAGATTGTTGTGCCGCTTACCGCTCTCACGCATAAAGATCAGCCTTTTGTTTGGGGAACCAAACAAGAGACTGCCTTTCAAACCCTCAAGTATAAGCTTTGCAATGCTCCTGTTCTCACTCTACCCGACGGAAACGACGATTTCATTGTCTACTGTGATGCTTCCAACCTTGGTCTCGGTTGTGTCCTCATGCAACGGAACAAGGTTATAGCTTACGCGTCTCGTCAACTCAAAATCCACGAGAAGAACTATACAACCCATGATCTCAAGCTAGGCGCGGTTGTTTTTGCATTAAAGATTTGGCGACACTACCTGTATGGTACCAAGTGTACGATCTTCACTGATCATAGGAGCCTACAACATATCTTTAATCAGAAAGAACTTAATATGCGTCAACGCCGATGGGTAGAGCTTCTCAACGATTACGACTATGAGATCCGTTATCACCCAGGCAAAGCAAATGTTGTTGCCGACGCACTCAGCAGACAGAGTTATCTGCTTAGCACCCGTAATGTTCAAGCCCAACACGATCTCGAAACCCTCATTCGTGAAGCCCAGCATGCGTGTTTTAATGAACGCACGCCAAAGAGGGAACGAATCTACCATGATGGAGCCCAGCTTGTGAGCAAGTCCAATGGGATATTCCACTTTCTGGACCGAATTTGGATCCCTAAGCGGACCGATTTGCGACAGATCCTGATGGACGAAGTGATGCGTGTGAAGTGTTACATATATTAGGTGTATATTTTAAGCCCCTTTAACACTTTTTAGTCAAGTTTTAAATTTATAAAACACGATATTTACTAACACTAGACACACATATGGGCAAGTGCACCCATCGTGAGCGTAGTATAGTGTTGGTAAGATACCGAGGTCGTCCAAGGACACAAGAGCTTTTAGTACCGGTTTATCCTCAACGTCTAATCAAATCAAAAAGTTTAGAAAAAATGTTTTAAACTAAGAAAAATAAAAATTAACTAAAATGCTAAAAATAAAAATAAAAAGAAAAAAAAAACAGATAGACAAGATGAATCACTTGGTTCCGACTCGTATCTAGTGTAACCTTTGATTATTTCCGCACTTTTGCACTATTTTAAGAGATTATCTTAGTTATTGTGGTAGGCCCCTCTTTTGAAGGTGACGTTAGCCTCAACCCAATAGTTTGAGTCAGCAAGGATACAATCCTAAAAGGGTGGATTATTGGAAGATAATTAATTAAGTTATTAATGCAAATTATGGTAGGCCCCTCTTTTGGAGGTGACGTTACCCTCGACTAAGTAGTCTGAGTCAGCAGGGATACAGTCCTAAATAGCCGGGTTATAGTATTAATAGTAGTTAACTTATGAGGGGATCAAAGAGTTTGGACCCCCGCCATCCAATACCGTTAAGTATTGAAGGAGGTCCTACTAAATTTGACCCAGGTCCATTGCAAGACCTCTAAACGCTGAACAATGGCAAGACCTTTACCAAATCGTTCCCTTAACCCCCGACCAGGTAGCCAACATACCTCCATATAGACCGTGGAGATATGAATGGTGAAAATCTTTTATTTTATATAGACAGTAAAATAATTCCAAGACACCACGGACAAACGATAAGGAAAGATCACCTTCAACATAAGCAACTAGTTATTAAAGTCATTAATACAAAACCAAGTAAAAAGTGCAAAAGATTAGAAATAAAAAGTATTACACTAGACACTTTGTCTTCACCAAGTGATGTAAGAGACTTAGGCAAACATGGCCTTGATTGTCAAGAACTCTTACGATCAATCTTGGATCCCGAGACG
Source organism: Helianthus tuberosus (assembly GCA_030545235.1). Classification (NCBI taxonomy): domain Eukaryota; kingdom Viridiplantae; phylum Streptophyta; class Magnoliopsida; order Asterales; family Asteraceae; genus Helianthus; species Helianthus tuberosus. Next base: position 18,874,582 of record CM060400.1, read on the forward strand.
ACTCACACACTCTACGATGGACAATGGATGATGGTGGTGGATGATGGTGTTATGGTGGTGGTGGGTGGTGGGTGAAGTGTGAGAGAGGTGGTGTGCCAAGGGATGGTTTGAGCTTGAGCCAAGCACTTCTATTTATAGGCTGAACAGAAGCTCGGGCACGGCCCCGTGTCCACATCCTTCTCTTTCTTCATTTAATGTTGTTTTGTCTTTTTAGTTGACCACGCCCCCGTGTCCGCTGAGCACGACCCCGTGGTGCAGAAGAATCTTTGTACTATGCAGATTTGCTGGATTGTGCGAATCTTATAGTTGACCACGGCCCCGTGTCCGCTGAGCACGGCGCCGTGGTGGGCAATAGAAGCTTCTACCACTTTGTCTTTTCTGCTGGCACTTGGGCACGCCCCCGTGCTGGCCGAGCACGGGGCGTGTTCAGTCTCCTGGTCTCTTGTTTTGCTTGGGAAGATGCTGTCGTGGGGTCGGGCATGTCACGTCTTGTTCCTTTTCTTGTATTTATGTTAGATTTTGATGTCTTTTTGCTTCTTTTGTTAATTTGAGCTCATTTAATCCTGAAAATACAAAAGGAAAACAAAAGCACACTTTTTCCAACATTAGTACTAAAAAAGGGTTAGTTTTATGCCTCATTTGATGAAATTTATATGTTATATTTTGAACACATCAAATACCCCCACACTTGAATCTTTGCTTGTCCTCAAGCAAAACTCTTTAATATGTGGCTATTACACTCCCAAATGGAATGGGTAGAGAAGAAGGTTTTTGGGCTTGTCGTAGAGTGTCGGGATTTCCAAGATTCTTTATTTAATTTAATTTTTATTTATTTACAAACCTATTCGTCATGATTTATTTAAAACTTTTCATAAGATAAATTACTTATTAGGGCATAACATGACTCTTTAAAATTCTATTTATATACAAGTTCACATACCTCACGGGGATCACTCAACACTCGGCCGAAAATGTATTTTTGTGGATCACTCGAGACCGGCATGGAACTTACTCCTACCATAGGCTTGCCAAGCAATCAATCCTCCTCCTTTTTAACTTATATACCTTTGTAAATATCAAGAGGTCTTTGTGGGTGAAGGGTTAGGCTTGGGTTAAAGGTAGGTGGTTGGGTTGGTGGTTAGTGGTTAGTAGAAAAAAGGCGAAAAGCGTAACAAGTGTCAGTTTTCGTAAGACTTTCTATTTTTGTAACTTTTATTTTGATGAAGCTATTTATTCAAACAAAGTTATTTTTGATGAACTTGTTTGTTTATTTTCTTCATCATCAACAAAAATTTTTATTTTATTTATTTATTTATTTATTTATTTTTTTTTTTTGAAAAGTCATACGAAAAATCGAACTCGTTACTAAAACAAAAGGGTAAAAAAGAAAAAGGTTTTGGTGGGTAAAAAAGGTGTTTGGTTTGGGTTATGAAATGAAAAGGATTAGGCTCAAAGGGGCTAACTAGGGGGATTTTTTGGGTAGGTGGTAAAAAAAAGAAAAATAATGGTGTAGAAATAAAAAGGGTTAGTCCTAATGCCTCCATCATTTACTTATTCGGGTTTAAGTTGGTAAGGACCGGGAATGTATCGTCATGGCAAGTTCTAGAGTCGTAAGAACCAAGCGGCTATTCACACAAGAAACGAAAGATGAGCATTTAGTTCTAATGATATGTAATTGTATGCTCAATAAAGGCTCAAAACTCACTTTTGTGGGAATGGGTTTTTATGTGATCAAGTATATATAATCAAATTTTAACTAAGCTTGTCATGCCTTTTCATAATTTTATTATGTTGGTTCTTTTTATCACGACGCTATCGGTTGTAAATTCGTAAAAATATAACCTTTTTAGAACTTGAAATTCCCGAGTTAAACCTAGACAAGAAAAAAAAATGAAAATTTTTGAAAAAAAATTGGCGTGATTAGCGATTCCAATAGAGTTTTGTGTAAGGCTTGTATTTAGGACTTGCAAGATTCAAGGTTTTAGCATCCCCCCCACACTTAAATTACACATTGTCCTCAATGTGTCCCAAAAATAAGTTTTTAGGTTGATTGAATGTGTAAAAAGGTGTAAAAAGCAAAAATTTTGTGTTACTGGGCGCTGAACACGGCCCCGTGTTCAAGTGCCAGTAACAAAATTAAAACAAAAGAAACAGAAGCCTGGACACGGGGGCGTGTTGGGTGAACACGGCCCGTGTCCAGTTACCTGAACTGGGTCTTTTTCTGCAGACTGTGCAGCACGGGGCCGTGTTGGGTGGACACGGCCCGTGCCGAACTTACTGTAAACGAAGAAATTTGTCGGACGGTTCTGTTTTCCTGCATGGAGTGCTGGTTCAAGTTTCCCTTGCATCCTTTGCCATCTCAAGTGTGTTTTATTCCTGAAAATTAAAACTAACTAGAAAACAAGAAAATTAATCTAAACTAAGGATAGTTCCGCGGAATGCCTCCGTGGTGCGCCACGTTTATAAGGGTCCTTGGCTAGACCCAAAGCCTGGTCACATGTTACCCAAGTGGGATGTATTGCATCCCATGTTACACCGTCGGAGAGCGTCATCCAAGCTTGAGTCTATGACCTTCATGTATTTGACCGGGTCTTCTTCCTCTACTTTCTTTCCACATTCAAACTTCACTTCCTCATCCCCAAACTTCAATGTTAACGTTTCGTCATTCATATCCACCACTGCTTGGGCGGTGGCTAGAAATGGCCTCCCGAGGATGAGAGGGACATCGGTGTCTTCTTCCATGTCTAGGATGACAAAGTCGGTTGGAAAAACGAAGTTGTCAACCTTGACCAGCAGATTTTCAGCGACACCTTGTGGAAATTTGACGGACCTGTCGGCGAGTTGTATGCTCATCTTTGTAGGGCTTGTTGTTCCTAGGCCGAGTCGTTTGAACATTGACGTGGGCATGAGGTTAATGCTAGCCCCAAGATCGGCTATTGCATTACGAACGGGGGACTTCCCAATCGAGCAAGGAATTTTGAAGCTCCCGGGATCGATTTTCTTTTGTGGAAGTTTGTTGAGTACTAAAGCGGAGCATTCTTCGCCTAAGTTAACTAATTGCAATGATTCAATTTTCCTTTTGTGAGTGAGGAAATCCCTCATGAATTTTGCATATTTAGGCATTTGGGTTAGGACCTCAATAAAAGGAATATTAACATGCAATTGTTTTAGTAAACTTTCGAACTTTGCGAATTGCTCATCGGTCTTTTGACGATTTAACCTACCGGGGTACGGAATTGGAGGAGCCTTGGTGGGCTCTTGATTTGGTGAAGAAGCCGTTTCTGGTTGAGGTGTAGGTGAAGTCATGTTTTGGCGTTGACCTCCTTCAACTGGTGGTAATGGGGCATCCTCGGGACCCACGGTTCGGTTTCTCAAAGTGATGAGGTGTACTTGCGCCTTTGGGTTGGTTTCGGTATTACTTGGTAACGCGCCTTGTGGTCTCTCAGAGAAATTTTGAGCTAGTTGATTTAATTGTTTTTCAACGTTTTGAATGCTAGCTTGTTGATTTCTAAAATTCGATTCCAATTGTTGAAATCGATCCGAGTTTTTCTTTTCGGTGTCAGAGATGAGGCGAGATATGGTATCTTCAAGCCTTTCTCTTCCACCTTGTTGTTGAGAGAAATTTTGTGGTTGTTGAAAATTAGTTCGTTGGTTTTATTGGTTACTACTATTGCTGGGATCTCTCCAACCAAGATTTGGGTGGTTACGCCATCCTTGGTTGTAGGTACCCGTTGGAGGACCCGACGGCCTAGGTCTATTATCAATGTAGTTTACCGTTTCTGCTTGTTTATCTAATTCTTTCATACAACTCCAATTTTCATGTGACCCACCACACCCTTCACAAGCCATAACCGAGGTCGTCTTTGTCATTTCTAGCCTTTTGATTTTCGAAGAGAGGGCCTCGATTTGGGCTTGTAAAGAGGTGCTTTCATCAACCTTATGGGCGCCCGGGGCAATAGATTTATTACCTCGGGGAGTGTGCCATTGAAAATTGGTTTGAGCAATTTCCTCAATTTGATTATATATTTCATTTGGGCGACGATTACCTAAAAGTCCCCCGGAGCTTGAATCAAGTGTTTGTCTTGTGTGTGGCAACAACCCATTGTAGAAAGTGGATACTTGTTGCCACACCGCTAGACCGTGATGAGGACACTTTCTTAGAAGCTCCTTGAACCTTTCCCAAGTTTCATATAAGGATTCCCCATCCTCTTGTGAGTATGTATTAATTTCAGTCATTAGTTTAGCCGTTTTAGCAGGAGGGAAATACTTATATAGAAACTTTTGGGCTAGTTCATCCCAGGTGTTTACCGAGCCAACTGGGAGGGTGTTAAGCCAAGCCTTAGCTCGGTCTTTTAGTGAAAATGGAAACATCCTAAGGCGAATGGCGTCGTTTGATGCTCCATTGATCCGAAAAGTATCACATATTTCCAAGAAATTAGTAATATGTAGATGTGGATCCTCGTCCGCAAGCCCATGGAAGGTTGCGGAGTTTTGGAGCATTTGTATCAAATGCGGCCGAAGTTCGAAGTTGTTGGCTTCGACATTCGGTGCATTGATAGCGGCGCCGAGATTGCCTACGGTGGGCCGTAGGTAATCCATGAGGGTACGTTGGTCCGCCATTGGAAGTGGGTCCCCCGAAACTTTCTCTTGATTTTTAGCTTTAAGTCTTTTTCTGAGAAAGTGTTCGGGTTCTTCTAGAGGTTCTCTTATGTCTCTACTAGAACTGGAGCTCATGCACTGCGTAGGAGGTTCAAATGTGGCGCCTGGGTTCCAAGTCCTGCAATAGAAACAGAAAAGAACGTTTGTCAGAATGTTCACCACGGCCCCGTGCTCGGTGAACACGGCCCGTGGTCAGAGATACAATGATTGTTTTCTGGATCCCTGTTACTGGGAGTTTGGCACGGCCCCGTGTTGCACCGGCATGGCCCCGTGTTCAGCTCTCTGTAACTCAGAAAATAAAAACTGCCAGTGATGATGCTGGGCACGGCCCGTGTCCGACCAGGCACGGCCCGTGCTGAGCTCTGCAGAAACAGAAAAACTAAAAAAAATTCCTAAAAAAAATTGAAAAACAAGAAAAACGATTAGGCCGTTGATTCCTAACTTTCTTAAAATCCTTGTGTCCCCGGCAGTGGTGCCAAAAACTTGATGCGTGTGAAGTGTTACATATATTAGGTGTATATTTTAAGCCCCTTTAACACTTTTTACTCAAGTTTTAAATTTATAAAACACGATATTTACTAACACTAGACACACATATGGGCAAGTGCACCCATCGTGAGCGTAGTATAGTGTTGGTAAGATACCGAGGTCATCCAAGGACACAAGAGCTTTTAGTACCGGTTTATCCTCAACGTCTAATCAAATCAAAAAGTTTGAAAAAATGTTTTAAACTAAGAAAAATAAAAACTAACTAAAATGCTGAAAATAAAAAAAAAGAAAAAAAAAACAGATAGACAAGATGAATCACTTGGTTCCGACTCGTATCTAGTGTAACCTTTGATTATTTCCGCACTTTTGCACTATTTTAAGAGATTATCTTAGTTATTGTGGTAGGCCCCTCTTTTGAAGGTGACATTACCCTCACCCCAGTAGTTTGAGTCAGCAAGGATACAATCCTAAAAGGGTGGATTATTGGAAGATAATTAATTAAGTTATTAATGCAAATTATGGTAGGCCCCTCTTTTGGAGGTGACGTTACCCTCGACTAAGTAGTCTGAGTCAGCAGGGATACAGTCCTAAATAGCCGGGTTATAGTATTAATAGTAGTTAACTTATGAGGGGATCAAAGAGTTTGGACCCCCGCCATCCAATACCGTTAAGTATTGAAGGAGGTCCTATTAAATTTGACCCAGGTCCATTGCAGGACCTCTAAACGCTGAACAATGGCAAGACCTTTACCAAACCGTTCCCTTAACCCCCGACCAGGTAGCCAACATACCTCCATATAGACCGTGGAGATATGAATGGTGAAAATCTTTTATTTTATATAGACAGTAAAATAATGCCAAGACACCACGGACAAACGATAAGGAAAGATCACCTTCAACATAAGCAACTAGTTATTAAAGTCATTAATACAAAACCAAGTAAAAAGTGCAAAAGATTAGAAATAAAAAGTATTACACTAGACACTTTGTCTTCACCAAGTGATGTAAGAGACTTAGGCAAACATGGCCTTGATTGTCAAGAACTCTTACGATCAATCTTGGATCCCGAGATGACTCACACACTCTACGATGGACAATGGATGATGGTGTTATGGTGGTGGTGGGTGGTGGGTGAAGTGTGAGAGAGGTGGTGTGCCAAGGGATGGTTTGAGCTTGAGCCAAGCACTTCTATTTATAGGCTGAACAGAAGCTCGGGCACGACCCCGTGTCCAGTGGGCACGGCCACGTGTCCACATCCTTCTCTTTCTTCATTTAATGTTGTTTTGTCTTTTTAGTTGACCACGCCCCCGTGTCCGCTGAGCACGACCCCGTGGTGCAGAAGAATCTTTGTACTATGCAGATTTGCTGGATTGTGCGAATCTTATAGTTTACCACGGCCCCGTGTCCGCTGAGCACGGCCCCGTGGTGGGCAATAGAAGCTTCTACCACTTTGTCTTTTCTGTTGGCACTTGGGCACGCCCCCGTGCTGGTCGAGCACGGGGCGTGTTCAGTCTCCTGGTCTCTTGTTTTGCTTGGGACGATGCTGTCGTGGGGTCGGGCATGTCACGTCTTGTTCCTTTTCTTGTATTTATGTTAGATTTTGATGTCTTTTTGCTTCTTTTGTTAATTTGAGCTCATTAAATCCTGAAAATACAAAAGGAAGACAAAAGCACACTTTTTCCAACATTAGTACTAAAAAAGCGTTAGTTTTATGCCTCATTTGATGAAATTTATATGTTATATTTTGAACACACCACGAAGCCCATAAATCCCGGTACTCTATTCATCCCGGTGCAGATAAAATGTACCAGGACCTTCGCTACATGTACTGGTGGCCGAGTATGAAAAGGGATATTGCTCTCTACGTTGAAAAATGCCTAACCTGTGCAAGAGTCATGGCTAAACTTCAAAGACCCTCTGGCTTACTCGAACAACCACCAATTCCTATGTGGAAGTGGGAGAGTATAGCTATGGATTTCATAAAGAAGCTTCCGCACACGTCATCAGGTCACGACAGCATATGGGTTGTTGTTGATCGTTTGACTAAATCAGCTCACTTTCTGTCGATACGAGAAGACTACAAGGTAGAACGATTAGCCCGAATCTACACCGACGAGATCATTTGCAATCATGGGACGCCTCGTGACATCATCTCTGATCGTGACGCTCGGTTTACTTCGCGACTGTGGGAAACGTTTCAAAAGGCTCTTGGTACATCGCTTAACCTAAGTACCGCCTTCCACCCTCAAACCGACGGTCAGACTGAAAGAACGATTCGTACCCTTGAAGACATGCTCCGTTCGTGTGTCATAGACTTTGGTGGTAATTGGGATAAATACCTGCCGTTAGTCGAATTCTCGTACAACAACAATTATCATTCCAGCATACAGATGGCACCATTCGAGGCTTTATACGGAAGGAAATGTCGATCGCCTATTGTGTGGCATGAGATCGGTCACTCGCAACTAACCAGTCCCGAGTTACTGCAAGAAACGACAGACAAAATTTTCCAAATCCGGGACAATCAAGTGAAAGCGCGGAACCGACAGAAAAGTTACGCCGATAGACGACGCAAGCCCCTTGAATTTGACGTTGGCGACTACGTACTCCTAAAGGTTTCACCTTGGAAGGGTGTGGTCAGATTCGGCAAGAAAGGGAAACTAGCGCCTCGATATGTTGGACCTTTTAAGATTCTGGAAAGGATCGGAAAAGTCGCCTACAGACTCGAACTACCGGAGGAACTAAGTAACGTCCACCCAACTTTCCACGCGTGAAACCTCCGAAAATGCCTGGCTGAACATGATTTAATTGTACCTCTCGATGACCTCCAAATAAACGAGACATTGCACTTCGTGGAGAAGCCTGTCGAAATCATGGATCACCAAACCAAGCAGCTCCGCCGCTCGCGCATTCCTATTGTGAAAGTCCGATGGGAAGGTGATGTGGGGTAAAATACACATATTTGTCCCGTGTAGATTGTATAATTTTTGTATAGTTTTTATTTGTTTTTATTTTGTTTAGTATTATATTACATTAATTTGTGTTTTGGCAGGTCCTGGTGCAAATGGAACAAAAACGAGTAATATGGAAATGACCAGCAGTTGGGCAGAGTAGAATGCCAGTGACCGAATTGAAATTGCCGCTATTTTCCTTGATTGGATCGAGCCCACTTATCTCTATATATTAAAAGGGGGTGATGAGGCCACTGCCATATTATGTTTATTAGGAGAAAGACGGGGCTAAGCCCAACGAAAGCATACGGCAGCAACAACATTGGCAATACATTGGGGAGCCATATTAAACAACATGGGCTATTTCTTTACAACATGGGCTATTATTATTTGGTGGAGGATAAATATAGATGTCTAATTTTTGGACACATATACATCACGGCTGAAGGGCCCATTCGACAATAGCAGAAGAGGAAAAATAAAAACAAGGCATATACTGTTGCTTTTTGGGGGAGTTTTGACGGGAGCTTTATATATATATATATATACTAGGTTATAACCCGTGAATACTCACGGGTTGTTAATCTATCTTTCTAAACAAATAAATATATACATATATAAATGATTTATGTTAGTTATCCTAAACGGACTGTACGAATAAAATTATAATGGCAATCTGAATTTAAAATATTAAAAATAAGAAACGCATTGTACCGCAAACGTAAATAAAGGGGGATCGAAAAGTAAATGTAAGATATATGTTTTCTCGGGTTTTAAATACAAACTGAAATTGTATTACTGTATCGCTTATGCTTGCTGGAGTTTCGTAACCAATAATTTGGAATTCGTTTTCGACCAGTTGAAAAAACAATCGTCACCTAAGGAAATATGTTCAGCTTCAAGTATATCATGCCATCCAACAACACCGTACCTATGGTAGATAAAATATGAAAAAAATTGTTAGTAATACATATACAAATACGGTAAAAGATAAATAATAAATAAGATATTAAATTGATTGACAAACCTTATTTGACCATCAATATTGTGTGTACGAAGATTCTTAACCCAAGTATTTCCTTTAACAACTTTGATCTTTACTTCCGAAAACTCATTTAAACCACTTAAGTCAGTAATCAATTTGGGAAGGATCTACATTTTGTAAGAATATTAAAAATTTGTAAATGTTATTAAATGAAAACAATAAAAATTAACAAAAAAATAAACATAAAACAGCATAGTATAATACCAATTCATTAGTTACTGCATTGCGAAAAAGGGATAGTTAGGATCGTCACTAACTTGTCGATAACCTTCCACATTGCTAATATGTTCATATTCTGGTTCAATCAAAGGAGTGTTGTTTAACAAAACTTGACGACCGTCTTTATTGAATATGGTAATATTAAAATGTTTCACGTCGTTTATTTTAAAACACAAAATATCCCCCGGATTTAACCTTAGATCTTCAATAAATTTAAACCAACCATCAGCAAAACAATAATTTGAACCAATCTTTCTAATACGGACTTCCCATTTATGATTCTCGGATACGTTAAGTATAACCTTGTTATCCGGTAAAGGATAATCATAATGTTTTGAAAGAAAAGTATCTGGTAGAACCTGTAAAAAAATCAATTATTACAAATTTATGAGTATTATGTTTTTAATAAATCAAGAAAAAAATCTATAATAAAATTACGTACCATTGGACTTTGTAAAGGATTCTGAATAATTTTACAAAACGGTTTCCCCCACTCATTATTTGGATCATGACAGAAGAGCTTGAACTTGAAAGTACGATCTCCAAGATAGTTGAAAATAATAAAGAAATATCCATGGCCAAAGTAATTTAAAACCTTAGACCATCCATCCGTAAAGTAGAATACATCTTCTATTAATTTGATAACAACACACCATGAATGCTTTTCATCAAATTTAATACTAACAGTTGAGGATTCTAACTTATTCATCCATATAAATCTACTCATACATATAGGTATAGCCTGAAAATAAAAAAAAGAAAGGGAAAATTTCTTTCTAGTAAAAGATAAAACAATACTAATCATTAGTTTAAATAAAATAATACTGAAACTTATGTACCTGTTGAAGGGATAGCGGATCAAGTATAGTTATGATAAAATACGGACCATGACGATACATGTTAACCGAAACACAAAAGTTCAGAAAGAAGACCAATAATCGAACAGTACTGGCAACACATAGAATGAAACAAAAAAATAATGAGTATGTATTTATATGAGAAAATTGGCAAAGTATAATTAAAAACAATATAGAATCAAAAGTTCTTATAACTATTTATGTAAATAATTATTAAAGTAAATATTGGCAAAGATATTTTACAGATTTATAAAAGCTAATAATAAAAATTTGACAGATTTATAAAATCTTCCTAGTAATAAAAATTTAATAGATTTCTAAAATCTTGCTAGTAATAAAAAATTAACACATTTAACGAATTTATAAAATATTGGTAGTCATTAGGTAATATCTATTTTCTATTTATGTACAATATTCAAATAAATAATGTGCAAAAAAAAAACAACCTTAAGGTCAAATTTTGAAATAAACGGATTTATACAAAATAAAAATATCAATACTTAAAAATTAAAATTAAAATACCTACTACAATCATCACATATCAACTCAATACTCCTTCAACACTCTATCATCTTCAATCAAAAATCACAAACCTCAAGACAACTTAAAACCACGGTTGAAGAAGAAATTGGTAAAGTAAGTTTACCGACTTATTTTCCGATCATTTAACGGCAATCTTCTCTTTGATTTACACACTTATTAACAAATCACTTGAACCCCAATTTTCGCTTTGCTTCACTTCAGCGACTTGTTTCTGGCGATTCTTGATAAATTACACGTTAAATCAGGTTTTATTTTTTTTATGAAGTATAATGTTCTGTATGTTATGTGTATCTAAAAGAGATTAGATTCTATTGCATGTGTTTCAAAGTATATAATTTCTTTTAATTAGATGATTTGGTTGATATATTTTGTGGATCTTGTTGTCAAAATAAAAATTTCTTGATTAACATTGTTATTTGGATGATTGAATAGGTTAGAACATATAATTTCTTGATTAACATTGTTATTTGTTGTGTATGTTATGTGTATCTAAGACGATTAGATTGTACTGTATGTTTTTGAAAGTATAAAATTTAGGTTAATAAAGTAATTTGATTGATATATTTTGTGGATCATCTTGTGAAAAAAGTTATGATTTTTTTTGTTTAACATTGTTATTTGGATGATTGAATATATTATCAGGATTACATAAAATTTAATATTGATAATAATTTTTTTGACTTATATTGCAATAGGATTACATTATAGTGATATACTTTTCTTTTTCATTATATATGAGAATATATGTATACAGTAAGATTAAACACTAAAAAAAGAGGTATGTTGTTATAAATTGATGAAGTAAATAGAGTATTTATTTAGTTGTAATCAAATACATTGATCAGATAACAGTTCCTTTTTTATTGTTTATATGTAGATTGTATATTGTATTATTGTATATTGTAATCAAATATATAGATGCTATGTTACAGGTATATACAAATGACTTCGTCATGCGTAACTGTGTTAGATGAGGATTTTTCGATGAAACTGGTATGCTACAAATGTTACAAAAAAAGTATATCTAAATTGGGTTACATAATATCTAAAACATAAATTTAACCACAGGTGCTGCCAATTGACTTTGTTAAGAGTGTATATGGTGATTATTGGCAAAGAACTAAAGTAATGATACATCATGAAAGTCGAAGAAGTTGGCCAGTTTATTTGAGAAGTATAAGCGGGGAATCTGTTATAACTGATGGTTGGAATAATGTGGTAAGGGATCTTCAGTTGACAAAGCAGACATTCTTGTGCTTAAGGATAATCGAAGATAAAAATATTGAAATAGATTGTTTCGTCGAGAACATCTGTGGTGAATCTTTTTTAACAGTAAACCGTTACGGCATTTTAAAGATAATAGTAAGTATACGACTATGTATGAATCTATTTTTGTATTATAGATGTAAAATAAATGATATACGTATATATTTGAGAGTAAAATGCTACATAACTTTTCAGGTTATTCCAGAAGCTTATGTCACAAAATGTTACTCTTACATGCCAGTAAACGATTGTTATAACATACGTGCAGCAGGTCAGATTTGGAATGTTGAGACGGACAAAATAAATGATAATTATGTTTTTACAAAAGGTTGTCCGAAGTTATTTGATGATCTTGGGATAGAAGATGATGATATAATGTTGTTGATGAAGACGGACAGCAAAACATTTGAGTTAAAGATTTATCGTCGAGGAGTTGAGCTTGTTTTGACCAAAAAAGAAGAAACTGAAGATGATTCTCTACTGGAAATACCTAAAGACACATACTACAAAAACGTCCAGTTTGTAAGTATTTTCAACTTCAAGTCTAACGGTTTACTAATAAATACATCTCTTTTGCTAATATGTTATTTTATACCAGACATTCTGTGATGATGATGAGTCGATAGATGAGATGATTTCTGAGGTACAAAGCTTATATTTATGTAAATTAAAATACATTACAATCCGATTTTGTAATTTTATTAACTATCATACACAGATTCAGGAAGATAGTAAAACACAGGAGGTGAATAAGAAGATTGATGGGAAAGAAAAGTCGAAGGTAGAAACAAAGATTTCGATGACAGAAGAGCCAAATAAACCAACAAAAGATGATGTAATTATTTCAAACACAATGATACATGATTAGTTTCATTAATATATGTATACATATTTATTTAATACTCGTTGCTTATTGTTAAGTGAATTTAATGGTTCTCTTAACAGGTTAAGAATAAAGGAAAACAGGTAGAGGCATATTGTCATGCGGATGTCAGTAAGGAGCTGATATGTGGGACAGAAGTTGAAATGCCAAATGTCTCAACAGTTGGACAGAGAACTCGGAAACGCATGGTACGTATATGAGAAAATAACAATATGTAGTGATAAAAATTTGTTATAATTTTATATATTATTCTAAATATAATGTATGTGTTATAAAATAAGGTAAACGAAAAAAGAAAGAGATATGATCATGCGTTGAAGATATTGGATGTTGAAGGAAAAGTTGTTGCAAGGACAAAAACTGTTGAGAAAATTGGTAAATATGATTTCACACAGAAAGGAGAAAACCGTATGGTATGTTTTTTTTACATACTCAATAATAAACTGAAAGACTATAACATGCATATGGCTGATTTACTTGTTAAATATGGTATTCATGCAGAGAATGCCTGCCGATGTTGTAAGAGTTGCCGGATTCAGAAATAAAGTGCATGAGTTGAAAGTTAGGAACATGAATGGAAAAACCATCAAAATGAATCTTAGGCGCCAGAAGAATGGAAATGCTGTAAGGTATGCAATAGAAGGTTGGCCGAAGTTCATGAAGGAGAATGGCCTTCGTTTGGGTGAGACACTGCATTTCACATTTGTAAGTTCAGGAAATCTTCTGATCTTATCACACGTGGATGGGGTTAATGCATGTTAACAGCTAATCTAATGATGAAGGTTTTTGTGTAGAAGAAATGATGACTGTTTTGTGATCATGTTTTTATGTTTAGTCTTGGTTGGACAAATCATCTATGGTTATCATGTTTTATTTTGTTCCTAGGTAGTTTAAGGTTAAAGACAATTACTATTATATCATCCAAGCACGTGCCATATTTTTGAATGTAATTAACAGTTGGTATCGTGTATAAACACTTGTTGGTTATCAATGTTTAAATATATCTATTTACAAACTAAAATGTGTTTGTTTATATGTGCTTCAGATTGTTTATAAAAAAATTATGTAACATATATTACAAATGTAATGTAAAAAAAATTCTAAAGTAAAAAGTAAAGACAAATATCGGAATAAAGCAAGGAATAATATGACAGTTGAAATTTAATATTAAAAAAGTCAAACTATAAAACAAACTATAAATTTGAGAATATCTCTTTGTAAACGTCATTTGTAGTTCTATTCGTAACGTTCCAATAAGCATCTAATATGAACATCCTTAAACGATCCATGCTATTTTTGTGTTCACATGTTTTAAAGTTACAATCTTTATGTACTTTGGACTTTTAATATGTAACCGTGTTTATAAATATCTACTTGGTCTACTTTTTGTTTATATGTTATATTTAATACATAGAAACATCGTCTTATATTGATATAACAATGAGGTTAAGTCTATATATACAAAAAATAATATTATATATTAATAACATGACAATTAGGAAAAACAACAGTGATAACATATATATATGAAAAAAAAATAATAAAACAGAATTAGTAAAACATTGATGTTAGGATTAATCAAACTCAAAACAACAGTTGAAACTACAATTTTCCGAATATTTCTTTGTAAACAACATTTGCAGTTTTATTTGTTGTCCTCCCATCTTTGTCGAATATTAAAACCTTAACGCCATCTTTAGTCTTTACTCTCGACAAAGCAACATAAAGCTGACCATGTGAGAACACAGGGTCTCTCAGGTATAGACCAACTCTCGATAAAGATTGTCCTTGACTTTTGTTAATAGTCATCGCAAAACATACGGTTATTGGAAACTGCCTTCGTTGAAACTTAAAGGGTATTTTCTTGTCAGATGGTATCATGCTAATTCTTGGGATGTAAGTTCTTGAACCAACATTACTTCCAGATAATATCTCAGCCTCGATAACACGTTTACCAAGACGTGTGATTTGAAGCCGCGTACCATTACACAGACCATTCTGCTGATCAATATTCCTCAAAAGCATAACCGGCACACCTAATTTAGTCTTATCGCATTATTACATTAAAAAAATATAAAAGTAATCAACGTAGTATCATTCAATAAAGAATATAACCAAACATAATTCTCAGCCAAAAATATTATAGGATAACTCAAAAATTGACATTATATAAGCAAAACATAAACTGTCTTCAAACATCAAAAACTCATACGAACAAAACAAAATACCAATATTCAAATACCAAATAAATTGTTTTTTTTATTAAAACCACCATTTGCCATATCTTCTTTATCAATTCTTCTCAACACACATGCGAGGCTTACTTGCTGACGACGCCAATCCCTCTTCATTCAAACAAACATCATCAAGGTTACGCTTCATATCAGAAGATGATTGTTTCAAGTCACCCACATAATCCTTTGAAACAGGTGTGGTGTTATCCCCAGTGTAAGAATCAGCATCCTAAAGAAATAAACAAATTATAACTAATACAACTATAAACTTATATATAACTTTATTTTTTTTAAGTTATACCTTAAAACATTCACCACCAGAAGTTTGGAACTCAGACTGGCTCATACCAAAAGAATCAGAAACATCAAGCTGTGAAATCATGATAAGCAAACAACAAATAGTTCAACATATTTTAAACGGTTTTCAAAGTGCAACTGTATATTAATAAAACAATCACTTACTTGGTCAATTTTAAATTTTTTGTTCAGCTTATCCAAGATGTCATCATCAGTCGTAACAAATGATATTCCATAATTCTCAACAGCATTGACAATATTAAAGTCAGTTACTTTAATCACGAAAGCACACTTTAGGTTAACCAACGTTTCAAATTCAACTGGATATTCTCTTGGAAAATCATTTGTCTTCAATAACTATATTAAAAAAATATATATAATGTGTCATCACAATAAATGTTTAAAATTTATTTTATATAAATATAATGTATAACTAAATATAACCTCGTCCTGAATTGCTATAAGTTCCTTTGCAGTTTTCCCAACAAACTTCAAAGCCTCATGGTCAAATAATGTAAGCGTCACAGTACCGGTTGAATCTTGAACGCGAACCGGTATTTTAAACCTTAACAAACGGTATATAAATAATTAACAAACATATGTGAATAGATAATATAGACGATCTACATTGTTGTTGTTGTATGAACAATAAATAGAAGTATGACTAACAAACACTTTACCTGGATAGCGGGAAAACTTCTTTTCCATTACAATCCTTGTTAGAACATTGAAACAATTTCTCATCTCTAACATCACTTGTTCCATCATCCTTATCATAGGTTTCAAACTTCTGCTCAACTTTGGACTTGCAATAGTTACAACCATCATAATACCACATCTTGTCTGAAGCGATTGCTACAATAGTTCCAACAACAACAACTTTCTTTGGCTGTTTAATATAATAAAAGAAAAAAAATTCATTAATATGTTGTTAAAATATACCAACTAAAACATGAAATGTTAAGGAAAACCTCTAAGATTGATGCAAGATAAGCAATTGGTGAAAAAACATCAGTCTTTAAAAATTCATCTTCGACAGAAGACATCATATATGACCCAGCATGGCTACTTGACTCAGTTGAAGCAGCAAGTTTTGCAAGATACCTAAAACACATTTTGAATAAACATAAATGTTTAATTAAAAATAATTACAAACAATACCTAAAGTTTATAAAATTTAAAAAATATGTTTAAATAATAACACTTACTTTTGCTTGAAGGATAGCATGTCATCAAAATTGTCGTTAATGAAAAGTCGTGAACCATCAAAGTTATTAGAAAATCCCCATTTTCCTATTGTTAGGTAAAAATAATTTAAACAATAAAAAAAATTGATACGAATTAACATCATCTATTGAAATTTGTTTGGTATAAAATGAAGTATGACTTAAATACCTTTGTATGTCTTAACAGCACCAAAATGGACAACAACGACAACATGTGCTTCACGTTTTTCACTAACCATGTAAGAATACATGTCCTTAGCATAATCATCCCAAAGAGTTAAATCAATCTGAACATCTCTACAATAGAATATAAGAAAAAAATATAAGTTTAAAAAGATTTTTTAAACTTTAAAGAATAAAATGGAAAAAAATAAATTAAACACAATTTATAATATGTATTACTCAAGATCTTGAAGCTTAAGATTAAGGCGTTTCCCTTTACTACCATCCTTTTTGTTAGTCTCCTCAATGTTATAACACACACCAACATAACCAATGAAATCTACCAAAAATATAAAATACATGTCAGCATATATATAAACATAAAAAAATCTATAAAATCAGGAAAGAAATATAATGCTACATAAAGATTGTAAATCAAAACTAAACATACCTACAGTCGTACCCTCTTTAATTTTCTGGGAAAGAACATCATTAAACTGAACAAAATTGAACACGTACTGCGGACCTTCCCATATATTGCACTTTTCAACAAAGGTATGATAATAAAAAGATAGCTTCTGATTGTTAGGAACAATCTTGAAAGATGCAGTGTTGGCAGCAAGAGATGGCCGTTTAATGTAACGACTCTCATCAAAAGTCATAATTATTAAATTAATTTGACCAATAGGAAACCCTAACTGAGACACCCAAGTAATTCTGTGCAAACCCTAGAAATTTCATAATTTTCAGAATCAGGATCAGGACCCCTAAAACTCAGGGGGGGCATTTCCCGTTGATGATTATCATCACAGTTTATTATAAAATTCGAATTTATTCGATCCGTCGACTCACCTAGGCTTCAAAGACGCGTGGCAACCGGCTATTAAAAGTAACCTGTCGCGCCACGCGACAGGAATGAGAGGACCCCTCGCGTGGCGCGAGGGGGACGGTTTTCCAGCTATAAATAGAGGACCTTGGGACTGGTTTCTGTGCGTTGGTTCGACGAAGACATTCGCTTCAAGCACCGATTTATGTTCTATTTACCACAATTAACACACACGAATCTTAAATTAAGTATAACGGGGTGCTGCAGAACAGGGTATTAACTTAATCGCTATTACGATTCATTGTCCGATCGATCCATATATCCAATGGATGTTTAAGTGCCGCCCACATTAGGGTTATACTTTATCGTTCGTCATTAATTTGACGGATTGTCGTTAATTCGATAGGTAAAGTATTATACTTTGTCGTTCGTTGTTAATTCAACGGATCATCGTTAATTCGATGGATGAAGTATTGCACTTTGTCATTTGTTGTGAGAATATGATCTCGTGAGTATCGTAAAATGCTATATTAAGTTACTTACCTAGTTCGTGTGCATTAGGTTAAAAAGGTTAATCAATAGGCTAAGCTCTGCTCAAATTAAATCTGCAATATATCAAGGATTATCTGTAGACTAAGCTTTGCCCGTAGAAATCTGCAATGTGAGTTCATTTCTTCTTTTCTCACAGTTTGTGAGTCCATTATATTTTCTCACAGTTTTATCACCTTTTTGTGAAACAATTATATTTACAAAGATTTTACAGAATCTTAAATAATTACCAGTTATACTTACAGTAAATTAAGTTTTTATATTAACTGCTGGTATGAAAGATTTTATATATTATTTGATTCTTATTATTATTTGCCAGAAAATTAGTTAATATTATCATGATTACAATAACATTGGAAATTATGTATTTTACTAAGATTATATTTTAGTCTTAGTCACGTTAAAATATTAAATAATGATATTACAATTATTTAATTAACATATTTGATAAGTATAGTAATTTGACATAAATTGAGATATGTCATTTTCTGGATTAAATGGTTTTATGCCAAAAGTAATATATTTGATAAAGAAATGTCACGGGACATCATTATGTCTGAAGACACGGGTTGAGAGAATGATCAACAGTGTTATGAATAGAAATTACTAGTTGAAAGAATGATCAACAGTAATATAATCCGAGTTACTAGTTGAAAGAATGATCAACAGTGACATGACCGAAAGCACTAGTTGAAAGAATGATCAACAGTGTTATAGAATCACTAGTTGAAAGAATGATCAACAGTGATATGACCAGAATCATTAATTGAAAGAATAATCAATATTGATATGATTATAGTCACAGGAATCGCCTAGTGACAGATAAATTGAATAATAGTCAAATACATTTATTTGATGAATTCACTATCGGACTAAAGTGAAGTCAATAATTGATATGATTACTGTTACATTGGAACTGTCATTATTTGACAAACACTGAGTGAATTGGGTAAATATAAAAACCTTAATACTGTAAGGTATAACAATATGTTTATAAAAATGGAATGAATTCACTCAGTGTTATCGCTGACAAAACCTTTTTAAAACATTTTTCAGGTAAGTGGAATAAGAGCTGGATACGACACTGAAAAGGCTTCAAGAAGTGGCTTATTTTTCAAATTTAGAAATATTGTAAACAAAATTCACTTTATAAAATATGGGTTTATCCCATCTCTTTAAATAAAATCCGGTGTTTTCTAAACTCTGATATTTTTCCTAACTCACGGTCCTGATGAAATTTCCGCTGCAACGTTTTTTAAAAACCGGTACCGCTGGACTGTTCACGGCACCCGATTCCGTCCAGGGTGGGTCGGGGGTCGTGACAGAAGGTGGTATCAGAGCCAAACTCAAAAAGCCACTTGTTTAAGCTGATTAGGTGTTCTTTTTAATACCTAAACTTAAACAATAAAGTTAGGAAGCTGATACAAATTAACATATATGTTCTATATGAATATATATATATATATATATATATGATACACAGATAATATCCTGGAAGTATTGTTTGTTTTCTGTGATATTAATATGTGAAAATGTTTGCAATTCAGATGTCGAATGAAGTACCACATAATCCAGAAGTTCATGCTAATAATGAAAATCCTTTGGATAAAAATGCTATAGAAAATCTAATAGCCCAAGGAATAGCTAATGCTTTACCTTTAATAATTAAAGATGTTAACAATACCGTAGAACCTACCAAAGTTGTGAGTAGCAAGCATACTCGTAACGATGGTTTTAGCCATAGTGTCAATGGAGGTAATGATGATATTATCAAAACCCCATTTCCCAAGAAAAAGAAGGCGATGACTCTCGGGTGTACCTACAAAGAATTTCTAGCTTGTAAACCAACTGAGTTCGCCGGCAGTGAAGGAGCCACGGCTGCTTTGCGATGGTTGGAAAAGACGGAAGCTGTTCTTACAATCAGCAAATGTGCCGAAGAAGATAAGGTGATGTATGCATCTAATCTCTTTAAGGAAGAAGCCTTAGAATGGTGGAATACAATTCTTCAGGCAAAAGGAAGCGACATGGCTTATGCCATGAACTGGGAAAAATTCAAGGAAATGACAGAAAGGAAATTTTGTCCTCCTTATGAAAAGGAACGAATAGCTAACAAGTTCCTAAATCATAAAATGATAGATGTGAATTGTCGTGAATATACGACAACGTTCTTCGAATATGCAAGAATGGTACCAACTCTGGCTTCGCCAGAATCTGTACTTATTTCTCGTTATATTTGGGGATTAGTTAGTGAAATCCGAGACATAGTTAAGGCCACTAGACCACAGACTATTGAAGAAGCAGTCGAGCTTGCTAACATGTTGACAGATGGACTAATTCGCACAAGAGAAGAAAATAAGAAGAAAGAGTTAGCCCAGAAAATTTCCCAAGAATTCTACAAGAAGACAGGAACTGAGCCGTCATTGGAGCAACCTATCTGCAAAAGCTGTAACAAAAAGCATTCAGGAAAATGCCGTTTTAGGAAAACATCCTACTGTAACTTCTGCAAGATGACCGGGCATATAGAGGAAGAGTGTAGAAGGAAAATTACTGTTTGTTTCAATTGCGGAGAAACAGGACACATTAAACCATATTGCCCTAAACTAACCAAAGCACCTGACAACAAGGCCAGAACTGCAGACGGAGCTAAGAAGAACGCGCGAGCATCCGTACTTACTACGCAAGAAGCAGAAATGATTCCAGACGTAGTCGCTGATATATAGTATCTAAGATAAGTTATTATTTGACCCTAGTACAAGTAAAAGTTTATAAATAAATATATTCTGTCAAGAATTTCATCTATTCCAAAACCATAACAGAATTGTTTGGTTTTCACTTTCACTGAATCATTCATTTGGTCACGATCACCTTGCGGTGACGTTTTCATAAAATTTGAAGCTTGTGCTAATCTCGTTGCATACGGGTTTAATTATTCATTTCTATTGAATCCGTTTTGTTGGTTTATTCTATAAAATCAATCTTAACACAATTATGTGCTAAGATAATGATACACAATTTCATTTCATATTTCAGTGTATCTCTTAAAAGATTTTTATATCAACAATCGAGCGTTTCGTAATCCTTATTTTATCATCTTTGATCGAAAAACATTACTCAAGTATTTCGATTTCAATTCTACTCGATTTATTTGAAACATTCGGATTTACTTCATTTGATTTAAAGTATGGTGAAATTCGTTTCATTCACCACTACTATTTTTTAATTCCTATGACACCTCTTGGTGGCATTTTCTTTAATTTGAATCTTGAGATAATCTCATTTTCACTCCTGATGAACGAATTTTTATTTCTGTTGGTTCATCATCTTAAACAGTCTTAATACAATTATGTGTTAAGATAAGTGTACACAAATTCATATCATATTCCGGTGTACCTCTTAACGTTTCTTTCATCATTTATCGAAAATTCTATACTATTCATTTGTTCTTTTCATTTGAAAATCCTATTCGAACTGAATATCCAAAATTACTTCATTAGAGCTTTCAGTTGATTACACGGTGAAATTGTTCAGTCACCGTAATTATTGAATTATTTCAAATCCTTACGACACCTTGTGGAGTCGTTATAAACTTGTAGCTTGAGCTAATCATAAGCATACGAATCTTTCAAAATCACGTATGTATTTCGTTTGACTCATCATTTGAAAGTAGTCTTGATGCAATTATGTATTAAGACAATGATACACTAAACTCTGTTGTATTCCAGTGTATTCTTGCAAATTCAATAATGTCAACACACTGATTTTTCTCTTGTTATGATTCGATCGTTGACAATCATTTTCATGCTTTTATTTCATTTGATCTTGTTGATTCTGAGTCTTCTTCAGTTGCCAATCAAAGTAAGCTTTCTTTTGACAAAAGAATTTTTATTCGATTCTAAAAAAAAAAAAAAAAAAAAAAATTCTTTACATTCATTAATCATATATCTTTTGGTTTGAAAACAGTCACATTAGAAATTATATCATTTCATCTCATTCTTTTGACATTGATTTCTTGAACTAATTCAGTTGAACCTTTGAAATCTTACCTATTATACAAAATTCGATTCTGTGTCATCTACTTTAAATATTGTTTTTATTGACTAGAATATGACATAAGTCTAAAAGAAATATCATAACCCAAATACACTTGGAAGCTGGAACCAAAGATAAAGAAAAAGTATTCCTACTTATTCCAGCAAATCTCGAGGACGAGATTTTTATTAAGGTGGGGAGAATGTAACGACTCTCATCAAAAGTCATAATTATTAAATTAATTTGACCAATAGGAAACCCTAACTGAGACACCCAAGTAATTCTGTGCAAACCCTAGAAATTTCATAATTTTCAGAATCAGGATCAGGACCCCTAAAACTCAGGGGGGGCATTTCCCGTTGATGATTATCATCACAGTTTATTATAAAAATCGAATTTATTCGATCCGTCGACTCACCTAGGCTTCAAAGACGCGTGGCAACCGACTATTAAAAGTAACCTGTCGCGCCACGCGACAGGAATGAGAGGACCCCTTGCGTGGCGCGAGGGGGACGGTTTTCCAGCTATAAATAGAGGACCTTGGGACTGGTTTCTGTGCGTTGGTTCGACGAAGAAATTCGCTTCAAGCACCGATTTATGTTCTATTTACCACAATTAACACACACGAATCTTAAATTAAGTATAACGGGGTGCTGCAGAACAGGGTATTAACTTAATCGCTATTACGATTCATTGTCCGATCGATCCATATATCCAATGGATGTTTAAGTGCCGCCCACATTAGGGTTATACTTTATCGTTCGTCATTAATTTGACGGATTGTCGTTAATTCGATAGGTAAAGTATTATACTTTGTCGTTCGTTGTTAATTCAACGGATCATCGTTAATTCGATGGATGAAGTATTGCACTTTGTCATTTGTTGTGAGAATATGATCTCGTGAGTATCGTAAAATGCTATATTAAGTTACTTACCTAGTTCGTGTGCATTAGGTTAAAAAGGTTAATCAATAGGCTAAGCTCTGCTCAAATTAAATCTGCAATATATCAAGGATTATCTGTAGACTAAGCTTTGCCCGTAGAAATCTGCAATGTGAGTTCATTTCTTCTTTTCTCACAGTTTGTGAGTCCATTATATTTTCTCACAGTTTTATCACCTTTTTGTGAAACAATTATATTTACAAAGATTTTACAGAATCTTAAATAATTACCAGTTATACTTACAGTAAATTAAGTTTTTATATTAACTGCTGGTATGAAAGATTTTATATATTATTTGATTCTTATTATTATTTGCCAGAAAATTAGTTAATATTATCATGATTACAATAACATTGGAAATTATGTATTTTACTAAGATTATATTTTAGTCTTAGTCACGTTAAAATATTAAATAATGATATTACAATTATTTAATTAACATATTTGATAAGTATAGTAATTTGACATAAATTGAGATATGTCATTTTCTGGATTAAATGGTTTTATGCCAAAAGTAATATATTTGATAAAGAAATGTCACGGGACATCATTATGTCTGAAGACACGGGTTGAGAGAATGATCAACAGTGTTATGAATAGAAATTACTAGTTGAAAGAATGATCAACAGTAATATAATCCGAGTTACTAGTTGAAAGAATGATCAACAGTGACATGACCGAAAGCACTAGTTGAAAGAATGATCAACAGTGTTATAGAATCACTAGTTGAAAGAATGATCAACAGTGATATGACCAGAATCATTAATTGAAAGAATAATCAATATTGATATGATTATAGTCACAGGAATCGCCTAGTGACAGATAAATTGAATAATAGTCAAATACATTTATTTGATGAATTCACTATCGGACTAAAGTGAAGTCAATAATTGATATGATTACTGTTACATTGGAACTGTCATTATTTGACAAACACTGAGTGAATTGGGTAAATATAAAAACCTTAATACTGTAAGGTATAACAATATGTTTATAAAAATGGAATGAATTCACTCAGTGTTATCGCTGACAAAACCTTTTTAAAACATTTTTCAGGTAAGTGGAATAAGAGCTGGATACGACACTGAAAAGGCTTCAAGAAGTGGCTTATTTTTCAAATTTAGAAATATTGTAAACAAAATTCACTTTATAAAATATGGGTTTATCCCATCTCTTTAAATAAAATCCGGTGTTTTCTAAACTCTGATATTTTTCCTAACTCACGGTCCTGATGAAATTTCCGCTGCAACGTTTTTTAAAAACCGGTACCGCTGGACTGTTCACGGCACCCGATTCCGTCCAGGGTGGGTCGGGGGTCGTGACATTTAATGATAAGGCATTCATCAACATTAAGATGCCTCTCAAACTTTGAAAATAGCTTATGCAAGCAAGAAGCTTGAATCTTGGTACCCTGTGTGTAAATACAGAATAACATGCAAAGGATATGTAAAAATGCAATCAAACTGAGCATAATTAACACAAAATAAATTAAATAAATAATTTACCATTTCATCCATCAGTATCATATCTATACGATATGTCTCTCTTTCATTATCTCTCATCTTCTTCCTCCACAAACTAACAATTTTAACCTTGATAGTGTAGTTTGTGCTTAGAGCATCGATATCGTTCAGCAAGGTGATCTGACCTTCGTTCTCCATTATAGCTAAGAAGAAATACGTTCTAAATCAAAGGACTGTTGCAAAAAAATTAGTTGGGCTTAAAAAGAAAACAAATGATGTATTTATATGAAATTAATAAAGTTAATATTTTAAGTAATATATTATTACTAATTCTACTCAACATAAACATCATTTTTAAAATAAAGTAAATAAGGAAACGGTATATTTATAATTATATAAAACGAATTAACATAAATTCAAATTTGTAAAAAACGGAAACTGCACATATTAAATATATAACTTCCAGTGCATATTACGAATTTAAAAATTTAAAAATCTATATATAAATATGATTCTTTAAAATTTTATATTTGTATCATATTTTCCATAATTGACAACGTTTACTAAAATATAAATAAAATATTTTTTTACATTTTTATGAATAATGAGTCTGCATAATTATAAGTTTGAACTTACAAAGTAAGGACGAAATTTTATGATTAATCAATTGCAAATTATGAAGGAAATTTTGTAATTGCAACATACAAATTGATATTTTACTTTCTATAATTAAAACGAATATAAACTGGGTTATTTATGTTAAATGTTATATAAAAACCTTATAATGAAACATGTCAAAACTATAATGAAAGGTTTTAAAATGACAATCATAGTGTTATCTATGTATTCTATATGTAGTACTAAAGGTTCATAATACTATCTTATAATAATAACACTATACTATGTGTACAATAATTAAAAACAAAAAAGAAAGAATGGGATCCAGATTATTTTAAATAATGTAAAATGCTTAATTGATTAACATAACATAGTGTTTGATATACTTTTTTTGAAAAAATTTGTAACATCATTAGCATCAGTTAAGGATTTATAAAATTTAATAAATAACTACTAACCACTATATGGCATAAGGGGTTTTTCTAAACAATAATCAGCAATCTTAATTTTTAATATGAGAATATATCAATTTAATTGTATCCTTAAAAGTAGTTTCTATATCGTTTTTGATCTATCATACATGTAGTGGGAATAAAAAGTACTAAAAACATAGAGTAAACTTTAAAGACATGGCATATAGTGGTTAAAATAACAGTTAAGATATGGAAATTATATAAAAACTTGAAATTCAAAACCAAAACCAATGTTAAAAACAAAAAACTTGAAAGGCAAAAAAACATGCCGTAATTGTCATATAACTAATTGGTACGCCTAACGTAAGGCAAAACCCTCTCAACACTCAAAACCTGCTCATTTTCATCAAAACAAAAGTGAACCTGGTCACGGAGCTTAATTCGACCGGCTTTCATGAACTTCTTCCAAGAGGTTAAAGCGTATCGAAAAGCAGTCTTGCCTCTTCTTTCACGTCTTTCACGTCTGGTACCGTTGGTAATCTGCATTGGCGGATCCAGATGCAAAAATCTTACGGTCAAATCTTTTAAACCTTCATGAAGTTTAGCCATGCGTGAAACAGGATCAGGAATCCTCTGTAATGTTGTAAAAATAAAAGAAGAATGTTTATTAAGTAAAAAATTGAGAACACTTGTTTTATAGCAGTCTGTAAAATGATTTTCAAACTTACAAAATAATCTGGACCAGCCGTACGAACAAACCGACGAACACCACCATGTATTTGTTCATCATTTTCATTTTCAGCATCAACAGGTGCAACTTCAGCCTGCCAATTAAATATATAACATGTATTAAATTACAATTTATAAAATATATAAATAAGTAACAATATGTAATTTACCTCATCAACATCTACGTCAGGATAATCGATTTCAACACCGTTTTTTCCTAAAACTTTTAAATAGAAGAAATTACCAAAACCTCTTGTAAATAACAAAAAGCAACCAACCTCCAACTGAAATAGACTAACAATTACGTCCATACCAACGGTAAAACCGACTTTACCGTCAGACGTTTCAATGGAAACGTTAAACGTTTTGTTGTCTATCATTACAATAGAGGTTACAGCATTTGAGGAACCATCGTAACTTTTTGGCAAAATACATTGAGGAATGACCTGTAGGATGATAAAAAAATAAAAAATAAAAGGATACTATTAATATAAATTATAACTAAAGTAATAATTAAATACATTATAAAAAATAATATCTGATTTTATCTTACATAAAAATTAGATGATGGAGGGAGCATATATGTCCAGAAAGAGCCACGACTAACCCCATCAACGAAATACCATAATTTAAACGTAGTAGGATCTACAGGAATAAATACTACCAAACATCCTTGGGTTAGTCCCAAGTGTTCTACAACTTTGGACCAACCACGAAAAAAAAATAACTTCCCTTTAGAAGCGCTTAAAAAAACATTAAAGTCCGTTCCATCTTCAGTGTGTATCATAACATTATCAGGGCCTTTATCAACACCCCATACTTTGGACGGAGCGTCATCTGGAATGGACTAATAAAACAATCAAATGGAAAATGAATTATAATAATAATCAAAATATTTAAACAATACAATACTCATAAAATGTATTTAATAAGAAGAAACAAAAAAAAAAAACTCAAGTAATAATTTTTCATTTACCAGAATAAGTTGGTCTGTTCGATTCATTACCCTACAGAACCAGGGTCTTCTGTAACTGATATAAAAAATGCAATGTTAATAAATTTGAACATGTTAAGGTTATTGTTACAAAATATGTAAAACCATGAAAAAAAAAGATTATACAACAATGACATGTTACATAAACAATAAAAATAAAACAAAATACCTTGATGAACTTTCACCCATAGTAAATACCTACAAAACCAGATTACATAAACAAACCACATCAGATAAATTATTATGCAAACTGAATATAAATAACAAACATGTTTACATTTATAAAACTTATATAAATCTGAACAAATGTCACATGACACCACTAAGAATGTCGCAAAAGTCTTCGTAGTTCATTGTATAAGGTAAACAGAAAGCATAGATGCAAAGATATATAAACACAAGTAAGATATATTAAAACAACTGAAACATTCATGTAAACTTGAGCTGTATTAAGTGCATATATACTTTTACAGTAATAAAGAACAAATCTATAGTTCTACATGATTCAATCAGTATGAACCATGTTACCCTACAGTTTCAATCAATCAGTATGAACCATGTTACCTAAAAATTTGATAAATTACATAAAGATGTGAAAGAAAAAGAGAATCATAAGAATTTCAATGACAATCAGAATATGGGTTTCTATAACAAAAAATTAATCAATACATAAGAATAAAAAAATCATATAAACATAATCATACCAAAATAAAATACTAAAATTCATAAAAAAACTATATTCAATTACAATCGGATTCGGATTTATGCTTTTGCATTACATTCACAAAGTTATTAACAATCACAATCAAATAAAAGTTATTTTAAATCATTTCAAATAAAAGTTAAGACAAATATTCATAACAATCAGATGTAGGGTTTCATATAAAGTTGATACAATAAATAAACATTAGAAAGAACACATATTCTGTATCAACATTGGTTTTAAGGTTATTAACTTAAACAACACATTCTTCAACAAAACAATAATCTTAATACACAAAATTGCACATATTTTTCAATCCAAATCGGATTTAGAGTTAAATAAACATAAACATAGTTTACACACATTAAATAAAAGGAAGAACACATGAATAATGATTAAAGAATGAATAAAAAAAACCAACTTACAGGTTTATAGAGCGATATGTCAAATTCAGATATCGATTCAAGAATGAGTAAATGTAAATGCATACGGTGAAGAATGTCAAACCATATATATATGTAAATCCACTTAAGAAATACATTGTTATATGGAAACCGATCGTATTTTTGAAATAAGATTGGAGGGAAGTTGAAGAGTTGATTGGAACCATAACTGCAAAGGAAAGTAAATTTTTTAAAAAAATATAACCGCAACCTAATTAAAGAAACAATGCATAATTACAGAAACATAATTATAATTCAAAATTCAAAATTAACTTAAAAACATTACTCTGTTTACGGAGTTATGGATTGACATGAAAAAAAAATAAAACAAAATCAGTAACAGCGATAAATATGGCCGGATCTACATAAAACTTTTTAATCAATAACTTGATTTTGTTTCAAACAAAAAACTACAACAAACTCTGGTATATATTTTTGTTTATAATAAAAGTAAACATATTGAAATCGGTTAGATAAAAATCAATACTAAACAACAAAGTAAAAAAACATACCTGCAAGATTTATGGTCGGATCTACATAAATCAGACCAAATAAAAAGTTAATATAAGTACAAACGAATAACATTAAATCAAACTCCAATATTCATTCAGAAGTTATAATAACAAATATTTAGCTTCTATTTCGTGTATTTACCTTTTATGTTTACCTAATTTTTTAAAATCGCTGAGATAGATTTGATGAAATTTTTAAGAGGGGTCGGTGACATTGTCGAGGAGTGTACGAAAATGATATCACTTAGCATTTGCTGACACTCCTCGACAACATCACCGACGCCTCAATGTTTCCATCAAAACACTAACACTGGTTGCTTATTAAACATAGGGTTTCTTGTTAATACCTTGAACATGTAAAATCTAAAATGTATTTGACACATCCTTTGTCTCTTCCTCTCTTCCTTAATAGGTAAAAACATGACAGGTTTGGTACCATCGTGATTTTATAATTTCTGAAAACACAACATGGAATCAAAATCCAGGAATTAGATATGTAATTTGTAAATGTTCTAAAATGAAGCAAATTACTACAAAAAGGTAATAAAATAAAATTATATAATACAGATTAATTATTTAATCTAACGAAACAGATTAATTATTTAAAAAAGTATAAGATTTAACTAACCTTTGTTGCTTGACGAATGATGGAATTCCGATTGTTATGACGGAGTTAGGTATTCACATGAAAAAAAATTCAACCAAAATCAGTAAATGCGATAAATATGATCGGATCTGACGAAATCAAGAAAAAAAAAACTTGATTTTGTTTCAAACAAAAATCTACAACAACATCTGGTATATATTTTGGTTTATAAAAAAAACTAAACATGTTTAATAGGTTAGATTAAAGATGAATACTACATAAACAACAAAGTAAAACAACATACCTTCAAGATTTATGCTCGGATCTACAGAAATCATACAAAATAAAAACTAAAATCAAACTCCGATCTTGAAAAAAAATATAAAATCAAATGAATAACATAAAATCAAAC
This sequence comes from Helianthus tuberosus, assembly GCA_030545235.1. NCBI lineage: Eukaryota > Viridiplantae > Streptophyta > Magnoliopsida > Asterales > Asteraceae > Helianthus > Helianthus tuberosus. The sequence continues at coordinate 18,904,630 of CM060400.1, forward strand.
TCAGATCTTGATTCAGAAGATATAATAACAATTATTAAGCTTCAATTTAGTGTATTTACCTTTGAATATGACCTAATTTTTTTAAGCTTCGTAAGAACATAGCCGATTGAATCGTAAAAGGAAGAGAGTAAAGTTGAGGTAGGTTTGAATGAGTCAAAAGAAAATGAAATAGGTTTTAAATGATCCGAATATTTTTCATAAGGTGTATCCGGAAACTAAAAACCCGACCCAAAATCAATTCGGATCCCACTTCATTTTCATTGAAATCGAGCATATGTGATTTCCCTCCTAAAGTGAATTGCCACATCAGCCAAGAAGGCCAAAGACAAGTGCCATGTAGCCCAAATCCATCTCATTTATATATATATATAGATATACGAACATTGGAAGTCGGCTGCGACTAGAAGGGAGGAGAACATCAATATATACGAACTTGGGACGAATTTTTGGACATCTAGAGGCTGTTTGGAGAAGGTCTGAAGGCTCGGGACTGCTAGGAATCGTCTGAGATCATTCGGGAGCACACGGGATTGGAGTTTCGGGTTCTATAATCTTATTCTCTCGTTTTCGTTTGTTTTCGATTGTTTAAAGATGAATTCAGTTTACACCTTGTTTGATACCTTGTTTTTAGACATGATTATTGGCTAAATCTTTGTTACTACCTAGACATGGATGAATGATTGTTTAAGTTTGATTATTTTTGGATTTATGGAAGCTATGGATTGTTTATAAATTGTAAACGGTTTGTTCTATTGGTTAGATGTGTTTGCGTGCTTGAAGTTATTTTATTATTGATTATTGCTTCGCTTGAATCTTGGTGACGGTCTTTATCACGAAATAGAGTCGGGCTAGGGTTTTAGGTTTTGGTGAGTGTCTATATCACATAATAAACCTTTGATCCTTTAGGGTGAAAAGTGCACAAGTAACCTTAGAAGTAATAGTTGGTAATTTAATAAAATTAAGTGTTCTACTAATCGTCAATAGCTGTAAGGTGCGAGATTATTGCTAGGTCTAAGTGATTAAACGCAAGGTGGGTCCTTCTTAGAAAGTTAACCTATTTGCTGCTGTCTAGCAAGTCTAACTGAGAAAACAAACCTATCCTAGGTTTAGGTCTCGTAAGGGAGTGAGCCTTGTAGGATACTTTTATAAACCCCATTAGATGTCTTGTAAGGGAGTCTAAAACCGGTAGTTTAACAACCTTTAGGGGATCTTAGCGTGCTCTTGAGAGGGGTCCTTAGATTTCCCGATAGGTGAGAATTTCAAGATCCCGGTTCCATAGCAGACAACTTCCAATTATAATCATAACTAAAAGCAATCAGGATTCCTGTCTAGGTAGTTCTTCCATCATTCTTGAGTTCAGCCTTCGTGAGAGTTCGTGTCTAGTTCGTCTATCTAGTTAGTCGTTTTTGCATTACTTAGGATTTTTAGAAACCCCCCCCATCAATAAACATATAGTTTGAGTCGTGTCAGTTTAAGTCTAGATAGAGTCGTTATGGTGATCAGTAGAGTCTTTTGGGTTCGATACTCAGACTTCCTTAGGCTATACTTCATCGATCGGTACACTTGCCGGTCGTGTGATTTAGGGTTTAGAGAGTCTTAGTTTTATAAATTTAAAACTTAGAGAGTCTAGATTTAGGGTAATTTTAGTTGTTTTAGTTGACCCGTTTCGAGCACATCAAGTTTTTGGCGCCGTTGCCGGGGACTCTTGGCGATTGCGTTCATTGGCTTTGATTAGACTTAATTGAAAATCTGTGCTACTTGTATAGTTGTGTAATTTTTTTTTAGTTAGTTTTTTTTTTCTCTCTACCTTGTTCTGCTCTTTCTACTCTCTTAATGGCAGGTGATCCAATTGACCTGGATGTCTCTGATGATGAGACTTATCTCACCGAACCAATATGGGATTTGTCAAATGAAGAGGATGAGGAATGTGAGGATGAGTTGTTTTCGGAGAGAGAATTTGCGGATGAGTTAGAGGGTTTGCCTGTAGATGAAGAAGTAGGTACATTTGATCCGGATGGGGACCTTGCATATTTAGAAGCTTTACTTGCAAGAAACCCAATGACGGGCAGCAAAAAAGAAGAAGTGGTGGTGGAAGAGGAAGAACACCACAGCTGGCTCGTGGTACTGATAACGAAGGCGATTAAAAGTTCAAAACCACGGGAGAAGGCAATGAGAAGAACACCTGGGATCGTGATTCGGTGGCTACTGCCAGGTAAGTTCAATTTTTTTTATTCTAACCCATTAAAAATTTTAAAGTCATTTTATAATTCCACCGTAAAATTTTTAAATGTTTATGAGGACCGTGTGGAATTAAATGGGTTAGACCGGGTTCAAGTTAAGGAAAAGCCTCCTGATTAAATTCAAGTGTGGGGAGGTTTTGTAGAGTTTGTAATTTTATATATTTGGTATATTTTCGGTAGTTTATATAGTAAATCATTTTTTTTTGTATATTGAGTCTAAATTAGAAGTTTTGAGTCTGTCATTTGTGTCGAGTCGGTATTGCTTTGGTAGTTTGCTTGTTTTTGTTGATGCAGGTTCGAATATGTACCACCCGTACTCAATCTCCATTCGGGTGAGTTTGGAGCTGTTTATTCAAATTTCGAGCATTTATCGAGCATGTCAGTCAGTGTCAAAGCCGATCGCGAATGAAATGCTATACGATCGAGCTGGATTGGACGAGAGTGTTTGCAGCTTATTCGCGAATAAAACCAGCTAAGTCCTTTCCAATTTGCCCTTTGTCTTTTATTTCTTATTTATTTTTTGTTTTTGAGTCGGTTTCCATCCTACATTGAGGGCAATGTAGAGTTTAAGTGTGGGGATGGGAAACTATCGTTTAGTGCCGTTAGTATAGTTGGTTGAGTCATAAAAAGTTGAAAAATAAAAAAAAAAATAAAAATAAATTCAAAAATAAAAAAAAATTGAAAAAATAGAAAAAATGTCTTTTGAAATAAGAAGTTTGCAAAATAAAAACGGAAAATGATAGAAAAGTCGGGTTTTTGTTCGGGTTCAAATAATGATAATATGAGATAATATAATCGTGCTTGTGTCTAGTTTGGGATGCGCGGGTAGGCTCGATTCGGTTCTGGGTTTCTTTGATCTTAAAATTACCTAAATGTCGGTCTACTAGTGGGTTCTCATCTAGGGAGAGTGGGGAAATTGAAACCGCCAAAAATAGTATAAGGGATGCCGTTATAAGCTAAGATCGTTAGAGTTTTTGGTCATTATCTCGCTGAAAAAAAAATAGGATAAAAAGTGAGCTAGAAACTAAATGAAAGTAGCACAGGCCTATGTAATCCGAGTTGGGGATAGCGACTCTACAGCCGGAATGCCTCTGGGATGTGTGAAATCGACTTGCCGAATAAAAGTACCGAAACCTAAGTAATCTGTGATTGGGGATAGCGACTCTACAGTCGGATTACCGCTTGGTTAGGGAAAGCATCGTCTAAACTCACGAGTAAAAAAAAAAAAAAAAAAGAGCAAAAAGCAAAGTCTAAGCTTGTATGAAAAAAAAAATGAAAAAAATAGATTTGATTTTAAACTCTCTTGATCTTGGTATAAAACGGTTAGGAAATAACCCAGTGGTTGTTCCTTTTGTCCTATAAGCTTGAGGGGGGATTAGGTGGACTTGCAATTCTTAGTGTGAGACCCTAGGTAGATTGACCGAACTTGTACTAAACTTGCATGATAAGGGCTTGGAACCGGGTTGGGTTTAAGAGGACAAGTATACTTGCAATCGCGGCTAACACGAGTTTCGATTTTAATAAAATAACTAATACTTTGGCCCGAATGATTATTCCGACTATGATTCCGTTTGCATAATTCTTTTTCGAGGACGAAAAAAGGTTAAGTGTGGGGATATTTGATGTGGGGTAAAATACACATATTTGTCCCGTGTAGATTGTATAATTTTTGTATAGTTTTTATTTGTCTTTATTTTGTTTAGTATTATATTACATTAATTTGTGTTTTGGCAGGTCCTGGTGCAAATGGAACAAAAACGAGTAATATGGAAATGACCAGTAGTTGGGCAGAGTAGAATGCCAGTGACCGAATTGAAATTGCCGCTATTTTCCTTGATTGGATCGAGCCCACTTATCTCTATATATTAAAAGGGGGTGATGAGGCCACTGCCATATTATGTTTATTAGGAGAAAGACGGGGCTAAGCCCAACGAAAGCATACGGCAGCAACAACATTGGCAATACATTGGGGAGCCATATTAAACAACATGGGCTATTTCTTTACAACATGGGCTATTATTATTTGGTGGAGGATAAATATAGATGTCTAATTTTTGGACACATATACATCACGGCTGAAGGGCCCATTCGACAATAGCAGAAGAGGAAAAATAAAAACAAGGCATATATTGTTGCTTTTTGGGGGAGTTTTGACGGGAGCTTTATATATATATATATATATATATATATATATATATACGAACATTGGAAGTCGGCTGCGACTAGAAGGGAGGAGAACATCAATATATACGAACTTGGGACGAATTTTTGGACATCTAGAGGCTGTTTGGAGAAGGTCTGAAGGCTCGGGACTGTTAGGAATCGTCTGAGATCATTCGGGAGCACACGGGATTGGAGTTTCGGGTTCTATAATCTTATTCTCTCGTTTTCGTTTGTTTTCGATTGTTTAAAGATGAATTCAGTTTACACCTTGTTTGATACCTTGTTTTTAGACATGATTATTGGCTAAATCTTTGTTACTACCTAGACATGGATGAATGATTGTTTAAGTTTGATTATTTTTGGATTTATGGAAGCTATGGATTGTTTATAAATTGTAAACGGTTTGTTCTATCGGTTAGATGTGTTTGCGTGCTTGAAGTTATTTTATTATTGATTATTGCTTCGCTTGAATCTTGGTGACGGTCTTTATCACGAAATAGAGTCGGGCTAGGGTTTTAGGTTTTGGTGAGTGTCTATATCACATAATAAACCTTTGATCCTTTAGGGTGAAAAGTGCACAAGTAACCTTAGAAGTAATAGTTGGTAATTTAATAAAATTAAGTGTTCTACTAATCCTCAATAGCTGTAAGGTGCGAGATTATTGCTAGGTCTAAGTGATTAAACGCAAGGTGGGTCCTTCTTAGAAAGTTAACCTATTTGCTGCTGTCTAGCAAGTCTAACTGAGAAAACAAACCTATCCTAGGTTTAGGTCTCGTAAGGGAGTGAGCCTTGTAGGATACTTTTATAAACCCCATTAGATGTCTTGTAAGGGAGTCTAAAACCGGTAGTTTAACAACCTTTAGGGGATCTTAGCGTGCTCTTGAGAGGGGTCCTTAGATTTCCCGATAGGTGAGAATTTCAAGATCCCGGTTCCATAGCAGACAACTTCCAATTATAATCATAACTAAAAGCAATCAGGATTCCTGTCTAGGTAGTTCTTCCATCATCCTTGAGTTCAGCCTTCGTGAGAGTTCGTGTCTAGTTCGTCTATCTAGTTAGTCGTTTTTGCATTACTTAGGATTTTTAGAAACCCCCCCCATCAATAAACATATAGTTTGAGTCGTGTCAGTTTAAGTCTAGATAGAGTCGTTATCGTGATCAGTAGAGTCTTTTGGGTTCGATACTCGGACTTCCTTAGGCTATACTTCATCGATCGGTACACTTGCCGGTCGTGTGATTTAGGGTTTAGAGAGTCTTAGTTTTATAAATTTAAAACTTAGAGAGTCTAGATTTAGGGTAATTTTAGTTGTTTTAGTTGACCCGTTTCGAGCACATCAGAAGGCAAACGAGGCGCAAAGTTCACTTGGGAACTCGAAAGCGACATGAAGGCGAAGTACCCGCAGCTGTTTGGAGAAAGTCTAGAGAAAGAAAGTGCTCCAAAGTGATTCACGGTGTGGTACGACTTACGGCTTAATTTCGGGACGAAATTCCCTCAACTAGGGGAGGCTGTAACACCCCGTGTTTTCAAAAGTCAAAGTCAAAGTCAAGGTCAAAGCCAACGACCGATTGTGCGAATTTGACTTATAGTAATTTCTTTATTTTGAATGTATTATGTGGAGTAAGTGTTGTTAACTACTAAAGTCGACATGTGTTAATCGCTATTTAATCAACTCGCGACAGTGAACTATAGGAAGTAACAATGCTATAAAGTTAACTAATCAAACTATGCTAATCAAACCGACATCGAATCGAACCAAAACCCGAATTACGCATTTGAAGATGTTGCTATACGTGTGTGTGTACCTTATGTGTTATTTGTGCGTGCTATAATTATATGTGTTGTGGAAATCAATCGAACTCAATCGAAACTCGAAACGCAACCGAACTCGAACCCGAATCGAAATCGATCTATGATAATTAGTAGTTAGGACTAAAAGTAATTTGACTAGGAAACCCTATCATGACGAGCCGCTCGCAATCGAAATCGAAACGCCAAAGATCGTCGCGTCAAACAATCGAACCAAGTGCCATCCGGCCGGATAGCCATTCGACCGGATAGCCACTATGTCACAGGTCAGGTGTCATCCGACCAGGATGTCATCCGACCGGATCGTCATCCGGGCGGTGAACCATCCGATCGGATAGCCCTTTCCTCTTTTGGAATCCGATAAATACCCCTGTCATTGTCATCATTTCCATTTCTGGAAACCCTCTGTCCGAACCACTCGTGCTCCCCACCTTTTTCTTCGATTTCTCTCAATCCAGGTAAGATCTCGTCCTAAATCTTGTACTTTCTTGATCTACACGCACTCCTACACCTTTCTATCTTTTGAATCTTAACTTTTAACCGTGAAATCACTAGATTTCGGGTGTTCTAGGATGACGTCATCATGTGTTCTTCAAGAACTTCATGTTTTGGCTTCAATCCACCAAGAACAACTGAGATCTAACCGATTTCCACGCAAACACACAAAGATCTTGTAAAGATCTCGACATAAGAGTGGTGAAAAAGGATTAAAGATGGTTTCTAACTTTCTTTCAACTCTTTTACTCTCATTACACTCAAAACCGATGGAATCGGACCCGGTTCTAGTCTCCTACTCATCCATAGTGTTGTACTAGTCCAAGGTCTGGATTCTACTCACGAGAACAACGATTTTGGGTTAAACAAGAACAACCGTCCTGAGCCGGTAACTGGCCGAACTAGGGTGATTCCTGGTTGGTCTGGTCACTTGGGTTGAAACGGGGTTCCATTTCTTAACACGATGTCAACACGTCTCGATAAAACGACAAACAACCAAAATGACCAAGTGAAAGACGAACGGGACAGCCGGAGCGGAATGCTGTCCGATCGGACTACTGTCCGAACGGATAGGTTATCCGAACGGATTGTCATCTGAACGGATCACACTTGGGACCCACACCTAAGCAACCTTATCCGAAGTTTGGGTATCGAACGAATTGCTGTCCGATCGGACGATTATCTGATTGGATTACTCTTCGGATCATGAGATACTAAGACTTCAAAGACTTAAACAATTTACAACATGTTCTATAACAGAGTTGCCACCCGATCGGATGGACATCCGACCGAGTGAAACTTCTGCTGTGAACTTGCTTTCAATAAGTAACCTCGTCGTTAAGTCGCCGTCCGACAGGGCCACTGTCCGACCGGATGACCATCCGAACGGATTGTCATCCGCACGACCAGTCATCCGATCGACCGACTTGATGGATAGAGATACTTCAATGCATTCAAAATGCTACAACGAAAACTTCAAAAGTCAAACCATCATACACAAACACATCCTTCTTATAGGAAGAAACAATCCACTCGAATAGTCATCCAACCGGATAAGCTGTCCGACCGGATGACCATCCGAACGGATTGTTATCCGCACGGATTGCAGTCCGATCGGATTACCATCCGATCGAACTACCATCCGACCCACTCACAATTCGTATCGTTTTACGCGTCACTTATCGTTATACAATCTAATCTACTCAGGCTAATCTTACTCGCTAAGCGCTCCCTTCAATCCATCAACCGCTGTGAGTATACTCGATCCTTTTTTTGCTTTAAACACTTTTGGGTGTTACATACGTTACAACTATTCAAATCACATCAAACACACTACTCAATACTATTTGAACGCTAACCGTTAATGCATGTTATACGTGGCTTATGAATGCTTGTTTGTTATGTTTACACGTGGAATGATGTCTACCTGCCTTAGCAACGATAGTACTATAGTTTGGACTCAGCACCCGTTCACACGGGGGTTGTTAAGGACAATTACTTGCATGGATTACAGTGGTAATCATGTATTGCGAACTGCCTCGGGCAGTCAACCCGCAGTCATTGGTATCGATGGATCTATGTCGATAACTAACGTGCTTCATTTCACTATGTGTACGTGCTGGTTATGCGTAAACGAATTCAAACTCTATATGCTATTATCAAACTTGTATGCTCACCTTTACATTATATGTATTGACTTTTATTTTAAACGTATGTGACAGGTGCTTAGGATGCACACATGTTAGGATGTTGAAGCTAGAGTAAAGCTTTAGAGCCCAACAAATAGTTGTCTATAGTAAATGGATCAAGGGTCTCTAGAAGCAGATAAACAATTTCTCTATTTGAAATCAGAGTTTTCGGAACAGAATATTTGCCTAGATTTTTATCTGTAATAATTTGTTTACTGTTTGAGGCATGGTGTGGGACATGTTATTTAAATTGAATAGTAATGATAATTGTTATGGAAACTTCTGGACAATCTGTTTCGCTCAGTGCCATGCCCCGATGATTCCGCCGTCGGTTGGGGTGTGACAACTATAACAGGTAATTATATTGGGAAGTGAGTAGTAACTAAAACAACTACCTCGCTTCCAATGTTGATAACCCAGATGAATTTTAGACAAGCCGACTTCTCATTTGTTTTAAAAACTATAAAATATCACATCGGTCCGAGCTATACAACAATATATAACACAAATCAAGAGAGTTTACAAAATGACAACATACCTCTTTTTTTCCTCTCATCGTCCTCTGAAGCATGATCTGAGTCATCATCTTTCTCGGCACATGTCACAAAACAAAAAATCACATCGAAACTCGATCAAATTAGACTGAAAATTGATTCGAAATCAATGGAAATTGACTGATATGATCAAACATTTAGTTGACCAAACTAAAACTTGTGTAAAACAGTTCAAATAGTTCAAAATATTTGTAAAACTTATCAAAATCTCAGTCGAAACAATTGGTATAACAACTATAGTTATATAAAACTGTTAATCAATTTCTACAGATAATACATATCATTTAAAATATACAACCGAGCACAAATAGATCGAGTAATTTGAATGTATTGACTCAACTTCTTAATTAAACTCTTTAACAGAGGACTGAGTAGCATTAAGGGAAGCCTAATATATGCATATGAAAAAAGTAAACGAAATCCTAACAAACCAATGGCTGCCTTACAATACCATCAAAATACAAACAACAAACTGAAAATAACATGTAACAGAATTAAACAAAATAACTAAAGAGGAGCACTTTAAACGTAGTTAGGCAGCCCTTGTTTTAGACATTGACAGGTAAACAAAATAACTCAGCATACATAATCCCCCCCCCCCCTTTAACTGTAACATTTTTTATTTCTTTTCCTTATTATCATGTCCTGTCACATAATCATACAAGTTCCAATAATCAATTAGTCTTAAATCAGATACAGTCTACCTACGCAAGAGACATCAATTAGTTTGAGCAAATAGAAAGGATCTTTAAATTACCTAAATACCTAATTTCATGAACTAAACTCTACGCAATTTTAATTATCAAAATTTTCATCAGCAATTTTAAAACAGAGATCTTGTACCTGATAGAAGACAGTTGACAGCAGAGCTCTATGAAAACACTACATGTAACGAAAAACCCCAAATTAGAACCCTAATTTCTAAAATACAGCAAATTACCACAAATATTAAAGGATTACATACCAAGATTTGGCCCTTTTGAGTACACTTGAGGAACATCCTCTTCTTCTAAACCTGGCAGCACACACCAAAACCTCACAAATCAACACAGTCCGAAGCGTTTGTATTCACCAAAACAGTCCGAAGCATTTGTATTCACTCTTTCTCAAAATACAACGGATCTATTCAATATTTCAAACCTATAATAAAAAAATCAACAGTTAGGTCAAAAATAAAGCTGAAATCCTTAACCTAATTAGAATCTATACTCTTAAATCAGTTAAATCTATTAAAAATCTATACCTCAAAACATCAAAATAAGTGCAAACAAACTTACAAACACACTTAAATCAGTTAAGTCTATTCAAAATTTCAAACATATTTTTGATAAATCAACTATTAGGTTAAACACAAATCTTGCCTCAAACACATATCCCAAACTTGGACTAATAATCAAGAAAAATAAATCAATAATGTGCCCTTGAATTCATAAAATTATCTAAATTACCAAAAATCCCCTGAAGCATCAGCTATATAGGTTTTTCTGATGCAAGCAATCTTGTTAATCCACCTCGGCTCCTGCAGTGGACATCAATACCAGAGTGGTTAGTTTATTCAGATGCAAACTCAAGGTATTCAGGTAAATTACAATGGTCATTATGGTCAATCTTTATATTTTCAAGTTTGGGGGGAAAAGGCATATGAACCATACTTTAAGAATCAACTGGAGTTTTCATTCATCGAACATATCTAAGTTACTGTTCTACATCAACAAATCAAAATAACCAGAAACCGATTCGTGGCGTGATAACTCAAAATCCCTAACAATTTCAAAAAACAACAAAAACCCAAACCAAAGGCAATCATAAACAATCAATAAAACAACAAAAATTAAAAACATTGTGAAGAGAATTAATAAACCTACCTGTTAGAAACAGAACAACGCGTGTATTGAAATCAAGGAATGGAAAAAACAGATCTTGAAACAAATCTCTACCTCCTCTCACAATGTACTACACAAAAATCATTTACAAAAGTCAGTTATAAAATATTTTGGAAAAAAATAAATTAAAAATGATACTGTACCTCTTTGTGACCGGCAAGGTTGACTTTCTCCTTTTTGAAAACAGAGGTTTCGAAATCGAGAGACACCGGCAACTTGGTGATCGTCGGAGATGCAACCATACGAGCTCCCAAAACGGAGACAGAGGTCATGTTGGATGGAAATACGCGAGCGTGGAGTGATTTGAAGGAGGTTTTGTATGAGAGAAAGGTTGTGGTGAAACCTAGGGTTTTGAGTGTCGGAGATGGTGAAGAGGAGGTGGTAGGTGGGACGGAGGAGAAGGTGGTTGCGGCGGCGGTCGTCATTTAAACTCTTCACGGTGCTCTTCTTTTTCTCTGTAAATTGTAAATGATTAGGTGTATGTTTTAAGAGAGAGGGAGGTATTGAAATTTGAAACTGGAGCCATATTTTGAAATAAGCAAGGTTTGGAGCCATATTTTGAAATTTGAATTATGTATTATATCTATTAGTTAATTTAATATATTAATATATATATATATAGATATATTAATTAACATTTTAAATTGTGATTTATGACATAAGCAGAATCTATGTGGCATAGCTAATATGTTGACACGTAGGCAAAATTAGGTTATCCTCTAAGCTCCTTTAATAGATAGTATAGATAATAGATAATAGATGTATAAATTCAACATTATTCTAATATTCAATAAATATTTAGTATTGTTTGATTGATTTGTATTTGTTTATAGGAATATACATAAATTGCTGTTATTTTCAGAAACTTTCCCAAAACATCGAACATAGATTTAGAAAGTTGATACGTTTTTAAATTTCATTTAAAATAGATTATTTAAAGGTGTGACTTTTCAATATTAAGAAACTAATCATTAATATCTATAATTAATGTTTAAATTACAAAAGTATCCTTACAAACAAAATTACAACATATAAATCTCTTCATCTCATTTGTAGTTAAACCAATACATCCCTTTCACTACAAAGGTATTGTGAACCAGTTTTATAAATCGGTTAGTTACTTATTCCCATCACGTATTTAGCGATGTATAAACGGTCAAAGCATGAATCTGATTCTTTGGAAAGTCAATCAAGCAAGAAAAACACTTCAGAAGGTAAGTTTTTATTTATCTTTCAAATATTTTATTATTTTTATATCTGATTATATTGTAATTCAGCTTCTGTATCACAATGATAGTCACTTCAAGAAAATCGAAGCAAATGAAGATGTTTTTCAAGATGATGTGGTAAATGTTCCGCCTGATGTCCCAATTGTAGACACCGAAACTGTCTTGGAACAACAGGTGATGTTCCACCTGTTCCACCAGTTGTTGGTCAACCTGATGAGTACGAACTTACATGGCATCTCACTTTTCGTTTTGTAAGTTTCTCATTATCTAATTTTCTTAATTTAATATTACGGAATGTTTTAAAGTTTTTATTCTTATTAATCATTTAACTGGCTTCTTTTATGGATTTGTAATGCAGCGGTTCCCGAAGGCCTTTGCCACGAATGTGGATTTATCTGTCCTTGATGAAATGACAATTCAAACTGAAGACGGCTTTTCAGTGACTTTGGAGATGCGGGAAGAAACTGCACATGGCAGGATTAGGTATGCGTTAAGAGGATGGCAAAACTTTATGCTGCAAGCTGGTTTGGAGGATGGAGGTCAGTTTGTGCTTCGTTATGATAGGAATCTCAACAGCTTGCTCTTTGCTAACCCCATCGTTTAGAGAATGTATGTTTTGTTGATAATATATGTGGTAAACAATTATGCCGGTAGTAATCATGTTTAAGGGTTTTTGTCATCATACAATGTTTGGACAAAATTGGCGATTATTATGCCTCTACCACGTATTTTGTGTGGTACCATTTTCGAACAGTTATAAGTATATACTTATGGTTTATATGGTATGTTTAGAATGTTTTATATGTATAGTTGGTGTAAAGCCACCCGCGAAACTCGTGGGTTCTTAGACTAGTTGTTTTTTAAAACACTTTCTCTAACTAGTATTTTATTATGTTTCTATAAACATCTTTACAAATTATTAAATGAAGATTTTTTAAAACAATAAAAAAAGTTTCAGAACTCTTATTATTGAAAAACTGTGGATTTTTATGTTTTATCTTTTATTCGTACCTTAGTAGTCTTATCTTTTAATTTATTAGTATTATAATTATTATATTAAAATAATTTTTCAATATAATTAATAACTTTTTTATTAAAAATAAAAAATGTAAAAGAAAAAAAGTTTCATAGCACATGGACAATAAAATGATTTGATCAATTGCCATTTAATAATTGATAGGAGAACAAGGGAAACCTGGGTTTGATCCTTGAGGCAAAACCGGTTTTACCGGCAATTTAATTGTCGTGCCTATAGAAGGGTGGGTTATGGGGTTTTCCCCGGAATTGGTGGTGGACTCGGGTTACTCTCGGAGTACTCCGTTTAGTCCAGTGGGTGCCCCGAAAGTGCTCGGGATTAATTTTGTTGGCCGTTCAAAAAATATAAAAAATAAAATAATAATAAATATAATTTTAAATTTAATTAGTGTGAGTGTATATTAGTGACTAATCAAAACTATTTTCTTAGATTACAAATTGTGAGTGGTGATTTTTAAATATAACTAGAATTGCGACCCGCCGCAATGCGGCGGGTATTCTTTAGTTAAAACTAAGTCGATCTAGGACCCCGCACGTTATGTTAAACCTGTGAAACGGGAAACAAATAGACGATCTAAAAACGTTCACCCACACACGCACGTTGCATCATGTTAACTCATAAAATTTAGAACGAAACGTAAAAACGTTAAACCGAAGACGCACATTGCGATGTGTTAAGTCACAAAATTTAGAACGAAGCATAAAGCGAAAAATGAAAACTATAAAGGACCAAAGTTGAAAGTAAAAAAAGTTGTGAAGATAGATTGCAAAAGATAAAAAGTTTTGGGTTAAAAGTAAAAAAAAAATAGTTTTGGGTTAAAAGTAATTTATGAAATACTTTTTGGTGAAAAGTAAAAAAAAAACTTTTTTTTTGGAAAACCCCCAAAACCAACGTTACGACAACCTGTAACGCCTCATAAAATCATGTCCAATTATGTGAAGACACGTGTCCTAAACCCTAAACGTGTAAAGAAATGGTTTTGAAGGACTAAACTTGACAAACATCGTAAAGATGTATGCAGAGGGACTAAAAGTGTCAACATGCTAAACTTATGCCTCTGATTGACCAAACCCGATGAACGTATTCTTAAACGAGTAAATATTCGGATGTAAGAAGCCGTTTGTGAAAGAAAGCGAAAGTTTACAAGATAAAGGGGTTAAACGTGTCAACATGTTAATTCTTGTTGGTGCATTTATGTCTATCGCCTCCGTCAATTTAACCGTAGCAAAAAAAACTGAACTAATCAAGTCTTATATTGTAATATTTAGATAGAAAAGACAAGGTAGCATTATTGTAATTAAGGAAACTCTCATTATATCCTTTACCTATAAATAAAAGAGTTAGGGCTTTAGTTTAGAACTTTTGCCATTTGCATCATTGGGAGAGCTTGGAGCTAGAGAGAGAAAGTAGAGAGAGAAAATAGAGAGAGAAAGGCAAAAGGTGATTCACGTGACTTGTAACTTTTTAGAATATTCTAATCGTATCACAGATTATAGTACGGTTCTCGTGTTTGGTTCACGCACGTGTACGGATTCCGCACGTCACACGTATCGGTTCGCAATCGTTCTGGAGTCAAAACCGATCCTACAAGTGGTATCAGAGCAGGAGCTCGATTGCACGGATCAATCACACAAAATCGCACGAGAAATCATCAGATTCAGAGTCAAAATTACATCAGATTTGTCAAATCTCTCACTTTACTCATTTTCTTCACGTTTTTGACAGAAAAACGCAAAATTAACGAGGTTTTTACGGATAAAATTGGATGAAATTTTAACATAGTGTGCGAAAATCTTAGTTCTAAAAGCCATCAAATTTTCAGAATTTAATTCCAAGCGGTTTGAGAGAAATCGAGATTTTTCTGTTCGAAATATGTTAAAGTTGGCTGCTGTTGCTGTTCATAATGTTCACCGATCAGATGGCCATCCGATCCAACTTCAATTCGTTCAACATTTCATTAAAATCTCATTCGATCCATTCTTTGTTTAAAAGTCATCTGATTAGTTAATAGTGTCAGGCCCATTATACAAAACATCCCGTGAATTACATTGCTCAAGAAGTTGAGGCCCAATAAGAATTGAGAAATTAAAAGTGTTTGTCGGCCATTATAAACATCACGTGATACCGTCATTTAATACTGCATACAATCATTAATCAATTTCACTGATCAATGTATTTGGTGGCCCAATAAGTGTAGTGACTCATGAGATAAGTTTGCATGTGTTGATAATGAATTCAAAGGATAAGTATTAACAGGTCTTGGTCCAATAGCATCACTATATTCACAAGAGTTGTCGGACATTAATATTTTGAAAGTCAATATCATTTTGTGGTCTAATCAACGGAAGGCAATTCGTTCGGATTGACATCCGATCAAAGGAGTTGTTATTTTGTCATTTTGTTCACCAATCGAACGGCCTTTCGTTCGAAAGACCATTCGATCCACAGCCTATTTGATTCTTTAGACAATTATGTGAATATATCAGATTCATTTTAGCGGCCCAATAAAAACAAAGTCTCTAATTGTTTTGTCTGTTATGAATGTTAGTCACGGCCCAATTAGTTTACATGCAATACATATTATTTCAGGTGTTCACGTGATACATTGTTGATTCAGCTGAAGACACATTTAAACATTTGTCGGCCACTTATTGAAAGTCAATAATGATTTGCATGTGATAAAAACTTTAGTGGCCCAATGGAATTAAGAGGACACATGTGAATATTATTTGAAAACAGTTCTTAAGGCCCAATAGTGTTTGATTGCTTGAAGGTTAACAGATCGGATGACATAATGTTAACAACTCTCGGATAGTCTTCCGAACAGATCTACATCCGATCCTTTGCAACTTGGTTCAATTGATTTGTGGTTCAATTAAAGTGATTCATTTATTTGCAAAGTAACGGACGACAATCCGTACGGATCTACATCCGATCCACTGGAATCAATCCGATCGGATTGACTTTTGATTTTAGTTGACCCTGTTCGATCGGATTGACATTTGACTTCTGTTGACCTGGTCCGATCGGATTGACATCCGATCCAAAGACATCCAGTTATCAAAACACATTTGACTTTCATTGACCACGTTCGATCGAAGGGCGATCCGATCGAAGTGACAAGTGATCCGATCCATTACATTTGCTATTTGACGAAGGGATCTCCGAACGGATCACCATCCGATCCAAATACTCATCCGATCTAAGTGATCTGATTCAAAGTCACCCGTTTGACTTTTGTTGATCCCGTCCGATCGGATACACATCCGATTCAAATAACTATTCGTTTTTAAAAATGATCAATTGTTTGTTTGTGTATTTGCAGGTGATTAACGGTGATAAACGAGGAGCAAATTCAAAGTGCGTTACACGGAAAAGAAAATCAAAGAATCAACCGTCATGGCTGAAGAATTCTACAACACGTTTTACAAGGCGTTCACGTCCGAATCTTCCGAAACATCGACTGTCACACCGAAAAGCATATCGAAAGCTATAACTGAAAATATTAACCATGATAATTTTTATGGAACCCATTCAAAACCACCAAAGCTCCACAATATTGAAGATTACACATGGCGGAAAGAACGATTCATCAACTGGGCCAAAGCTTATGCGTACAAAAGCTGGTTTTGCATGGAATTCGGATGCAGTAGACCAGTCGATGATAAAAATGAAGAAATTCCACTCAAAAGCTTATCCGTTGATGACAAAAAGAACTTCTCATATGAACAAAGAATGATTGCTCTAATCCAATTGTCGATTAGAGATGACATTTTCGCACTGCTTAATCACGATGGATCATCTAAATCAGTGTGGGAAGCATTACGGGTTAAAGCTATAACAACCCTCCAAAATAATATGATACCCCTAAAATATTTAGAGTATCTCTATATGTCTTAGAACACACCCCGTATGTGAAAACCGAGCCCAAAATACCATATATGATTAAAAATAAAATAGAAATCAAATTTTTTAGTTGCTCATGGGCCATGAAGAACCCTAAAGGGACTTACGCGGGGCGCGACAGCCAGTCACCAGGGCGAGCCCCCAGACTGCCACGTGTCGTCAATCGTGTCGAGGCTAGTTTTTCGAATAAGCAAAGCTAGGCCCTACAAACCTATGCCGCGAAGGAGTTCCCTTAGGCTTACGAGGGCCGTGAGGGAGTCCGAGATCAGCACTATATATAACGGTCGTTGGCCTCAGTTCACAATTCGTCCCAAAATCAACTTTCTCTCTAAATTTCTGAATAGTCAAAATAATATCGGGCATAATACCCCCCTAAATAATGAAGTTCTGCCTCGTTCTAAGTATCATAACCCCGGTTACGTATTAGATACGCTGCCCGATTGATCCATCCGTAACGGCTGTCGTGGTTCTGCCCGACGTAGTCGTTGGAATGCCGTCTCGGGGAGGGTATTACTAATGTAAATATTGGGTTATTATGCTAAAACGTGTGCATTTGTGTAATTTATAGATAATCACCATGAAATCCTTAAAGAAAACCTAAGACAACAATGTGAGTAATCTCCTTTTTGTGTAAACTGTTTTACAAAACCTCAATGTTTTACATAATATTGCCAGTGATTGAGTATTTGTAATTCTACAATTATCGTCGGTATGTTGGGGTTTTGTATACAAAATTTGTTACTACACTGTTGTCACGGCCCCTGACCCAGTTTGACCCGTTTCAGGAGCCGCGGGACAAAAAATCCCGTGGTATTTATTTAACAGCGAAAGTTTTCTTCAGGATTTTTTTAAAACTGAAATTTCCCGATTATTTTATTTCACAATTCGGGATAAAACCCGGTAATTTACAATCTTGAGATTTCACGAAGAAATCTTTTATTTTACAAAACATGTTTCTTTATTTTATAGTGAGCCACTTCCTTAAGCTTGTAGTGCTTCACGGCACTTTTGGCACTTTTCCTGGATCACAACAGATCACCTGAAACATGTTTGAAAAAGGTTTTGTCAGCGGGAAATACTGAGTGAATCATTCTTTTTACTAAAACGACTCTTTTGTTATAATTTACAGTATTAAGAGCAATTACAATGTTTCTGATATCAAACCAACTATCCACGGTATTTTGTCACTCGACCCATTGGCCCTCCCGTTGTCCAATGGTGTCTATGACTATGGTCATATCACCCATTGGCTGCCCCAATGGTGAAGATTATCAAGTAATGTATACAAAACCCCACATACCGGCTGTAATTTGGTGACTATAAAGACTTAATCCCTGTAATTATAACTTTGAAAATAAACATGCTTTTGAAATCAAATTTGATAAAAAGAGAATGACTCACATTGCAGTTTTAATTTGAGCAGAGCCTAGCCTACTGATTAGCCTTTTAACCTAAATTAAATAACATGCACACAATTCGGTTAGTAACTTAATACAGCATTTATGATAACTCACGAGATCAAACCCTCACATCGAATGACAAAGTACGATACTTAAACATCCATTGAATTAACAACGAATGACAAAGCATTAACCCTAATGTGCGCAGCACTTAAACATCCATTGGATAGTTTAATCGATCGGACATTGAATCGTAGCAGCGATCGAGTTATTACCCTGTATTGCGGCAGCACTTCGTGATTCGTGTGTGTTGTGGGACTGTTTATGCTATAACTCAACGTATAATTGGAATTTTTACGTCGAACTGAAGCCAGGAATCAAGTCCCAGACTCTACTATTTATACAAAAAATTTGACCCCCTCGCGTGACGCGAGGGGTACCCCCATAGGCTTCGCGTGACGCGAAGGGTCATACCCTATCATAGGGTAGCCACGTCCCTAACTAGGCTTGCTGAGTTGACGAAATCATAAAATTCGTTTTTGATAGCGTTTTATGTGGATAATCGTAACTAGGGTTTACCCCCTGAGTTTTAGGGGCCCTGATCCTGATTCTGGTTGTTCTGAAAATTTTAGGGTTTATACAGAATCACTTGGGTGTCTCAATTAGGGTTTCCTATTGGATGAAATAATAAAATAAATAATAGTTTTGATGAGAGTTGTTACATCCTCCCCACCTTAATACAAATCTCGTCCTCGAGATTTACTGGTATAATTGAGGATACTTTCGCTTCAATTCTGATTCCAGCTCCCAAGTGTATTCAGGTCCTCGCTTCGAATCCCACTTGACTTTAACCAGTACTAGTCTTTTGTGTTTGAGAAACTTGATCTTGCGGTCTTCTATCTGAAGAGGTTTCTCAATAAATTTGAACTTTTCGTTTACCTCTATATCTTGAAGAGGTACTACCAGGGATTCGTCTGATAAGCATTTCTTGAGATTGGATACATGAAATACATCATGTACTCCGGCTAACTCTTCTGGTAGTTGTAAACGATAAGCAACTGGTCCTATACGTTGGATCACCGGAAATGGTCCTACGTACCTTGGACTTAGCTTTCCTTTCTTACCGAATCTAACAACTCCTTTCCAAGGAGAGACTTTCAATAGCACTTTGTCTCCAACTTGAAACTCCAACGGCTTTCGTCTATTATCTGCATAACTCTTCTGGCGATCTCGAGCCGTCTTCAGTCTTTCCTTGATTTGATTAATCTTGTCGGTCGTCTCTTGCACTATCTCAGGACCTGACAATTGACTTTCTCCTATTTCTACCCAACAAACTGGAGTTCTGCACTTTCTTCCATACAATGCTTCGAATGGGGCAGTTTCAATACTTGAATGATAACTATTGTTATAGGAGAATTCGATCAAAGATAAGTGGTCGTCCCAATTTCCACCAAAATCTATCACACATGCTCTGAGCATGTCTTCTAGAGTTTGGATTGTCCGTTCACTTTGCCCATCTGTTTGTGGATGATATGCCGTGCTTAGATTTAGTCGAGTTCCCATTGCTTCTTGGAAACTTGTCAAAAAATGGGAAGTGAAACGACTATCTCTATCTGATACAATGGAGAGTGGAACTCCATGTAAGGATACTACTTCATCTACATATAACTTTGCCAACCTTTCCATGCTAAAGGTTTCTTTCATGGGTAGAAAATGAGCTGATTTGGTTAATCGATCCACAATTACCCAAATCGCATCATTACCTTTTCGGGTTTTGGGTAACTTAATAACAAAATCCATTGTTATGAGTTCCCATTTCCATACAGGCATTTCTAGTTGTTGTTGTAGTAGACCTGAAGGCTTCTGATGTTCTGCCTTAACTTGTGAACAAGTAAGACACTTAGAAACATATCGAGCTATATCCTTTTTCATTCCTATCCACCAAAAGTTATTCCTTAAATCTTGGTACATTTTATTGTTTCCAGGGTGCATAGTATACCTAGATTTATGAGCTTCTTCTAAAATCTTATTTCTTAATTCCCCCTGCTTAGGTACCCAAATTCTGCTTTTATGGAATCTCCAAATTCCATCTGCTCCTTGTTCTAATTCTTTTATTCTTCCTTTCATTCCTTCAGCATCATCCTGGATTGCTGTAGTTTGAACATTCTTCAATTGTTCCATTAAATCTAATTGTAGATTTAATCTAAGAGCACGGACTCGTCGTTGTTTCTCATGGTACTTACGACTTAAGGCATCTGCTACTACATTTGCCTTTCCTTCGTGATACTGAATATCACAGTCGTAGTTACTTAGGATTTCCATCCATCTCCTTTGTCTCATGTTTAACTCTTTTTGCCCAAATATATATCTTAAACTTTTATGATCTGTATAGACAGTAAATTTACTTCCGTACAGATAATGTCTCCAAATCTTAAGAGCAAAAATTATGGCTCCTAACTCTAAGTCATGAGTTGTATAATTTTCCTCGTGCTTTTTCAATTGTCTTGAAGCATATGCAATTACTTTCCTGCGTTGCATTAGCACACATCCGAATCCTAGTTTTGAAGCATCACAATAAACTTCGAAATCTTCAGTTCCTTCTGGCAAAGCTAGGATTGGGGCATTCGTTAACTTTTGCTTTAAAATCCTAAAAGCTTCTTCTTGCTTAGGTCCCCATTCAAACTTAACTGCTCTACAGGTCAGCTTAGTTAATGGTACAGCTATCTTGGAAAAATCCTTAATAAACCGTCTATAATATCCAGCTAAACCTATAAAACTTCTAATTTCCATTGCGGATTGTGGAACCTTCCATTTGGTAATCGCCTCTATCTTAGCAGGATCTACGTGAATACATTCGTGATTCACCATGTGTCCAAGGAATTGTACTTCTTGCAACCAAAATTCACACTTCGAGAATTTGGCATAAAGCTTTTCTTTTCTTAACAAAGTTAAGAGTGCATGCAAATGCTCACAATGCTCATTCTGACTTTTTGAATAAATAAGTATATCGTCGATAAAGACAATTACAAATTTATCCAAATACGGTTTACAGATTCTATTCATCATGTCCATGAATGCGGCAGGTGCATTTGTTAATCCGAAGGGCATGACTGTAAACTCGTAATGACCATACCTAGTTCTGAAAGCAGTTTTAGGTATGTCTTCTTCTTGTACCTTCAATTGATGGTATCCGGAGCGTAAGTCTATCTTAGAAAAATATCTAGCTCCTTGAAGTTGATCAAAAAGATCATCAATCCTAGGTAATGGGTATCGATTCTTAATTGTAACCTTATTCAATTCTCTATAGTCAATACACATTCTCATTGAACCATCCTTTTTCTTTACAAACAACACCGGTGCTCCCCACGGGGATGAACTAGGTTGTATGAAACCTTTACTTAGTAATTCATCTAATTGCTTTTTCAGTTCTAACATTTCTGTAGGTGCTAACCGATAGAGTGCCTTGGCTATCGGAGTAGTTCCTGGAATTAGATGGATCCTAAATTCTACTTCCCTATCTGGTGGTAATGCTGGTAAATCTTCTGGGAATACATCCGGGTATTCTGAGACTACAGGAATTTCCGTAAGTTCTTTACCCTTAGTACTAATGATTACTGAAATCATATATACTATTCCTTGTTTTCGTTCATAACTAGCAACTTTCATTACTGATATGAACTTCATGGGTTTCTGTGGTTTATCTCCTGTAATCGTGATTATTTCTCCAGTAGGTGCCTGAATTTCTACAGAATTCTTATCACAAAGGATTCGAGCATGGTTGGCTACTAACCAATCCATTCCTAATACAACATCGAATCCAGTTAACTTCATTGGCAATAGTTTTGCATGAAATTTATGACCTGAAAGTTCTACATTTTCTTTTTGCAAAACCTTATCTATTTTGACAGAATTTCCGTTTGCTGTTTCGACTGTAAAGATTTGCCTAAGGTTGGTTAATGGTAAATTAAGAGCTTGGCAGAATGTAGTATTTATAAAACTTTGGTTTGCACCAGAGTCAAATAATACTTTGGCGTAAATGTTGTGAACTAATAACGTACCAGCTATCACATCAGGAATGAGTTCTGCTTCTTGAGTGGTCAGCTGAAATGCTCTGACATTCTTTTTAGTAGCTCCATCGGCTGTCTTGGCTTTGTTGTCTGATGGTTTGACCAATTTAGGACATTCTGTTTTGAAATGTCCTGTTTCTCCACAATTGTAACAAATTGTGGATTTCTTCCTGCAGTTTTCTTCCCGTAGTCCTACAACTTTTCAAAAATTGCAGGTTATATTACATCTTCCAAAATGTTTCCTTTTGCAATTCCATCAGTAAGGCGGATTGGAAGATTGCCCTGTTCCTCTTCTCCTGAAACTGCTGTTATTACCCGTACGAAATCCTTGGGTAATTTTCTGAGCCAATTCCTTCTTCCTGTTTTCATCTCTCGTGCGTACCAATTCGTCGGTTAGGGTATTAGCTAATTCCACAGCATCGTAAATAGTACGAGGTCTCGCAGCTTTAACGATGTTACGGATTTCACTAATCAGTCCCCAAATATAGCGAGAAATGAGTACCGGTTCTGGCGAAGCCAGCGTTGGTACCACTCTAGCATATTCAAAGAATGTCGAAGTATAACCGCGACAATCTACACCCATCATTCGATGGTTTAGGAACTTATTTGCCATTTGGTCTTTTTCATATTCGGGACAGAATTTTCTTTCTACAAGACTTTTAAATTCTTCCCAGTTCATGGCGTAGGCCCTATTTCTTCCTTTAGCTTGTAACACCGTGTTCCACCATTCCAGCGCCCCTTCTTTGAAAAGATTTGACGCGTACATAACCTGATCATCCTTGGCACATTTACTTATTGTGATTACTGCCTCGGTTTTCTCTAACCAACGCAGTACCGCAGTTGCTCCTTCATTGCCTGCAAATTCAGCGGGTTTACAAGCAAGAAATTCTTTGTAAGTGCAACCAGGTGTTGCAGCTTTCATTTTCTTAGGGAGCGGAGCTTGTCGTGGTTCATTATCATGGTTAGTATGATTATTGCTTTCGTTTACGCTATTAATGAAGTTATCTTCAGAAATACGTTTGCTAGGAACGATTTGTTGCGGTTCTATTGGATTTTTAACAGCAGCAACGATTGCTGGAATAGCATTGGCTATCCCTTGAGCAACGATATTTTCTATATCTTGCCTAGTCATATATTGATCCCCTGGTTGTTGCTCAGATTGATTAACCTCATTAACTGGTTCATTATTAGCGTTTTCCATCTGATAATTAATATATATAATTTATTAGTATCCAATAAATAACAATTATACACAAAACAATTATACAAAGTTCATAACACAAATATAGACAAAACTATCAATTTCTCGATTCCCATTTTTATATATTTTATAATATGCGTCCATACACACCTTTATCTTACAAAGTTTTATTTTAGGTTACTTTACAGACTATATTCTACTTATTTATTTTACAATCACAGTTTCACAACCCATTATCCTTTTGTCAGTTAATATTTTAATAACGGCGTTCCTTCTCATCGTATTTCCAGGAGATCTGCTCTCCTACCTCCCTGATCCTATTTCCTGCATCCATTAACTCCTCGCCAAAGTGGCGGAGTTCAGCTAAATTCTCATTGCTCATAGGTGGATTAGGTATAGGTTCTGGGTCGAATTGAGGGAGAAAGGAATAAGGACTGTTAAGTAGCTTTTGGAACTGCCAATCATTAGTCCACCACTCGTCCATTCCTAAAGGTTGGGTGTGAATTATAGATTCTGGAATTGCTGGTTCCAAATTCATTGGTAATTGGGTTTCAGCAGGATAAGGGTATAGATTATTATTAATAGGCCTGACTACATCACAGCTCGCCAATATAAAATCTAACTCCTCCTGCAATGTCATTTCTTGGGTTTGTTTAGAGCTTTCTCCAATTTCTCTCTGGGTTTGTTTAGAACCTCATCCAATCTCCATTTCTATTTGCTTAGAATATTCTTCAAACTGTATTCCCATTTGCCTAGATGCTTCCCCGACTTCAATTCCATTCCCTTTATCTAAAGGATTTTCTATTTTAGGAATCTTTCTAGTGACGGGTTTCCTCATACGCACACGCCTCCATCCCACGAATCTTCTCCTTTTCTTGGGCTTGGGTTTCTCTGGAGGTGGAGCATTGAATTCTATAGGTTGTTCCACATCAGGAAAGTACCCAGTAAATTCTTTAGAAACTTCTATGTTTACAGGGTAGAGGTTGAGATTCTCTAGGGCTCCAGATAACTCATTCATGCTGTTTAACATATATGTAAAAATAATAAGTTAAAGTTTTATAACAATTTTAAAAGATAACCTTCAAATATTATTGCATACTGTGTGACTACCAAACAACTAAAATTTAAAACACACTATGTTTTACAGTAAATTTATTTATTTACTGGAGAACGTTTCTGGCTTATAAGTGATAAGGATGCTAATACGGGGTCATATTTTTCTAAAGATTTGCATTTACTGCTACAGTAGCTAGCATATAAAGATCCGCCCATTTTTCATCTAACTTGTCTTCCCAAGGTGATTTACTGGTTAATTCCTGGTTAACTTTTGTTTCTCGGGATTTCTTTATTTTCTCTTTACTTTTCCAAATACTCAGACTTCTTTTACTAGGAGAAAGTGGTTCCTCATATTGTGCCTTTCGCACAAATATTCCTTCATCAGGAATTTCAGAGTGATTTGAGGATTTTGTTTGGGATGAACTTCCCTTCTCATAAGATGACCTATCTAATTTAAGATAGATATTTGAAAGCTTTTGCTTACCCATACTGTACACAAATAATCAAATAATAAAACACATAATTACAAAATAGCAATTAATAATAAAAATTAAGTATTTTCTAAATACTTAATTGGCTTAAATCAGTGGCTCTGATACCACCTTTTTCTGTCACGGCCCCAGACCCAGTTTGACCTGTTTCAGGAGCCGCGGGACAGAAAATCCCGTGGTATTTATTTAACAGCGGAAGTTTTCTTCAGGATCTTTTTTAAACTGAAATTTCCCGATTATTTTATTTCACAATTCGGGATAAAACCCGGTAATTTACAATCTTGAGATTTCACGAAGAAATCTTTTATTTTACAAAACATGTTTCTTTATTTTATACTGAGCCACTTCCTTAAGCTTGTAGTGCTTCACGGCACTTTTCCTAGATCACAACAGATCACCTAAAACATGTTTGAAAAAGGTTTTGTCAGCGGGAAATACTGAGTGAATCATTCTTTTTACTAAAACGACTCTTTTGTTATAATTTACAGTATTAAGAGCAATTACAATGTTTCTGATATCAAACCAACTACCCACGGTATTTTGTCACTCGACCCATTGGCCCTCCTGTTGTCCAATGGTGTCTGTGACTATGGTCATATCACCCCTTGGCTGCCCCAATGGTGAAGATTATCAAGTAATGTATACAAAACCCCACATACCGGCTGTAATTTGGTGACTACAAAGACTTAATCCCTGTAATTATAACTTTGAAAATAAACATGCTTTTGAAATCAAATTTGATAAAAAGAGAATGACTCACATTGCAGTTTTAATTTGAGCAGAGCCTAGCCTACTGATTAGCCTTTTAACCTAAATTAAATAAGATGCACACAATTCGGTTAGTAACTTAATACAGCATTTACGATAACTCACGAGATCAAATCCTCACATCGAATGACAAAGTGCGATACCTAAACATCCATTAAATTAACAACGAATGACAAAGCATTAACCCTAATGTGGGCAGCACTTAAACATCCATTGGATAGTTTAATCGATCGGACATTGAATCGTAGCAGTGATCGAGTTATTACCCTGTATTGCGGCAGCACTTCGTGATTTGTGTGTGTTGTGGGACTGTTTATGCTATAACTCAACGTATAGTTGGAATTTTTACGTCTAACTGAAGCCAGGAATCAAGTCCCAAACTCTACTATTTATACACAAAATTTGACCCCCCTCGCATGACGCGAGGGGTACCCCCATAGGCTTCGCGTGACGCGAAGGGTCATACCCTATCATAGGGTAGCCACGTCCCTAACTAGGCTTGCTGAGTTGACGAAATCATAAAATTCGTTTTTGACAGCGTTTTATGTGGATAATCGAAACTAGGGTTTACCCCCCTGAGTTTTAGGGGCCCTGATCCTGATTCTGATTGTTCTGAAAATTTTAGGGTTTATATAGAATCACTTGGGTGTCTCAATTAGGGTTTCCTATTGGATGAAATAATAAAATAAATAATAGTTTTGATGAGAGTTGTTACAATTGTGAGTAGTAACATGACCACAAGTCGGGTTGACAGTACCGTGGGTGGGAATTAAAGTAAGAATTGGAAACAAATATAATTGCGAGATCGCCCTCACTACTACGAATGATAAAAATATGTCTAGATTAAACTGGGATTTACTCACCAGTATTTCCCACTGACAAAATGTTTTTAAACGCGTTTCAGGTAACAAAATGTGAAAGCCAATGTAGAAGCCAGCTGGACAGCACTGAAGGTGTAACAATCCCAAAATTTTATTTAAAATATATATAAAAACTTATGTTATTAAAAGAATGTATCATGGGTAAGTTGACCAATAAAAATATAAGGTATTTTGGGCCACCGTAGGAACCGTTTAAATAATTAAATTTGAACCTACTTTGTTTTTAATGAAACTTGGTTCAAAATGTAGACAAAAATATTCTCATTCTAATGGCATATTTATTATTTTATAAAACGTCGTACTTTAAAAGTTAGAAGCGCCAAAAGAGTAAAGCAGTTGAATTATTATAATATATAAATAATAAAATAAATAAAACTTAATATTTTATTTTAGGTATACGTATACATAATAAATTAATAAATAATAATAAATATTTGAAATTCTAAAGTGCACGTGTGATGGGTGTGAAGTGCATGGAAGTTAGAAAAAATATATATATTAATTATAAAATAAAAATAATAGTAATAAAAATCTACTTTCATTGAATGAAAGAATGATGGCTACGTGTAGTTTGAAATTAATGATATATGGATACGTGGATTACTATAAAGTGCACACCAAGTTATGAAAAGAAGTATATATAGATTGCATACTCAGTTTGTCTCTCTCGTTCATCTATACTTCCTTATGTATACTATATTTTCTTAGTAATTCACCCATATTACTATAAAGCCCTGTCCCGTTTTAAGTATTGTAGCCCCTGAGCCTTAATACCCTGTCCAAGTAACGTAGGGCCCCGTAACGTATGTCAAGGCTCTACCTAAATTCGTTGGGGTTCTGTCTTGTGACGTAGGGATAAAAGTGGAATTGGGTTACTATATTTAAGTGTGAGTGCACTATATATTTTATCAAATAACCCAAGAGTAATACCCAAAATATAACCACCCTCCTAAAACACCCTTGACACCCTACACTTTCTAAAATACACCCCGTATGTAAAAACCGAGCCCGTGATACAATATAGTATTTAAATAAAATATAAAAGTTTAAATCTAGGGCTGAGGCGGGCCGCGTGAGCCCACCCCAAACCCTTACGCGGGCCGTATGAAAGCTAGAACCAGACTCCTTTGGTTTCTTAAGTCCAGGCGGGCCGCATAAACTATATATTAAGTTGACGCGGGCCGCGAGTGCCCTGAATTGTGGCGCAGCCCGGTGCCGCCACGTGTCCCAACACCCGGCATGCCTACTCGATGACTCAGCCAAGCTACACGTTGACCCGGAGTCAACGCGGGCCGCGTAAGCCTTGCCTGTTCTTTACGCGGGCCGCATGGGAACCAGTTTCAGCACCTATATAAGAATGGCATCGGATCTCATTTCAGTTCGCTCACAATTTCATTCTCAATCTCACTTTCTGAATTAGAGGCATTATAGTCGGGTATTATATCCCCCTAATTAGCGAGGTTCTACTCCGTGTAAGTATTATAACCCTAGTTTCGTAATAGATACGCTGCCCGATTGATTTAGGGTTCCGTAACAATTGTCGTGGTTCTGCCCGACGTAGTTGTTGGAATACCGTCTCGGGGAGGGTATTATTAATATTTTCAAAGGGTTATGATTCTAACATAGGTACATTTGTGTAAACTATAGATTATTCCCAAGAAACCCTTACGCGAAGTCTAACATAGCAATGTGAGTTTATCCTCTTTTTGTTAATGTTTTTGGTAATGTTTTACCAAATCTTAAATGTTTTACTATGAAAATTAGCAGTGATTGAGTCTTTGTAGTTCTTCAATTACTGCCGGTATGTTGGGGTTTTGTATACAAAATTTGTACTACCTGCGAGTAGTAAGTCGAGTATGACAATACGTTACCATTGGACAATGAGTTAGCCAATGGGTAATATGACCCACAAGTCAGGGGATTGATAGTACCAATTGGAGTAATTGTGTAGACATAAACAATGTGATCGCTCTCAATACTGTTCACTGTGACTTTAAACTTGATTAAAATGGGATTCACTCACCAGTATTTCCTGCTGATAAAATGTTTTAAACACGTGTTTCAGGTAACTTAGTGTGAAGCCAATAAAAGCCAGCTGGAGAGCACTGAAGGCTTGGAAAAGTGGCAATAAAGTTACCTAAAATAAATAGATGTTTTTATTAAATAAAATAGGATTTATTCCTATGAAAATCTGTGTACTGCAAACTTGGGTTTTTCCCATGTATTTGTATTTATAAAATATGGTGGTTTACTCTGATAAAATATTTCCTAACTACGGTCCTGATGTAAATTCCGCTGCGAGACTAAATAAAAAAACTGATACCACCAAACTCTGAGCTCCCGTCCGCCCGTTCCCGGGGAACAGGGATCGGGGGTTGTGACAGAAGGTGGTATCAGAGCCTAGCCACTGGTTCAAGCCAAAGAAGTGTTCTGCTGACACTTAATTTTTAATTCTGTGTTAGGAAATAACTTATGTGATTATGTGTTTTATATTATTTGACTATTAGTTAGTCTACAGTATGGGTAAGCAAAAGATTTCGGATATCTATCGTCAACTAGACCGTTCACCAAAAGATAAGGGAACCTCATTTCAACCAAATCCCTCAGGATATTCAGCAGATATTGAGGAAGGAATATTTGTTCGTAAGACACAGTCTAAGAAACCACTTACCACTAAGAAAAGAAGTTGGATTATTAGCAAAAGTCGAGAGAAAATAAAGAAGTCACAACCGAAGGAAGCGATAATCAATCAGGAAATAAATGCACAAACTCAGGAAGCAGACAATAATCCACTAGGGAAAAATGAATTAGATGAACAATGAGAAAATCTCTATATGTTAGCCACTACAGCAATAAATGCTAATTTATATTAAATAGTCGAACGGCCAAACCAGTACCAGTACCCATGCCACCTATGAGCTAGAAACTTTAAAAGAACTTCGTTTATTAGATAATAACTTAGTAGAAACAGGAGATGGAATAAACCTTACATAAGGGCATGTTGAGCATAATACTCCTATAACATAGATAGACTAAAATAAGTTACGGATGCATAATCACTAGTATATTTTGAATTCCAGTTGTAGTTTGTAATAAATACATATATATACATATGAGCCGCAATGTTTGCCGTTTTTAATCAATCTATTTTATGATTGTACCCAAATGTTTGTGCTAGAAATTGTCTGTGATGATTAATACCACCTACTCAATTAATATCATAATATACATCAAACTAAGTTGATTATTAACAAAGCAGTCATGTTTATGATTCTCTTTTGAAATCAATCATTTACTTTGGTTTAAAATACATATTGAAATATATGATATAAAGCTTTAAAACTTTGTGGTTTTAATAATATTATTTTTATAAAACCAAAGCTATTAAATTAACCAAAAGGATTTTAAGAATTAATTTCAAAGATTGCTTTAGTAGATCTAGCCAAAGCAAGTTTTGAAACCCAGGTATATCAATTTTTCATTTCTGGTTTATAACTATTTGACCATAAGACTTCATACTTTCATAATTTTATGAAATAATTGATGTTGGGATTACTTATAAAAAAAAATCTATTAAAATACTTAGTAATAAAATATATGGTTAAATGAATATGATGGGTATTCATGATTTAATAAAACCATTTAAAGTTTTTAAGAGATTTGGGTTGGTTGGACTATGTAGAAAGGTCTAACTAAACGTTGAAAACATTTCTACAAATCTTTAAGGTATGTCCAAGATAGGTCTTATGCCCGAAAATAATTAATATAAAATTATAAGATTAATCAGCCATATTAATTATAGGATTGTGTATCCTAAATTATAAAGAAAAATATTCGAGTCAGCTGGCTGATGTATAATAGTTAAATAATACAATATTAGTAAATGAGTGGAGTTGATAAATTGGATGTTAAAATTACCCTAAGTAGTTGCGAAGTTCTGTTTGTATGTTAGCACATGGTTTGTTGGTTTGCCTAAAACCATAAATTAATTACTTTTATTAAGATGTTCTTTCTCAAAATAATTTATTAGTTTAAACTTAAATTAATTTTGTAGTACATCTTTGGAGTATCTTTAACGAAATACTTGAGGGAAATATTTCAAACAGGTGTTAAAGTTTGACCAAAAATAGAAATCCACTAGTATATATGGGTATCTATCCTACACGGTTTTCGGTTGGAAAATAATATGATATCTAAAGTCTAATATAAAATTTTCAAATATTCGACTAGTACAGTAAGTCAAATACATTTTTTGACTTATATATTACACTTATAATCTTATAACTCATAATATTTGAGTTCATCCGTACCTTTTATATTTAGTATAATGATAAAACATTTTACAATGATATATGAATAGTATATTTTACTATAGAATAGTACAGTAAGTAAAAGATATATTTTATATCTAAAATTTTAATAAAATATCATGGTGTAATAAATTCTAATAAGTGTAATATAGTATATAGAATAGTATATGCTCTTATGTTATAAGTACGTCGCGGGTTTATTAAAATGTAGCAAGGCTATTAGATCTTTTTACTAGAATATGTATACAAATCCTATTTTCTCATAAGTATAAGTATATTATACTATACAAAAATAATATACTGTATATTTTTGATCCTTGCGCATTAAAAATTTCTCTGAAAATTCTAGTTTTATTTCATTTTCAAAACTAAAATTCAAAATAGATGCCCCACATAAAAATGTGTAAATCAAATGTGTGTTTAGTACGTTTGTCCTTTATAAAAAAAAATTTTAAAATCAGATTACAAGTTTAATATTGTAATATCTTTAAATAAATTACCATTGTATGGGGTATACATACATATTTTAATACGTGTATGTTACTCAAATATAATTAAAATCAATTTTTGAAACGTCAAACTCTGTATTACTTACCATAAAGTACTTCTTTGAATAAATAATATAATATACAATAAATTGAGAATTAAGTTTTGATATTTTAAACCTACTGCTTTCTAAAATTTCCTCCTCAAAAGATCTAAGATCTTGTACGTTTTCTGCACTCATTGGGGGTGCAGGACTGGGTTTGGAATCTGGGATTGATTCTTATAAAGGAAAAGGTAGAAATGTGATAATTAGAATAAATATATAGATGATTACTTGAAGAGAAAATTATTAAGGTAATATAAATAATGAGTCTGGTATAGTTTAAACCATTAGTTAAAAATGAAATTGTTCTTATAAGTCCAGAAAAAAAAATTATATTCCAAAATATTATATTTGACAGAAATTTATATATATATTACTTTTATAAAAGGATAAAGTAAAATTATGGAAATAAGCTTGCTGATTGGTACCATCGGATGTATAGTTATTAATTTATATATGTGTGTATATATTCCGTAAGTTAATATTAACTAGAGATTTAAAATTTTATACACATATATGTATATACCTAATAAGAATTTCCTGATGGTATACCCAATATAATATCTTCTATAAGATAAACATCAGAGAAAATGCCATTAGTAATTCATATGAAAATATGAAGTTAGTATAAGAATAAACCATGAAACCTACTATGTTTTAAAAATACCATCTGTCTCAATAAAATATTCCTTGTAACGGAATCTAAGATTTTATATGCATAAATAAAGTTAGCTGTAAGCATACTTATTATATTGAACCTAGCTATAGTATCAATGGAGACAATTATATATTTGAAACTCCATTCTCCAACCAAAAGAAAATCACAACCATAATAATATCTATGCATAAATGAAAGAGTTGGAATATTGATATTCACTGGTAACAACAAGGACAGTATTTAGACTTGAACCTAAGAAGAATGCCTTAGTATAAAGCTTTGAGATAAGCCAATTGCTTGCATAGATAAAGTATGATGGTTATTAGTATTCCGGGAGGATGATGACTAGAACAGTGCCTGTATGATAAATAAGCGATAACAACTGGCCACTGTTATTTCTTGTTTATTGATACTACTCGGTTCTAGAATATGATCCATCATAAGAATACTGAATTCCTTGTTTCTTGATGCAAACTATGATAAACGATGTGCTTTCAAAATCCTAAATTAAGAAAAGTCTATTTATGGGAAATACTATGATAATTGCCTCTCCGGTAAAACTGGGCATGGTGCGGTAGACTCTCCAGCTTGTCCGGGTGAGATGAGGTTACCTCTCCGGCGAGACCGGGTGAGATGGGGTTACCTCTCCGGCAAGACCGGGTGAGATGGGGTATATGTTATGAAAATGGAATTCCCTAAATAATACCATGACCTGATGTCTGACTTGTGAGTCTGTTTACATTTTGGATAATGTGCATACTACAATATATGAAATATTATATAGACATGTATGTCTATGAGGAAATCCAAAGACTATATTGATTGACAATGAGGAATAAATCACGAACAAGTGTGTCAATGATAATTTTAGATTTATTAGAAATCTTTTCGTATACGTCTCTAAATTCCGATATCAAACACTATTTCGTTTGATCACCCGTCTCGAAATTCGTGCGACAAGATGAACGACAGGAACTTTTTAAGTTGGGACGCCATCGAAAGTATAAGAATTTCCTTTGCGATTATTAACGCATTAGGAAACCTATAACTAAAAGTTGTGCTAAGACACAAAACGTCTAAAACTTACGCTAATAGTAAGTTTACCTTTATTCAGAATTCTTGAGAAGATAAGAATCTCAAAACATAGAGAATAGTTCTGGTCAAAGTGAAATTCAAAACAAGGACCAGAATATACCTAGAAACTAGACTACCTAAAAATATTTATCCATATTTCAGGGAATCTCGAGGACGAGATTTAAAATAAGGTGGAGAGAATGTAACAATCCCAAAATTTTATTTAAAATATATATAAAAACTTATGTTATTAAAAGGATGTATCATGGGTAAGTTGACCAATAAAAATATAAGGTATTTTGGGCCACCGTAGGAACCGTTTAAATAATTAAATTTGAACCTACTTTGTTTTTAATGAAACTTGGTTCAAAATGTAGACAAAAATATTCTCATTCTAATGGCATATTTATTATTTTATAAAACGTCGTACTTTAAAAGTTAGAAGCGCAAAAAGAGTAAAGCAGTTGAATTATTATAATATATAAATAATAAAATAAATAAAACTTAATATTTTATTTTAGGTATACGTATACATAATAAATTAATAAATAATAATAAATATTTGAAATTCTAAAGTGCACGTGTGATGGGTGTGAAGTGCATGGAAGTTAGAAAAAATATATATATTAATTATAAAATCAAAATAATAGTAATAAAATCTACTTACATTGAATGAAAGAATGATGGCTACGTGTAGTTTGAAATTAATGATATATGGATACGTGGATTACTATAAAGTGCACACCAAGTTATGAAAAGAAGTATATATAGATTGCATATGGATACGTGGATTACTATAAAGTGCACACCAAGTTATGAAAAGAAGTATATATAGATTGCATACTCAGTTTGTCTCTCTCGTTCATCTATACTTCCTTATGTATACTATATTTTCTTAGTAATTCACCCATATTACTATAAAGCCCTGTCCCGTTTTAAGTATTGTAGCCCCTGAGCCCTAATACCCTGTCCAAGTAACGTAGGGCCCCGTAACGTATGTCAAGGCTCTGCCTAAATTCGTTGGGGTTCTGTCTTGTGACGTAGGGATAAAAGTGGAATTGGGTTACTATATTTAAGTGTGAGTGCACTATATATTTTATCAAATAACCCAGGAGTAATACCCAAAATATAACCACCCTCCTAAAACACCCTTGACACCCTTGACACCCTACACTTTCTAAAATACACCCCGTATGTAAAAACCGAGCCCGTGATACAATATAGTATTTAAATAAAATATAAAAGTTTAAATCTAGGGCTGAGGCGGGCCGCGTGAGCCCACCCCAAACCCTTACGCGGGCCGTATGAAAGCTAGAACCAGACTCCTTTGGTTTCTTAAGTCCAGGCGGGCCGCATAAACTATATATTAAGTTGACGCGGGCCGCGAGTGCCCTGAATTGTGGCGCAGCCCGGTGCCGCCACGTGTCCCAACACCCGGCATGCCTACTCGATGACTCAGCCAAGCTACACGTTGACCCGGAGTCAACGCGGGCCGCGTAAGCCTTGCCTGTTCTTTACGCGGGCCGCATGGGAACCAGTTTCAGCACCTATATAAGAATGGCATCGGATCTCATTTCAGTTCGCTCACAATTTCATTCTCAATCTCACTTTCTGAATTAGAGGCATTATAGTCGGGTATTATATCCCCCTAATTAGCGAGGTTCTGCTCCGTGTAAGTATTATAACCCTAGTTTCGTAATAGATACGCTGCCCGATTGATTTAGGGTTCCGTAACAATTGTCGTGGTTCTGCCCGACGTAGTTGTTGGAATACCGTCTCGGAGAGGGTATCATTAATATTTTCAAAGGGTTATGATTCTAACATAGGTACATTTGTGTAAACTATAGATTATTCCCAAGAAACCCTTACGCGAAGTCTAACATAGCAATGTGAGTTTATCCTCTTTTTGTTAATGTTTTTGGTAATGTTTTACCAAATCTTAAATGTTTTACTATGAAAATTAGCAGTGATTGAGTCCTTGTAGTTCTTCAATTACTGCCGGTATGTTAGGGTTTTGTATACAAAATTTGTACTACCTGCGAGTAGTAAGTCGAGTATGACAATACGTTACCATTGGACAATGAGTTAGCCAATGGGTAATATGACCCACAAGTCAGGGGATTGATAGTACCAATTGGAGTAATTGTGTAGACATAAACAATGTGATCGCTCTCAATACTGTTCACTGTGACTTTAAACTTGATTAAAATGGGATTCACTCACCAGTATTTCCTGCTGATAAAATGTTTTAAACACGTGTTTCAGGTAACTTAGTGTGAAGCCAATAAAAGCCAGCTGGAGAGCACTGAAGGCTTGGAAAAGTGGCAATAAAGTTACCTAAAATAAAATAGATGTTTTTATTAAATAAAATAGGATTTATTCCTATGAAAATCTGTGTACTGCAAACTTGGGTTTTTCCCATGTATTTGTATTTATAAAATATGGTGGTTTACTCTGATAAAATATTTCCTAACTACGGTCCTGATGTAAATTTCGCTGCGAGACTAAATAAAAAAACTGATACCACCAAACTCTGAGCTCCCGTCCGCCCGTTCCCGGGGAACAGGGATCGGGGGTTGTGACAGAAGGCTTGGAAAAGTGGCTATAAAAGTTACCTAAAATAAAGAGATGTTTTATTAAATAAAATAGGGTTTATCCCTATGAAAATGGGTGTACTTGAAACTTGGGAATTTCCCATGTGTTTAATGTTATAAAAGCGTGGTATTTTACTCTGATAAAATATTTCCTAACTACGGTGCTGATGTAAATTCCGCTGCCAAAATGATTAAACACCAGATACCACCGAGACTGGCCGCGGCCGCTCGTTCCTGGGTAGTTAGGGGACGGGGGTTGCGACAAAAGCTGAGGGGGTAAACAAATCAAAAAGACTAAAATAGCTTTAGTTAAAAAAGAATTTGATTTGTTTGAGGGTCTCAAACGTGAATCTGTACGACAAATTATTGAAAGATTTTTTCACCTTAAAATTGAACTTGATAGGTTTGGAATAACAAAAACCCGTGAAGAAATTATTGATAAATTCATTGAAGCGGTACCACGAGCTAATCAGTGGTAAACGTTAGTGTTTTTATTTTGAAAAACGATGTATTGTTTGATACAATTACTCTTGATGTTTTGATAGAAAAGATAGAAAGTCAAGAGCTTGAGCTGCAAAAGCAAAGCAAGATGAGCAGTTCTTCGCATCAGCAGAATGTTAGTCTTTACTACAAGGGCAGTGTACCTTCGGTGACAGTTAGTAAACCGCTAAAGACTGCATATAGTGTTGAAAAGACGAAAGACTCACAGAAAAGCTCATCAAGCTACAATCCAGGATATCATTCATCGTCAACAACATCAAACTCTGAAGAACCTGATGAGATTCTCTACAACATCGCTTTAAAGCTGAAGAATGCTTCGACAATGAACATCAACGCTGCTAAACAGCAAATGAGTTTTCTGGGATCAATTCTGGAGTCATACGAAGATCTGGTAGCTGGGAAAATTGGAAATTCTAAACTGACAAAGGAAGATTACGACCAGATCGATCCAGAAGAGATGGAACTTATTGATCTGAGATGGTGTTTGGCAAGCTGCATTCGACGAGCTCAGCGGTTCATGGTAAATCTGAATCACAAGATGAAAATGAAGGTAGTTTTCATGAAGGTTATCTGAAAAACTCAAAATCTGAGAAAAAGGCGAATGATGATTCTAAATGATTGGTTTATACCATGATTGGATCGGACAAATTATTCTCAGATCTTGAAGTCCCAATTCAGAATCTGATTTCAGAAAAGATTGACAAAGTTTTTAAGATGATTGAAATTGAAAAATCCGAGATTTCAAAGTTTGCTGGAAAGAGTCACAAAACTTTTTATAACAAACCTGGTTACAAAAAGAAAAACATGAAGGCTGGGTTGGGTTATAAAAAGAAACAAAATTGGAAAAGAAATGAAACGTCAAACTATCAGAAAAAGATGAACTTTGTTCACGGAACAAGTTCCGAAGAAGAGAAAGAACTCAAATTTAGATGACAGTCTAATGAAGAGTTCTATGCTCGGAAAAAGCAACAACAACAGGTCAAAGATGTGTCCAAGAGAACATGTTTTAAATGTGATCAAACTGGACATATTGCACGCAAGTGTCCAAATCCGAAACCTGTTGATGTTGAGAAGAAAAAGAAGTCTGATGTTGTGAATCATAAGTCAACCAAGTTTGATTCAAAGCAAACTTGGAAGCCGGAAATTTCAAAGGCTGACTCATAACAAACATGGAAACCAGTGACACCCGGATTTAGAACAACAGAAAGCTGGAAAACAACTGTTGATGCAACAAAATCAAACCAGTTTTGGAAACTAAAAGTTGTTGTTCAAAATCAAAATGTTTAAAATGAATCTCATTTTTATAAAAGAAGTGCGTCTAAAGGACAAACTTGGGTGGAAAAGAAACAAAAGGTTCCTGTGAATGATAATCGGAATGAAAATATATTTGTGAAAAATGATAAAGATTTTCCGAAGTTGAATGAAGCATATTGTGTTGAAATTCCTAAGGTCAAACAGACCTGGGCTAACTTGTTCAAATAATTGAGTAAGTGTGAATGTGTAGGTGCTCAAGAAAACAGATGATTATCAAATTGGAAATGAGAGCAGCCTGGCACGAGAGGAGGAGGCTGCTGGTCCCTGCAATTGTTAAACAGGGAGTTTGTTCATTTTTGTACATAAATAAACCATATTTCACAAACCTTTAAAATTGAAAAATTTAAAAACCAAAAGTATGTTTTCATTTTGTCAAAATTTGAAAAATAAAAAATATGTTTGTTTTTTAAAAAATTCAAAAATTTACAATTACTTGAATATGCAGAAAACTTCATGGCGGAACAAACATGATTAATTTCACAAGATTGAAAAACGGTTTTCAAACTGTAAAATATCAATGTGTTGTAAATCATGGGGGTATATTTTCTGCAAAACAGAGCATGTGAAGCAGAAAATGGATGGCGAGACATAGCTATCTACATCGGTTTTCAAATTTTCTTAAATGGTTTTGAATTTTAGGGGGAGTAAGAAAATGTCAGAAAATCCAAAAACATTAGAAAATTTGAAAAAGCCAAAAACATAATAAAATTCAAAAATGAGTTGTGTATAAAAAGAGGAAATGATAGTACATTAGTAGACAATGACAGTACGCTAAAGAAATGGAAAGTCAAATGTGATAAACGGTCTCACTGATGATATGCCAGTAGGTTTTTACACACTTAGTAGATTGTTTTCGAGATATAAACCTAAATATCAAAAACTTACTTATCTCGTGGGGAACATCTCTCGGATATATGGGTAACCCCCGAAATCTTGTTTGAGACATTGCCTGATTCTGAGATACTAGGTCTTTATACTGTTTGATATCTGGGTTATTATACCTGGTCTTCTGATACTGCGGAAGCAATGGCCTAGACCTCGTATAATACTTTACGCGCTTTAAAAGGCTTACCCTCTGCATAAAAATTAAGAAAATATCGAAAGATATATATCAAGTGCAGTTGTAAAGAAGATTCCCAAGGGGAACACACCTAAAGTTGAGCCTTCATCTCTTTGACTAAACGGAAGTTCATACCTGAGCTCTCAAGGTCTCGCACTAGCCCAGAATATAGATATCAAATTGGTATACTCACCTGTAAGACTAAATCTAGGGAATTTTGATACGTGAGTATATTCTGAGGTGGGACACGCGAATAAGTTAAGTCCTTAAAACACTAATCTCGTATCTCGAATCAATTGAACTTTGTGTGAAAATTTAAGTGGATCAGTATACTGACAATCTAAGTGAATCGTTTAGAATTTAAAGTGTTTAAAGCTTAACGGTGCTAGTGATTTGTCATAATCTGATATGATCCTCTGACGCAAACTCAAACAAAAATATTGTCTGTAAATATGTTCGTAAATATTTCTTTACTGCTTTATGATTAAGAAAAATACAAAAAGATTTTGATTTCACTTTATTTTCGACAACCGATGTCTGAGTGCTGAGTTTCAAAATCTTGTAATTTTAAAATCAAAATTCAAAACAGTTTGTGATATCTCCAAGGTCATTAAGTTGGACTTGGATGATAAATCGTGAAGGATTTTGGATGTTTGAATTGTTAAAAATTGTTGTAAAGAGTTATGTTACAGTTTTGGATTCTTAATACTGCCAAATCTATAAAGCATTTTGATAGGGGAGTGAAATCAAGTTAAACCTTGATATATTCATGTTATTATATTTTAGAGCCAGGATCTTGATTCAAAAAGTTTTTAAGAGCCAGGTCATCAATCCTAGATGTTCAAAACGTTTTTACTTATAAATGTTTGAGAGTTTGCAGATACTATTCCAGATTACGATCCCGATAGCCGAGTCTAAGGGGGAGTCTGAAGACGAGCTCGACGCAAGGGGGGGCTTGTATCCGGAAAGCCAGGTGTCGATCCCAAAAGCACGGAAGCTTATCGAAAGGGGGAGCCTGAAGGAAGAGTCTACCGAAAGGAGGAGCTGAAGCTGAAGACAGATCCACGGGGATTCTATTCGAGCAAGAGGTAGTCTGTGTTGCTGAAGACATTAAAGCTTCAAGAAGACTCAGTGAGAGAGAAAGACAAGACGTTACGAGATTGACTGCGGCAATATCCAAGGGGGAGTCTGTTGGTGCATTTATGTCTATCGTCTCCGTCAATTTAACCGTAGCAAAAAAAAACAGAACTAATCAAGTCTTATATTGTAATATTTAGATAGAAAAGGCAAGGTGGCATTGTTGTAAATAAGGAAACTCTCCTTATATCATTTGCCTATAAATAGAAGAGTTAGGGCTTTAGTTTAGAACTTTTGCCATTTGCATCATTAGGAGAGCTTGGAGCTAGGGAGAGAAAGTAGAGAGAGAAAGGAAAAAGGTGATTCACGTGACTTGTAACTTTTCAGAATATTCAAATCGAATCACAGATTATAGTACGGTTCTCTTGTTCGGTCCACGTACGTGTACGGATTTCGCACGTCACACGTACCGGTTCGCAATCGCTCTGGAATCAAAACCGATCCTACAATTCTTACCTCTGAGTGACCTTTTAACGAAACCGGTGCTTCATAATGTTCAATTTGTCACACCCTGGCTTTTGCGGAAGCGTGGGTTTATTTGGTGTGACTTCTTAATACCATAGCAACAATCAAAACAATGCTATATGATAAAAATACGAGATGTTCATCCATTAATTAAAGTGAGAAAATACCATAATATCATTGTTTAGAAACATCGACACTTGAAATAAGTTACAAACCATAAATTATTTAAAATGTGTTCATAAGACACATAAAAGACTTTGGATAAGACGAGGTTTAGAGATATGTAACCCGTCCAGGAGTAGGTTACACCTCTCAAACTTCACAACTCTAGATGACATCTATTAACCAACGCAGCTAGACACATGCATACCCTGCCAGATCCTGCTAGTTCCCTGAAATACATGTAGTTTGAAAAATCAACAAAAAGGTTGAGCGACTTCATGTGTAAGTCTGTGTATATAAACCTTTAAAATATGTCTTGTGTGTATAAATGTCCCTGGTATAGAGTAATTAAGGAAAAAGAGATCACCAATGGGTTGCAAAGCCATTAGTATGTGTGAAATGGTGCAGGAAGACTCAAACCTAGCATATTTGTACCGGGCTTCCGGCTGGAAGACATAGTCACCTCTATGGGCCGCCTCGGCCTCATGGGTGTGGGCTTGCTACACCCAAATAGATCTATCACTCATGTCCCTAGGTCCTACGATGAGGATTAATGGCCTTAAGTGTTGTGCCCACCTTTCACATGATCTAAGCATCTAAAACCCTCCTTAAGCTAACCATACCATGTATAAAAGCGTCTGTAAGTGTCTGTAATAATTGTAACATGTATTCCACCCCCGAAGTATAAAACTGAAAACAGTTAAGAGAAAAGGGGGACATGAACTCACCTTGTTTTGCAAGCGATTCCGAATACGCAAGTCAAGATTAAGGTGTCTGATAATAAGGAAACTCAAAGTTGTCCTAATGAATCGTACATGAACAAGAATAACGTATCAATATTGAGGTCGTATAGTGTTGACGGGATTTGTTGAGAATTTATTGTATTTGATAGTGTTTAGATTAACAGAAGGATCTTGTGAATTATATGTTTAGAGGGCTCGGAAAAATGAACATGATATAAAGGAATTATTTATGAAGAATATTTATTTATCATAAATAATAAAATTGCAAAAATGTACAAATGATTTAATATAAACATTTGTGATAATAAATCAAATATATTTAACTAGTATCATAATTAAATATAATGATTATTGGCAAAATATTGTACAAGTGATATAATTAATTTATATCAGAATAATTAAAAATAACATTTTTAATTATTGAACTTGAATATTACTGATTTAATTATATAAATATCGAAATTATATAAAATATCAGTAGCAACATTATTTTTGTAAAGATCAACACTTAAAATAATTAATCTGAAAATTTCAGAATTTAATTCCTAAAAATCGATTTATTATTAATTATTTAATAATAAACTGTTTTAATATTGTAAAAATTAGTTTTATAAATAAATTGACTAATTTCTCATGAATAGTGGTTAATAATCTTATAAAAATTATTGGAATGTTGAAAATATTAAAAATGAAACGATTAAAAAGAAATGCAGACCCCTGGGTTCGAACCCG
The DNA here is from genome assembly GCA_030545235.1 of Helianthus tuberosus. Taxonomy (NCBI): domain Eukaryota; kingdom Viridiplantae; phylum Streptophyta; class Magnoliopsida; order Asterales; family Asteraceae; genus Helianthus; species Helianthus tuberosus. Next base: position 18,946,834 of record CM060400.1, read on the forward strand.
GGTCTGTATTGTAACCAAACAGAGTCTTAACTACTGGGCTAAGCTTTTGTTTGTGTTTGGTTTAGGACTGCTAAACTTATAACCAAACAGGAACTGATCATCTTCTCCAATTGGAGTCAAACAGAAAGTCAACTCTTTCAATTCTACGGGAAAACTGTGTTATATCAAGATTAACTCCTAGGAATCATTGTACAAGTATAATGGAACTAATTGGAACAATAAAAACGAACCGGTAATGTGTGAAATGACGAATCAGTTAAACTCCGGCGACTTTGAAACTTCTGGCGAGTTGCAGGTTCGAATTCCGGCGATTTCGGATGTTTGAGTGATTGTGAAATGGTGTGGAATGTTGCTAGGAATGTAGTGAACTTAAATACACGAAGTTTGGATCTCAGATTCGACACAATTTAGTGGATTTGATCTACTTTAAATTCTTTTTTTTTTATAAAAAAGTTCCGATTTACAGTTGTTATAGCACGAATTTGTGTCGTTTGAATGATTGGGATTAGTTGGGATAGGTTGGGTATCATGTGGGTAAGCTTTACAGGTCAAAAGAATGGATAAAAATCGGTTTTGGTGGGTTTTTTGTTCGAAACCGCGACCTGTGGATCTGTATGTATAGTCAGATCGTTTTTTTTTGAAGTTAATATATATATATTACAGAATCCAATATAAATCACATGTGGCTGGTTAGTCCAGCCGGTTGTGCGCGCTGTTGTGTTTGCGGAGTGCCGCGGGTTCGATTCCCGGGTCTGTCTGGTTCGATTGAATTAAAGTCCTTTTTATTCAGAATTTAATTTTAATAATCTTAGTTTGTGTATAAATGAATTTAGATTCATAATCTTTCATCTCCTATTAGGAGGATAAACTGGTTAAGACATTGCGGTTACAACCGAGAGGTCGCAGGTTCGAAACTCACAAGGGCTGGTTCTCACCCAGGAGACCCCCTTTTATCTGAATTTTTGACAATTTACACTTTGGTCCCTGTAGTATCATTTTGTACAAAAAAAGTCTCTGAACTTTCGAAAAGTTACAACAACAGTCCCTATACTTTCATATAAAATACATAATTAGTCCCTGAAGTTTCAGGAATTGACATAATGGTCCCTGTACTGTTCAGTTAAATAGGTTAACTGAGTTAGTGTTTAAAGAAGGAATTCTTTATATGAAAGTTAACCAGGTTAGGATATTCAGTTAAAATGAGTTTCTAAAAATTAGTTTTAGTCCCTAGAGTTTAAGTTTCAGAAAATGACCAAATGAACCTTGGACTTTTATTTCAAAACTATATATTTATTTCTTTATAACATAAATTTCCAAAAATTACAAAAAGAACCCTAAACTTGTAGTTTGAAATAATTGCACTTTAACCCTTGTATTTATATAGTTTCAGAAATGATAATTTAGTCCCTAAACTTTGTACTTTCAAATAATGATGGTTTTAGTCCTCGAAATTAAAAAGTAATAACATCAAGCAAGTTTCAAAGAATGTCAAATAGGTCCCTCAACCTATTGTTTGTCTATGTGTTGGCATTGTCAGCATGTTCCTGAGTTATCCGTTCACTGTGCTAACTGTGTTTTGTGCATCAAGTTTATCACTAAAGTTTGTGTGTAATACATGGAGTGACAGTATGAATGTGATGCATATGTATGTATGATGCAGAACTCATAAAGCAGTTTAATTCGTCAGTTATAATTCTAGCACAGTCATTAAGCACAAAGTTAATATTAATTAATTGTACGGATACCTGTAATTGTGAGCGTTGTCACATTCTCCCCCTGTTAAGAAAATTTCTTCCCGAAATTTTAGTTCTGCTACTAGATGCAGGGGTCTTGGGGAATAAATGTGGTTATTTTTCTTTCATATGCTCCTCACGCTCCCACGTGAATTCTGGGCCACGTCGTGCATTCCATCGAACTTTAACGAGTTTGACACTACTTCTGCGCGTCTTGTTTATCTTCTAATCAGTAACCTCAACGGGTTCTTCAGTAAAGTGGAGTGTGTCATCAATATGAACTTCGTCGGCAAGAATGACTACTTTCTCTTGAGTTGGACTCTTTTTCAAATTAGATACATGAAATGTATCATGTACGCCATTTAGTTCAGCAGGTAAATCCAACTTGTATGCTACAAGACCAATCCTTTTCAGGATTTTAAATGGACCTATGTATCTGGGATTCAACTTCCCACGCTTCCCAAAGCGTGCTACACCCTTCCAGGGTGAAACCTTCAACAAAACCATATCTCCCACCTCAAATTCCAGAGGTTTCCTCCTTCGGTCCACATAACACTTTTGTCGATCACGAGCCGCTTTAATGCGCTCTCGGATCTGTAAAATCTTGTCGGTCGTTTCCTGGACCAATTCCGGGCCAACAAGCTGTCTATCACCCGCGTTAGCCCAACATAATGGTGATCGACACTTGCGTCCATAGAGAGTTTCGAATGGTGCGGCCTGAATGCTTGTATGATAACTGTTATTGTATGAGAATTCAACCAATGGTAGGTGAGTGTCCCAACTTCCACCTAAATCCATTACGCAAGCTCGCAACATGTCTTCTAATGTTTGAATCGTTCGTTCGCTCTGTCCGTCTGTCTGCGGATGAAAGGCAGTACTTAGATTCAACTGAGAACCAAAAGCTTCTTGGAAGGATTACCAAATCCTTGATACGAATCTTCCGTCTCTATCAGAGATAATTGAGAGAGGCACTCCATGCCGTGCAACAATCTCTCTCAAGTATATCTCAGCAAGATTACTCGTTTTATCTTTCTCCTTGATTGGCAAAAAGTATGCAGATTTCGTTAAATGGTCTAAAATTACCCAAATCGTATCTTGGCCCTTGGGCGTCCTTGGTAATTTCTTTATGAAGTCCATAGAAATCTGTTCCCATTTCCATTGAGGTATTTTAGGTTGTTGCAAGAGACCTGAAGGCCTCTGGTATTCGACCTTCACTTTGGCGCAAGTTAAACATCTGCCAACATATACCGCAACATCGCCTTTCATTCTTGGCCACCAATAGAAATCCTTAAGATCTTGGTACATCTTATCCGCTCCTGGATGAATCGAGTACCGAGATTTGTGAGCTTCACAAAAAATAACATTTCTCAGACCACCAAACAAGGGAACCCAAATTCGTTTCATGAAGCACAAAATCCCTTCCCCGTTTGGTACCAACTGTTTCTCCATCCCACGGAGATACTCATTCTCAATATTCTTTTCTTTGAGTGCTTCTCTCTGCGCGGCACGAATGCGCAATGAGAGGTCCGTTTGTATGATCATTTCCAAAGCCCTAACCCTTATGGGCTTGATCCTTTCCTTCCGACTTAGAGCATCAGCGACCACATTCGCCTTCCCTAGGTGATACTTGATTTCACAGTCATAATCATTTAACAGCTCTACCCAGCGTCTTTGCCTCATGTTAAGCTCTTTCTGATTGAATATATGCTGCAGACTCCTGTGATCAGTGTAGATGGTGCATCGAGTACCATATAAATAATGTCGCCAAATCTTCAAAGCAAACACCACCGCGCCTAATTCCAAATCATGCGTGGTGTAGTTTTTCTCGTGGATCTTCAATTGGCGAGAAGCATATGCTATAACCTTTTGACGCTGCATAAGCACACATCCCAAACCTTGACGCGAAGCATCGCAATATACCACGAAGTCGTCAGTGCCTTCGGGTAGGGATAAGATCGGCGCGTCACAAAGTTTATTTTTCAACAGCTGAAAAGCCTCTTCTTGCTTGTCTCCCCAATCAAACTTCTTGTCTTTCTGAGTGAGAGAGGTCAAAGATTGAGCGATTTTCGAGAAATCCTCAATGAACCTACGGTAATAACCAGCCAAACCTAGGAACTGTCGAATTTCGGTTGGCGTCTTCGGAGTCTCCCAATTCTTGATTGCTTCAATCTTTGTAGGATCCACATGGATTCCATTTCATTTGACTACATGGCCAAGAAACTGGACTTCGCGTAACCAGAACTCACACTTCGAGAACTTCGCATATAACTTCTCCTTTTTAAGCAGCTCTAGAATAGCTCTTAAATGTTGCTCATACTCTCCTTTCGTCTTCGAGTAGATCAAAATGTCGTCAATGAACACAATCACAAACTTATCAAGGTACGGCTTACAAACTCTGTTCATCAAATCCATGAATACTGTTGGCGCGTTCGTCAAACCAAACGGCATAACCAGGAACTCGTAATGTCCATATCGAGTTCTAAAGGCCGTCTTTGGAATACTTTCCTCTTGCATCCTTAACTGGTGATAACCTGATCGTAGATCGATCTTTGAGTAAAAGCTTGAACCTTCTAATTGATCGAACAGGTCATCGATCCTTGGCAAAGGATATCTGTTCTTGATTGTCAACTTATTCAGCTCCCAGTAGTCTATACACATGCAAAAACTACCATCCTTCTTTTTCACGAACAAAACTGGAGCTCCCCAAGGTAAGAAACTTGGTCTGATAAATCCCTTGTCTAACAACTCCTTGAGTTGCGTTAACAGCTCCTGCATCTCTGAAGGTGCAAGTCGGTAAGGTGCCTTAGCTACAGGCGTGGCGCCTGGAACTAAGTCAATATGAAACTCGACTTGTCTTTGTGGTGGCAATCCTGGCAAGTCTTCTGGAAAGACTTCAGGATACTCTTTCACAACTGGGATGTCTTCAAGTTTTGGCTCAGCGGCTTCCTTATCCACGATGTGTGCCAGGAAAGCAACGCATCCCTTCTTCAAACATTTTCGAGCCTTCAAGCAACTAATGATCCTTAAGGGTGTATCGTGCTTCTCTCCGTGTACTACGATCGTTTCTCCATCCGCCATTGGGATGCGAATGGTCTTCTCGTGACATACAATCTCGGCTCTGTTGCTTGACAACCAATACATCCCTACTACCACATCGAAGCTACCTAACTCGACTGGCAGTAGGTCTAATGTAAACTCGTTTTCTCCCAGCTCTATCAAGCATTCTCTGATGACTTCATTCGTTTCTACTAGCTTTCCATTAGCCAGTTCAATTGAGTATGGAATGTCTAACTTACTAGCAGTTAACCTAAGTATTTTCTTAAATTCTAGCGATACAAAACTATAGTCGGCACCAGTGTCAAATAATACAGATGCAAAGCGTTGATTTATAGGGAACGTACCAGTAACAACATTAGGATTTTGGCGAGCTTCCCTCGCTCCAATATTGAAAACTCTTCCTTGTGCCTGGTTAAGCTTTGGGCATTCTCGCTTGAAATGCCCGATGTCCCCACAGTTAAAGCATCCCGGTCCTCGACCGTTTCTGTTCCCATTACCATTACCAGCTCGATTATTTCCTGCTCCCTGGTTACCAGCTTGATTCCCACGGTTTCCTCGATTTCCATTCCCGCCATTTCCTCCCTGTTGGCGGTTTCCATTCCCATTTCCATATCCTTGCTGACCACCACTACCAGCACCATTACCAACCCAGCAGGTTTCTTTTGTGTGGCCATTCTTCCCACATGACTCACATTTCCTGAATCGGCATGGCCCGGGGTGATGATTTTGGCATACATCACACTTGGGCAAAGTGCCCAAGTATCCCTTCCCTCTTGCTTCAGGTTTTAGCTTCCTCTGGTGGGTTCACGTTTTTCTTACTTGCGCTGCCGGTACTCTTTTTAAAATTGGAGAATTTCCTTTTGTTTTCTCCTAAGGATTCCTCATGAGTTTCTTTCTTCTTGAGGTCAGAGTTTGAAAACTTGTTTAGCCGGATAGCTTCTTCAGTAAGTGACACACTCAGGTCGATGGCTTCAGTAATGGTTGAAGGCTTGGATGTCGTCACCATGCTCATAATCTGGGGTGCCAATCCCTAGATGAAACGCTCAATGCGTTTAAATTCAGGATCAACCATATACGGCACAACGCGTGACAAGTCGTGGAGGCATATTCTAAAAGAAGATCTTATTGGTCTGGTCATAGTAAGTATAGTAAGTAAGTAATATGCTTATGTAATAACACAATAACTCCTAACATCCCATGTCATAACGCAAAATAAATAATCCAACAACGCATGTAAGTCACAATCAATGTAAGCAAGTAATCATCCTAGTCTTCCCCAGACTATCTCCATAGCCTCTAAGACCAAACCTTCCCAGTCTCTAAGACTAACTCCCTGGTCTCTAAGACCAAACCTTCCCAGTCTCTAAGACTAACTCCCTGGTCTCTAAGACCAAAACCTCCTCAATCTCTAAGATTGAACCCCTCAGTCTCTAAGACTGAACCTCCCTCAGTCTCTAAAACTTGATGTGTAGGAAGCGGTATGTTAAAAACTTGAAAAAAAATGGTTAAATAAAGACTGACTAAAAAACTAAACTTTTGGACATGCTTTGGCCTAATAGGTATCGGTACTCTCATTGATAGTCCCCAGGTAGGCAACGAGTCCTTTTATTTGGATTTGTACGAATGCCAGCCTAGACAGGAGTTCTCAACTACCGATACTTAACCCTTCCAGTTACTACATGTCTGACACGAAAAACACATGTTTTTAAAGAAACGTTTGTACCCTGGATCTGGAAACTTGTATATGCAATGTAAAAATGTTTTCGTGAGAGCCCTGATGATCATAGTCTAGACTCGAGAAAGAATCCTAGTTCGCTATGATCGAGGCTCTGATACCAAGCTGTCACACCCTGGCTTTTGCAGAAGCGTGGGTTTATTTGGTGTGACTTCTTAATACCATAGCAACAATCAAAACAATGCTATATGATAAAAATACGAGATGTTCATCCATTAATTAAAGTGAGAAAATACCACAATATCATTGTTTAGAAACATCAACACTTGAAATAAGTTACAAACCATAAATTATTTAAAACGTGTTCATAAGACACATAAAAGACTTTGGATAAGACGAGGTTTAGAGACATGTAACCCGTCCAGGAGTAGGTTACACCTCTAAAACTTCACAACTCTGGATGACATCTATTAACCAACGTAGCTAGACACATGCATACCCTGCCAGATCCTGCTAGTTCCCTGAAATACATGTAGTTTGAAAAATCAACAAAAAGGTTGAGCGAGTTCATGTGTAAGTCTGTGTATATAAGCCTTTAAAATATGTCTTGTGTGTATAAATGTCCCTGGTATGTAGCAATTAAGGAAAAAAATATCACCAATGGGTTGCAAAGCCATTAGTATGTGTGAAATGGTGCAGGAAGACTCAAACCTAGCATATTTGTACCGAGCTTCCGGCTGGAAGACATAGTCACCTCTATGGGCCGCCCCGGCCTCATGGGTGTGGGCTTGCTACACCCAAATAGATCTATCACTCATGTCCCTAGGTCCTACGATGAGGATTAATGGCCTTAAGTGTTGTGTTCACCTTTCACATGATCTAAGCGTCTAAAACCCTCCTTAAGCTAACCATACCATGTATAAAAGCGTCTGTAATAATTGTAACATGTATTCCACCCCCGAAGTATAAAACTGAAAACAGTTAAGAGAAAAGGGGGACATGAACTCACCTTATTTTGCAAGCGATTCCGAATACGCAAGTCAAGATTAAGGTGTCTGATAATAAGGAAACTCAAAGTTGTCCTAATGAATCGTACATGAACAAGAATAATGTATCAATATTGAGGTCGTATAGTGTTGACGGGATTTGTTGAGCATTTATTGTATTTGATAGTGTTTAGATTAACAGAAGGATCTTGTGAATTATATGTTTAGAGGGCTCGGAAAAATGAACATGATATAAAGGAATTATTTATGAAGAATATTTATTTATCATAAATAATAAAATTGCAAAAATGTACAAATGATTTAATATAAACATTTGTGATAATAAATCAAATATATTTAACTAGTATCATAATTAAATATAATGATTATTGGCAAAATATTGTACAAGTGATATAATTAATTTATATCAGAATAATTAAAAATAACATTTTTAATTATTGAACTTGAATATTACTGATTTAATTATATAAATATCGAAATTATATAAAATATCAGTAGCAACATTATTTTTGTAAAGATCAACACTTAAAATAATTAATCTGAAAATTTCAGAATTTAATTCCTAAAAATCGATTTATTATTAATTATTTAATAAAAAAACTGTTTTAATATTGTAAAAATTAGTTTTATAAATAAATTGACTAATTTCTCATTTTTAATAAAAGCAACAGTGGTTAATAATCTTATAAAAATTTATTGGAATGTTGAAAATATTAAAAATGGAACGATTAAAAAGAAATGCAGACCCCTGGGTTCGAACCCGGGTCTATATTGTAACCAAATAGAGTCTTAACCACTGGGCTAAGCTTCTGTTTGTGTTTGGTTTAGGACTGCTAAACTTATAACCAAACAGGAACTGATCATCTTCTCCAATTGGAGTCAAACAGAAAGTCAACTCTTTCAATTCTACGGGAAAACTGTGTTATATCAAGATTAACTCCTAGGAATCATTGTACAAGTATAATGGAACTAATTGGAACAATAAAAAAGAACCGGTAATGTGTGAAATGACGAATCGGTTAAACTCCGGCGACTTTGAAACTTCCGGCGAGTTGCAGGTTCAAATTCCGGCGATTTTGGATGTTTGAGTGATTGTGAAATGGTGTGGAATGTTGCTAGGAATGTAGGGAACTTAAATACACGAAGTTTGGATCTCAGATTCGACACAATTTTGTGGATTTGATCTACTTTAAATTCTTTTTTTTTTTTATAAAAAAAGTTCCGATTCACAGTTGTTATAGCACGAATTTGGATCGTTTGAATGATTGGGATTAGTTGGGATAGGTTGGGTATCATGTGGGTAAGCTTTACAGGTCAAAAGAATGGATAAAAATCGGTTTTGGTGGGTTTTTGTTCGAAACCGCGACCTGTGGATCTGTATGTATATTCAGATCGTTTTTTTGAAGTTAATAATATATAACATAATCCAATATAAATCACATGTGGCTGGTTAGTCCAGCCGGTTGTGCGCGCTGTTGTGTCTGCGGAGGGCCGCGGGTTCGATTCCCGGGTCTGTTTGGTTCGATTGAATTAAAGTCCTTTTTATTCAGAATTTAATTTTAATAAAATATTAAATCTTAGTTTGTGTATAAATGAATTTAGATTCATAATCTTTCAGCTCCTATTAGGAGGATAAACTGGTTAAGGCGTTGCGGTTACAATCGAGAGGTCGCAGGTTCGAAACTCACAAGGGCCGGTTCTCACCCAGGAGACCCCCTTTTATCCGAATTTTTGACAATTTACACTTTGGTCCCTGTAGTTTCATTTTGTATAAAAATAGTCCCTGAACTTTCGAAAAGTTATAACAACAGTCCCTATACTTTCATATAAAATACATAATTGGTCCCTGATGTTTCAGGAATTGACATAAATGGTCCCTGTACTGTTCAGTTAAATAGGTTAACTGAGTTAGTGTTTAAAGAAGGAATTCTTTATATGAAAGTTAACCAGGTTAGGATATTCAGTTAAAATGAGTTTCTAAAAATCAGTTTTAGTCCCTAGAGTTTAAGTTTCAGAAAATGACCAAATGAACCTTGGACTTTTATTTCAAAACTATATATTTATTTCTTTATAAAATAAGTTTCCAAAAATTACAAAAAGAACCCTAAACTTGTAGTTTGAAATAATTGCACTTTAACCCTTGTATTTATATAGTTTCAGAAATGATAATTTAGTCCCTAAACTTTGTACTTTCAAATAATGACGGTTTTAGTCCTCGAAATTAAAAAGTAATAACTTCAAGCAAGTTTCAAAGAATGTCAAATAGGTCCCTCAACCTATTGTTTGTCTATGTGTTGGCTTTGTCAGCATGTTCCTGAGTTATCCGTTCACTGTGCTCACTGTGTTTTGTGCATCAAGTTTATCACTAAAGTTTGTGTGTAATACATGGAGTGACAGTATGAATGTGATGCATATGTATGTATGATGCAGAACTCATAAAGCAGTTTAATTCGTCAGTTGTAATTCTGGCACAGTCATTAAGCACAAAGTTAATATTAATTAATTGTACGGATACCTGTAATTATGAGCGTTGTCACACATTTATACTCTCGAGAATACTTGATAATGAATTCACAAGGTTTCGATATCGTGATGTGATAGTTGTGAAAGATTTCAAGGAAAAGGGTTAAAAGCGTCAACAAAGGAAACTAGTGTATTCGGGTGACCTTTAACTGAACAAAAGCCTAACGGTGTTTATTATAACCTTCAAGACCCTTAAATACTAGCTATAAGGGTCATTAGTGCTAAAAATGAAAGTTAAATATAGTTATAAAGGACCAGGGACTGAAACTGCCAAGTTTGAAACTTGTTTTACCGGATCAGAAGGAGAGTCACGGCCCGCAAAGACTTAAGCCTTGTCTTTCACGGCCCACGATAAAGTGCCCAGTAACAAAAATGTGGACAACTGCATGTATCAGACTTGCAGCCCACACAAACCGACATTGCATGCCTGAAACTCGAAACCAGGGGTTGTTTGATGGTATTTCCTGATACTAGGACACTTGGAATGATCTGAGGATGATAAAAAACACCTGGATTGATCTTGAAACTCCTTGGATTAGTATAAATAGGTGCAATGGGTGAACACTTGAACTTGCACCTTTCAAATTCTTCTGTTCTCACTTCTCCGGGATTCCTGATAAAAAAGGAAGCTCTTTCTAGTTTAATATTCGAGCTAGGACCCTTTGTAAGCATCCTTAGCCACTCTAGTTCAGTTTTTGTGTGTTTAAAGACTGAAAGTCAAAGTTGCCGCAAAACGGCTTTGACCTTCGGTTTAGACCTAAACGGTCCAGCCATTGTTCGAGGCGAATATGGCTACGTGATCGTAATTAGGTGTGTGTTAATCCCTCAAAAGGGCACATCCTAATTACCACGTTTACTTAGTTAATTGTCGGGTCAAAGTAATTACGTAAAAAGTAAAACTAGTCAGGTTTTTAAATAAAAATCAAAACTGATAATGTAGAAGTTATAAAACATGTTTTATCTGTCACACCCCCAAAATACCACATGCGGGAACACCGCTGGACGTGTGACGTACCAGAATCCAAGCCACCAATCACATTGAACCAATAACAAAAATCTAAATAAAACTTTCGATTCATTGCATAAGATAAATCCAAGTCATAAGTTAAGACCAAAGAAAATGTTCAGCGGAAGCATATAGTAAATTGTTTAAACAACTGTTTCCAAATTAAGTGTTCAAAACCAATGTATCAAATATCCAAGAGTCTCGATCCATGACCACTCTAGCACTCCCAGATAGCAAGCCCATACTCAGAAATCTAACGACCTGCAAGCATGCAGACAAGTGTGTCAGACGACGCTGGTGAGTTCAAAGTTTGTTATCGTGTTTAGTTACCAGTTACCAGTTTAAAACGTTTCACAGATTCACTGTTGTTAATCACACGCTTACCGCCGATGGCTCCAAATTATTTGGCCTAAACCCCATTGCCTCTATCAAAGCAATGGTCAAGATGGGGGTCACTAGTTCACTCCCGACCTCCTCGGTGCGGTGTGAGGGTGCCAAACCTAAGTAGCGCTACTAACTAGTACCCCGTTGCCCTACAAGCAACGATCGGTAGGAGGGACTTGGATGATAGATACAGACGTGTAATAACCAACAACCCAGGTTTAACATTCCAGTCAAACCCATTACCCGACATTCCACCCCGGAACGTTTACCAGATGTCCCCAACCACCGGGACGCATGCTTAGAAAAAGTGCAGTGAACTCACCTGATTTGCTCGGTTTGATTAATTACTTGTTCACACTAAAACAGTCGCAGCCTATGATGTTTAAGCACTCGTAATCAGTTTACATTCACGTATAATCATAATGTGCGTACAAGCTATCACAACAGTTTTACAACTCATATAACCCCAAAATTCATATGCATGTTTTATAACAGTGCTTAACAGTTAAATATGCTATACGCAAAAAGAGACCAACTCATAACTCCTTAATTATGCTTAATCGTTATTAACAGTATGTAACATGTTTTCATTAACAAATCATTCATCAACAGAGTCAACTAAGTCTACTGTGTATGACTAAACATCCCAATTTCGTCGTAATCCCCCGTTGACGAAACTCCATGGTTTCGTCGTGATTCTCAATCGACGAAACACCAAGGTTTCGTCGACATGTGTGTGTTTCGTCAGATAGAGAGTTTCGTCGACACCCTTAACCAACATTCCCGTAATCACCTCCCAATTTCCAAAACCATTCAAAACAAACAAACCCTAATCATAACAAGCAATCGGTGGTAATCAGTACTCAATCATGAACATACAATAATCATCAAAGCAGTTTCAGAATTTCATAAGGAGATCAATAGTAACCACCTTGTTTCTTGATTACTAACATACAATGAGATCGTCACTAACGAGATTGTCCCTAATACAATCAAGTTTCAGAATTTCATAACATGTTATCTTACGTATGACCAGATCAATGTTTTAACATACTCCCTCAATGATTACTATCTCAACATCATCCACGGGATACCCATCTACCACTTTAAAACTATACATAATCATGATTGGTATTGTCAACAAGCAAACAACAGTTCATACACAACCTAGAACAAGCAAAACATATTAAACGAATGTTGTCACACTCATCAAAGAATCGAAAAGGAATGACGATACTTGAATCGGGAAGAGGGGAGAGCTTCGTGTGAAAGGTTGCCGTCAGTAATAGAGAGGAGAAGATACTAGGGTTCTTAGTTTGTAACTGACAATTATCACAACGAGGATTATATTTTAACGTAACGTGTTGGGCCGGAAATCTCCTGGGCCGAAAGCCCGTATGACGAAACATCCAAGTTTCGTGAAGTGAAATGATGGCGAAACCCCCCTTAGGTTTCGTCGGCCTTAAGTTTCGTCGGGTACAATTGGCGGCGAAACACTTGAGTGTTTCGTCGTGTATGGTGAGTGTTCAATAGTGAGTGTTCAATAGTTTATTAAGTTTGTGTTATCCAAATAATCCAAAATGCAATTCATACGCAAACAATATACAATAACAGAGTTTGTAAACAAGTAACGTGACCTTGAAAACTTGGGTTGTCACATTATCACTTTAGTAACTTGGTAAATATTATTAGAACATGTCTAAACATGTTCAACCCGACAATTCTAAGTTTAAGCTCGGTTCGTAACCGAAAGTCGCAAAAGCTTGACTTTTGCTTTGACTTTCAGTTCTGACCCAATTAAGCTTAATTCCTTTATGTTTTAAGCTTCCATTATGACCCTATAATATTGTAGTATAACCCTCTGAGGTTATATTACCTGGTCACTTATCATTCTGAATTATATTCATGTTTCTATTATATGCTAATTGTTGACTAAAATGCCCTTATAATCTAAAAATGGGATTTTTGAATAAATATGCATGCAAATGAAATAGGTACTGATTAGTAAACATAATTAAAGTATTTTGATGCTTATATTCTGGTCATAAACTGATGTTATATAAAAGATTGTAAATTTAGCTTTTATAAAGACTAAATTACCCTTTGGTGTATAAATCATGGTTAAAACATTAATGTGAACCAAAAATATTTACCTACTCTTGTGATATTATTTTTAGGGATTTCTGGAAAATTGGGTCAGATTATATGTTGACTTTATCATTGAGTTTGTGTATAAAGCTTGTAATTGACGATAATGCCCTTTTAACAAATAAAATGAGTTTTACATATAATTGGCATGCAAAACTTTTTGCTACTGATCTAACATGAAAAATAAAATATTTTGACCATTCAAGGCTGGTTAAAATCTCAGAATCACTTAAACTTTGCATTTATCGTCAAATATCGGCTTTTACGCTAATTAGGTGCATAATATGGTTTAAAACCATATTTAGCACCCAAGACTTGTTACCTACTGAATTTATAAATTATTTTAAATATTTTTACAGTAGGAATAAGTCATGAACTCAGAATTCCAATTATGTCCTTAAAAGCATATGTGAAATGACCAAAATACCCTTTCGAGGCATAGCTTGGCCATAAATGGTAAACCACACATATGTATGATATCCTACTGTTATAACATCATAAAATAAATATTTTTACAGAATATTTTTGACCAAAACATCAGTTTACCTATAAACCTCTTTTATAAATCCTAAAATGACCAAAACGCCCTTATGAGGCTTAATTCGGTTTTAAATTCTTTTTGGGCATATATGTTGACAACCTACTGATGTCTTAACATAATTTGAGCATAATAATATATGGAACTTGTATATGGTTCATTCGGTTACCCGTTAAGCTTATACGCGTTCGGTTCGGTTTATGTAACTAGTTTGCATAATTAGCCGAAACAGGTTTAACCTTGTTATTCAAACTTCAAAATCCAGAATGTAATTAGTTTACCCATATTATACAAGTATACATACTTGTTGGGTCTAAATTACATTCCATTCCGGTCTCCGCTTAATCTAGCGTCTCGAACCGTAAAGCGTCCTTAAAACTAACCGGTCTAAGTCATTGACTTAAATAAGACCCGTTAGTGTCCTAATAGGTTAATAAAACCTTCCTTACAGATTAAGTAGCTTCGGTAGAAGATATTTGCATAAAGTCTTAGGAATATACGGCTGAGTAACATCCTTTGCATAATTAACTCAGGTAAATACTTTTAACTTATTTTCCCTTATACGGGCTTGGGATACGGTAAATTATTACCGCTTGGTCGGGTATGAGATCATTTAATCGGATTGTCATTTAATAAATCCGCATAACCTGTTTTAATCTGTTTTGTTTGATAACATAAACATTGGGGGTTAACGACCGTGTCCTGGATATCCTTGGCTCATTTAAGTTATTAATGGCCACGACCTATGCACGGAGTGTAGGCATACACCTGACAGATGCAAATGCTAAATATTAAATTACCCACAAGTTGGGGATAACTCCTTCGTGGGTTTTATAAGTGATGAGTCGGTTAATCATGGCCGGCTTCCAAACCGGCCGCAAATGTTTGACAAACATGTAAATCTGTATACAAGATTTTAAATAAAATTATCCCAAGTTATAAAAGATTTTGTGCCTTGTGTACCTAAACCAATTTTCATAAACTCTTTTCAAATGAGTCAGTTAATTGTATTTACCAGTGAAAACTGACGTATTTTTCCAAAGACTAAGTGACATGTACCTCTCGAAACTAGGCTGGAGCTACTTGGCATAAATTGAGAGGATCTTGCAAATCCCTAGATGCCTGAAGTCTGTTAAACTTTGTTTTATGTATTTGTTTTATGGTCCGCCTGTGGATCCCTATTACAACCGTCTGTATATTCTTTCGTTTGAACTTTGAACATTTCGGGTTGTAATAGTAATAACTTCCAAGCCTTCCGCTATGCTATAATTGTGTTTAATTGCCTATGATGATATCAACTATGTCACGATGCTCCCCACCGGGCTCACTGGAAATATGTGGAAATATCGGGGTGTGACACAACCATATGCATAACCATTTTTCTTTGAAAACCCCCCAAAGCACACCCCGCATTGCGGCAGGGCCTAAAACGGTGTCAAATAGTATTAATGTCACACAACCGTCATCGACCACCAACACTGACTCGACGTAGGGTATGCGTGATGCGACGAACCTGTCAAACATGGGAAAATAGAGGTAAAAATGTTGAACCACACATGCACGTTGCGTCGTATTAACTTGAAAAATTTAGAACTATACGTAAAACGAAAATTTGCAAAAGATGAAAAGTATAAGTGACAAAATTTGTGAAGTTAAATTGTAAATAATGAAAGTTTTGGCTTAAAGTTAAGAAAACAAATTATGTAGGGTTAAAATTGCAAAAGGTAAAAACCTTTGGGTTAAAACTAAAAAACCAAGGTTTTGTTTTTGAAAATGCCCAAAGCACAATGTACAACTCATGATGCACTAAAAAGCTACTTCTTTATATATGGAATAATTATCTTCTTTTACTCCAAAAACTATATTGAATTGAGTAACTTCAAAGCTTCACTCAAAGTTTTGGTGTATTATAGTTTACAAACAGTGAATTCGAATACTCACTTCAAGCTATTATGAATAAAAAAACTCACTTTAAAATAAAAGAGTTAACTGCCAGATGGTCCCTGTGGTTTTATGTTTTTTCACGTTTAGTCCCCACCTTTTGGAAACAACAGTATTGCCATCACTTTAGCATTTGTTAGTGGTAAATACTGGTGAGTGAATTCCAGTTAATTCAAGACTTATGAAAACCATTGTACAATATTGAGGGCGGTCGCGCAATTACATTTGTTTCCATCTACTTTAATTACCACTCACGGTACTATCAACCCGACTTGTGGTCATGTTACTACTCACAATGTAGCAAAAAATTTTGTATACAAAACCCCAACATACCGACGATAATTGTAGAATACAAATACTCAATCACTGTTTAATATAATGTTAATTAAGTGAGGTTTTGTAAAAACAGTTTGCAAAAAGGAGATTACTCACATTGCTGTCTTAGGGTTTTCCTTAAGGATTTCCTGGTGATAATCTATAATTTACACAAATGCACACGCGTTAGTATAATAACCCAATATTTACATTAGTAATACCCTCCCCGAGACGGCATTCCAACGACTACGTCGGGCAGAACCACGACAGCCGTTACGGAACCCTAGATCAATCGGGCAGCGTATCTAATACGTAACCGGGGGTTATGATACTTACAACGAAGCAGAACTTTGTTATTTAGGGTATTATGCCCGAGAATAGGTTATACTATGTAAAATTTCGAGAGAGAAAGAAAGTTGTGTGCGGTTTGGGATTGAAGCCAATCCCTCCTATTTATAGGGCTGATTTCGCAGTTTCTCGCGGCCCGCGAAGACTTTAGGGTCGTCTTACGTGGCCCGCGAACTAGGGTGGGTAGGCCCTAGCTGATCCGGGTCATCACTCTAGGCTTAGCCTTCGCGGCCCGCGAGCGCCAATAAAATTTTGATTTTAGTTTATTTTTAATTATATATGGTATTTTGGGATCGGTTTTCGCATATGGGGTGTATTTTAAGACATATAGGGATCTTTTAAATAATTTATAAGTGTTTGGAAATATTTTGGAGAGTTGTTATACATTATTCGAACCTTCAGCTGGACCACTCGATCTTCCATAACTATTCTGTTGAACACTATTAAACCTTTACTGACTCAAATTGACCCGATTCTGACCCCTTTGAATAAACTGCTACGGTGGAGGCACAAAATCATTATACTCATTATACCCATCCTCTTCATTATATCTGGCATATCGGTTCTAAATCGGTGATTGTCTGTTTGAAAGCTCATTTGCTGATACATTGGTTGACCGTGTTGTGAGAATTCGACATCCTGAAATTCATTAAACTCGGGTTAATAAGATCTATCCATGATTCGAAGACCTGCACAAGCACAAACAAAACACCCGAGCGTAATATCGAACTAACAAAATAATAAGAAGAAAAAAAAAATATTTTTTGGGTTTTTAAATTTTTTTCAATAACAATAAAACAACTAATTCTCAACTAACACTATGCGCACGAATTCCCCAGCAACAGCGCCATTTTGATGACTGTCGTAAGCGTCATGCAAAAACTAATTAAACTAAGTAGATAACGTAAGTAGGGTATCGTATCCATGGGGAATATGTGGTTAGTGTTTAGCTAAATTATCTAATTAACTACTACTAATCTAGAATTGCGAGTTTTGATTAACTTGAAAGAAACTAAAAAAACTAACTACAAGAAAAGATATCAGATTTATAAAACGTAACTTCCTCCAAACTTCAGGTTCTAGGTTTCACAAAACTCAGTTTACTCGGTTAATTGTCCACCACATAGACATGATGTTGGAAAGTTGGTTAATTTAATATGATAATAAAAAATAGGTCTTTGTCATCAGATCTTTTATAATTTGATTAACCCTATTTACTAATGCAAGTAACCCTACTCTATGTCACCGAACAATTTACTAGGTTTTGTCATCAACCGAACAAGTTGTAAAGCAAAAACTCAAAACACATGCAAATAGTTAAAAAAAAACCAACACATCAATGTATTCATACAACGTTGTCAAAGTCAAAAATACATCCAAACCTGAGTACAAATTGAATAAAGTAAGAACCTAACTAAACCGTCGACCTGGAGGAATCCACGAAGAGCCTAGCCGCTCATAGTTGTCTTCACAGCATCGGTTTTCATCCCAAGTGATTAAACATCCAAAAGTAGCTTGAGAATTAAGAATATGATAAGAATGGGTTGTAAGAGCAGAAACAAGCTTGATTTTATTAGAAACAAAAAAAGATAGTGGCCCGATTCGAGAGGGGCAAAGTCTCCGATTACAAAGATAAAATGAACATAAACAACTTGAATAAAAAAAGTGATGAACAAGCCTGTATTTATAATATCCAATTTCTAAATTAAGGTAGTGATCTGCTCCCTAATTTCCTGGGATTGATTTGACCGAGTATAATCAGCCAATTTACCATCAATTGTCTTGACCGAGTGGATTCAACCAATTCCCAAAAATAACATCCGGCTGTCCCATATTGCCAGCTGTAACCCGATTCTTTTTTCTTGAATACACTTTTAGTGGGCCTTTATCAGAATATGGTGCCAAAATTCGCCCCCTATGCACATGCAACGGCTGTGTTTTTTAAAAATATCAAAAGTGATTTTGAGATGATCCGTCCTAACCCCTTCGTCCCTTCGTTCCTTTATATGCCGGCTGCCCCCTTAGAAGAATAAAAAATACGTAACTTAAAACACAAGTTTGCTGACTTCCTTTTATAACTTTCCCTTATGTTGGCTGAATAATCAATAATATGAAAAGTGCCTTTAGAATAATGAATGTGATCCACTTATATCCTAATTGTGGCCGACATTAAAATTTCCCGTAATTAAACATAGCCGCATGTTGCAGAGCCTTATGAGCCATCCACCGTGTGTCACGGGGTCCCTTATTTGACCTGCACGTTTAATATTTGACCGACATTCAATTGAGAACCTAAGCGGTACGCGGACGATCCTGTGTTTCGATTCATTTTCTCTCGTTTAACCTTTATTCACCTGTTTTAACAACAAACTAACAACACACATTAAATATATATACATGACACAGTTTAACTTATTTCACATACTAAAAACCAACGTAATTTACAACGAAACACGCGTATTTTAACCCGACATCAGAACGTGCCCGTCTCTTCCGCAAAAAGTGCAGTGCCCCGCTTATTATTCAGCTCAGCCTTGTCTGTCTTTTGTCAAGTCTTTCTGCAGTTTCGATTGTCACGATTGACATGATGGGATGTTTGGAAGGCCGCAACGTCAGGAGTAGGCGTGGTTTTCTTTCCGGCAGCGATGTTACGCTGCTGTTCGTCCTCGGCTACCAAGTGATAACCAGTTCCAAGACTTGGTGTTGGTTTTGAGGCGAGTAGTTGAGTTCTCATAACAGAGATTTCGGCATCGAGTCCCATCAAAAACTCGTAGAGTCTTTCCTTTTCTTTAAGTTCAGCCATCTTTTTCCCAACGTTGTAACTGTAGCTATCACATTCACACCGTGGTGTTGGCAAGATGGAATCGATCTCATCCCATAGACCTGTTAGCTTAGTAAAATAGGCTGAAACGGAAGCTCCTTCTTGACGTGTTTGTGTAACGGACTGCTTCAACTCGTACGCTCTTGGAGCGCTTACTTTCCCGAATCTTTCATGGAGATCATTCCAGATCTCCAGGGCTGTGTGAGCGAATTTAACGTTGCTTGGTATTTCCTTCTCCATCGCAGTGGTGAGCCATCCTTTGATCATGGCATCACACCGCATCAATTGCATGTATTTGTCATCCGCCTTGTCTGGTATGTGAAGGGAGCCATCGACAAAACCAATTTTGTTCTTGGCGAACAAAAAATTGGTCATCTTCTGGCTCCAATCATTGTAGTTGCTATCAGTGAGATTCACGTTTACCTGTAGTTGCTTTGGATAATCGGCGGGGTGTAAATAATATGGAGAATTAGTGTCGATTGATTCTCCATTGTTTCTTGAGCTTTCTGGTTTGTCGCAGGCCATTAGCTAGGGTTTCTGAGGGGTGTAAATAATATGATACCATAGAGAATTTGGCAATCAGTGAGATTAAACTTTTTCTATTGAATATCAATCAAGGCTAAGAGTAGTGGCAGACCTACCCACAGTCAGTCGTGGGTGGGCGGCCGCACCCTTTGAAAAAAAAATAGTGTATTATTTAGGCAAAAAAAACCCGATCGTACCACTTGAAAATATGGTTGAACGCTTCATCGGCACCCCAACAAATAATTTCTAGGTCCGCCACTTGCTAAGAGCCATATAAATACACTTAGGAAAAGTAAAGAAAGGAAACTAACAAACAATCCCTAAAAGAAAGGAAAGACAATCAATAAATAAAAATAGAAGATAGTCCCAATCTTTAGCCAATGTGTGCGATATCTAATAACAACAAAATGTTAAAATCCATGTAGGACATGTACTCCACAAAGCAACGTAATCAAGTATGTTAAAGCAATACATAGCCTTAGATTAAGCATCAAATTTAAAAAAATGCGGTTACTTCTGTTTCGTTAAATTTATTTTTTGAAGTGTGCCGACTGAAATGAACCAAGTATCGGTTATTCCCAAAACTAAAAATCAAAGCGTCTGTTCTCGGTTTAGTCAGTGATAAGTCTGTTTTTGGTTTCTTCTCTTGCCTTGGCATGTGTTAGCCGGTCCGATAAATCTAATCAACCCTAGGCGTTTAGTTTGTCGTTTTTTCTGAAACCGTAAGAGTTTGTTCCGTAGTCTTAGCTAAGTGGAACATATATTATAAACATTTATTTTATATGTATTTTTTTGTAGTTTATTATGCTTCAGGAGTTTGAAAATTTTAAATATGTACAGATTTATTTTTGGGATTATAAGACTAAAGGGTATGGGGGTCGGCTAGCCCCGGCTAGGTCCGGCGCCGAGCCCCCACACCGCCCCCCTTAGCCCCGGCCCGGCTCAATCGACTCACACCGGACGACTTGGACGGTGCCCCACATCAAAAAACTAGCCGTTAATGAACGGCACTTTTTTTAAAAAAAAAAAAAATTCATTTTTCAATTTAAATACCCAATATCTCAACCATTTTTATACATTTTTATCCTTTCTACTCCCATTCTTCTCCAATTCTCTTCCTTTTTTATAAAAACACTCCATATTTTTTATACCCTTTTCTCTAAATCATGAATCCTTTCAACCCAAACAACCCCAACCCGAACAACCCCAACCCAAACAACCCCAACCCGAACCAACCTAACTTTTTTTCGACCCCCGGTTACACTCCGAGTATGGATCAATCGTGGGGGGCTCCGCAATTTCCTTTTTCGGGTTTCCGACAAACACCCAACGCATTCTCACAAATGTCTCAAGTTCAACAACTCCAACAATACCAAGCGCTACAACAAATCATGCAACGCAACTCGTTTGAACAACTCCAATCGCAACCGCCAATTTCCCAACCGGTTAACCTTGACGATGATGATGATGATGAAGTCGTCCCCGAATCGCCACCGCAAGAGCTCAAGCGAAAAAAAAAACAAGGGGAAGGGGAAGAAGGTTGAAAACGTACCCGAAACCGCGTCAAAAAGCGGTTCGAGAAAACCGGGGAGACCTTGGACGAAAGTAGAGGAGGAGGCGCTAGCAATGGCGGTTACTAAGTCCTCTACTAACCCGATAATCAGTATGAACCAAAGTTTAAATATTTAATTTAAATTTTAAAAGTTTTAAATTTTTTTTTACTAATGCATTATTTTTTAAACTTTAGGAAACAATCAAACAGGTGATAGTTTTTGGAAGAAGGCAACGGCTAAATTTTATGAGATTATGGAGCATAGCTCGGATCGTGATTTAGAAGCCGTCTCGGGCAAGTGGCGTAAAATGAGCAAAGTCATCAATAACTTTAACGCAATTTATAACCAAATTGTCATGAATCCTCCTAGCGGGAGTAACGAGACGGACATTCTTAACCTTGCTATCGCTAAGTGGGACTCTCAAAATACAAAGCCTTTCCCGCACTTCCGAGCATGGAACGTAGTAAAGAATCAACAAAAATGGGCGCCGATTCCAAATGAGGTAGCAACCGCCAAATGGACTAAAACTTCCGATTCCGGAAGTTATAGTGCGGGAGGCTCCACCGGTCGTTGTCAAATCAACATAAACGACGACCCGGAAGATGACTAGGACGTGTTGCCCATTCACGAGGCGGAACGTCCCCCCGGGAGGGACAAAGCAAAAAAAGAGGCGGCCGGAAAGCGCAAAGGGGCCGGGTCGAGTGGAGGAGCCGGCTCGGGTGGAGGGGGCGGGTCGAAGGCATCGGCGAAAATGGACGAGTTGATAGACGAATTCCGTTCGTTCAAACAGTTCGCGGCCGAAAAATACACTCACAAGAAAACCGTGTCGGTCGACCAAGCTCGAGCGGAGGATTTTAGGATTATGAGGTTGGATCTCGACTCGGTTCCGGAGGAGGAACGAGCGGTTTATCGGAGGATGAAGGAAGAAGTGATGAAAAAATGGTCGTCGTAGGTTGTTTTTTTATTTTTAAGAAATGTAATTTTTTATTTTTATTTTTCGGTAATTTTTTTTTTTTAGGAAATGTAATTTTTTTTTATGTTATGAAATGTAATGTTTTTTTTTTTATGTTATGAAATGAAATTATTTATGTTGTTTTATGTTGTATTTTTTAATTTTTATAAAGTTTTAATTAAGTTAATAAATTAAAACTTAGAAAATTATAAAAATAATGAGGTGGGGCCCATCCCACACAAGCCTCCATCCCCCTCAAATTTAATGGAGGCTCATCCCCCATGAGCCGCCCACGTGACGCCTACGTGGAGGCTCATCCCGGTGGGGATGGGCCAAACCATACCCATTAGTCTAAGAAGTTGTAAAATCGAAAAGTTTTTGTGGAAGCTTCCTATTATTTTCGTTGAAATTTCAGATTATGAAAATCTTATCTTTTTTCTTGACTAAATAAGAGGCTGTAGGTTGCCCACGTAATTGCATGTACTCCTCCTGATGGTTCTTCATTCGGCTCGCTAAACTTTCCCCCAATTAATCAATATTTCATTTCATTCCGTTCGATCATCATACATTCAATTCAATGGCTTCTACTTCATCAGTTCAAAAGAGGTTCAAGTACGATGTGTTCTTGAGTTTCCGGGGTGAAGACACCCGCAAAACCTTTGTTGACCATCTCTATGTTGCTCTTGTGAATAAAGGCATTATTACTTACAAAGATGATGAAACAATCGACAAAGGTGAAAGGATCAAGGAGCAGCTCATGAGATCCATACAAGACTCGAGATTTTACATAATTGTATTCTCCAAGAACTATGCATCTTCATCGTGGTGCTTAGACGAGCTGGTGGAGATTATCAAGTGCCAGAAGACAGCCGAGCATACTGCTTTCCCCATCTTCTATGATGTGGAACCCTCTGAAGTCCGAAAACAAAGTGGGCCAGTTGGGGAAGCCTTTGAACAGGTCACAAGGAAGAGGAAGAGGACGTTGGAAGATGTAAATCTGGTAACATCTTTATCACTTCATTTGTATTTGTTCGCTGAAATGATTTGTTAATACTAAGAAAGTTTTGCACTTTGGCAAATAGGAAAAGGAAAATGATGTTGGAAGATGGAAAAATGCTCTAAAAGAAGCAGCCGGCCTCGCTGGGATGGAGTTGAAGAACACTTTCAACGGGTATTCTTCACTTTCATTTCTTTCTAATTTGTTTTTAATAGGGACATCCATGTCATCTAAGGTTTCATGTGGGATTATAGTTGAATCTTTTTTAACACACAGGCATGAAGCAAAATTTATCCAACAAATCGTTCAAGACATTTCACTAAAGCTACATCTCATTAACTTGAGAATCGATAGGAAGTTGGTAGGCATGGAGACCCGAGTAAGGGACGTAATTTCATCTTTGGAACTTGATTTAGATGATGTTCGGATGATAGGGATCAAGGGGATTGGAGGTGGTGGGAAGACGACTTTGGCGAGAGCTATTTTTGATAATATACCCGTCTGGTTTGAAGGTAAGAGCTTTGTTGAAGATGTTAGAGAAGTTTCAAAAGGCTCTTTGTCTGGGTTGAAGGATTTGCAAAAACAGATCCTTTCATCCGTGTTAAATGATCAAACCATTGTTGTAGCTGGTGTTTCTGACGGAAAAAGTATGATGAAAAGGATGATGCCTAATAGAAAGGTTCTTGTAGTTCTAGATGATGTGGATGATATAGACCAGCTTGAAGCATTAGCAGGTGAGACTACGTGGTTTAAGCCGGGAAGTAGAATCATCATCACCACAAGAGATGAGCAAGTGCTAGTAGCACAACGAGTGAATGTCATTCATGATGTCACTCTGTTATCAGTTGAGGAAGCAATTTGCCTCTTTAGTAGGCATGCATTTGGGAGGGAGATTCCAGATCAAGGGTATGAAGAGCTATTAAGAAAAGTTGTACATTATGCTGCCGGTCTTCCCTTAACAATCAAAGTTTTGGGTTCACATCTTTGTGATAGAACTGAGCATGAATGGATAGACACCATAGAAAGACTAAAAACAATTCCATTGGAGAAAACTTTGAAAAGATTGGAACTAAGCTATAATGGTCTAGAGAATGATGAGAAAGCAATATTTTTAGATGTTGTATGCTTACTGAAAGGTGAAATGAAAGATGACTCAATAAGAATACTTGAAAGTTGTGGGTTTAATGCTCATATTGGTTTAAGAGTTCTTGAGCAGAAATCTTTGATAACTATTTCTGATAATGACGGTTTGCGTTTCCATGACCATATAGAAGAAATGGGCTGGAATATTGTTCGTGGTATGCACCCTCTTGAGCCTAGCAAGCATAACCGATTATGGATTAAAGAGGAAATTGAAGATATATTGGTTAATGAATTGGTAAACTTCAAGTTTAAATGAATGGTGGAAAACTAGAACCTTTTTATTTGTTTTGACCAAAGTTTCATATATGCTTTTTTTACAGGGTACCGAAATAACAAGAAGTATTAAACTAAAATACACAAGTCTCCATCCAACAACTATTATGAGAGGTCTTAGGAAAATGAGTGAACTTAGATTTCTTTCCGTGCAATCTCTATATTGGAATAATGGAGATATAGAATGGGCTGTTGATGAAGCTAGCCAATACTTACCGGATGCTTTACAATCTCTAGATTGGCCTGAATACCCTTTTCGGTCTTTACCTCAAACGTTTCAAGCAAATAAGCTCGTTAACCTTGAAATGGTTGAGGGCAATATATCTGAACTTTGGGAAGGAGGAGAAAAAAAGGTAGAATAATGGTTGGTCTGTTGTTTTGAATCATGCATTATAATATTATATTTTATTTTGTCATTACACTAATATTTTTTTCTTTTCTGATGATAGGTTCTAAATAAGATAAGATTCATTGACCTCACATTTTCAAAGTTAGAAACCTTTGACCTTAGTTTGACTCCGAATCTCGAAAAGTTAAGTCTGGCAGGATGTTTTGACTTTTTCAAACTACACATCCCCGTTGAATGTCCAAAGCTCAAATTCCTCTATCTCACTAGTTCAAAGGTGAGTAATCTTAACCTTAGGATGATTCCACATCTCGTGAAGTTAAATCTTGCTAGATGTAATGAACTTGTAGAACTCCACTTGCCTGTTGAATGTCCAAACCTCAAATTCATAAATCTTGGTGGTTCTAAGGTGAGTAACCTTAACCTTAGGATGACTCCACACCTTGAGGTATTATATATCAGTGGATGTAAAGAACTCGACTTGCCCGTTGAATTTTTGAATCTCAAATCCATAGATCTCAGTGGTTCCACGGTGAGTAAACTTAACCTTGGGATGACTCCACATCTTGAGGAGTTAAATCTTAGCGGATGTAATGAATTTGTAGAGCTCCACATGCCCGTTGAATGTCCAAAGCTCAAATTTCTCAACCTCAAAGGTTCTAAGGTGAGTAACCTTAACCTTGGGATGACTCCACATCTTGAGGAGTTAAATCTTAGCAGATGTAATAAATTTGTAGAATTCCACATGCCCGTTGAATGTCCAAAGCTCAAATTTCTCAACCTCAGAGGTTCTAAGGTGAGCAACCTTAACCTTTTGGCTCCAAATCTCAAGAAGTTAAATCTTGAACAATGTAATGAATTTGTAGAACTCCACTCGCCTGTTGAATGTCTAAACATCAAATCCCTCGATCTTAGTGGTTCTAAGGTGCGTAACCTTAACCTCGGGATTACTCCAAATCTTGAAAGCTTATATCTCAAAGGATGTTATGACTTTGTAGAACTCCACATGCCCGTTGAATGTCCAGAGCTCCAATTCCTCTACCTTAGTGGTTCTAAGGTGAGTAACCTCCATCTCGAGATGACTCCACATCTCAAGGAGTTAGATCTTCAAGGATGTTATTACCTTCAAGAAATTCACGCTCCCGTGGGTTGTCTAAAAAATCTTGTCTACTTTAACTTCAACGGTTGCATAAGGTTTAAACTTTTTGTTGTTAACAAATGGAATAACGTACATGGTCCTTATGATGTAGTTAGACTGGAACTAATTGCGGAGTCCCTACATAGATGCCCACTGCATCCAGACAGTAATTTGCCTAAGTTTCAGTTTAATTGTACATATCAGGAACCTCTACCCTTATCGAGTGGAAATATTGAGAAGCTTATATCTTTTGGTCTATGTGCTTGCACAAACCTTGAGTCGTTTTCAACAAGCATTTGTGGTTTACAACATTTAAGAGAGCTCACTCTTAAAGGCAGTATTCCGGAGGTGCCCAATGATCTGTACCAGTTACAAAGTCTAGAGAAGCTACGTTTGTCGATGAAAGAGATTAAGCATCTTCCGGATAGCATTTGTATGTTGAAACGTTTGAAATCACTCGACTTATTTGATTGTAGATCCTTACAAGATATCCCAGACAGTATCTGTAAGATGAAACGCTTGAATAGGTTAGATATAGAAGGTGCGGGCATAATCCGTCTTCCTTACAGCATTTTTCAATTGAAGGGTCTGTGTATTATTGGGTCTAGGGGGCAGCTTGAGTCGTGTGGTTTTACTAATATAATCTCAGGATCCAGAGAGTGCTATGTACAGCTGTGAATAACAGGGACATTCTGTTGGTAAGTTGGGATTCAAGAAGAAGTATTCAAAGTCCAGTTTTTGAATATTTATGTTTCTGATTTATAGAATGCAACAGGGACATTCTCATTTTGCTTAACATGTTGTAAACCAATTAGCGAACAAAAAATGATTACTTGTGGTTAACTGACTGACTGAACCAATCGGTTGAACAACCCGAAGCGCATAACCTACACCTTTTGATCGTGGTTCTGTTGGAGGATAAAATCAGCTCTACACGCTTGTAAGTCCCATAGCATGTTAATTCTTGGCCGGTTGAAGCTTTTACATCCTAATAGGGTTGTTCATGAGCCGAGCCGAGTCAGTGCAAGCTCGGGCTCGGCTTGATTATAAGCCGAGCTGGCTCGGCTTGGATTTGAAACCGAGCTGAAAATCTAAGCTCGGACTCGGCTTAGTTTTAAACTGAGCTGGCTCGGCTCGGCTTGGTTTGGCTTGATTTTAGAAAGAAAAATTAATATATAGCTCTTAAAATTCAGTAGTCTAAAATATTATTCAATAGCACAAAAGAACATTTCCAAACAAGTTCAATTAATACAATCCGAAATCAAGTTTAACAACACAAATAAGGTTTAAATTTCAATGGAATAGAATATTAGTTTATTAACAAGATAATTAACCTTCAAATATGTCATAGATATCAAATTACACTCCTAAATACATGTAAATAATAATCAATTTTTTTGTAATATATTATAATGTTTATAATATTAAAATATATTACAAGTAAAATAGGCCGAGCCGAGCGACCAACCGAGCCGAGCTCCTTTTAAAATCGAGCCATATCGAGCGAGCTTTTTCCGAGCTAAATCCAAGCGAGCTCCAAGACGCGAGCTTTTTGGACTGCCCTACATCCGAATATTACTTTATGAGATCAAAACAACAAATAAGTGAGTGTGTCAACCACCTTCTTTATGATAGATTTATTGTATATACCAATTTAGCAGAGATGGTAAATGGTGGCGGGTAAACTAACTAGCAAAATAGTTTCTTCCCTGAATGTTAATATTCTTCCCCTTTTTAACTATTTATACCCTCCTCTAAAAATTCAGTTTAAAAGTTCTCGTCTATTTAAAATTCTTATTTTTATTTTAACAACCAGTTTATTTGAAAATCCTCTAAATTCATTTACGTAACTATATTTTTACAATAAATATATATTAGAGTAACTGCCAAAATGGTCCCTAAGATTTGATCCCTTTTGTCACTTTAATCCAAAACTCAAACCTTTTGAATCTTGTTTCAATTTTTATTTTTTATTTTTTTTTTGCTATTTTCATCCAAAAGCAAAATCAGGTCATATTTTTCAGTTAAGATCCAGTTTTTTTTTGTTTTTTCCTCCATTTTAATGAAGGGTAAAATGGTCAGATTTTTTAATTTATTATAATAAAACGTTAAAAGACCATTTTGCCCTTCCATAAAAACGAGGAAAAAAAACTGGATATTACCAGATTTTGATTTTGGATGAAAATTACAACAAAATTTAAAACCACGGGGACCAGATTTAAAAGGTTTTCGTTTTGTACTAAAGTGACAAAAAACTAACCAAATATCAGGGACCATTTTAGTAGTTTACTCTATATATTAATTCTCAATTTACTTATGTATTATGATTATGATTTCATCATTGACAATTCTAAATAAAATAGATGCAAATTGACGTAAATTTATTTTTAAATAAATGAAATTAGTTGATCCATCTCTTATATTTGACATGTCAAAAAACAATTAATTATTAATTTCATCTCATATTGATGTACGTGCCATAAATCTTGCTATAATATGATATGATATGATATTCATGGATGAAGGTGTAAGCTTACCTCATTTTCTTCGTAACCAAGTAGCTTACTACCTCATCAGAATGCTTTACTTGATCTTTTATTTTTTTTTTTTTATTGTTTTTTTTTTTTTTTGTCAGGGCACTAAGATGCAAGCCTTTGTTACGGCAAAGACATGTTCAGAGTATGAAGCTTTGTTGAAGGAAAACCAGTGTTTGACAATTCGTAATCCATCATTGGGTGAGAATCGTCAGAAGGTGAAGTATGTTGAAAGTGTGTTGAAAATCAATCTGAACGGCAACACAATTGTCACTGCCTGGAATGAATCTGTTGGATCTGAATGGGGCTTCTCTTTTGCCCCTTTTGAGTCTATACAGCAGGACCCTAATGACGACGGAAAGGCTTTCAAAAGTCCTATCGGTATTTTTTTTTGTATAAACAGAATTCTAATTCTATTTGTCTTTAAATTAACATTGTATTCAATTTTTTGATTTAAATATTTTTTCAGATGTCATCGGTTTTGTCGTTAAGAGTTTGCCTTTTGAACCAAAAGAGGAAAGTAAACATGGGAAGGATGAGAAGAAAATCACATTCATGCTTGAGGATTTGCAGTAAACTAATAATCATCGTTTTTATTATAATTTTTTAATATACAACACCCTCATTGTAATATATAAATTAACTTTATTTTATTAACCAAAACCATTTGTTTTCATCAGACATGCCCAAATTTTTGTGACCCTGTGGGATGGTTATGCTGATCAAATATTAGAGTTTCAGAGGATCAGAGGATCAATCAAGAAGAAAAAAATGTGGTCGTTGCTGTTCAGTTTGGAAAATACAGGTTTTGGGGAGGTATATTATAAGTTTATCTTTAACTTTGTAGTTAGTTATTTATAGTGTATTATAAAGTAACTATTCGTTTTAGCGTTACGTGATTTTCTTAATTCCACAGGATACCTGTATGTTTCCAATTTATACAATGTTACACGTGTATTCATAAACAGTGACCATCCAAGAGATTATAAATTTTAAGAAAATGTATGTAATGATAACAACATAATTAGTTGTATTTAATTTGTTTAGCTGTTAGATAAACTAATTCAATTATTATGCATTTCAGTTTCATTGCACAGTTATCTGTTGAAAGATTCTCTAGCTTATCTGGGCTGAGTTCGTCTGTTATAAAGTCTCCTTCAGAAGAATATCTGACAGACTTTGAATTCAGTACTATTGGCGGTTTAAATGGAATATCCAAGGCATTGATAATATTATCGTTTGTTTTTTTAGAACGTTATTAGTTATAAATGATATTGTTTGTACGTAGACAAAGTCTGTTATCATTCGTGGTACAATAAAGAGTTTTGCTTCAAAGGAATCTTGGTTATATAATGCGTGCAAAAGTTGCAATCGTAAGGTTTCGACAAAGACCATTTTGAATGATAAACAAAATGGAAGTGAGGGGTTCGATGAGGTTGTAGTTTTGGAGTGTAATACTGATGCATGTAATACGAAAGTTGTTTCTTCATTTCCAAGGTTTTGATAACATATAACATAATTTACTTACCTCATTTTTCATTCCGTTATTAAAACGTACTTTATCTTTTCCAGGATCAGGATTCCTATCCATGTTCAGGACTGTACGTTTATTGTCACACTTACCCTGTTTGAGCGTGAGGTCGTTAAGTTGCTTAAGGTGTCCGCCATTCAGTTGTTGGACAAGAACATTGAGGTATTCTTCTGCGTTTGTAACTGTTTTTATTATTCATCATTAACTTATTATTTTATTGTATACATGTTTAACAATATAAGTTTTTCCTTAACAAGTTGGCAAATGAAGGTAGCTTTCCAGGTGAACGAAAAGCTTCACTGAACCGGAAGTTTGCTTTCAAAATTGCTGTTGGTTCATTTAACATTAAAAACAAATCTGATGGGTATTCTGTGTCCAAGTTAACCGAGAATCCGTTAGTTATATCCGTCTTAGACAAGAAGTTTGATGATATCCAGGTAGTTGAAATTAAAACACTTTTTATTCATTTAAAGGTACCATTATATTGGCATTTAGCTGACAACTACTTTGTTTTTTGTTATCAGCCTGTTGATGAGGAGCCTGTTGATGTTGATGGTCATGTGGGTTACACAAATGCTTCGGATGTTGTTCCATTGAATGTTAGTATTTTTTTTGTTAGTCTTTCGTACTTTACACAAGTTTTTAATCATATAAATGTTACAACTATGGTTTTCATTTGTAGGATTCGTTTTCCTGTACCGGTGATGAAGAAACTCCAATTTCTTCTTTTAATAAAAGCATGTTTTTAACCCTGTCCGCTGATACGAATACTTCTACTGTACTTAAAAGGAATTGAAGAGTAACTTGGATAGCCTTTATGATGTTGATGCGATATCTTCCCAGTCGTCTTCCAAGCCACGTAAAGTTGTAAATGAGAACGAAGACGGTGTTGGTGCGAGTGTTGGTCTGTTGGTCCCAAAGGTTGAGGAGTAGTTTGTTATGACAACTCTTGATTGAAACAAACTTTTGTTTTTCGAGTTTTATGTTTTCGCTATTGCTTACCGTATTTCATTCGGTTTATTAAAGATATTTTTGATGGTTATGATATTTCATTTGGTTTGCTAAAGGCATTTTGAAACTTTCTTATCAGATGTGATTGAATAAAAGTTTAGTTGTGTTTGGTTATTGATTTAATGATAGATGTTCTATGTGTTTGCTAGAATTACATTGTATTAGCCAAGTATCGATAAATACATATTTTTTTTTTTTTTGAAGGAGATGTCAAAACACCACATTGTTGAAATTTTATTGAATTTGATCGAATATGGGGTATGGTATTATATCATCTTTGTTACTTTTGACTTTGTTTGGCATGATAAAGAAAAAAAACATACTTATAGTTGTTTTTTTATATCAACAAGTACATACTTAGCGGACTGGGGGTGGTCCGTGATGACACCCCCATCACGCGTGAAACAAGATTGCACACCGCCGCCACCACCTCCCATAACGCGTGAAACTTTCAACGCGTGGAAAGGATCACGCATGGAAAAATGAAATGACCGTTTGGATTTTGACCGTTTGGGCAAATTATGAACGTTGGGGATTTTATTTTTTGAAAGGTTTTTATATAAATCCACAAACCATTCCCCCACTCACTTCAAAAAATCAAAAAATTCTCCATTTCATTTCAAAAATTCTCCCACTCAATCTAAATAATTTTACAACACACATGGAAGGTTCAAGTAAGAGAGGTGCGGGTTCGAAAAAAAGAGGTTCGGGTACGAAGAAAAATCCCGTAAGACCCAAGGTTCAAGCGAATCTTGGCGAGCCGACGCGCTTTAGGTTGCAAGACGAACCCGACCAAGTCCCACATTTTCAAACCCAACAATATCCACCCTTTCAAACCCAACAATATCCACCCTTTCAACCCCAATCGTTTCCACACTTTCAAACCCAACTCCACCAACTCGACCCACTACTAGAAGATAACACCCTCATCCGTCAATTTGCAAATGCGTATCGTGAACCACAACCAAGTCTCAACGACGATGAAGATGATGATTACATTCAAGAAGAAGAAGAAGAAAAATAAGAAGAGGAAGAGGAAGAAGAAGAAGAAGAAGAAAACGATGATGTTCAAGAAGTTGTCTCGTCATCCGTTCGGAAAATTTGGACGAGCGAGGAGGAGGTCGCCTTGGTGAAGGCGTACTTGCACATCTCCGAGCACGCGTACATGGGACACTTGAAAACGGTAGAAAGACAAAATGATTTTCCAATGTTTAGTTGCGTTTTATTTTGCTATGTAATTTATTTTTTAATTTTAATGAAATTTATAATTTAGTTTTTATTGTTAATTTCTAATTTAAAAATTAAAAAAAAAAGTTGTGAGTGATGGAATTCCATCACTAGTGATGACCACCGCCACTAAGAAATGCTTGTGAGTGATAGAATAGTGGTTGATGACATGGTGGAACTTGATTGGATGTTTGTGAGTGATAGAATTCCATCACTTGTGACCACCCCCACTCCCCTTATACCGAAATTTAATTTACCAAAAATGTATCTGGATATGTATTAATTTTATTCTATATATGTTACATTTAATTTGTATTCATATTATATGTTTTTAGTGGACATGTCATAGAAATGGAGTTATATGATATCAATACAGTGGCTTTGTTAAATACCTTTTTTTATGATTGTATTCTTTTTGTAGGAAACATTTTACTGGTTTTAAGATTCGATCATAGCATAGCATACGACAAAAACAGTTTACTAACATAGCATACGACAATAACATCCCAGAGGCACATAATACTGGTTTTAAGATTCGATCATGCATTCAATGTAAGTGTATGCTAAAATGATCCATAACGTATGTTATCGAATCTTTTGTCTTTGGTATGTTATTGCGTAATGAATATCTTTATTAACAAGTCTTTTATCGCAATTTGATTTGTTTATTATTATTCTATTTTCCTTATGAGAACAAGTATTCTATATTATTTAGGAGCTAACTATAAATATTCAATGTATACATTCAACATTATTCTAATATTCTAATGTTCAGTAAATATTTAGTATTGTTTGATTGATTTGTATTTGTTTATAGAAATATACATAAATTGCCGTTATTTTCGGAAACTTTCCCAAAACATCGAACATAGACTTAGGGGTTGTTTGGTAGCCTCTTAATGACCATTCAGATGCTACCTCTTAATGGTTTAAAACCTCTGAATGAATAAGAGGTAACCTCAAGTCTGAATGGTTAAGAGGTAACATCTGAATGGTAAATCATCACATGTCACATTCTTCTACCTTCTCATTGGTAAAATTCTTAATGGTTCAATTAAGATGTAGCCTCTTAATAACTATTCAGAGGCTACCAAACAGCCCCTTAGAAAGTTGATATGTTTTTAAATTTCATTTAAAATAGATTATTTAAAGGTTTGACTTTCCAATATTATGAAATTAATCATTAATATCTTAATATCTACAAACAAAATATACAACATATAAATCTCTTCATCTCATTTGTAGTTAAACCAATACATCCCTTTCACTACGAAGCTATTGTGAGCCAGTTTTATCAATCAGTTAGTTACTTATTCCCATCACGTCTTCAGCGATGTATAAACGGTCAAAGCATGAATCTGATTCTTTGGAAAATCAATCAAGCAAGAAAAACACTTCAGACGGTAAGTTTTTATTTATCTTTTACATATTTTATTATGTTTATAATTGATTATATTGTAATTCAGCTTCTGTATCACAATGACAGTCACTTCAAGAAAATCTAAGCAAATGAAGATGTTTTTTCAAGATGATGTGGTAAATGTTCCGCCTGATGTCCCAGTTGTAGACACCGAACCTGTCTTGGAACAACAGGTTTTAGATGTTCCACCTGTTCCACCAGTTGTTGGTCAACCTGATGAGTATGAACTTACATGGCTCACTTTTCGTTTTGTAATTTTCTCGTTATCTAATTTCCTTAATTTAATATTACGGAATGTTTTAAAGTTTTTATTCTAATTAATCATTTAACTGGCTTCTTTTATGGATTTGTAATGCAGCGGTTCCCGAAGGCCTTTGCCACGAATGTGGATTTATCTGTCCTTGATGAAATGGCAATTCAAATTGAAGACGGCTTTTCAATGACTTTGGAGATACGGGAAGAAACTGCACATGGCAGGATTAGGTATGCGTTAAGAGGATGACAAAACTTTATGCTGCAAGCTGGTTTGGAGGATGGAGGTCA
Organism: Helianthus tuberosus; assembly: GCA_030545235.1. NCBI lineage: Eukaryota > Viridiplantae > Streptophyta > Magnoliopsida > Asterales > Asteraceae > Helianthus > Helianthus tuberosus. Next base: position 18,981,523 of record CM060400.1, read on the forward strand.
GTTCGTGCTTCGTTATGATAGGAATCTCAACAGGTTGCTCTTTGCTAACCCCAACGTTTAGAAAATGTATGTTTTGTCGATAATATATGTGGTAAACAATTATGCCGGTAGTAATCGTGTTTAAGGTTTTTTGTCATATTACAATGTTTGGACAAAATTGGCGATTATAATGCTTCTACCATGTATTTTGTGTGGTACAATTTTTGAACAGTTATAAGTATATACTTATGGTTTATATGGTATGTTTAGAATGTTTTATGTGTTTAGTTGGCGTTAAGACACCCGCGAAACTCGCGGGTTCTTAGACTAGTTGTTTTTTAAAACACTTTCTCTAACTAGTATTTTATTATATTCTATAAACATCTTTACAAATTAATAATGAAGATTTTTTAAAACAATAAAAAAATTTAGAACTCTTATTTTTTAAAAATTGTGGATTTTATGTTTTATCTTTAATTCGTACCTTAGTAGTCTTATCTTTTTAATTTATTAGTATTATAATTATTATATTAAAATAATTTTGTAATATAATTAACAACTTTTTTATTAAAAAAATGTAAAAGAAAAAAAGTTTCGTAGCACATAGACAGTAAAATGATTTGATCAATTGTCATTTAATAACTGATAGGAGACGTATGAAAACCTGGGTTCGATCCTTGAGGCAAAACAAGTTTTACTGGTAATTTCACTGTCGTGCCTACAGAAGGGTGGGTTACGGGGTGTAACACCCCCAAAACGGGTTTGGTAATTAAACCCCGTTAGTACTAAAGAGCGGGTAAAATACCGTTAGTGGTAAAGATTAACCTGGTAAATTATTAGGATTTAAACAAATAAGCTTAATAATAAATAAAAGGAGAACAAATGCTTTTGAGAAAATAAAGTGTATAAAAGGTTCGAGTTAGTGGGACTTAAAATGAAACGGGTTATAATTTCCCCGAACCCATTAAGATAACTAGGAAAAATTAACCTAGTTAATTTTATGCCTTAAAACAATAAAGAAAAAATTTGGTTAATAACCCTTTATAAAACTTGGATAAGTGGAGAGACTAAACTTGACAAAAATTAAAATAGTTTTAATTTAATTAAAAGAAAACACCACAACACATACACAAGTATGTGTTCTAGTCAAAGATTCCATAGGAGCCAAAAGGGGTTCTCTCCATTGAACCCTAAATTGCACAAAACAATCAAATTAGAGAAAGAAATCATGAGCAAATAGAAAGCTAAACTGAAATTAGTGATCACCCAAGTGAAGGGATCACAAGGTATGTCAAATTTCATTACTTGATTCCATCTCAAATTCTTGATGAATTTATGAAATCGAAATTCGAGCTTGAATAATTGATGTTTGGGTGAAACTAGGATGAATCCATGTTTAAGAACGAACCCAAGTCAATAAATTGATTAGTTGATGTTCATAATTATAATGGAAATCATTCATCATCCCATAATATTCTCCCACCTTTTTTGACCATTTCCCCGACATTCCAGCCTATGTTTTATGGGTCTTTTATTGCATGTTTTAAGGAGCTTGTCTCTCTCCTTTCTATATTTAATTTTCTTTCTTGTATTATATATTTACTTTTTTGTAATGCTCGATGCATCACATTTTCAATCAATACAAAACATAATGTTCGGAGAATTATCTTGATACCAAAACTTAAATGGTATCAGAGCAGGTTACTATACTGCTCGACAAACAAAACCAAAACCATACTACCTTACTCTGATCAACGGCCATGGAAGACGATTGGATAGTTGATTCGGGTTGTACCGAATACATAACTTACCTAGCTGAATGGCTAGAAAACCTGAAGGCATCCACTTGTGAACCTTCTGTTATGATTCCAAATGGTGATTCCACACCCGTCATGGGTAAAGGAAGTTGTCGTTTGCCAAATGGAAGAGAAATTAAAGGGGTGTTGCATGTTCCAGAATTTAAGTGTAATCTTCTATCGGTAAGTCGTTTAACAAAGGATCATCAATGTGTAGTAATTTTTCTTCCTGAATTTTGTTTCATGCAAAACTTGCGTTCGAGGAAAATAATTGGAATGGGTAAATGTGAACGTGGACTGTACCGGATGAAGATGATGGAAAATAAAAGAAAGGCTATGATGGCTTCGGTGGAGGTATGGCATAAGAGACTTGGTCACACTTCTTGTAGTAAGCTTTCTCATTTTAATTTTGTCAAGAATGCTTCTTTTAAAACTATTGATTGTGATTCATGTGCTAAGGCCAAGCATACCAGACTACCTTTTCCTGTAAGTTCAATCAAAAGCAAAGAATGTTTTGAATTGTTACATTGTGATATTTGGGGTAGATATAGAACTCCATCGCTTTCGGGGGCAAACTATTTTTTAACAGTCGTGGATGACTATAGTCGATCCGTTTGGGTTTTCCTACTAAAGCACAAATTTGAGGCAGGTGATCATCTAATTTTTTTCCACAAATTGGTCAAAACACAATTTGGAAAACTGATTAAAAGAACCCGTTGTGATAACGGGGAAGAATTTGTTTCAAACCGGATGCATAACTTTTATGCCGAACAAGGCATAATTCTTGAAACCACTTGCCCACACACACCACAACAAAATGGTGTTGTGGAACGCAAGCACAGACACTTGCTCGAAACTGCACGAGCCCTTAGATTTAAGGCAAATCTGCCAACAAAATTTTGGGGCGAGTGTGTCATGACAGCCGCCTACATAATCAACCGTCTCCCATCGAAAACCATTGATAACAAAACCCCATTTGAAATTTTGTCTGAGCAAACACCTGAGTATGATCATATGAAGGTCTTTTGTTGCCTCGCTTATTTTTGAAATACCGACACGAAGGGAGACAAATTTGAATGGAGAGAGAAACCCGGTGTATTTCTGGGTTATCCACCGAGAACAAAAGGATACAAAATATATGACATTACCCAAAACAAAATGGTGGTGTCAAGAGATGTGAAATTTGTCGAAGAAGTCTTCCCTTTCGGGAGCTCAGAACGTATTGACAAAGAGAGAAATAAGAGGCTTTTTGATTTTCCTCCTTGGTATTACAAGGAAACCGATGAACCCAATCAAGAAGCCTTGGGCAAAACTACACATGTGAGTTGGCCTGAACTGTTGGACCCGGATAACAGAAACCAAGTTGAAGGTACAAATGAAACAAATGATGATGGGCTGATTGTTTCCGATGAAGCCCAGATCCCACAAAGTAACTAAATGGTGGACGATCAGGTTGAAGACAATTATCAATCAAATGAAGACCAAATGGAAGATGAAACAAGCCATATAGGAGCGCAACCGATCAGACAGCAAAGAGTCAGAACTCAACCAAAACGACTTGGCGATTTCATTGTTGATCTCCTACCATCCATAGATCACACTTTGCCCGCTTCCAATCAGGAAACCTCGACTAACACGGTGCACCCCATAGCTCATTTTATTTCTTATGAAAAGTTTACTAATGATCACAAAGCCTTCTTGACGGCCATCAGCTCTAATGATGAGCCAAAGTCTTTTAACCAAGCAGCACAGAACAAAGACTAGAGAGATGCAATGGAAAGGAGATAAACGCATTAGAAGAAAATGGAACATGGACTCTTGAAGAGTTACCTGCCGGAAAGCGAGCTATAGATTCAAAATGAGTCTATAAAGTTAAGTACAAACCTAATGGGGAAATTGAAAGGTACAAGGCCAGACTTGTGGCAAGAGGGTTCACACAAATGGAAGGGGTTGACTTCCATGATACATTCGCACCAGTTGCTAAGCTAGTCACAGTTCGTACTCTTCTTGCTGTGGCAGTGAAGAAAAATTGGCTCATTCACCAACTAGACGTCAACAATGCTTTTTTGCATGGGGACCTCGAGGAAGAAGTCTACATGAAAATCCCACAGGGTTTTGATAAAGGGAAAGAAAAAAGGGTTTGTAGACTTAGTAAGTCTTTGTATGGTCTAAAACAAGCCTCGCAAAACTGGTACCCAAAGTTTACTTCGGCTCTCTTAACACTTGGTTTCAAACAGTCAAAGGCGGATTACTCACTTTTCATTTGCAAGAAAGAGAAGTCGTTTGTAGTAGCCCTAATATATGTCGATGATGTCATCATCGTCAGAGATGATCTAGCAAAAATAAATGAAACAAAAACTTATCTCGACAAAAGGTTTAGCATTAAAGACCTTGGAAACTTAAAATACTTCTTAGGAATTGAGGTGGCTCGGACGAAGGAAGGGCTTGTTCTTAGTCAACGGAAGTACACTCTAGACATTTTAAAGGATTGTGGAGTTCTGGGATCTCGCCCAAGCACTTTTCCGATGGAGCAAAACTTGAAGATTGGAAAGAATGAAGAAGAATCAAGGGTGGATGCTAACCAGTATAGACGACTTGTTGGAAGGTTGCTCTACTTGCAGGCTACAAGGCCTGACATAGCTTACTCCGTGAATGTTTTAAGTCAATTCGTTTCAGACCCGAGACAAAGCCACATGGATGCAGCCACAAGAATTCTAAGATATTTAAAAACTACTCCAGGACAAGGGATCTTGTTACCAAAGGAAGGTCGTTTTGAACTCATGGCATATAGTGATTCAGACTGGCTTGGATGTCCCGATTCAAGAAGATCAAGAACAGGTTACGTGCTTCTTCTTGGAGGGGCACCCGTCTCCTAGAAATCCAAAAAGCAATCCGTAGTTTCCCGCTCCTCGGCTGAAGCAGAATACCGTGCCATGGCAACAATGGTAAGTGAAGTTTTGTGGATGCGGTGGCTATTAAGTGAGCTAGACGCACACCAAAATCACCCGACACCTCTGTTTTATGACAACCAATCCGCTAGACACATCGCTAATAATCCAGTCTATCATGAACATACGAAACACGTAGAGATGGATTGTTTCTTTGTCCGGGAACGGGTGGAATCAAAAGAGATTCAGATGAGAGGCATTGACACTAAAATGCAAATTGATGACTTATTCACCAAAGCTTTGGGCTCGCAACAACTGATGTTCTTACTTGGCAAGTTAGGCATTCGGGATCTTCACGCGCCAACTTGAGGGGGAGTAATGGAAATCATTCATCATCCCATAATATTCTCCCACCTTTTTTGACCATTTCCCCGACATTCCAGCCCATGTTTTATGGGGCTTTTATTGCATGTTTTAAGGAGCCTGTCTGTCACACCCCAACCAATGGCGGAAACATCGGGATGCGACGAAGTGTGAAGATTGCTAGAGACATCATAACGCTATTTGTGACAATATTTAATAAACCGATTTCATTTCATAATTCATTTGTCTACATTACAAGGAAATCAAATAACATCAAGTTCAAGGGAAATACAATACAACATAATCAAAATTGATACAACGATTAAACCTAAACGTCTATATGTGTATCTAGGCATAAACTCTACTTCATTTCATAGCATCATCATCCTCAACCTGTAACATGTTTAAAATAAAGTTCAATGCAAAAGCAAGGGCGAGTATACAAGTTTAAGCATAAGTATAAGTATAAAAGTTTAAAACGAATCCACATGGCAACTTTGTTTATACAAGATCTAACATGGCATGCAATATTTCTAGCCAACCCTCTGTTTACGCAAGCGGCCCTTTCCATAGCACATGTCATCATTTCGTTGCTATGAAAAGACCATAAGTTTATAATTCAACATGACCCAAGTTTAAAGGGGGCGGTGCGTTACTCCTATAGCGCTATACATGTCAAATGGAGGCTCGTGAAAGCTAATGACTAAAACATATCACATAAGTATGGTCCACGTAAGCATCAAGTATAACAACATAGTATTCATGTATAAGGATTGTTTTCGTGCATTGCATAAAGAATAAGTTTAAGTGTAGTTTAATAGTTAAACATGTTACACCCCAAAAGTGGTAAACATAAAAAGGGGGTTGCGAGTATACTCACAATATTGCATAGGCTTTCCGATTATCCAATGTGACGAAGTTGATGAGGTTTAGAAGGTTGAATGTGTAAGGGTTAATGTTCAAGTATGTTTAGGGTCGAGATTTGGAATAAGACAATATGAAAATAACATATGAAGATAACATATGAGAATAACATGTGAAAATAATCATCTTCAACTTATAACTCTTATATGACACTATGTAACCACTAGGGTTATATTGTATTTCATGGGTAGTGCACCCATTAGAATCATACTTAGAGTTTTAGGTCTTAGATGATATTCTACTACTTTAACATATAAACACAAGTTTAACATTAAAGGTTCGAATGAGTGTATGTACATATTTAGGCTAAGTATTACATATTATTTGGTCCAATAATTCATGTAGGAGGTAGAAGATTAGAATCCTCATTTAGGCACCTCGAGTTATCATGGAAGTCATGTATGGGGTAGGAAGAACAAGCTTCCGTTTAGGAACCCCTTGAATGTTCACCGCTTCACTTGATGTAAAAACAACCAAGGAGGGTCACGAACTAGGATTAGTATAATAATATAAACAACCTAACTAGAGAGAAATCATCAAATCATGTGAGGATTTTATGTTGGAACAACCCAAGTTGTTCCACAATCACTCTACATCAAGATCTAAGCTTGAACATGACTCGTGGGTGAAATACCCTAAACAAAACAGAAAATATTTGAGGGTTTAACCTCTGATTTGGCATGTCTCAACCTTGTTTTTAAGCTTAACTAACCATGGGTGAGGTTAAAAGCATTAGGACATAGGTTTGAGATGTGTTAGACACAAGTATGTTAAGTTTAAACAAGCTTTTGAATAACTTAAAACAAAACAGAAAGTTTTGGTCCTTTTTAGGGCAATTCCAAACATGATTTTTCCAGGGATAAACCAAGGAATCAAACCCAAGAACATAACAAAGCAATAGAAGAAAGAATCAAGTGATTTGGAGTGAAAACAAGCAAGTTACACTCACTTTTGTTAAGATGTATGAATCTGTCCAAGAACTCTGATTTGCAACAGATTGAGAGTGAATTTGTGAAGTGTAATGAGTTGTGAAAGTGTAAAATGGGTTGTAGAAGGTGTGTATTTATAATGGAAGAGATTAGAGTTGATTGAAGGTGATTAGAGGTGGATTAAAGGTGATTGGGTGAGGTTTAAACTTGGGATTTCGTGCATACAGCTGAAGAAAACACAAAGTCTGTCGAAACAGGGGCCTAGCGTGACGCGAGGAGGCTTGGCGTCACGCGGCGCCCTAGTTCCGACAACTTTTGATTTGTTGCACTTAGGTCCCTATAGTTTATGTTTGATACACTTAGGTGCATTTTTGATAGTTTAGGGACTTGTTTGGACATAAAAGCATAGTTTAAGGCATAATCAAGTATGAGGAACATATTCAAAGTATAATTAAGCATATGAAGGTCGTATTCAAGTATCGTTTATGATCGAAACACGTTTTATGCATATGTTTCATGTATTTACAAGTTTAGCACATAGTTTCCAAGAATTACGAATAAGCATCAATTGTTCCACGAAATTGAATGTATGAGCATATATAGAGTATGTATAACATGTAATTAACAAAATACGAGTTTTATTCATGATCCAAGTCTCGGATTTTACAATGGTTATAAAGAAAGGACGATTACAAGAACACAAGGTTTCCAAAAATAGAAACATGAACAAGACTTGCTATAAAAGGAAAGTACAAATAAGCAGGGCGTTACACTGTCTCTCTCCTTTCTATATTTTATTTTCTTTCTTGTATTATATATTTGCTTTTTTGTAATGCTTGATGCATCACATTTTCAATCAATACAAAACATAATGTTCGGAGAATTATCTTGATACCAAAACTTAAAAATTATGAACTTCATAATCACCCACTTAGGTGTTAAATGGGTTTTGTAGATGATGAAGAACACTAGAATTTTGATCATGAAATTAGTGTTGTTTGATTTCCATGAAGTGAATCTAGGTGTTATTATGCATGCTAGATATAATGGATTTGAAAATGATGTTAATCTTGGCAAAAATAACTAGTTATGAACTAGTTTGTAAATGTGTAAAAATTATGCCCATTAGGTGTTTGTTAAAATGCCTAAATGAAAGCTAAAATGTTGAAATTTCGAGTAAAACGTGTATTTAAATAATATGGCAAATTATGCGAAATATGAAACGATAAGGGTTCTGAACCTGATGTTGATTTAGGCTTAATTGTGTATATCATGTGATCAAAGGTAGTTAACTTTTGGAAAGTTAAACTAACCAATGACGAATTCGAATAGTAGTTTCGACATAGAAAATACGTAAGGTGGAATAGTCGTGATTGTTAATGACTAATCTAACCACTTTGTAAATGATGACGATAGTTTGACACTTAACGAGCTAGGTGGAGGCTTGGGAAAGAAGCGGGTCAAACGGATCGAGTACGCGGAAAAGAGCATAACCGGATGCAAGGTAAGTGAAACTTACACCTTTTTGTAGAATACGTGCTTATTCTAAAAATCACATATACGATAAAGATAATATTCAAGATATGGTTTCCGACGTGAAATGGTATGGGTCGGAACATATCAAAAGTTGAAAAACCATGTATAATGGTAAAAAGGGCGAAATGGTAATTTAGTCATGAAATGACATATGTAAAATGAGTTTTCAAATGGCTACTTTATAAGTAAGCCTGAAAGAATAAAAAGGGTAAAACGGTGATTTAGTCAAGTATAAATGGATCAAAGTTGAAGTTTGAAACGACACCAAGTGGCATAAGCCATGTTGGGTAAACGCGTAAGAAATGGATTTAAGAGACCTAACTAATTGGTGAAAAATCTGAAATGAGTTATTTAACGAAATGGTAAATAAATATCATTCAAATATAAGCGCAAAATGTTTGGTCGTTTAGACCAAATGGGTCAATTGGTAATGTCCAACATTTTTAGACAGAAGGTCAAAGATCACCACTGTCGTTGTCTTTATCGGACAACAAGTTTAGCCCGCAGGCACTTTATCACTATCGGATGTTTATAATATTATCATCTGATAGGATGACACAAGCCATGATTTCTAAATCACTAGGCTAGATAAGAAAATTGGAAGAATCCAATATAAGGATGACTGTTGTGATTTTATCGAATCACATTTGTCAGGAGTGCTAACACGTTCTTAGGTGTTAACAAGGATCTAAATCCCTTGGGTAGGTTTCACCATCTTGGCCGCGTAGGCTAGGTTTCACTTTTAAGATTCTTTTTAAAATGCCTACTGGCAGGGAAGGAAGGATATTTATTTATTTTATTCAGGATTTTTATCATAAATCCTAATTTATAAGTTAATAATAGCACAAATGGCCTAGTCGCGTAGACAAGTTTAATTTATAAGCCATGATCGTCTGGGATCGAGGCATTTAGTAATAGCACAAAAGGCTTAGTCACGTGGACAAGTTTAATTTATAAGCCATGATCGTCTGGGATCGAGGCATTTAGTAATAGCACAAAAGGCTTAGTCACGTGGACAAGTTTAATTTATAAGCCATGATCGTCTGGGATCGAGGCATTTAGTAATAGCACAAAAGGCTTAGTCACGTGGACAAGTTTAATTTATAAGCCATGATCGTCTGGGATCGAGGCATTTAGTAATAGCACAAAAGGCTTAGTCACGTGGACAAGTTTAATTTATAAGCCATGATCGTCTGGGATCGAGGCGTTTAGTAATAGCACAAAAGGCTTAGTCACGTGGACAAGTTTAATTTATAAGCCATGATCGTCTGGGATCGAGGCATTTAGGTGTGAATCAAAGTTCATTACTTTTCCTTGACAGAGAGTTGTAGGCTACCTCCGTCTTTAGTCTCAGAGGACGTTAATTATAGCCCGTAGGCACTTCCCTTCTAAGGGATGTTATTTTCCATTCATTTCATATTTCATGTTTAGAATGAAAACTTAATTTAATCAATCCATTATATGAAAATAAAAGTACAGAGTTGCCCTAAGCGGGTCTTTGAAGGTATAATGTCCTCGAAGGGACTGAAAGATAATTATGTCCTTATAAGGACTATTAAGGAAACGATCTTCAGAAAAAGGAGTTTCTTCTTCAAGTTATTTCTGAATGCTCACTCCTTGGATGCTCGTTTCATTCTAGCCGCGCTACGAAGCTCAGCATTTCAAGGCTCCAGATTGTGGAGAATTTCTAATACCGCTTCTTCGCTTGGCGACGTATCCAATATATATAAAAATTTGGAAGTAAAAATTTCCAGAGTAGGATTGAAAGTATTCCTTTGTTAAGTCTAGACTCAGAAGGTCAAGGAATGTGCTAATGTGTCATTGAGATTAAACACAAAAGGCTAGTGTTTAATTCACTCAATGTTGGCTCTGATACCAACCTGTCACACCCCGATTTCCACGAGTCAACAGTGGGCCCGGTAGGGGAGTATCGTGACGTGGTTGGCAACATCATAGTCAAACAACACAATATAATAATGCACAGCGGAAGCAAAAGATAAATATATTACATTCCCGAATATAAGTAATGTCAAAGTATTACAACGGAAGGTAAAGGATCCACAGGCGGATCAAATAAAAGATACTAAAACTGTTCAACAGACTTTAGGCATCTAGAACTTGCAAGATTCCCTAATGACACCCTGAGCTCCCAGCCAATTATGCGTAGTACCTGTCACTTAACCTTTTGGAAAATACGTCAGTTTACACTGGTAAATACAATTAACTGATTCATTTTGGAAAAAGAGTTTGAAAAGTGATTCGAGTGCAAACGGCACAAAATATCTTGACACATTGATTAAGATGCACAGAGGCATAATTAATCTTTTATAACTTGGGACAATTTTATTAATAAAAATCTTGTATCCGATTTACATGGCTTAACTAGGCTATACGCTAATTACGCCGTTTTATTAACATAAAGCATAAATTTTGCGATATTGAGCATAACTCTTAATCTATAAGTCAAACTGATGTCAAACTTTGCATACAAGTTTATATATCCGTAATTAAGGTTTCTACACTTTTACATTTTCATAAATCACGTTTTAAGGTGTAAAGGGCATAATGGTCAACATATGAGCAATTAACGGAAACGCGTAAACGAATGGGTCAATCAATGAACCAACCACAGAGGGTTATACTAGCATGCCTGGTCCTAAGGAAGCTCTAAGGCATTTCCAAATCATACTAAAACGGGTCAGAACTGAAGTCAAAGCAAAAGTCAAAGCTTTGCGACTTTCGGTTCCGAATCGGTTCAAAACGGAAAGTTGTCGAATCAAACAAGCTTAGACAAGTTCTTATGCTTATTATCAAGTTATATGAATGATAAAATAGATTACACGCCTTTTACATTGTTAATTATGCGTTAAACGAAAGATTTCATTTCTGTTGACTTTTTCTAATCATCTTTGACTCGACAAATGACCTAGTTAGGATGGGAATCAGTTGATGCCCTTTTAAGGGTTTAAAGCCCACATAATTACCAACTTATAACTACCTTTGATTCGACTAATCACTGGACCATTAGTGATTAATCGTTAAGTCAACCTTTAATTACGACGGTTGACTTTTAAGCTAAACTAAGCTAAAACTTAAACTAAGGAAAGATTAGAAAACTTACTGAAGTCCTAAGCTTGATTAGGAAGGACTTGGGTCTGCTTTGAAGCTCCAGAAGGCTCCCCAATTGTAGAAAGAAGTGGTATGATCAATTGTTGCAACTCATGGCCTTATATAGTGAATTCAATCACCATAAGAAGTTGACACATGAGTCTACAACCCACCACAACTGATCAACACATGTTCCTAGTGCTTAGGGGTGTCTAGGGGTCGCCCATGAAGTGAAACAAATGATTAAAAATCAGTTCCAAGGCTGAACAGCCAATTTTTACGAGTTTCTGCATCTGGGTCCTAGCTTACGGACCTCAAGGTCCCCAAGGTTGAGGTCCTCAAGGCTGTCATCAGGGCAAAAAAATCACTTTTTCAGTTTGCATCCCTGGCTCTTGGTTCTTCGAAAGGTCAACTAAGCTTATTTCTTGCAATTTGACCCCTTCTTATTTACCCACAAGGGCTTTAGGACTTGTACCCACTTTATTTAGTCCTTGATCACTTTGTTATCACCCGAAAAGTCATAATTTTCAACATTGACGCTTTAACCCCTCGTACACGAATTTGATCATAACTTTCTCATACGATAACGAAACTTTATGAAATTTTAATCGTGCATTCTAGTGAGCATAATTAATTGTTACAAAGCTTTGGGTTTGTCAAAAGGTCACTCAGTGGAATAACTTAAACATGTTGACACATTTAACCCCTGTCGTTTGAAATCTCTCACTTTTAGCTTCGTATGATCCATGATTTATCCGTCTAAGGGTATAAACACCATGTAAGGTTATTGTAAAGTATATTTATCCATTGTTGACATTTTGAACCCTTATTTTCACATACTTTCTATGTTTGTCAACTTTAGTCCCTCTAAAGTATACTTTCTCACGTTCAAGCTTATGACACGTGTCAATACCTTATAGGACGTGAATTTTCGAGGTGTTACATCCTCACCCCCTTAAAAGAAATCTCGGCCCGAGATTTACCGAATTAAAGGAAGTATTCTCTGCCTAATAATGGCAACTTACAGATGATTAGGAATTTGTATGATCTTATTTGTTGTTTCCAATGCAACTTTCAGATCCTGAATATTGGACTTACCAATCTATTGTCCTAACAACAGATGTTTAACATTTCATTTATACAAGGTCTCTAATGGAGCAACCTTGATACTTCTATATCAACTATTATAGAAAAGCTTCTCTTGAGATGGTTATTCCAGCCACTGTTTAACTAATCTTAAGGAGTAGCTAATCCTTACAGTTAGTCGAACAATTCGACGATCCTGGGTAGTTGATGGCGATTCTTAATCGTTGTTTAAATAGGGTTGCGGTAATGAGTGCATAAGCAAAATGAACCGTCTTTCTTATCTAACAAATATCATACTCTGAAAATATCGAGTTAGGCTATATGAATCTCCTATCTTAAAATTTACTTAATCAGGTTTCCGGTTATTCCATAATTAACATGGAGTTCTTACAACACTCTAACCCAAAGCGGGATGTTAATCTTAACTCTACCTGCCTCTAGGGAGGTAAACAGGGTAAACTTAGGAGAAGATAATCAAAGTAAAAGGAGGTTGCAGAGATTTTTATATCTCAGGCTCCAGTTCACTCATCGCTGCTTGTGTCGAATAAGTGACACATTTATGTTACTAGTCCACATATTCCCTCACCGAGGAATATTTACTTGGATAGTTCTATTCCGGATATCTCCTTTGAATACTACTAGTCGACATTAGTACAATATGACTATTGGGATATCTCAGGGGTTCCATGCATTAAACCTCCATGCTGATCAGACATGAAAATAATCTATGGGACACACTAGGATACGCTAATCCTCATATGACACTTTTATCAACATAGTTTGGCATTCGCAGGCGATAGAAAACAATGAGAAAATAATTAAAATAATATACATTGTCGTACTCTATGCAAAGAAAGAGTGCTCTTAGATTTTTCGGAAGGATTCCTTGCCGATTTATAAGAATCGGTTACTATGGTTTCCTTGGTAGTTATACCTTGTGAATGATAAAAATTTTTTTGCTAAGTTTATGGTTCATGAAGATTTATTATTGCCTGTATAAAAAAAACAGGACACTTAGCAGAATTTATTATTGATAAATGATAAGGAAGTTTATTGTACAAGTGCTTATATTAAATTAGAATGGAGATTTTCACAAACTAGGCACCTAGCTCAGTTGGCTAGGCGCGCGAAAGGGTGCGGCCGGCCTAGACCCAGGTTCGATTCCGGGGACGGTCAGTTCCACCATTTTTTTTTATGTTTAATATTAATTAATCGTACGGACACGTGTAATTACGAGGGTTGTCTCATAAGGAGTCTTGATAATTAATTGCTTCTTATCACTCACAATATGGACTTGATTTTTAAGGCAACCAATCGATTTTTATCACTATATTGAGTCCTTAAGTATGCAACCAAAAGTTTGCTATAAGGATATTAGAAAAAGTGATTTCTAATAGATATTAATATCAATATAGGATTTGTTGGAGCATTTTCGACGTAACATTGTCACCTTCTACCGGGCATTAAATGACCGGAGTCTTAATCAGGTGGAGACAACAGTTCTCAACCTTTATCATTCATAATATATTTATACGTGCCAGTATTAAATAAGTTTCTACATAAACTGCTTGATAACGAAAGGTACATATTATACTATTATTATTCTGCCCCTAGCTCTTAGGCGTTCATCCTGACAACTCGTGCGTTTGTCATCTTGGTCTACTCGGGCTTCTTCTGATTCCTAGGGCAGTTGGTCTTGATATGCCCCTTCTCGTTGCAACCATAACAGGTTGCATCTTTCAACTTCTTGCAATCCATGGTTTTATGTTCCCTAGATTTGCAAATTCCACACGGTAGAGGCTGAGACTCAAATCTGCATTTCCCGTAGTGGCGCTTCTTGCAAATCTTGCATACAGGTTTCTTATTGGACTTTTGTTTATTCTTTTTCTTAGAACTCTGGGAGTTATCTACCTCCCTTTTCCTTTTTAGTTCATCCTTTGCATCAGAGGCATGAACGGGATCCTCCTTAAGAGTAAGGAAGTGTGGTCCTAGATAAAATTTGGACCGAGCAGCATGGGGCTCCTTGAACTTTTTCACAGCCTTCTTCACAGCTTTTCCAACAGCTGCGTCTATCATAGTTTGAAGAATATCTTTGGAAATTCTAAGGTTCACAATTTCAGCATCATTAGCATGCGTCGTGCCATCAATGGCGCGATCGACTGTTGTCTTATCCGAGTTTGCCATTACTTTCTATTGGTTCCTAACACCAATAAAACAATTTCTTAGTTGAAATCCAACAACTACTATATTTTTATTCTGATGGCCTTAATATATACAAACCATGGTGTCAATAACCTATACAGGCTATTATAGCACTAACATTCTTAATGAACGTTATTAAAAATATATTAATATTACTTAGCCTAGGTCGCAAAAGACCATCAATGGCATTAAAGATTTGGACCTAGTCCATCCCTTTTCTGACAGAGGATCAAAACGTCACATCTGTCTTTATTATATTAAAGAATTTAGGTAGCTTGAAAGCTTGCCATAGGAATATCAGAAAAGAGTGATTCCTATTAGATATAAACTATCCATCTAAGGTTTGTTGGAGCATTTTTCTAAAGTATCATCGGCCAATATATATCTCGTATTAAATGACCGAAGTCCTACTAAGACGGAGACAACAGTTCTCTACAGTGATCGTTCATTATTGAATCACATGTGTCAGCATCAAATGAATTTCTGCATAAACTACTTGATAAGGAAAAGTACCTGCTATATAGTTATCCTTCTGCACCATCTCCTGGCGTTCATCCGGAAGACTTATGCGGTTGTTTTCCTGGTCTCTCCAAGCTTCTTTATAAGCTTTGGACAGTTGGTCTTAATGTGCCCTTCTTCGTTACAATTGTAACATGTGGCGTTCTTCATCCCCTTGCAATCTAAGGTTTTGTGACCCTTGGTCTTGCAAATTCCACACAATTTAGCACGTGGGTCTATTGTACATTTTCCATAATGTTGCTTTTTGCAGTTACTGCATTTGGGTCTGTTATCAGACTGACTCGAGTTCTTCCTAACCTCGGAATCCTTCCCGTGCTCCGAGCTTCCCTTCTTCTTCTTGTTAGTTTGATGAGAGTTTTCCTCCTCTCTTTCACTTCTTCTCTCGCCAGAAGCCTTAACAGACTTAATTCTGATTGCGTCTAAGGTGAGAGATAAGGATAAGTCCACCGCGGACCTATATGTGGTTGGCCTAGACGCTTTAACATTTCCTTTTATCTCTGGTGCTAGGCCTCCAATGAAACGCGCTATGCGTTTAGGTTCAGGGGTGACTAGATAAGGAACTAGGCGGGACATAGTGTTGAAACTTGTCACATATGCCTGACAATCCAAATTCTCCATGACCAGAGTCAAGAAGTCTGATTCTATCTTTTCTACCTCGTGCTGGGGGCAATAGTTTTCCTTGACTAATGCAACGAATTGCTCCCAAGATAAGTTGTAGAGTAGAACCTTTCCCGTGGCTTGGAGCAATGATCTCCACCATGCCAACGCTTCTCCTTTGAATGATTGTGAAACAAATTTCACAACATCTTGCTCCGCACAACCGCTGACGTCAACAACAGCGTCCATCTCATCGAGCCATATCATGCAATCGATGGCCCCTTTTTCTCCTGTAAAGTCTCTGGGCTTGCAGGAGACAAAATATTTATATGAACAGGTCTTAATTGTTTCCTCTTGATGAAACACAACCTGTCTAGGCGGAATACTCCTTTGATTTGACAAGTCATGAACATCATCCTCCCTCAACTCATGTGTGTTAGAAGGGGGCTTACTACGAGCCACAGATAGAGTCTTAGAGTGGGTATCGTTTGACTCATCATACTGCCGATCCAGAGCTCGAGTAACAGCATAATCTATTATTGCCTGTAGTTCTACCCCAGTTACATTAATTCTGGTAGTATCATTGTCCTCCTTCATGTGGCTGTTAACTTCATCTAATCCAGCCATGTAGCTTGATGTCTACATAAACATTGACAATGATTTATTCAAGGTTATTATGGAATCATCATCTTTGACGATTCATCAACCATGGTAATATAAACCATATTGGTTAATTTGTTAGTTATATATAATTTGTATTTTCATTATAATTTATCCTAGTTACAAAACATCAAGGATATTAAAGTGGCGCAAAAAGGCCTAGTCACAAGGACAAATTTTAAATTTATTAGCCATGATTTCAGAGAATCGAGGCATTTAGGTTCGAACATATTTCATTACATTTTCTTGACAGAGAGCTAAAAACTTCAACTGTCTTTTGTCTTTTAGGACAATAGATATAGCCCGTGGGCATTTCCCTTCTGAGGGATGGTTATAATATGATCATCTTCTCAGATGCTATTAGTCGAGATCATATGGATCCTACCGACTATTAAGCTTGGACCTAGTCCAACATTTTTAGACAGAAGGTCAAAGATCACCACTGTCGTTGTCTTTATCGGACAACAAGTTTAGCCCGCAGGCACTTTATCACTATCGGATGTTTATAATATTATCATCTGATAGGATGACACAAGCCATGATTTCTAAATCACTAGGCTAGATAAGAAAATTGGAAGAATCCAATATAAGGATGACTGTTGTGATTTTATCGAATCACATTTGTCAGGAGTGCTAACACGTTCTTAGGTGTTAACAAGGATCTAAATCCATTGGGTAGGTTTCACCATCTTGGCCGCGTAGGCTAGGTTTCACTTTTAAGATTCTTTTTAAAATGCCTACTGGCAGGGAAGGAAGGATATTTATTTATTTTATTCAGGATTTTTATCATAAATCCTAATTTATAAGTTAATAATAGCACAAATGGCCTAGTCGCGTAGACAAGTTTAATTTATAAGCCATGATCGTCTGGGATCGAGGCATTTAGTAATAGCACAAAAGGCTTAGTCACGTGGACAAGTTTAATTTATAAGCCATGATCGTCTGGGATCGAGGCATTTAGTAATAGCACAAAAGGCTTAGTCACGTGGACAAGTTTAATTTATAAGCCATGATCGTCTGGGATCAAGGCATTTAGTAATAGCACAAAAGGCTTAGTCACGTGGACAAGTTTAATTTATAAGCCATGATCGTCTGGGATCGAGGCATTTAGTAATAGCACAAAAGGCTTAGTCACGTGGACAAGTTTAATTTATAAGCCATGATCGTCTGGGATCGAGGCGTTTAGTAATAGCACAAAAGGCTTAGTCACGTGGACAAGTTTAATTTATAAGCCATGATCGTCTGGGATCGAGGCATTTAGGTGTGAATCAAAGTTCATTACTTTTCCTTGACAGAGAGTTGTAGGCTACCTCCGTCTTTAGTCTCAGAGGACGTTAATTATAGCCCGTAGGCACTTCCCTTCTAAGGGATGTTATTTTCCATTCATTTCATATTTCATGTTTAGAATGAAAACTTAATTTAATCAATCCATTATATGAAAATAAAAGTACAGAGTTGCCCTAAGCGGGTCTTTGAAGGTATAATGTCCTCGAAGGGACTGAAAGATAATTATGTCCTTATAAGGACTATTAAGGAAACGATCTTCAGAAAAAGGAGTTTCTTCTTCAAGTTATTTCTGAATGCTCACTCCTTGGATGCTCGTTTCATTCTAGCCGCGCTACGAAGCTCAGCATTTCAGGGCTCCAGATTGTGGAGAATTTCTAATACCGCTTCTTCGCTTGGCGACGTATCCAATATATATAAAAATTTGGAAGTAAAAATTTCCAGAGTAGGATTGAAAGTATTCCTATGTTAAGTCTAGACTCAGAAGGTCAAGGAATGTGCTAATGTGTCATTGAGATTAAACACAAAAGGCTAGTGTTTAATTCACTCAATGTTGGCTCTGATACCAACCTGTCACACCCCGATTTCCACGAGTCAACAGTGGGCCCGGTAGGGGAGTATCGTGACGTGGTTGGCAACATCATAGTCAAACAACACAATATAATAATGCACAGCGGAAGCAAAAGATAAATATATTACATTCCCGAATATAAGTAATGTCAAAGTATTACAACGGAAGGTAAAGGATCCACAGGCGGATCAAATAAAAGATACTAAAACTGTTCAACAGACTTTAGGCATCTAGAACTTGCAAGATTCCCTAATGACACCCTGAGCTCCCAGCCAATTATGCGTAGTACCTGTCACTTAACCTTTTGGAAAATACGTCAGTTTACACTGGTAAATACAATTAACTGACTCATTTTGGAAAAAGAGTTTGAAAAGTGATTCGAGTGCAAACGGCACAAAATATCTTGACACATTGATTAAGATGCACAGAGGCATAATTAATCTTTTATAACTTGGGACAATTTTATTAATAAAAATCTTGTATCCGATTTACATGGTTGTCCAACATTTAGGGCCGGTGATTATACAATACAAGCCGGACAAGATTAATCGACACACCACAAATATAATCTCACAAGAAGATACCCTTACGAGTGAGTATACGTTATACATATGCAACAGGAGGTGTTATGTCTACACCTTGTGCTTACGTCGTGGCCATTCACTTTTTAAAATGAGCCAAGGATATCCAGGACACGGTCATTAACCCCCAATGTTATTTGTTATCAATCAATACAGATTAAAACGGGATTATGCAATTTAATCATCTCCGATTAAAAGGTTTCTACACCCGACCAAGCGGTATTTTTATAATACCGTATCCCAAGCCCGTATAAGGGAAAATAAGTTAAAAGTATTTACCTGAGCTAGCAATGCAATTTACACTCAGCCGTATATCTTAATCAGCAAGCACAAGTACTTCTACTGGGGCTCTTAATCTGGAACGAAGGTTTTATTAACCTATTAGATTCCTAACGGGTCTTATTTAAGTCGTAACTTTGACCGGTTAGTTTTAAGGAAGGTTTACGGTTCAAACGCATGATTAAGCGAAGACCGGAATAGAATGTGATTTAGACCCGACAAGTTTGAAGACTTGTATAATATGGGTAAACTAAACACATTCTGGATTTTGAGATAAAAAAAAAAAAGGATAAGGTTTGACCCGTTTCGGCTAATTTATGCAAACTAGTTACATAAACCGAACCGAACGCGCCAGAGGCGTAACGGGTAACCATATGGGTCCTAAACAGGTTTCCTAAGTTAATTGTGCCTCAAATATGTTGTGACATCAGTAAGATGTCTTTCATTATGCCCGGAATGAATTTAAACACAAACTATGCCCCGTAGGGGTAGTTTGGTCATTTTATAGGTTGTAAAAGAGTTTAACTGTTTAACTGAGTTACAGGTCTGATGTAAACAGCAAACATACTCAATTTGATGAGTTATAAGAGTAGGCTAAAGCATATATGTGAAATTTATCATCTTTAACCAAACTATGCCCCGTAGGGGTATTTTGGTAATTTCACATAAGCCGAAAAGCTCGAAAACGAAGTCTGAGTTAATCAACCTTTTTTTACTGTTAAAATATCATAATTTGCTTCATATATCAGTAGGTATCAACCCGGGTATGTCCAATATGATTTTAAGACATACTATGCGTTAAAAACGCTAATTATGGCGATTAGAGGCCATTTCCGGGTTCGATACTTAACTCTGATATTTTTATATTTCCAGAAGGCTTAAAATAATTTATTAATCATATGTGATCAGTAGCAAAAGGTTTGGAGTTGTTTAGATAAGTAAAACTCATTTTATGGCCCGTAAGGGCAAAACCGACAATTACCGGATTAAGCCTACGACTGCTAGTTATGCTCAGCCTAAAATTAATTAAAAATCTTTAAAAATCCCAAAATAATATATTACATCAGGGGGTATTAAGTTTGATACCAAAAATTTGGCTTAACTAGGCTATACGCTAATTACGCCGTTTTATTAACATAAAGCATAAATTTTGCGATATTGAGCATAACTCTTAATCTATAAGTCAAACTGATGTCAAACTTTGCATACAAGTTTATATATCCGTAATTAAGGTTTCTACACTTTTACATTTTCATAAATCACGTTTTAAGGTGTAAAGGGCATAATGGTCAACATATGAGCAATTAACGGAAACGCGTAAACGAATGGGTCAATCAATGAACCAACCACAGAGGGTTATACTAGCATGCCTGGTCCTAAGGAAGCTCTAAGGCATTTCCAAATCATACTAAAACGGGTCAGAACTGAAGTCAAAGCAAAAGTCAAAGCTTTGCGACTTTCGGTTCCGAATCGGTTCAAAACGGAAAGTTGTCGAATCAAACAAGCTTAGACAAGTTCTTATGCTTATTATCAAGTTATATGAATGATAAAATAGATTACACGCCTTTTACATTGTTAATTATGCGTTAAACGAAAGATTTCATTTCTGTTGACTTTTTCTAATCATCTTTGACTCGACAAATGACCTAGTTAGGATGGGAATCAGTTGATGCCCTTTTAAGGGTTTAAAGCCCACATAATTACCAACTTATAACTACCTTTGATTCGACTAATCACTGGACCATTAGTGATTAATCGTTAAGTCAACCTTTAATTACGACGGTTGACTTTTAAGCTAAACTAAGCTAAAACTTAAACTAAGGAAAGATTAGAAAACTTACTGAAGTCCTAAGCTTGATTAGGAAGGACTTGGGTCTGCTTTGAAGCTCCAGAAGGCTCCCCAATTGTAGAAAGAAGTGGTATGATCAATTGTTGCAACTCATGGCCTTATATAGTGAATTCAATCACCATAAGAAGTTGACACATGAGTCTACAACCCACCACAACTGATCAACACATGTTCCTAGTGCTTAGGGGTGTCTAGGGGTCGCCCATGAAGTGAAACAAATGATTAAAAATCAGTTCCAAGGCTGAACAGCCAATTTTTACGAGTTTCTGCATCTGGGTCCTAGCTTACGGACCTCAAGGTCCCCAAGGTTGAGGTCCTCAAGGCTGTCATCAGGGCAAAAAAATCACTTTTTCAGTTTGCATCCCTGGCTCTTGGTTCTTCGAAAGGTCAACTAAGCTTATTTCTTGCAATTTGACCCCTTCTTATTTACCCACAAGGGCTTTAGGACTTGTACCCACTTTATTTAGTCCTTGATCACTTTGTTATCACCCGAAAAGTCATAATTTTCAACATTGACGCTTTAACCCCTCGTACACGAATTTGATCATAACTTTCTCATACGATAACGAAACTTTATGAAATTTTAATCGTGCATTCTAGTGAGCATAATTAATTGTTACAAAGCTTTGGGTTTGTCAAAAGGTCACTCAGTGGAATAAGTTAAACATGTTGACACATTTAACCCCTGTCGTTTGAAATCTCTCACTTTTAGCTTCGTATGATCCATGATTTATCCGTCTAAGGGTATAAACATCATGTAAGGTTATTGTAAAGTATATTTATCCATTGTTGACATTTTGAACCCTTATTTTCACATACTTTCTATGTTTGTCAACTTTAGTCCCTCTAAAGTATACTTTCTCACGTTCAAGCTTATGACACGTGTCAATACCTTATAGGACGTGAATTTTCGAGGTGTTACAACGACCCTCATGGGTTGTTTAGGAATTTGTATGTTGATTATGAAGTCCCTTGATACATATAAAAGTTATAGGAATAAACATTCGTGGGTCGAATGTCTAACAATCGGTCATTTGCGTAAAATTACTATCGAAGGGTAAAATTTGGATTTTGGGTTCCCTATGTTAAATCCACCACAGAAAAATAGTTGTGGTGGAAGATAAGTATTTAATTAATATGCGAATGCGAAGTGCGAAAAGAAAAGAGCGAGTTGGATGCTTAAATGCCCAAAAGTCCTCTAAACGGGTTGAAATAAATTAAGAAGTTAAATGTGATTAAGTGTTTAGAAAGATACAAATAAATCGGAGAATGTAAATGCATACGCGAACCCCATAATGGGAGCGAAAACGCTAATGCATGATAAGCCCGGGATGGGTAGGAATGTTTAGAAACGATTCTTGTTAACATTCATGCAAGGTAACTAAAAACTAAACGGGTCAAATAAGTGTAAAATGGGATTTATAAGCCATTTGTTTATAAACCATATTTTGATGCAAACAAAGATGGTAAATGAATACGTATTTTAATTACGGAGACCTAGGAAAAAGATTCACGCAAAACGGACATCTAGATCAAAAGTTATGGCAATTATAAGTTCGAAAGTTGGTTAAAAAATGGAGTTGGACATTTGCAGCACCAAGAAACCAAACATTCTGTCAAATTTGGGCTATCCCGGTACGCGACAGAAACTCACTCCCATTGTTGTGTCACGCGACGTTTGTCGCGGCCCGCGCCGGAAATCAGCCAAGGCTCTCGCGGCCCGCGAGAGACCTTGTAGCTGGCAAGATGTTTTGTGTTGTTTGTTTGATCCATATAACTTGTTTAAATTTGTTATTTAACAATCAAAACTATCTTTTAAGTTGGTTTTGATCATAGGGGTATGCCAAGACTTCCCGGATGAAGATCAAGCTCAACGAAGAACCGAACACGATGCAGTTACAAGCTTCCGCACATAGTTTCGTCGTTATTTTTAAACGGCGAATTTTTACCAATCATGATGTAACGTTTTAAAATTTAGAAAAGTTTTAATTAACCTATATTTTCATTGTATATGTAATTGTAATTATAATTACATGTCTATTTTCGTAATCTATACGAAAACAGTAAAATAATAGCGAGGGTGGTTTTCCCCGGAATTGATGGTGGACTCGGGTTACTCTCGGAGTACTCCGTTTGGTCCAGTGGGTGCCCCGAGAGTGCTCGAGATTAATTCTGTTGGTCGTTCAAAAAAATATAAAAAAATTAAAAAATAATAGATATAATTTCAAATTTAATTAGTGTGAGTGTATATTAGTGACTAATCAAAACTATTTTCTTAGACTACAAATTATGAGTGGTGATTTTTAAATATAATTATCTTCTTTTGAATCCAAAAACTATATTGAATTGAGCAACTTCAAAGCTTCATTCAAAGTTTTGGTGTATTATTGTTTACAAACAATGAATTCGAATACTCACTTCAAGCTATTATGAAAGAAAAAAAACTCACTTTAAAAAAAAGAGTTAATTGCCCGGATGGTCCCTTTGATTTCACGTCTTTTCACGTTTAGTCCTCACCTTTTGGAAATAGCAGGTATGCTCCCTATGGTTTGTCATTTTGTTACTTGGGTAGTCCCCTGACATTTACTCAGGAGACTATTCGAGTAACAAAATGACAAACCAAAGGAAGCATACCTGCTATTTCCAAAATAACTGACATCTACTCAGGGGATTATCCGAGTAACAAAATAACAAACCATAGGGAACAAACCTGCTATTTTCAAAAGCTGGGGACTAAACGTGAAAAAACGTGAAACCACAGGGACCATCGGGCAATTAACTCAAAATAAAATGGCTCACTTCAGTTTAAAACTAAAACGTAAAAAACGTTTTTTAAATAACCAAGAACGTTTTCTTTTTAAAGAGTAAATTAAAAAATCGTCCTTTATGTTGACACCAGATTGGAAACTATGTTCTTTATCTTTAAAAAGTACAAAAAAACGTACTCGATGTTTGCAAACCCTTACGCATTATGTCTTTTAGCCCTAACTTGGTTAATTTTTATTGTTAAATTAGGTAACACAAGGGCATTTTAGTCTTTTTACCCATTTATTTAAACATTTTAATAAACAAAACAAAATATAAAGTTAAAAAACCTAATATAACACACATATATGATATATACACCTCTTTCTCTCTCTCTTTCTCTACCCTCTTTCTCTCTATCCCATCTGTCTCCCTCACATCATCTGCAACCACAACATCCATCTCAACGGCTCAATCACCGCCACCCTTAGCCACCACCTGCCACAACCAATCCCACCTCAACCATCAGTAACTCCGGCCACTCATTCTCTCTCTCTGCACACACACACACACATTCGTTCTCTCTCTCCCATTCTCTTTATCGATCAAGTCCACAATCACATACCTACAGATAAGTGATGGTTGAGATAGATCTCGTAGTTGTGTCCTTTAGAAAACAGATCGGTGGTGGGGGTTTTAATCGATGGTGGTCGTGGCGGTTGTGGGTGGCTGGGGCAAACCCAATGGTTATTGCCTCAAGACAGCAGATCGGTGGTGAGGTGTTTGATTGGTTGTGAGGTGTTTGACCGGTGGATGTTCTGGTCTTTATGTTTTCTTGACAATCGAGGGTTTTTTTTATTGTGGGCTTGATTAAATCGGGTATAAGGTATAACTCAGGTTCTTATTATTATATGTTAGAAAGATTGTAAATGGAATTGGGTTTTGATATTTATGGATTTTGATTTGAGTTTAATGGGGAGTGTGACCATCATGGCAGGTGTTTCTGATTTGTGATTTGCGATTAGGTGTGTCCGACATCTGGTGGTGGTGGCAGGTGGGTGTTGGTGGTGGCGGCAAGTGGTGGTGAGTGATGGTGGCCGGTGGGGGTAGGTGGTGATGGATGGATGATTATAGTTTTAGTTTTTTAAGGTAAATGGCTAAAATACCCTCATGTGGGGTCCTTTAGGTTAGATTTAACCATATAAACTAACTGGATTAGAGCTAAAGGACATAACATGCAAATGTTTACAAATTTCGAGTACGTTTTTTTGTACTTTTTGAAGATAAAAAACATAATTTGCAATCTGGTGTCAACATAAATGACGATTTTTGTAATTTACTCCTTTTTAAATAAGATAACTTTTCAAAAAAGAAAATATTAGACTACGACGTGTGGGAGGACTTGGGTTGACATGTGGCATTTGTGGGCTCCACCAGTCCATACCCAAAATAGTGGGGTGCGGAGGGGGCGTGGCAAAGCGACGTGGGGTGCCATTTGGCACCTATTTTTTTTTTTTTTGTTTTTTATTTTAATCATAGAATTTAATATATTAATTTTAAAAAACACCTATTTAATTAATATTACATAACTACAACAAAAAGATACATTACATCACAAAAAAAAAACAACCATCTTCATCTTTGTCTTCAATGTTGTCAAATCTAGGAAGTGCTAAAGCATATTCTACCAAATCTGCTCGAAGATTTGCATTTATTTGTCATGACTCAATTAAATTTTGGTTTTTTCGGCACTAATGTCTTCGTTATTTAATTCGGTCTCTTCGGGGTAATATTCAACTATTGCCCATCTTCATCCTCTAAAATCATGTTGTGTAGAATGATGCATTTGTACATCATGTTTCTTATTTGATTTTTTCATACAATCGACAAGGCATGCTTAAAATGCGCAACCTTTTCTACAAAACACCAAATGCTTGCTCGATGTCATTGCGTGCCGCCATCTGAACTTTGTTAAACTTTACTCTTTTTGGATCTAGGGTTCCATCTCTTGAAAAAGATTTCACAAAAACAACCCATCAGGGTAAATTCCATCAACAAGATAGTACCCAGGCATGTATTCAACATCATTTACAAAAATGTTCCTTTAGGTCCAACACCATTTATCAGATCATTGAAAAGGGGCGAGTGATGAATAATATTAATATCGTTATGTGAACCTGCATACCAAAGAATGCATGCGATATCTAAAGATCTTGTGATGCAACAGCTTCAAGCATCATAGCTGGCATTCCATGATATCCGCTTGTGTGAGAGCCTTGCCATGCAGTTGGACAAAGTTCCCACTCCCATTTCATACAATCTAAACTACCTATCATCCCGGGGAGACCTTGATATTCAGCGTGATGTTCCATAATTTGTTCCATATTACTAAACATTGGTTTTCTCAAGTATTTTTTTCATATATAGTTCAATGATATACGCACATAAATTGTGAAGACTTTCCCTAGCCACCCGTGCCGACATTTTTAAATAGTCATCCATTATGTCTGAACTATTCCTGTAAGCCAATTGTTTTAGGGCGGCTGTAACCTTTTGCCACGTGGTAAATCCTAAATTACCATGTGCATCGGGTCACTGTCGGAAAAAATCGTAATTACCCTCTAAATCCTTTGATATTCTTAAAAATAAATTTTTACTCATACGAAAACGACGCCTAAACATTCTTTCATCATACGTTGGTCCGGGTGACAAATAATCACTTACCAACAAATCATTAGCGGTTTCGCGTTCATGAACGATATACTTTCTCTGTTTGGATTGGGGTTGGGAAGTCCCTTCTTCTGAATCTTCAACGATAGCTTTCAGGACCGTCGCCACTGTTGATAACAATATTTCCGCCCCGTTATTCGATAAGGATGACGAATCATAACTATCAGACAAATCACTTGAACTTGAAGAATTCATTGGTGATTGGAGGTTGTTTTTGAATATTTGGATAGTAAAATTTAGTAAGAATTGTTTGATTTATATAGAATAAAAGTTAAAGATTTTTTTTATAAAATAGCCATTGGCCAATGGCTAGCCTAACGTTCACATGAACCCAGCCAATCCCAGCCATCCACATCATCTCCCTAACCCGCCCCATGCCATGCTTCATAGCCACGCCAACGGGGCAACACCGTTACCCACATTGGCCCAGTGTGGCTAAAGCAGCGTTGCTTGGCTACCCACACCCCCAACCCAACCCAAGCCCACACCCCACTGTCTTAGTAGTAGTAGTAGTAGTGGTAGTGGTAGTGGTAGTCGTAGTCGTAGTCGTAGTGATAGTCGTAGTGGTAGTGGTAGTAATAGTAATAATAATAATTAAAGATAACAAAGGAACAACAAGAACTCACAAATGAACTCGACTTGAGCCTGTGAATTCTAAGTTTGTTGAAACAGAGAAGGCTGAAAATTTGTCTGCCATCAATGCCAGAGAAAATGAAAAAAGTGGCATCCATGAAAAAGAAGAAATCCGGCAAGGAAATAGATGTCGAAGCGAGGGCTGCCGCCAATGAGGCGGCGACAAGAAGCGCAAGACTTGCCGCAACCATGGTTGTAAAAGTCCCGACTTGGCGCCAATTAATCACCGATTAATCCCGATTAATCGCTCAATCCCACCCCACCGCCTAACTACAACTAGGTGAGTTCACACACTTTAAAATAAGTAAATAACCTGCCAAGCAAAACATAGGTGAGTTCACACACTTTACTAAAAGCATGTATTCCCGGTGATTGGGAACGAAACGAACAACACTTTCCCTGGTTTGGGATTGCCTAGTATTCTTGGTTTGGAATACTGTTAAATGCTATTTATATTTCATGAACTGGCGTTCTAAACGAAATTCTATCACGAAGTCCGCACTTACTATACCGATTATTCGCCTGGCCTGGCGAACGGGATATTAGTTAATAGCGCTATTAGGTTTCACTAACCTCACATCGTGCCTTGGAGGATGGGCATGAAATACTATGCCTGGGCAACCGTCAATGATGATAGACATTGACAAACAGGGCAAACCAACGATTACAGTCACAGTGTTCGGTATTACGGAGTTAAGTAGCTTATGAATGGGGTAGCTCACCATGGCATGATATAAATGAGTAATTTAACAATATAAGTTTTTGGAAATAAAAACTGGATAAACCGTGAACTCGCCAACTTTATGTTGACACCCTATTGCATGCTTTGAAGGTACATAAGAATAGTTCGGGAGCTTGCAGCGGAGGTGTGTAATGGTTGTGCTGAACCTATGTTGGGTTCTTGATATTCTTTACGAACTTTTAAACTATTGTTTGAATTATTAAACTTATGCTTCTGCTGTTAACTTTAAACGTTGTTTCTAAACTTTAAACTTTGGACTTTAGTCACTAATTGTATTGGTAGTGATGTGTTTACTTTAATATAATTATTATTCAATATGATTGGTGGCATGATCCTGGTCAGTCACACGCCTCAAGGTAGTACTCCGCTTGTGGAAATTGAGGGTGTGACAAATTGCCCGGATAGTCCTGTGGTTTCACATTTTTCACGTTTAGTCCCCACCTTTTAGAAATAGCATGTATGTTCCCTATGGTTTGTTATTTTGCTACTCGGATAGTCCCATGAATAAATGTCAGTTAGTTTGGTCAGTTAAGTTGGTGTAAAATTACTAAATTGTCCTTACTAAATATAAAAAACTGATTTAATATTTAAGAAAGAATTTATTTGGGACCTACTAACTATTAAAAAACCAACCCCACCCCCACCTCCACCCCCAATCCCCCCTCTCTTCCCGTCAGTTTCCCCCTCTTCCGTCATCGAATTCTTCTCCGGCCCAACCTTTTTGCTTCTTCAGGCTAATCTCATTCAGTAGTAATGAAAATATTAAACAAACAAAGGCTAATTTTCCATAAAATATTCAAATCATTTGCATGTTTAAACCTCCAAATGAAAATGTGTTCCCTTTTCCCCAAAATGATTGATGCATTTTGATGGTAACTGAAAATTAAAATCCTTATGTCATTAATTTTGGTTTAGGATTCTATGCTTTTGGTTTTAGACCTCTAATTCAATGAATTATAATCTTAAAGGTGTCATCAGGTATAGAAATCATGCAGCTTTGTGTAGGACATAAAAGTTTTTATTTTGTTTTGTTGTACTGGTGATAATGGCGGCGGTGGTGGTTGTGGCGGGGGGTGGTTGTGGCAGTGGTGATGGTGGTGGTGGCGGAATGGTGATGCCGGAGGTGGAGGTGGTTTTCTAAACGACAGAGAGTAGAGAGAGAGATGTGTTTAGGAGGAGAGAGAGACAGTAGAGAAGTTGCAGGTGGGTTGGGGAGGTGGTGGTGGGTGGCGGAGAAACGAGGGAAGAAAGAGAGGTGTTTTATTTTATAGATAAAAATATTGGATCCCACCTAAATTCTTTCTTAAATATTAAATCAAATTTTTTATGTTTAGTAAGGACAATTTAGTAATTTCACACCAGCTTAACTAACCAAACTAACTGACATTTACTCAGGGGACTATCCGAGAAACAAAATAACAAACCATAGGGAGCATACCTGCTATTTTCAAAAGATGGTGACTAATCATGAAAAAATGTGAAACCACAGGGACTATCCAGGCAATTAACTCTAATATTTATTGTATCTATCTGATTATTACACTAATGTTCCACATAGTTCATTTTTTTGTCAAACCAATACAGGGTTGTAGACGAACCGAACATTCAGCGAACAGTTTGTGAACCGTTTTGCGAAAAGATCGTTTATGTTCATTTGTTTAGTTAATGAACAAACACGAAACGGATATTACGTTCGATTAAATAAATGGACGAACACGAACAAAGGTCTCGTTCGTGAACATTCAATAATATATTTGTTTACATATCTTCGTGTTTATTTGTTTATGTTAATTTGTTAAAAGTTTTTAATGTTTTTTTAATCTTTTCTTTTCCTCTTAAGTTTTACTTTTCCCTCTTTTTTTTTTACTTTCTTCCCTGAACTTTTAATGTTTTTTTAAATATTTTATTTTCCCACTTAAGTTTTACTTTTCCCTCTTTCTTTTACTTTCTTCCCTAAACATTGGTTAATAATCCCTCTTAAGTTTTTACTTCCCCTCTTAATTTTTTATTTTTTTTTGTCAAACCAATACAGGTTTAGACGGATATAGAAGTAGGGTTGTAAACGAATCAAACATTCAGCGAACAGTTCGTGAGCGGTTTGATGGGAAGATAGTTTATGTTCATTTGTTTAGTTAATGAACAAACACGAAACAGATATTTCGTTCTATTAACTAAATTGACGAACATGAACAAAGGTCTCGTTTGTTCGACGGCATTCGTGAACATTCAATAATATATTCGTTTACATATCTTCGTGTTTGTTTGTTCATGTTAATTTGTTAAAAGTTTTTAATGTTTTTTCAATAATTTACTTTCCCTCTTAAGTTTTACTTTTCCCTCTTTTTTTTTTACTTTCTTCCCTAAACTTTTAGTGTTTTTTAATATTTTACTTTCCCTCTAAGTTTTACTTTTCCCTCTTTTTTTTACTTTGTTCCGTAAACATTGGTTAATAATTATATTACTTTCCCTCTTAAGTTTTTACTTCCCCTCTTAGTTCATTTTTTTGTCAAACCAATACATGTTTAGACAGATATAGAAGTAGGGTTGTAAACGTATCAAACATTCAGCGAACAGTTCGTGAACCGTTTGGTGGAAAGATCGTTTATGTTCATTTGTTTAGTTAATGAACAAACACGAAACAAATATCTCGTTCTATTAACTAAAAGGACGAACACGAACAAAGGTCTCGTTTATTCGACTACATTCGTGAACATTCAATAATATATTCGTTTACATATCTTCGTGTTTGTTTGTTTATGTTAATTTGTTAAAAGTTTTTAATGTTTTTTAATATTTTACTTTCCCTCTTGAGTTTTACTTTTCCCTCTTTTTTACTTTCTTCCGTAAACATTTGTTTATAATTATATTACATAAAACGTAAACCCTTATTTATACATATGAAGAAGTGAGAAACTAAAGACATTTTTTTAGATTTGTCTAAGTAACTTTAGATAAATACGTCTTAAGTTAGCTAAACTTGATTTATCGTATGGTGTTTGTAGTAGACTTCTTATGTTTTGAATTCTTAATTTATCATTTAGTGGTTGTATTTGACTAGTTATGTCGGATGTTTAAGGTTAATAGTGTTTTTTTTTTTAATTTCAAGTTTAATGTTCGCTTGTGTTCATTTGTGTTCGTTTGCGTTTGTTTGTGTTCGTGACAATTGTTCACGAACTGTTCGCGAACATCTAAAATTTCTTAACAAACGAACATGAACATGAACATAAACTTAAACATAAACATATGTTCGACATGTGTTCCCGAACAGTTCACGAACATCTGCATTTCATTAACGAACAGACACGAACATGGCCTTGTTCGTGTTCGTTTGATTCGTTTACAACCCTATATAAAAGTTACCATTGCAGTCCGAATTTACACTTTTGAAATGATAACTAAATTGAAAAAAAAAACATATTTTGAAAGCCTAAAATCTTTAATAAACAATTGAATATATCATTAAATTAGATAAATTTTAAGCATCATAATCTACACGTTTACATAGTTGCAAAATAACTTCAACAAACTCTCTTTTACCCTTCCATCATGCAAACGTTATTTTTCAACTACCACTTTAACTAATGTTTGTTTAAGTGGATGCATATTATAAAACATTTGAAACCCCTATTTATTTGTAGTTCAACATCTTGGCATGGTTTCCTTTAATCCCTGAAATCTTGCACAAATATGCTTACAAAATGACATTTTCATGATAAAATTCTACCTCTCCTACCTTTCACCTTCCGATGGCTCGATTTTCATCATGGGTCCAAGAGCGCCATTTCCCCAGCCTTCATATCCCCATCTCCATAGACAGATCATTCTCGGTCGTTCCTAAAGGACCGATTCAAGCTCGAGATGGGGATACCTTGTATCTCTCAAACCTTGATGACATCATCGGGGCTCGGGTTTTCACCCCCACTATTTACTTTTATATTGTGGGCGGAAACTCAATTGATGATGTTGTGGGCACTTTACGAGACGCCCTTGCTAAGGTTTTAGTCCCCTACTACCCTTTTTCGGGTAGGTTAAGGGAG
Source organism: Helianthus tuberosus (assembly GCA_030545235.1). Lineage (NCBI taxonomy): Eukaryota > Viridiplantae > Streptophyta > Magnoliopsida > Asterales > Asteraceae > Helianthus > Helianthus tuberosus. The sequence goes on from CM060400.1 coordinate 19,013,561, forward strand.
ACCAAAAATAAGAAGTTGGAAGTTTTTTTTGGGCCTAACCAAGGTGCACTCATGGTTCAGGCCCATACTGAGTTGTCATTGGACCATTTAGGTGATCTCAATGTTCCTAACCCAGCTTGGTCCAATTTGGTTTACAAGTTTCCCAATGAAGGTGACTATAAGGTTATTGACATGCCTTTGCTAATAGCCCAAGTTACAAGGTTTAGTTGTGGTGGGTTTAGCCTTGGGTTAAGGATTTGTCATTGTATATGTGATGGGCTTGGGGCTATGCAATTTCTTGGAGCTTGGGCCTCTACCGCAAGAACGGGCTGGTTGGTTGTGGATCCGAACCCATGTTGGGATAGAGAAATTTTTGCGCCTCGTGATCCTCCGATGGTTACGTACCCTCATGCCGAGTTTATGAAGATCGATGACATTTCTAACTTGACAAATAGTTTATGGGAAGTGAAACCGCTTCAAAAGTGTTATTGGCTGAGCCGGGAATTCCAAGCTCATTTGAAGAGCGTGGCTCGGCCCATGGATAGTTTGGGATGTACCACTTTTGATGCTATGGCCGCTCACGTTTGGAGATCATGGGTAAAAGCCCTAGACGTGAAACCACTAGACTTTGGGCTACGCTTGACCTTTCCGGTCAATGCTCGGCCCAAGCTCAAAAACCCACCTCTCAAAGACGGGTTTTATGGGAATGTAGTGTGCATAGCATGTGCCACTAGCACCGTATCCAACCTTGTAAATGGGTCGCTCCAAGATGTGACCCGTTTGGTCCGTGAAGCCCGGTTAGGGGTTTCAGAAGAGTATTTAAGATCAACAATAGATCATGTTGCCGTGGATAGGCCAACTAAGCTCGAATTTGGAGGAAAGTTAACGATCACTCAATGGACCCGGTTTTCAATGTATGAGACATCAGATTTCGGGTGGGGTCGAGCCATTTACGTGGGCCCACTTGACTTGACCCCAACACCTCAAGTTTGTGTTCTCCTCCCTGAAGGGGTGGCTAGTTCTAATGGTGCAATGGTGGTATGCATTTGTTTGCCAGAGGCTGCTGCCCATAGATTCAAAGAGTTATTGTGCTTGATGGATACGTCATAATTTAAGTTTCACCATTAAATTAAAAGGCTACCAAAAATGTGATAATTTTCGTTTTTTAAATGGTTGTTTTTATAACATTGTGTATTTTAAAAGCTATATTATTGCACATTTTATTTTTATAAGTTATTCATGGTGTGTGATTCAACGAATTAGGCGAAAATGGTGATTAACTAGTGTATCAATATTCAAGTAAATTTTATCGATTTAATAATATCATTTTATTTTGCAAACTAATACATCAAAAGAAAAGGCAAATGGGTAACAAGTTCCGTCCCTAACCCTTTTCAAATAGCAAAATTAAGTCTTTTAAAAACTACGTTCATAGATCTTGGGGTCATAAGATTACTATGCATGACCCATTGGACTCAGTTGCGTAGCTCCACAGCCTCAGGTGCAAGGAAACCAAAAGTACCAAATGCAAATGGTATAAAATGTGTTGGTTGTCAATGCACGTTTTCTCGTGTTTAGCCACTTTGCGTGAAGCGGCTTTTAAAGCAGTTTGACCCACCCTGAAGACACAGGTCCCATCCATCCAAAGACCATCAGTTGGTCGTAGTGTTGATCTTCCTTCCAACGGATCGGTAAGGAAATTCACTAGAGCTTCTTTATTAACCGAAAACCCGGCTCGTCGAAATAAATATTTGATTTGAATTATCGTTTTTTCGACGACCAACATATTCGATGTTGATACGTGGTGCGTCACCGACACGGTGCGTTCTCCGGAGGAGTGCGTAGGCAGAAACACAGCGAGTCAGCTAGCTACACGCGTCGGGGACTCACTTCTTTCGCGTCACCGACGCACCTATTCGGTCAGCATAGCGCAGTTCGGTAAATTGGGCATATCCGAAGCTAGAAAATGAGTGCTGAGGTTTATAATATATGAATTTGGGGTAGCTTGACGAGAGAAACCAAAATATGAGGGTTTTAAAGGCTAAAAAATGAGATATCTTCGGCTGAAAACATAGGAATTGTGAAAAACGGGAATTAAAGGCAAATTTCAAATAGAGGGAGTTATAACTTGTTCTTGGAGCCTAATTTTAAAACAAAACCTATCTCCTACCTCTCACCATCATCCATAACCCTTCTCCAACACCAATCATCATCATCATCATCATCCTACCATTAATCAAAACCCTAATCTCACTATTCCAATCATCCAATCCATCACAAGCCTTATCTCTCCATCAATCCACAATCACCATCCAACCCTAACGCTAACCTTCATAATTTCAAGACTCAAGATTCAATCAAGATGCCTTTGTTCGTGTGCTTCTCACTCGGTGTTCTTGCTTACTTCACCATGAGCGGCTAATCTCTCCGGTTTCACCCCGGTGTATATTTTTGTAAGATTTTCTAGGGTTTCAAACATTGTGTTTATTTTGATTTGTGACTAGTAGTTCATAGTATTTGAAAGTTATGATAATTGACTTATATTTGTATCGAATTTGTGAATTATCGAGTGAATGTTAGATTTAACTTTGCGAAATCTTTATGTGCAATTGTGCCTTGTCATAGGTTTGAATTTACATGTTCTTGGTAACAAAGTACATTGGGGTCCGTTCTTGTGATGTTGATAGCTCTTGGGACCTAAGCCACTTGACACTAAGTTCGTTAATCACCAATTTCAACTAAATCAATTTAAAACGTGTAAAAACCCTAGGTCTTGCATTTATCGAACTGGGTGTGAATCTTGTTCTCCATTATAGTTAAACAAGCAAGAAATCAATTTTTTCAATAATACAAGTTATCTCTTTTTAGTAGTTAATAACAAAATTGTCGGTCCAATTCGACACCCTTTTCCAAACAAACAAACAAACAAGAGTATAACATAGCAAGCGTCATAAAGTGTTCCAATTTCATAATCGACCGAGACCGAATCCTGACACAAACCACAGACTCTTCGTGGTTCGACCCCTGACTACCACTAGCCACTAGTTTAAAGTAATTTGGGTTTATAAATTTATCTTTGACTGAGGTGTTGCACTACTGTCAGATGTATTACAGTTATACCTTTTTATTTTACTTATAGGGTTAGGAAAGACAGGGTACTTGAGCAATTTTATCCACCAACTCTTTCCTAGAAATCCTTTCGTTGGACGTTCTACTCTAGTTTAATAAACCTTTCTAGTATGCAAAAACTTTCACATTGCACCCTCCTAAATCATAAACTGATCTTATATAAACCTTAATACTTTAAGGCATCCATAAAACGTTCCCGCAATCACGTTCAAGACAAAGTAAGCCACTCAACCACAAGGTGAGTACATGCATACAACAATCTATGGCTATTTATACAAAGTCTAAAAAGAGTTTACTTTGATTTGTAAGGATTTAAATTCATATACATGATACATACATCCATACTATTGACTCATTTATAAAAGTCCTCCCAATCAAGCTGCACAACATTAGCGAATCCAATTGTAGTACGTTGATAGATCTATTAGTCTGACAAGCCCATCTAGAAGTCCGAGTAGGGGTCTGGATGTATAAACACCGACATTCTAGAAACATGTCAGGAGGGTTGCTTATAACCCCCGTGAAAATTTCGAGCTTTAAAAACTTTTTTTTATTTCTTTCAAATGTATTTCGTTAACCGATGTTTAAACATACTCAATTTAATGTAACGGACATTCCGAGACAAATATATAAGTTACACATACCCTAAATACCCTTCATATAGCTTAAATATTAGGTTAGAAAGGTTAAAAATGTCAAAAAGCTGATAATACAAGTCGGGGGGCCAAAACTGCCAAAAAGTGAAACTTATTTATCAGAAAGCCTTACGGACCGTAAGACCTGAGCCATACGGTCCGTAAGACATGCTCAGAAGCAAAAATTCTGCCACCTATCTTCATTTCCTGCCACCTAGCTCCAAAATTGCCACCATTGCTCCTCCTTGTGACACCTTAGGTGCCACCAATCAGCTCCTAAGCAACTTGGCTAACACTTGTCATGATTTGGGAGCTCTTGATGCACGATAAATACCCTTCATGAGTTCATTCAAAGTCACACCTTCAAACTCACTCTAAATTCTATTCTTGTGAGCTTTCCTAGAGTTTAGGAGCAGCTTTCAAACCTTCCTAGGAGTCCTTAAGTTCAATAAGTCTTCCTCATTTGCTCAATTTCAATTATTTAGTTAGTTTCCAACTAAAAGTCAAACAGTTTGACTTTGCGTTTGACTTTCAGTTCTGACCACTATGGTCAAGTCAAAGTTCAATCCAAACTTTCCTACGTGATCGTAATAATGTTGGCATGATTCCCCTATGATCATACCTTTTGATAATCACGTTCAATAGGCAAAATGATGAATCAAGCATGTTATGTTTAGAAAGTCAAAACTAGTAAAATTGCATTTTACCTTAATTGAACTTTAAACTATCAAAACCCAATGTTTTGACACCATATCAATTTGTATGAACTAATATAACGTATTTTAACATGCTCAACTCATCATACTCAGTTTAGAACTCAATTCTATATCGAAAGTCAAGTAGTTTGACTTTTGCTTTGACTTTCGATTCCGACCCGTTTGGTTAACCTTAGGATCTGACCAAGCCCATTTATATGACCATAGTAATATAGGGAATAACCCTCTGAGGTTATACCTTATGGTCATGTCGTTTGGTTAGTCAAATGGTGAGTCAACTTTAAAAGTTTAAAAATGTCTAAAATACCCTTTTTCGCATAAAATAATTTTAAACATATATGATCATTGTTTTTAACTTATAAACTGATCATACAACATTAGTAAACATATTTTGACATATCGGATTCGTCATAGGACTCATTCGACCATCCAAAGCCGTATTTACGCATACGACCCGTTAAAGTGACGTAAACCACTTTAACAAGTCGTAACAGGTCAAAGAAAAAACTATAAACCTAATCATAACTTCTGTTTTGATAAAAGATCGCAAAAATCATCATTTAATGACTTAAACGCCCTTTTGGCGCATAGTATGGTTTTAAACCATATTTATCAATCAAGACTTGTTACCTACTGATTTTATAACTTATTTAAAATGTTTTTACAGTAGGTACATGTTTATAACTCAGATTCCCAAATAAGTTCTCAAACTATGTGTGAAATTATCAAAATGCCCTTACGATGCGTAGTTTGGTCTTAAACTATAAAACACACATATTTTTGATATCCTACTGATATTATATCACAAATAAAGTATTTTTCCAGAATGATTATGTTTATAACATCAGTTTATACGCAAGTTCCTTTTATACGTCGCTAAATGACCAAAACACCCTTATGAGGCGTAGTTTGATTTTAAAATCTTAACGGGCATACAAGTTGATATCTTACTGATATTATAACTTGTTTAAAGTATATTGGCATATAGAACTTGTTCATGACTCATCCGGTTACCCATTGTCGCTTATACGCTTACGGTTAGGCTTATGTAACTAGTTTACATAAGTTTACCGAAACGGGTTTAATCTTATCATTTTTATCTCAAATTCCAGAATGTTATTTGTTTACCCATATTATACAAGTCTTAGTACTTGTAGGGTTCGAATTACATTCTATTCTGGTCATCGCTTAATCAAGCATATCGTACCGTTTCGATATTTTAAGCTAGCCGGTCTAATTCTATTACTTAAATAGGACCCGTTAGCATTCTAATTGGTTATTTATACCATCATTCCAGACTAGAGCCTTCCAGTAAATTGTTACCTACGCTTACTTAATTGAATACGACCGAGTTATTATAAATCTTGCATTATAAGACGAGTGTTAACTCAGGTAAATACTCTTAACCAGTTTTCCCTAAACGGGCTTGGGATACGGTAAATTATTACCACTTGGTTGGGTATGGGATCATATGCTGGATTGTGGCTACAAAATCTTCATAACCCGTTTTAATATGTTTTATCTGATAACCTAAACATTGGGGGTTAAAGCGACCATGTCTTGGATATCCATGGCTCATTTAAGTTATTAATGACTATGACTGAGCACATGGTGTAGGCATACACTCGTCAGATGCTAATGCTTATATAAAAATGTTTTCTTACCCGTTGATCAGGGGATGCCCCTTTGTGGGTTTAAGTGGTGTGTCGGTTAATCATGTCTCGGTGTTTAGTACTGGGCCCCATATGTATTAACAGATATGTAAAACTATATACAAGATCATTTTGAATTATCCCAAGTTATTTTTAAAACATGTGCCTTGTGTAGTTAAATCAATTTTGAAATTGTTTTCAAAATGTGTCGGTTGATTGTATTTACCAGTGAAAACTGGCGTATTTTTAAAAGACTAAGTTACAGGTACAAATACGTAATTAGGCTGGAAGCTGCTCGGTAATGCTAGAAGAGGAATTTTTAACTCATTTGAATAAGCCTATTAGTCTGTTAAACTCCTTTTTGTACATTTGATCCGCCTGTGGATTATTATTACAAGCTTGTCTGTATTTATTATTTTGGAACTTTCGGACATTTGAGTTTGTAATAATATTTTATACTCCAAGACTTCCGCTGTGCTATATGTGTTTGACTATGACGATACCAATCTTACGTCACGATACTCACCACCCGGGCCCACCGGGATTATGTTGGAAAATCGGGGTGTGTCATATATATATATATATATATATATATATATATATATATATATATATATATATATATAGAGTGAATTGCAAAGATTGTCCTTTATCTTTATATACATTTACAGGCGGTGTCCTTTATGTTTAAAATTGATGAGTTTTGTACTATATGTTTTAAAATCCTACACGTTATGTCCTTTAGGCCTAACCTAGTTAATTTTTTCAGTTAAATTTGATCATGTGCCTTGCACATGAGGACAACTTTGTCATTTTACCTTTTAGGGACTAATTATATAAATAAATAAATAACTTAAATAAGAATTCCATTTATCTCCTTGTTTACTTCATCCCTGTACTTCAACCAGTCACTTCAATTCAACCAGACCACCATCACAATCTCCTTCGCTACCGCCACAACCACCTTCCACCACCGCTGACACCACCACAACCTTCTTCCACCACCGTCACATGTTTCCACCATAACCACCAACCCACCACGGTTGCAACAACACCATCACCACACCTCCACCACCAAAATTTCATCCAAACACAAACCCCCAAAATTTTCAGATTCAATTCACAACAATTTAGGGATTAGATAAAAAAAACCCACCTTGCAAATCCTCCCTAGAACTAGGTTAAATCTAAACGTACCGATCAGATTTTCAGAGAAGCGCTGTTGATGATTAATGATGGAGATGAAGGTGGTGGCGTGTGGTGGTTTTTTATGGTTTTTGGAGATGAAGGTGGGGAAGTGGTGGGCGACAGTTGGTGGTGGTTTTCAAAACCGCCCGCCACCGTCACACCTGCTATCGGCATGACCAGCCCCTCCCTCCCCATTTTCTCTCCCTCTCTCTTAGCTATCTCTCCGATCAGCTGTAACCACCAAATTACCACCAGCAGCCGTCCTCCTCAACACCACCGCCAATTGTCTCCGTCGCTGCCAGTTGCCAAAACACCAACCGACGCCGTCTCCTACACACCACTACATTCAAACCACCGCAAGTTGTCACCGTCGCTGCCTTTAGTCATCCTCCTCGTGTACTAGATGTTGATGGTGGAAATAAGAATTCATCTCCTGTGAATGCTGGAACTAAATGGAAAAGTGAAAAAGGGTTAGGTTATGGTGGGTATAAATTGAGGAAAATAAGAGGGATTGATGAAATGACTGATTTACCCTCATGTGAACCTCTCATCATCATATTTAACTGAAAAAATAAACTGGGTTAGGCCTAAAGGACATAACGTGTAGGATTTTAAAACATAAAGTACAAAACTCGTCAATTTTAAACATAAAGGACACCGCCTGCAAATGTATATAAAGATAAAGGACAAAATTTGCAATTCACTCATATATATATATATATATAGGGAGCCGCTAAAATAAGAACCACCCCCAGTTGTAAGAACCGCGAGAACCACTCTCCACCAATCATATTCAGCCAACAAAAGGGGTATTTTGGTCTTTTACCCTAAATATCAAATCTTTCCTCTCTCTCTCTTCATTTAAATTCACTGACATCTTGTACTCTTCTCTCCTCTCTAACTCTCAGATCTATATATCATTCTCTAATCTCTCAATCTTCTTCTCCAAAATAAACACACACACAGAAAAAGAGACAGAGTGGGAACGGACCACCACCACCATCGTCTGGGTGGTGGTGGTGAGCGACGGTAGTGGGAACGGCGGACCGGAGTGGGAACGAAGAGAGAGAGACAGAAGGAGAGAGAGGAACGGCGGACCGGGTGTGTCGGTGGTTGGTCGGTGGCGGAAGACAGTGGTGGGAGGTGGTTGGTCGGAAGACGGTGGTGGGGAGGTGGTTGGTGCGAGTTGTGCAGAGGCGGAAGTGGTGGCCGTCATCTTCAAACTACCTTTGTTCATGCACCGTCGGCCGCCGTGCGCACCGTAACAGTGGTGGCCGCCCCCGGCTGTCGTCTGCCATCTGCAAATCTGGTGGATGTTGTTGTTTCTCTCTCTATTGTGGGTTTGATTCTGTTTGGGGGTTTGATTTGTGTTATTGATGTTGGGGGTTGTTTTGTGTTATTTGATTTCTGTGGGTTTTTTTGTGTGTTTGCACAAAGTGATTATGGGGTTTTGCAAATGTGATTTCTGGGGGGTGCAAAAAGTGATTATGTTTTTGGGGATTCTCCGGCGATTTGATTTGTGTTTTTGATATGGGGGGTTGAGTTGGCTATGATGATTCCAAACAATTTACCGACCATTGATGACGATGGCGCGGCGAGGCTGGCGGAGGACAGGTTTTCGAACCTGCAACCCCACTTTTGCAGCCATTTTTTTCATTGGAAACTCTGAGCCAAACTCCTTTTTTTTCCAAGTCGTAAAAAAACGGCCCGTAAAAACGGGGCGTAAAAATGTCGCGTAAAAAACGGGGGCGTAAAAAATTTTAAAACCGAGGCGTAAAAAAAAGTTTTAAAACCCGCGTGTAAAAAAAGTTTAAAACCGGCGTAAAAAATGGGGCGTAAAAAACGAGGGGGCGAAAAAACATTTTTAAAACCGGGTCGTAAAAAAACGGCGTGTAATTACGGACGTAAAAAACGGGGCGTAAGAAAAGTTTAAAACCGTGGCGAAAAAAAGTTTTAAAACCCGCACGTAAAAAAAGTTTAAAGCCGGCATAAAAAACGGGGGGGGGGGGGAGAATATTTTAAAACCGGTTCGTAAAAAAAGGCGCGTAATTACGGACGTAAAAACGTAAGACGTAAGACGTAAAATGTAAAACGTAAACTTTTTAACGTAAAACGTAAAAACGTAAGACGTAAAATGTAAAACGTAAAACGTAAAATGTAAAACGTAAAACGTAAAACGTAAAAAGTTTTTCGTAAATCGTAAAAAGTTTTAGGTAAAACGTAAAATCATAAAAAATTTTTAGTAAAACGTAAAAAGTTTTACGTAAAACGTAAAAAACCGACGCGTAAAACGTAAAAACGTAAAAAATGTTAACGTAAAAAACCGGCGCGTAAAACGTAAAAAACCGACGGGTAAAACGTAAAAAAACGTTAACATAAAAATCTGATTTCAAAAAATTATTTAACAAAAAAATCTATTTATTAATAAAAAAATAAATTAAGACAAAAGGTAATAAATGAATAGGACAAAAAAAGACAATTAAATATAATATATATAAAAAGACAAAAAAAGTAATCTTACCTAAATACCCTTTTGAATTAAAATATTAAAGACATAATAAGACAAAAAATACTTAATATTATTTTTAAATACTTTTAATCTATTACATCCATCATCTTGATCTAATGGCTAGAAAGTGGTTCGAACGGTTCTTACAACTGGAGGTGGTTCTTATTTTAGCGGTCCCCTATATATATATATATAGTGGAGGGTTCAAATGAGAAGAAATAAAAGGGATTGATGAAATGACTGATTTACCCTCATGTGAACCTCTCATCATCAGATAGATTTAACTGAAAAAATAAACTGGGTTAGGCCTAAAGGACATAACGTGTAGGATTTTAAAACATAAAGTAGAAAACTCGTCAATTTTAAACATAAAGGACACCGCCTGCAAATGTATATAAAGATAAAGGACAAAATTTGCAATTCACTCATATATATATATATAGTGGAGGGTTCAAATGAGAAGAATTTATATATATATATATATATATATATATAGGGAGAAGATCATGCGAGAACCACCTCTTATTGCGAGAACCGCGAGAACCAATGTGAACACACCAAAAATGCCTAAAAATAGCTAAAAATCACACAAAATTTTTTTTTTGATTTTTTTAATATTTTTTAGGTTAAAATCGCTACTTTTCGAAGCCAAAAAAAAAAAAAATTTTTAAAAAAAAAAAAATTTTTTTTTTTGGCTTCGAAAATTAGCGATTTTAACCTAAAAAATATTAAAAAAATCAGAAAAAAAAAATTTTGGATTTTTTTTTTGATTTTTTTAGGTTTTTTGGGGGTTTAGTTTTTAGCATTTTAGCTTGGGGGGGGGGGGGGTGGTGGGGGGGTTTAGGTTTTTGGGGGGTGGGGGGAGGGGGGGTTTAGGTTTTTGGGGGGTGGGGGAGGGGGGTTTAGGTTTTTTTTTTGGGGGGGGGGGGGGGTGGGGTTAGGTTTTTTTTAGCTTGGGGGGGGGGGGGGGGGGTTTAGGTTTTTTTTTTTGGGGGGGGGGGGTGGGGGGTTTAGGTTAGGTTTTTTTAGGTTTTTTTAGCTATTTTAGGTTGTGTTCACATTGGTTCTCGCGGTTTTCACAATAAGAGTGGTTCTCGCATGAGCTCCTCCCTATATATATATATATATATATATATATATATAGGGGAGCGCTAGAATGAGAACCACCACGAGTTGTAAGAACCACGAGAACCGCGCCCCGCGGGTGGCCGTCGGCGACGAAATTTTTTTTACACCTAGATCCGTATATTTTAGGGGGGGTGTAAAATTTTCGGTTCAAACGGCGCGCCCGAGGGGGTAGTTTTTTACGCCCAAAGTTTGGTAAAAAAAAAAATTAAAAAAATTAAAAAAACCCAAACTTTGGGCGTAAAAAAACTACCCCCTCGGGCGCGCCGTTTGAACCGAAAATTTTACACCCCCCCTAAAATATACGGATCTAGGTGTAAAAAAAATTTCGTCGCCGACGGCCACCCGCGGGGCGCGGTTCTCGTGGTTCTTACAACTCGTGGTGGTTCTCATTCTAGCGGCCCCCTATATATATATATATATATATATATATATATATATATATATATATATATGTATGTATATATAGTGGAGGGTTCAAATGAGAAGAATTTTTTTGTAGGAATAAAAAAGAAAAAGTTTCAATCAATAAGAAGGGTTCATTTTACTTCATTTAATATTTGCATTTAATTTTAATATAAGGGTAGATCATTAATTTGTATTCTTCCTCTTTAATAACTAACTAAATTAAATTTGTAAGTCCTTTTTCAAAATATATATTTTTTTCAAATTAAAAAACAACTTAATTTAAAGTGTAGAATAAATTACTAGTTGTGTAGGCACTACAAAAAAAATGCCATTCAGTGGCACACACTTTTAGTGACATTAAGCTTTTGTGCCGCTTATTTAGTTTTTAGTGGCAATTCGCGTTTGCCATATTTGCTTAGCACATACTTTTAGTGGCATTTAGTTTTTGCCACTAATTTAGCTTTTTAGTGACACTTAGCGTATGCCATATTTGCTTAGCACATACTTTTAGTGACATTTTTTTATTTTTTGCCACTAATTTAGGTTTTTAGTGGCACTATTACAACTTTAATATATTTTTGCCTCTTTACCTCCTTAAATACATGGGCGTATAGTATTAGAGCTTCAAATACAAATCGAATATCGAATACGGATTCGAATAAATTAAATCTTAATCGAATACGAATTTAGGTAAAAAATAAAAATTCAAAAATTTGGTTACATTAATTTTTGAACGACAAATGTTACTTCATTAGACCAACAATTCTAAATTATTCTTCTTTGCTCAGGTTTTAAACCGAGAACTCTTATTTAAGAGGTATGTGTCTCTATTGAGCTATCCCACATTTAAATTTGAATACTTAAATATATAGTAACCATCAAAATTTTTCTTCGCATCAAAATTTTCCTTTGCTCTTGTTTCACTAAAATTTATGTTTCCCTCGCTTTAGTTCCATGAAAAGTTTTAAACCCTTTTTTTATTTTATGGTTCTTGTAATATTACAAAATTTATTTACGTGTTTTGAATTTTTTAGAATTTTCGTTTCCCTCTTTTCAGCCCCTACCCAAAAAATCAAAATACCTTCTATCCAAAATCAAAACCTTCTCCGCTCAAACCTTACATTTTCCCAACCCAAATTCAGTTTGTTTGCTCTCTCTATCTCTCTCTCAATCTCGGTCGATTTCCAATACGATGGTGAACGTTTGTGGCCACCGCCGCACCCCCATTCAGCAACTTCTTCATCCTGGTACAGCAACCCTTACGAAGGTGAGGTTCAGGAGGATTTCAATTGCCCATCAGAATTGCATCGGTGAAAAACAATTTCGTGATTTTACCCTTTTTATTATAATTCTTTTTTGGTGCCCTAATCTTATAGTTTTCATTTTAGAATACGAATTATTACTTATGGACGCCATGTGTTTGATTAAATGCCTGTGAGTTTTTGCCTCAATTTGGTTTACTTGTTTTCTTTTGATAGATTCATAAAAACTATACTTGATGTTATGCACATGAGTAAATTCCTTAAATGTGTGATCATTAGTTTGAATGACTTGTGCGTTGAACTGCATTAGCATTTAATTTAGGCATTGTTAATATGAAATTTGTGCTAGGAATGGGAGGTTATATGTTAAACAGTGCCATAGTGGTTACATATAAACACATACTGTTTAACTCTTATACTGGGGGATGCACCCCTTTATACATACATGGCTGCACATGAACTCACTAAAAATTACTTTGTTTTTTATATCGCCTTTTGGACGTTTATCTTCTGTTGGTTCAGGTTCTTTATATGACAGCTAAACAGTAAAAACTATATGATAATTGGATAGCTATAGATTTACTCCTTCAGATTAAATGACGACCCGTTTGATTTTTGGTTCAGAAGGTGGTAGACGGCCTGCTGTTGTCACTCCAAATTGAAAGTAACAAAAAATCTCTTTTTTGTTGTTTTTGATGTCGAAAGTCTACTTTGTTATCTCTTTATGTGGCGCAATGGAGGTACAATCTTAATCAGGTTTGATTTGAATTAATTTGTATCTTTTTATTTCATTTAAAAACTTTTTAATCGGTTTTTATTTGGATTAACTAGGTTTTGCTGCCAAGAAGATCAAACGTTGTGAAGGATTTAAAAAAGGTTAATGATGAAGACTGGTAAAGTATATGTTTTTTTCTAGATTTTGTTATTGGGTAGGTTGAAACGTGTATATATACATATAATAGTTTAGCAAAAAGCATATGGCAGATGTGGTGGCTGGCACATTCCTTTCATAAGGGTTCGTACTAAAGAGCCAAAGGTCTCATTTTCACATCATCTTTGGATTTTATCAAAAAGGTATCCTTGAAGTCATAAGGGTTCGTACTTATGCTTGAAGTCGTAAGGGTTAACTTTTATATCTGGTGATTACACCCCCTCTCATTTTCTGTCACAACCTTTTTTGTTGTAAATTTCCAATTATTTATTATGAATAATATGAGCATGAAACATGTCAAAATGTCACAATTCGTCTTTGTATGACTAGAGCATCAGATGAGTTGTTGCTGCATTTGTGAAGTTCTGGTCTTAATAAAGTTCTAGTTTGTTTCTTTGGATGGATTTTTTTTTGTAATTTCTTTTTGGTGATTTGGAATAATAGTGTTTAGTAATATAATGGTAGCTCAGACCCTAAAATACATATTGGGAAGTGATTTTTTGGTGACATCAAGTCCAAAAGAATTTTTTTATATGTTTTATCAACACATTAATTGCATTCACATGCATATTATAGTTATTGTCTTCATATTCTGCTAGGTAGAATTTATTGCATTTAGTCTATACCTCTATATATATTTCAATGTAATACCTTGTACAAGTAACTTGAGAAATAACAATTACATCTTTACCAAGTTCAATATGGTATCAGAGCTTCTATGCTCCTCTGAGCCAATCGATCCACCATAACCCACATGGCGGAGACCAACGGCGGCTCAGCCGCACCACCGCCGCCGCAACGGCGCGTTCCCGTTCCACCATCGCTGCTGGGTTCATCGCAGCCGCCGCTGCCGATTCTAACTGCCGACGCTGCCTCTCTTCGCCGTCGCAAGCCGCCACTATTCCGACGAATAGTCCAATCAACTCCAGCCAGCCGCAACTATTCCGACCACATAAACTCTCAGCCAGCCGCTACTATTCCGGCGAACCAGCCCAATCAACAACGCTGCGCATCAAACCAGTCACGGTTCTATCTCCATCTCCGACGAATCACCGGAAAAACTCCGCTGCAACCAACATCGTCATCTAAACCGAAAACAACGGTTGACTTCACACCCTGCAACCGAAAACAACAATCTGCTCCTCTGTCGAGACTACACCTCCTATATCAAGGCCTCCTCAACTAATGTTGATGTTGATGTAAGAAAATGGAAATAAAACCCCACCACTATTTGATGTTCACGTAAAAAAAAAAAAAACTCATGGAGGGCTATTTATTTTCAAAAAGCAAGTGGAGAAGAGGACGAGCACATTATTATTCTTTTCAAAAAGCAACGAGAGATTCCTTTAGTGGGGAATGCTCCTTTTGGCCAAAATCATTAAAAAAAAAAAAAAAAAAAAAGACCGGTGCGTCCAATCATCCACCGGTGCGTCCGACACGCAACCCAAATCCACCTGCAACCCCATCTTGAATGTGGGACACCGGTGCGTCCAACAACACCGCGAACAACAACCAACTGTTCTAGCGTCTAACTGATCGCTTCGCAACCGCATCAAAAAAATCTACAAGGTCATTTTCAACCAGTCAAACGACTGAAATGCCCTCATAAACACCCATCACATCACTACCTCAACAGATGTCAAGAAACAATAAAAAAAAATCCGATTTTCACATCTTCCTCAACAGCCAAAGCTTTAACACGAGTCGTCACAAGGATCAACTCGCGGATGTCCTCACCAAACCACTTGCAAGAGCGTCTTTCATCTCTTTTCGGTCCAAGATTGGAGTCTCCAACGGATCCTCCATCTTGCGGGGGCGTATCAACACATTAATTGCATTCACATGCATATTGTAGTTAATTGCATTCACATGCATATTATAGTTATTGTCTTCATATTCTGCTAGGTAGAATTTATTGCATTTAGTCTATACCTCTATATATATTTCAATGTAATACCTTGTACAAGTAACTTGAGAAATAACAATTACATCTTTACCAAGTTCAATATGTTTCTTATTAAAGAAAATAGTATGCAATGTTTTTAATTGAAAGGCAAAATAGTATGCCTATGTGGTTGTCTTATTTAGGAGGATTATTGTTTATTGATTCCGAATATTGTTATCTTTGCTTTATGTAATAATCGCTTGAAATTAATAACTCTACGAGTAAATTACCTGAAAGGTACATGTGATGTGTATGAGATTACTAGTTTGCTAGGTTTAAAGTTAGTAAAAAGGACCAAGTACTTAGTGATCAAATATATGCGATATTTTTTTTTATCAAAAGAATGTTGAACTACTTGCCTACAATTTTCATTGCCGATGACATTCATCGGCATAAAAAAAACTTGGAATGTTGTAGATTTATTGAAATTACAAAATATATCTAGATTAGGGGCTGATGTATTCATAAACATATTTGAGTTGAACCCTTGAGTTTTATAATAAATATCGTTCAGCCTTCAAGATTTATACTCGGTTTAGTTCAGCCAATGGTCTAGCATTAAGCTTTCTTATTGGTTCTTTGTTTTTCATCTTACTTGGTATGTTCTTGACACTTCGAATCCCTTTTTTTCTTCGTCTTTATAAATATAGAAGTTATCCGATATATGTTGTAGATTAGTAATCACTTCTCTAGTATGAATCTTTTTGTTAATCACCTCTTGCACTCTTGTATTAGTATTAGCACCTCTTGTTTTCTGTTATGGACCTTTTGATATGTTAATCATATATACTTAATCAGATGTTCAATATTTGGTAGAATTGCAGTCAACACATGTTTGAATCATCTGTTTATGTTTATGTTTTGAACCCATTTAATTTCCTGTGCAGTGTTAAATCGGAGCACCTACCTAATGTTGCTTTTGTTTTCAGTTTATATTCAGCCCTTGGTGTTGATTCTTTAACAACATTACTAATTTACTATCTCCTCCATTGACATCAACAACGTTACGGTAGCGGTAATTAAAATTTATATTCTATCTTTAAGTTTTACATGAATGTAGAAAAAAAGGCTTCGATTATAGATTTAGTAATTCATCATAGCCTACAGAGAATGACACACACACAAAGGTATGAAGCTCAAAGGTTAAAACGCGCACAAAGTTCGTTAATTGCAACCTTAATTCAGCTTGCATATCTCATGAATTTTGATACATCAGGCCTCAATTGCTTATGACATCACCATTGATGCAGGTTCTGTGGTATCCGCTTGCATTGTACCGGCAAGAGCAACAAGACTACAAGACTGTCGATTTTGCTTGTTAGTTTTGTGTTTCATATGTATGATATTAACACTTTTTACATGTTTGTTAGCAAACATTTGGAATATGCTGGGAAGGCGATTGAAATTTTAATTGAAGTGATGATATTAGGATTTCCATATTTTACAGCTTTATTTTTATTTTACATTGTAAATAAATAATTATTTTAGTTGATGAAGATTAATATGAGAAATGTGTCTAGTAGGAGTTAATTTATATGTAAATTTTAGTGGCGAAAATGACGTGTCACTAAAAGTAGAATAGATGTTTTACTGCAAATAGTTTTACCGGCACAATATTTATGCTACAAATGCCTTTTATTATTGTGGCAAAAGAGTGCCACTAAAAGCCCAAAATATTTGGGCGGCACTCTAAAAAAGTGCCACTAAAAGGCTTTAGCGTCACTGCTTCTAGTGGCACTTTTTTTGTGTGCCGCTCATTACTTAAAGGGTCTTTAGTGGCACTTATATGGTTTTTTGTGGCACTTTTTGTATGCCATAGAATGGCATTTTTTTTTGTAGTGGATAAATTACGAGTTGTGTAGGATATATTTCGAGTGTAGGATAAATTTCGTCTGTGTAGGATAAAATTCTATAATGTGTAGGGTATGTGTAGGAAAATTTGGATATGTGTAGGTTTTGTAGATTATATGTAGGATAATTAATGATTAGTTGACTAATTAATTAAAGAGAGAAAAACTAATGAGATAAGTTATAAATGAAATAGTAGTTTACCCATATGTCATTTTCTTCTTTCAAGAATTTTGTGCTCATTTGATCCTCCCCTCTCTCTCTATATATATATATCTATATATTGTTGTCATTAAAAAAACATTTACTTTT
The DNA here is from genome assembly GCA_030545235.1 of Helianthus tuberosus. Taxonomy (NCBI): domain Eukaryota; kingdom Viridiplantae; phylum Streptophyta; class Magnoliopsida; order Asterales; family Asteraceae; genus Helianthus; species Helianthus tuberosus. The sequence goes on from CM060400.1 coordinate 19,031,200, forward strand.
ATAATAAAAAGTTTGAAGCAACCATCATTTCAAACTTGTAACCTAAAGTTTGAAATTACATGCTAAGCTAACCATAAATTTCCGCAATAATTATAGTAATAAAGTATTTATGAGCTAGGTGTGAGGATGGAGCCTCTATTAGTGGTGCAAATGAGTTGAGTCAATCCTCAATTCGAGTAAACTTGTGCTAGAATTCGGCTTAGTTTAAGCTTTGTTTTTAAAGTTCGAGCTCAGCTCGTTTATAATCTATTACTAATTAATATTAATCAAAGACCAAATCATCGCATTAGACGGGTAAGTCAATATAGAAAAAAAAAAGATGAGTTGCTAACATTTATCTGGAATGGGCTTCTCTTTCCTTGTTGCGGTTGGTCGCCTTTGTTTGGTCGAATGACTTTTTAGAGGCAAAACCAAACCGCCTAGCATCTATATAGCTTCACTTCCAAGGATAATTGAAACAATTCCCTATTGTCATGTCCCTACTTCTGCTTCCCCAAGAACACTGTCGCAATTGATTTGAGTAGCTCATTCGGGAAACAAAACTTAGTTCATGAACCTGAAACGTTTACCGAAGAATGAAGTTGGCTGCAGGGCTTATTTAGGCTCGCGAGCCGGCTCATATCGAGCTCAAGCTCGATAATGGAAGCTTGAACTCGAGCTCTTTACTAAACAAGCTATTTTATAAACTCGAGTGAGAGCTCAGCTCGTTTAAAGATTTTTTTCAAACCGATCTTAGGTAGTTCACATGTACCTCATCTAGTTTAAACTCCTAGCCCCAAGTTACGTACATAAATGGGATTCATTGGATGATCAAAGTAGATGGCCCCACTATTTTTACATCTTTAAAAAATATTTGTGAGTTGAGTTTCTTAGATTTAAAATTAATTCCCAATCTAGATAGGATTGACATGTCACTTATAGAGTAATCAGAATTGAATGCTTCAATTCATAAAACATTACATTCTTTTTACAATTTAAAACAAAATACAGTACAAAATAACATTAATTTAAGAAAAAAACATTTCATCAATTAATTAAGGCCCCCACTATCTGCACACTCAGTTTGCCTATCTGCACACTTAGGGTTTGAATACGCAGCGTAGAAAGACCATAGATCTCAGTGCCTGATTACCAATCATTGCACAGAAAACAAGGTTCCTATACGCTGCGTATTGGTCAATACGCAGCGTATATAAAACTGATGCAAATTTGGGGTCATTTTGCTAGGTTTGAAGTGTCAATTTTTTGCCAGGTTTGTATACGCTGCGTATTGAGCAATACGTGGCGTATAACCAGGGACCATTTTTGTAAATTTATGAAACTTCAGGGACCATATTTGTCAGTTTTCGAAACTTTAGGGACCTTTTTGTAAATTTTCGAAAAACCAGGGACCATTTATGTAAATTTACGAAATCTCAGGGACCATTTTTGTAAATATTTCAAAAAAGGGGAAAAAGGGGGTCTTCATTTAAGAACCGGCCCTTGCAAGACTCGAACTCATGACCTCTCGTTTAGAACCGCAACGCCTTAACCAGTTTATCCTCTGTCCAGAGCTGTTAGAATATGAAACTTAATTTCTTATATACACTCGTTAGGTAATACGCTGCGTATTTCTCAATACGCAGCGTATGTTAGTGGTTGGTACACTACCAGACAGTCAAACCTAGTACCATTGTCAAATCAGTCTGACATAGGGTGCGTAGTGATCAATACGCATCGTATAGATGTAATCCTATACGCTGCGTAGTGGTCCATACGCAGCGTATGTCAGACTGATTTGACATCGATACGATGTTGTCCAGGCACGTGAATAAAGTAATACGGGGAGTAGAGAGCAATACGCTGCCTATTGAAGTGTCACATGAAAGTCTATTTATCCATCTGTTCACAATTCGAATTCTCAATCCTCTTCTTTCTTTTTCATCTTCCTCTTTCAGTAAACAATTTACACCCTTGATCCAACATTGTTTGTTCTGTTTTTTCTTCAATCTTGTTAAAATGTCATCATTTTGGAACGATAATTATTTCGGTAATCGCTATTCTAACGACATATGGGGAGCAAATGCTGCCAACGAGGAGGAGGAGGTTGTGTCTGGAGTCCCTGTTGATCAAAAAACACAGTTGCCAGACTTGAACAAGACTCCCACTCCACCTGTTGATGAACCAAATTACCCGGCGCATCAAGTGTATCCAGATTACGGATACGGGTATGAATCTCCATACGTGCAACAAAGTGGATACGGTGCTGAGAATGCACCTGTTGATGAACCATATTACCCGATCCAGCAATCGTATCCGGGTTACGGGGTATACGGGGATGAAGGTGGATACGGAAGTTACAGTGGATACGGTGGTGAAGGTGGATACGTGGGTGATGGTGGTTACAGTGGATACGGGGGTGAAAGTGGACACAGTGGATACGATAGATATGGGGGTGAAGGTGGTTACAGTGGATACGTGGGTGAAGGTGGACACAGTGGATACGATAGATATGGGGGTGAAGGTGGTTACAGTGGATACGTGGGTGAAGGTGGATACAGTGGATACGATACATCACTTTATGAACCATCTACCCCGGGCAATCCGTTTCAAATAAAGGAGGTATCACATTATTATTATTATTGTTATTATTGTTATTGTTATTATTGTTATTATTGTTATTATTATTATTGTTATTGTTGTTATTATTATTATTATTATTATTATTATTATTATTGTTATTATTATTGTCCCTGAGGTTTCGAAAATTGACACAAATGGTCCCTGAGGTTTCGAAAATTGACACAAATGGTCCCTGAGGTTTCGAAAATTGACACAAATGGTCCCTGAGGTTTCGAAAATTGTCACAAATGGTCCCTGAAGTTTCAAAAATTGACACAAATGGTCCCTGTACTGTTCAGTTAAGTATGCTAACTGAGTTAGTGTTTAAAGAAGAAATCTTTATATGAAAGTTAACCTGGTTAAACCATTCAGTTAAAATAGTTTCAATAATGACCATATTAGTCCCTGAAGTATGAGTTTCAATTATATTATAATTATTATTATTATTATTATTAACGTAACTTTTTTTTAGCGTTTCATGTCTCTAACTGATTTGAAGAATTGGGTACAAGAAACGGGAAAGGAGTGTGGTTACGTAATTGTTACCCGCCGATCAAAAAATATTGGCGGTACTACTGGGATGGTATGGCTTGTGTGCGACCGTAGTGGTGAGCACCGTAGTAAAGCAACAGTTAGGAAAGCTGGTAGCAAAAAAATCGGTTGCCCATTTTCATTACTCGCCATCCGGGACGTGACGAATGACACGTGGGAGTTAAAAGTGGACTGTGCGAACCATAACCACGAACCTACGACGAGTCTGTTGGGCCACGCTTTTGTGCGAAGATTTACTAAAACCGAATACAAGCTAGTGGAGCAGCTAACTGCTCAAAACATGGAGCCACGTATCATATTTCAAACCCTAAGAAAGCAGTTCCCCGACAGCCTGCACGTTCAGAAAGACGTCACTACAACAAAAATGGCTTTTTAGGACTTTTTCTGTAGAACGCTTGTAAAAGAGGGTCCTAAAAAACTATTTAATAGGACTAATGAACTTTTGGGGTCCTTTTATAATATACTCTACTAAACCGGTGTCCTAAAAAACTATTTAATAGGATGGATGATTTTTTGGGGTCCTATTATCATATAATTTAATAGGACACTTAAAATTTAGATCCTAATAAAGTACTCTATAAGACATTTAATTGTTAGTGTCCCATTATGTGGTACTGTATTGGGACACTTGATCATCTAGGGTGCTATTATAACATAACTTAATAGGACACGTTGTAGTTAAGTCATAAGTGTTCAGTCTTATAGGACCCTTTGTAGTCGAAGTCATATTAGAACTTAACTTAATAGGACACTTGACACTTGTGTCTTATAACATTAAACTTTATAGGACGCTTAATCATTGTGGTGTTATTATAATACACCGTAATAGGACACTTGATATTTAAGTCATAAAACATTAGTTTTATAGGACGCTTATTCGCCAGAGTTTTATTATAATATAACTTAAAAAGACACTTGACACTTGGGTCTTATAAATTTAACCTTTATAGGACGCTTAATCATTGTGGTATTTTTATAATACACTGTAATAGGACACCTGATATTTGAGTCATAAAACATCAGTTTTATAGAACGCTTATTCGCTAGAGTTCTATTATAACATAACTTAATAGAACACTTGACACTAGGGTCTTATAACTTTAACCTTTATAGGACGCTTAATCATTATGGTGTTATTATAATACACCGTAATAGGACACTTGATATTTGAGTCGTAAAACATAATTTTTATAGGACGTTTATTCGCTAGAGTTTTATAATAACACTAGGTTATTGACCCGCTTAATCATGGTCGATGAGTGGTGGTGGTGAGTAGTGGTGGTGGTGGTGGCCGGTGAGTGGTAGTGGTGGTGGTGAGTGGTGAGTGGTGGTGGTGGTGGTGGTGAGTAGTGGTGGTGGCCGGTGAGTGGTGGTGGTGAGTGGTGGTGGTGGTGAGTAGTGGTGGTGGCCGGTGAATGGTGGTGGTGAGTGGTGGTGGTGGCCGGTGGTTGTGGTGGTGAGAGGTGGTGGTGGTGGTGGTCGGCGGTGGTGGTGGCCGGTGTTGATGGCCGACAGTGGTGGTGGCCAGTGAGTGGTGGTGGTGGTGAGAGGTGGTGGTGGTGGTGGCCGGTGTGTGGTTGTGGTGGCCGGTTTCGATTAATAAATAATAAACGAGCCAAGCCTGAGCTTGAAAAACTACTCACGAGCCGAGCTCGACCTTTTAGAAATAAATATCGAAACTAGCCGAGCTCGAGCTCTCTGCAAAATTAAACGAGACGAGCTCAGGCTTGGCTTGACTCGACTCATTAACACCCCTAGTTACATTGATGATGTTTAGTAGCAAAAAAAGGTTATGGACAATTTTAATATCGTAAGTTTTACGTTCTTATGAGAGTGATATGTATTGGGCCTTATAAGTAGCACTACAAACAAAAAGCCATTTAGTGACACATTTTTAGTGACATTTAGTTTTTCTGCCACTAATTTAGATTTTTAGTGACACTTTGCCTATACCATATTTGCTTTTAGTGGCATTTTTATTTTATGCAATTAATTTAGGTATTTAATGCATGGTTGCAAAAGTCGCTAGGCGGTCCCTAGTCGGATTTGAGAGTACTCGGCCTAGGCGGAGATTACCCGGACAATACTAAGGCCTCGGCATTCTACCTTGTAACAAGTACTCGGGGAGTACTCAGAGCTAGGCATGGGCAAATACCGATCCCGGTACCATACCGTCTCGATACCGACAAATCCCGATCCCGATTTTTGTGAAAAACGGGTACCGATACCGATACCGAAATACGTCGGTTTGGTACGGTATCGGTATTTTGAAGGTAAAATGCGGTATTATACCGATACCATACCGTACCGATACCGACAAATACCTAAAAGTGGATACCGATACCGGTACCGAAACCCCTTCGGTATGGTATTCTCGGGATCGGGATGGGATCGGTATTGGATACCACTTGCTCATCCCTACTCAGAGCCTAGATAGAACTTTTACAACCATGGTTTAATGACATATAAAATTTGCCACTAAGAACTTCCCTCCTTTGTTGGTAAAAAAAAAAAAAATTTCCCTCCTTTAAAGCCCTTAAATTTTTTTGGGTTCCTCTAAGACTAAAGGGTATGGGGGCCGGCTAGCCCCGGCTTGGACCGGCGCCGGTCCCCCACACCGCCCCTCTCAGGCCCAAACGGCTCCCCACAGCCGATTCAGCCGGCCTCTCTCCTCTCTCCTTAACACACATACATCTATACATACATACATATATATATATATAAAGGGGTTCATCCCCCACCCCCTAGGTTCATCCCCCACGAGCCGAGCCTACGTGACAGCTCATCCCCTCCAAGCCCATCCTCACCATACCCTTTAGTCTAAATGCTGCTAATTAATTCACCCCCAAATTTTTATTTCCCTCCCAAATGAGTCTCCACTAACTCAAACCCTAATTTCAATTCTCTCAAATTTCGTTTCTTCTTACTCTCTGTACCACGCCTCCCTACCTCCAACAACCTCCGATTGGGGCCGCAAACCTACGATTAGGATGGCTAACCTCCGATTACGTCTCAGGTAAGTTATAAAGTTTATATTCATTTGGTGTTTGTGTTAATACACTTCATATATTCTTGTTTCGTATGAAGTTTTTGACCTTTTTTTTCTGAATAGAAACCTGTGTTGATTTGGGTTTCTGGAATCTTGATGAGAGAATTAAGAAATCTTTGATTTAGGGTTCAAGAAAGCAACTGTTTTGATTTAGCTTTTCTAGTTATTATTTCTCACAATTTTCCCTTTTATAACATATGTTATTGGTTTTCATGTTACAATTGGTAACTGGCTAATGATTTCATACTTATTTTTCATTAACAGTCTAAATCCATTGTTAGGAATCATCTATCTGTGATTGTTTAATCAAATTAAATGTTGCTTATTCGCATCTTCATTAATCATTAATCTTTTTAAAAATTTGGTTCCGTTTCACTATTAGTTCATTAAAAATCGCAAATGGAGGGGAGACTTTTCATCAAATGCATAAAAGTATGAGATCAAAGACTCTATTAACTTCGAAGTTTACTATTTGATTCAATTATCTTAATGTTTTACATAGGTAAATCTTTTTTTTTTGGGGGGGGGGGGGGGGGATTTAATATTTAAATTGATTTTCATTTGTTGTTATTGTTCTAATGTTTTAAGAGGTTTAAGGTGATGATTTGATTATAAACATGTGAGACTGATAAACATTTTGTATACTAGACACATTTTAATCTATCCACTACCTTTAGTTATATATAAGTTCATTATGATATGTTATTATTTTGATGATTCCACATGATGAAATTGAGAGATTTGGTGACTATGTAATACGGGGTTGCTAATTGATAATGCCACTTTGTAAACTTGACCTTATGAAATATGTTTTTGTGTGTCCTGACTTGTTCTAATTCAGCTGTGCTTTGTTGTTACTATTCTGTTGTATTAAAATGATGAAATTTATAATGATGAAGTTTAATATCTTTGCTGAGGGTAATGGTAATAATCTGTGATTAAGTGGGAATGCCAAGAAGCAGAGAAGGGAAAAGTCATTGGTAACAAACCACAGCATCAACAAATCCAAGTCAAATTACAAAGGGGTAAGGTGCTATACAATATTCTGCTAATTTGCAATAGTTCTTGCAGTAAATGCTACTTTTATTAATATTATAAAAACAGAGACGATTACAGACTAATGGCAGGTAGATGAGCAACAAGTTGCGCCGCTACCCCCTTCTGAATAGCAAACCCTACCCTGCTAAACACAAAATTCTTGCAGTTCATTTAGTAAACACAATTAGAAAAATGATTAATTGGTTTTGGTTTCTTGTTTTCTACGTGAATGTTGCAATACTCATGTTTGAAAGAGTTGATGCTATATGTTGGAAATGGTTTTTTTAATAATTATAAAATTGTTATATGTTAGGTTTATTTGTAATTATTTTGAGTAGAAAAAGTTTTTTATAGGGTCCAGTGTGTGGAGAGTTAAAGGTGGCCTGATGATCTATTGATGGTATCCCAAAATTAAAGTTGATAATTAAAAGGTAATATATGTTATTTTTTATTTTCTTTCTTTTTATTTTTAATGTTTTTCCGTCTCGTGGTTATGTATCTAGGTTTATATGGGTCGTACTAGTAATATAGGCATGCATAAACATGAATTAGTCAGTAATTGAACAGTGAACAGTGATTTGTGCTTAGTATATTTGAATAAATTATGGTGATCATCATATGGCCTAACTGTTTAAGCTGTTGGTTTAAATTAGGGATGTTTCTGGTTCAGGATTTTTGAGCCGAACGGGCAACAACGGTTTTGGATAAACGTATGCCAAACTGGCAATGGTTTGGCGGTTCCGTTTTGACGGTTTGGTGGTTAAAGCAGTTCGGTATTGAGGTAGCAAAAGATCACGGGTTTGAACAAGTATTTCTCACGTCCACTTCTAGGTCAAAAGCTGACTTTGAACAGCAGGTATATGTTAATTTTTCTGTTTTCTTTTTAAATTTACCATTTTTAATGGGTTTATGTTTATCTTGTTTATTAATTGATATTTGTATATGTACAAACTATGGAGAGTTTCAATGGTAGCCATCCTTGCTGCATTAAACCTTCAATATGGTGGGGTCAGGCACTTCTACGAGGATCTTTGTCATCTAGGTTCGTTTTCCTTGAGATTATTGCTTATATTTTTTTTTAATATATTTTCGAAGTGGTTGTGAGTGGAGGAAAGAGAAAGCAATGATAAAAGTATAAAAAATATTATTTAATTGAAATGTGAGAAAAAATATAGTTGTTTTTAGTAAAATTATAGGGTAAAAAGATGGAAGGGTTGTGAATGATATTAGGGTACTTAATAGTTTTCTATGGCAATGATCTCGTATATAGATTGGCGAATTATTTATCCTTAAATTTCTTTCCCTTGAAGAGTCTGCCATTTGAATTTTACTAGTTTTCTATGGCAATGATCTCGTATATACATTAAATAGCCCTTTTTATGTTGATGAAATTGAATTAACTACATAACGTATGCTTTTGTGTCATGTAATTCATCTTTAATCTTGCAATTTTCTTGGTATATGCATTATATGTTATAGTTATTTGCAGCTGATGTTAGCTTGTTTTTCTCTACGATAGTCGGATTAAAGGGTATATAAAATTCGGTTATGATTCTGATTATCTGTAATCAAGTTAAATGTAAAAGTACCTTTTTAACCATAGATTTAGCACCTGATTATCTTCGGTCTGATTGTTGTTCATGTAGATCACATATTTGGTTGGAATTCATGTTTTGGAGTTGAGTAACTGGTGCACAAATTGGAAAGAAATGAGTCAAGTTATGTCTTTGTGTTTTAATCTTTTATCTAAGGTGTTCTTCAAGTTTTTTTTATCAGGTTTTGGGTTTAGCGGGTTGGCTTCTTCGAGTTTTCAAAGGTGGAAATGTAACCCGATAATTGTACCATTCTAGATTCGGGTTTTATCATCTTTTTTTGATTTTCTGGTACTTGTTAGTTTTCATTTCTTAAATATGAATTTGATGTTATAATGGGTAAGATCTGTTAGTTTTATGGTTGTCTTTTGCGGATTAATAATATGAGTATGGACACATTAATCTTTTTTTTTTTTTTTAATAAAGAATAGTACAATTAAACCAGGAACGACTTTATATAAACTTTATCACAGGTTTCTTACCTTATTATTAAACTCTTTTTATACTTGTTAGACTAATATTAGATTATGGAATATCAATGTTATGTAACGATTTTTTTAAACCTCTTGCATCACAACATTTCCCCAATGTAACCAATGGACATCAACGTTTACGGGTATTTTTCTATATAAATCTTTAAAAACCAATTTTCCTTACTTTTTCTATAAAAATGTTAGCCTGCTAGTGTAAAACTTTATTAATTTTTTTTGTAAAATGATTTTTTGCACTATTATGAGTAGAGTTTAATAAATATTTGTTGAAAACTAAAATCTAGGTCGGAGATGAAGTTTTCCTCAAAAGCATTCTAAACTCTATCGAGATTGTAGCAAGAGGAAGGGTCCAGAGCTTGGACCTAAATGATCTAGTTGGTGGTACAGAGATTGGACCAGAATGGTGTGAGGTAAACGTTCAAGTACCAATAAAAAAAGATGAAAACTTGGTAAGACCATATGGTTTATTTTCTACAATTCAAGATTGTATTGGTGCATCTATCGCATGGCCCTATCCATTCATCTCGGTATGTATTTGTTAAATTTGTGATATAAATAATTTTGATATCATGGAACTTAATGCTTATACATAGATGGTTTATTTGTAGGTAGTCCATGAGGATTGAGGACGCATTATGACTCAAGATTTTATGCTTCTTATTTCTTTAATTGCTTTTAATTTCTTTGCTAAATGTTAACACTTTATGTTAGATAATGTTATAACTTATTTATGGTTAGTGTTTTTGTTATGAACATGCTTATTTGAAATATAATGATTCTTTCATTAGTTGATGTTATACAATAACTATTAGGATGTTATATGTTGATGGCCTGTTTATAAAATTGGTTTTATAATCTTATTTGGGATATTAGGACCATTTTCTTGATATTAAAGTAGCTATAACGTTACATCATAAGGGTCCTATAAATTAATTTTTAAGGACGTTTGTATGTGTATCAAAAGATTAAAAGTAGATAATCACATATTAGAACATTGTAAAAGTGTCCTAATATGTTCTTTTTAGGACGCTATTTAAGTTGTCTATAGACATATTATGTGACCATAAAATTGGTTTCATAATCTTATTTGGTATATTAGGACCCTTTTCTTGGAACTAAATTAGCGATAATGTTACATCATAAGGGTCCTATCAATTAATTTCAAAGGACGCTTGTAAGTGTATCAAAAGATTAAAAGTATGTAAGCACAAGTTAGAATATCGTAAAAGTGTCCTAATATGTTTTTATTAGGACACTATTTTGGTTGTTCAAAGACATATTAAGCGACCATAAAATTGGTTTCATAATCTTATTTGAGATGTTAGGACGCTTTTTTAGTTCCGGGACTTATTACGACCCCTTTACATGAAACGCTTTTACCGTTGGTACTATTAAATGAAAGGTCCTATAAAATAGCATTTTAGGACGCTTTTGCGCGTACTAAAAGCCCTGTTTTCTTGTAGTGCGTGCAAAATGCGGTACAAAAAATTAGAGCGACGATAATGGACGGAAGGAATCCTATTCAGGCACTGGAAAGCCTGCTGCATGACCACCGATTCATTTACGACACGCGACAGGAACCCAAAACAGATGTCGTAACAGAGATTTTCTTTGTTCATCCTTATTCAATCACTATGTGGCGTGCATTCCCGCACGTGATGTTGATCGACGCGACCTACAAAACAAACCTCTACAACATGCCATTTGTCCAGGTTGTGGGTATGACGTCGACTGCGAAGTCTTTTTGTATAGCACATGCCGTTATTTGTAAAGAACGAAGGGGTAACTACGTGTGGGTGCTTGAGCGGATCAAGTCAATATTGCATGAATGTATGATGCCGCGTGTGATAGTCACGGATAGGGAGCTTGCCCTAATTAAAGCGTGTTCTAAAGTATTCCCGAACGCAACCAGGCTTCTATGCCACTTTCACATCCAACAAAATATAGCTAGAAATTGCAAGAAAGGGTTCGATAAAGAAGATTGGGGGAAATTTATGTCGTACTGGAATAGATTGTGCGAATCTTCATCAGAGCCCATGTACAAGTACAACTTGGAGAAAATGTATAACCGACTCGTGGTTGCCAACCGAGAAAGTAAGTGTTCCTTCAACAAACGACTCACCTAATCTATTATATTTTACACACGCTTTTACATTTCATTATTTTATTTTTGCAGGTGTCTATGATTACGTCTACGAAAACTGGCTCAAAGACTATAAAGAAATGTTCGTTTATGCGTGGACCGACAAGTGTCGCAACTTTGGTCAGCGCACCACCAACAGAGTTGAGAGCCAGCACGCAAATTTAAAAAGATACATTACGCGCGGGAGTTCATTGGAGCGAATAGCAAGATGCGTCATTGATATAGTTGAAACTCAGTACGATGAAATACAAAAAAGTTTCACTGAGAGCATTGAAAAAACGATGAACCACCACAGACACCGACTGTTGGACAACCTACGTGGAAAGGTTTCCCATGAAGCACTTGATTTGCTGGCAAAAGAGCTACTAAGGAAGATGGAGGTGTTGCGTAAACTTAACGCATCATTTGGTTGCCATATGTGGCTTAGCAATGGATTACCGTGTGCTTGTAGGCTGGAAAACTACAAATGTACAGGTAAAAAATATTAAAACTACAAACCTTTTGTTATTTTGTACGATTTAGCTGTTTCTCACACCGTATTAACTTAACTGTGCAGGGCGTATGATACAACTCGACGACATAGATGTATTCTGGCGTAAGCTTGACTTGCTCCCGTGTAAACTGGTAGACGAGGAGGTCGATGTTGTAGCAGAGCTAAATAATGTGAGGCAACATTTAGAGGCGCAGTCTCCCGTTCAGCAAAAGAGTTTGCTTTCAAAGATAAAAGCGGTCTTCAACCCGAAATCGTCAACCAAGAAACCACCGATCGTCCAGCAAAATACTCGCGGTCGGCCTACATCAAAGAAAGTACAAGAAAGGCTAGATGAAGCTGCGAGGTTAGACGAAGCTGCGAGACACAGCTCCTATGGCGAGGGCAGCAACGTATATACCGCTTCCCCCAAACATAGGTACGATTTACCCCGACACAGCTCATATGTACCGTCAGAGGGCTCTCGTGGAACTGGTTCGGTTATAAAGTCTGAAAAACCTAAAATGCAATGAAACAGTTCAACGAGTTATAAAAAGAAGGAGACGCGGGATGATAACGGTTTTCCATTAATGAAGGGGGACGAGCACTTGTTAAGCATTGAGAGGTTTAAGGATCAAATTCCCTCAGAGTTTCAATCTTAATATTTTTTATTATTTAGTCGACGTCGTCCGTAAGGCGCGTACGCGTACGGGCCTAACGAGCGTCGAAACTAAGTTCGTCGATAAAATATACACATTTTTTATTATTTAGTCGAAGTCGAACCGTAAGGCGCGTTGGTCCCTAAGGAGCGTCGACAGAAAACTGTTTTTTTAATAGATTTTTTTTTAAAACTTAAATTGTTTTTTTAACAGAAAACTGCTTTTTTTAAGAGAATTTTTTTAACAGATTTTTTTTAAACAGATTTATTTTTTTAAACATAATTTTTTTAATTATTTAGTCGACGTCGTCCGTAAGGCGCGTACGGGCCTAACGAGCGTCGAAACTAAGTCCGTCGTTAAAATATAAGACGGACTTAGTTTCGACGCTCGTTAGGGCCGTACGCGCCTTACGAACGACGTCGACTAAATAATATTTTTTTATTATTTAGTCGACGTCGTCCGTAAGGCGCGTACGGGCCTAACGAGCGTCGAAACTAAGTTCGTCGGTAAAATATACATATTTTTTATTATTTAGTCGAAGTCGAACCGTAAGGCGCGTAGGTCCCTAACGAGCGTCGAAACTAAGATCGAAGTTTTATACTTTAACGACGATCTCCGTTTCGACACTCGTTAGAGACCTACGCGCCTTACGGTTCGACTTCGACTAAATAATAAAAAAATATATATTTTAACGACGGACTTAGTTTCGACGCTCGTTAGGCCCGTACGCGCCTTACGGACGACGTCGACTAAATAATAAAAAAATATTATTTAACGACGATCAGGCGCGTACGGGCCTAACGAGCGTCGAAACTAAGTCCGTCGTTAAAATATAAGACGGACTTAGTTTCGACGCTCGTTAGGCCCGTACGCGCCTTACGGACGACGTCGACTAAATAATAAAAAAATATTATTTAACGACGATCAGGCGCGTACGGGCCTAACGAGCGTCGAAACTAAGTCCGTCGTTAAAATATAAGACGGACTTAGTTTCGACGCTCGTTAGGCACGTACGGGCCTTACGGACGACGTCGACTAAATAATATTTTTTTATTATTTAGTCGACGTCGTCCGTAAGGCGCGTACGGGCCTAACGAGCGTCGAAACTAAGTTCGTCGTTAAAATATATATTTTTTTTATTGTTTAGTCGAAGTCGAACCGTAAGGCGCGTAGGTCCCTAACGAGCGTCGAAACTAAGATCGAAGTTTTATACTTTAACGACGATCTCCGTTTCGACGCTCGTTAGAGACCTACGCGCCTTACGGTTCGACTTCGACTAAATAATACAAAAAATATATATTTTAACGACGGACTTAGTTTCGACGCTCGTTAGGCCCGTACGCGCCTTACGGACGACGTCGACTAAATAATAAAAAAAAATATTATTTAACGACGATCAGGCGCGTACGGGCCTAACGAGCGTCGAAACTAAGTCCGTCGTTAAAATATAAGACGGACTTAGTTTCGACGCTCGTTAGGCCTGTACGCGCCTTACGGACGACGTCGACTAAATAATATTTTTTTATTATTTAGTCGACGTCGTCCGTAAGGCGCGTACGGGCCTAACGAGCGTCGAAACTAAGTTCGTCGTTAAAATATATATTTTTTTATTGTTTAGTCGAAGTCGAACCGTAAGGCGCGTAGGTCCCTAACGAGCGTCGAAACTAAGATCGAAGTTTTATACTTTAACGACGATCTCCGTTTCGACGCTCGTTAGAGACCTACGCGCCTTACGGTTCGACTTCGACTAAACAATAAAAAAATATATATTTTAACGACGGACTTAGTTTCGACGCTCGTTAGGCCCGTACGCGCCTTACGGACGACGTCGACTAAATAATAAAAAAATATTATTTAACGACGATCTTAGTCGATGTCGTCTGATTTTTATTTACTGACTGGTTTCCTTTTGTGCAGGTATTTACACAAAATGATTTCCACTTCGATCACTGCTCGAAACAAAAGCCGGGAGTGGTGCACCAGTGGCGATTTATTTTTCTTATATTGCCTCTTATACAAGAGGCCGTGCGCTCTCGCCTATGGGTTGGCGCAATACTTCGCCTCAGCGCATCATCGACAGGAGCGCGGATTGTTATTCGGCGGAGCCTACGTGACTAGGATAGCCCTTTCGTTGGGCTATCATCCGGAGACTGACCGCGACAATGTAGGCCCGCCGGCACAGCCGAAGCGGATGGGGAAGAATGTTATATCCGGAATGCACGTTACCAAAGACTTCCCAGACGGGAAGCGGTTTAAGAACAAGGACGGCACGCAATATCAGCTTCAACAGCTGCCGGCGGAGTTCCCTCCGTATTATCCCCCGCACGATCCGGAGCCGCCGGAGCCGTATGAGCCGGCCGTCGTCATTCCGCAGCCACCACCGCCGCGTGGACCACCAGGGGCGCCTCAGTTCCCACGCCATGTTTGGCCCGGTGCTGACCCATCATATCAGCGGCAGCTTCGGTTATCTGAAAGAAACAATTATCTGTTGGAGTGGGTGGCTGCGGCGCTGCAGCAGCAGCGACAGCATGACGGGTTACCTCCACTACCCTTCATTACGGATGCGGAATGGGATCAGCATCAGCAGCTGTTGCTGCTGGAGCAGCAGTAGTAGTATTTTATCATTTTGTTATGTATGCACAAACTTTTATTGTATATATCAAACTCTTGTATATATCATTTTGTTATGTATGCACAAACTTTTATATTGTGGTGTACATATAAAATTATGGCAGGTTATATAACATGTTTTGTTGTATCGATAAAGTTCTGGAATATATCAGGTTATTTAACAGGTTCTGGAATATAACAGGTTTTTTAACAGGTTCTATGTGCAATTAAAATTCAGAAGGTTATATACGCTGCGTATTGACCTATACGCAGCGTATATAAGTGTTCATATAGGCTGCGTATTGACCTATACGCAGCGTATATAAAGTGTCCATATACGTTGCGTATAGGTCACTACGCAGCGTATAGGATAGCTACTACATATAACAATTAAGTTTCATATTCTAACAGCTCTGGACAGAGGATAAACTGGTTAAGGCGTTGCGGTTCTAAACGAGAGGTCATGAGTTCAAGTCTTGCAAGGGCCGGTTCTTAAATGAAGACCCCCTTTTTCCCCTTTTTTGATATATTTACAAAAATGGTCCCTGAGATTTCGTAAATTTACATAAATGGTCCCTGGTTTTTCGAAAATTTACAAAAAGGTCCCTAAAGTTTCGAAAACTGACAAATATGGTCCCTGAAGTTTCATAAATTTACAAAAATGGTCGCTGGTTATACGCTACGTATTGCTCAATACGCAGCGTATACAAACCTGGCAAAAAATTGACACTTCAAACCTACCAAAATGACCCCAAATTTGCATCAGTTTTATATAGGCTGCGTATTGACCAATACGCAGCGTATAGGAACCTTGTTTTCTGTGCAATGATTGGTAATCAGGCACTGAGATCTATGGTCTATCTACGCTGCGTATTGACCAATACGCAGCGTATAGGGTGCGTATTGGTCAATACGCAGCGTATTTAAACCCTAATTTTGCTAGGGTTTGGTGTGCCAATAGGCACACTCTTAATTAATTATGAAGAATCCTTTGCGCTTTTTAGTCCCTGGAGCTCTCTTTCCATGTCATCTTGGATGAGCATGTAACCTAACGTACATAAAAAGACATGCATGTGTGAGTAAAATTTGTTTATACTTAGTGGGACAACATAACAATATATATAAAATATAATACACATATGCAGTAGCACATTCAATAATTCATATTCAGTGGTTCACTTTCAGTAGCACATTCAGTAGTTCATGTATCACATTCAGTTCACATTCACTTCAATGGTTCAGTGGTCACATTTCAGTGCAGTAGTTTAGTGTCACCTTTCGGTGTAGTGGTTTCAGTGATCACCTTTCGATGATATCAATAATATAATAACTTTATACAGTCAATACTATTACTGTATACTTAAACAATTATAATGTCACATAAAAATCAATTCAGATTCACGATTACGAGGTACCTTAATCCATACACGTAATGTTGTTCAGTAATCCGTACCTTAATTGCGAAAGCGATACCGTAAATACCTTGTGTGCGTGAAATAAATGTTGAAGTTGCAGCCTACAATTATTACCCAGACTTGAATTTTAGTGATTGGTTTTCGTGGTATTTGTAACATTTGACACCAATGGGGTGGTGGTCCATTGGCAAAGGCAAAGCCTTTAAAACACTAAGATTGGGAAGGGGGAGGTCTTGGGTTCAAGTCCCACAGACGACAGGGGATTAAAGAAATTAGTCATTCAAAAAAAAAATTGTAACATTTGACTTCTAATAAAATAACAACGTTTTAAATTCCTTGGTGTTTAAGAAATCAAAACTTTTTAAATTAAGACCAATGTTTTAAAAGCCGGTTCAGACCGACTAGTTTTACTAGTTGGGGTACAGTTTAGTTTTTGAAGTGTTGAAAAATCCGGTATTACCAATGCAAACAAAAGAACTTTTTAAATTAAGACCAATTTTTTTAAAACCGGTTCAAACCGGCTGATATTACTGGTTAAACCAGCTACTAGAGACATCACTGGAATGACAGTGCTCGATCTAATTGGTGTATCGTTTACTTTTTGAACTGCCGAAAAATCCGGTGTTACTAGTGCATACCGAATAACCGGTTACTACAAATGTTCAAACTTTGAGTTTCAAACTCTCCATTGGTGCCTAAAGCTTCTTATTTTGTATCGCAGAAAAACAAAAATACTTACGTTTTTGTTGATGAGGATGATGATGATAATGATTTTCGTCTTTTAAACGATCATGAATTTGATTCATTCACACTCTAATGTCATAAACCTACTATATACATAAAAAAAACTTTGTTGGAAAATTGATTTTTGATTATGACTCTTTCAAAAAAAAAACTCAAAAACAGCTCGCTTGAAATCGACTTGGTTATTAGACAAACCAGCTCGGTTCGACTTGGTTTGTAAACAAGCTGAGTCCGAGCCAATGTATACTTTGTAACACCCCAAAAATGCGTCATTTAATCATTTTATCTTAATGTTCTAAGTATATAATGTCATGACCTTAGTTGACTAACTAAGTTAAAAAAATGTGAATGCTAGTATATAAAGAATGAAAGATATTGTGCATTAATAAATAACAACTAGAACTTGAAGGGCTAAAGTTGCATATTTGAATGATAAGTTTATTTATAACAAATAAAACATAAAAACACACAATGTGTGTGTTCTGGAGTCGGCCAGAAGAAAGGAAGAACAAGGAAAACCCTAGTTTTCATAAATAATCAAGATTATAAGGAGAATCAAAGCCAAAACATATGCATGAACCCTAATCTCTAACCATCTAAGCTTGTTCTTCAAAGTGGTAAGTCAAATTTCATAAATTGATGAATTTTAGAAAGTGGGTTTCGACTCAATCATGAATCCAAGTAGAAATTCGTGTAATTGTGAGTTAGGATTTCACAATAGAATAAGAATTTTGTTTGAATTTGGCTATTTGAATGATTTGAAGCATATACCCATTTGATGTAAAAAGTATGATGAACAATGATGATCATGAAGGCAAAATTTGATGTAATGTTGATGTATGTAGTTACATGTATTGAGTATTTGTTGAATGAATTAGATGTAGAATGAAAGACATGTGAGTTTAGTTGGATTTTTATTATCCATGACATGAACTAGTAGGAATAGGCATATGATACTTGTACTATGTGCTTAGTATGTTGTATGCACACCAAGTGTTTGATGAAATGTCTAGCTGAAGTTAGAATGTGAGATTATTTGAAAAGATTTGATGAAACTAAATATGTCTAGAAAGTTACAGCCGACTTTAATCGGCTGTAACCGAGTCAAATCTTGTAAGAAACTAATTTTTATTGAGTTTGTGATGAACTTCCAGGAAAAAACCTTTCAAACCCAACTGGAATTGCATTTTTTCGACGAGAAATGAACGTTTTATAAATTTTTCCGTATCGAATGTTCAGACTGAGTTTTCTGGCATAATTTGCAGCCCATTACGAATGTCATAATTCAATTTAGGAATTGAGTTATGATCTCAAATTTTTACTGTAGGTAGCTTCAGGAGGTTACGAAATTCTCCAACTTGAATTATGTCAATCGGATAATCAAGGATTTTTAAATGAATTTTTCCGTGGGTTGCAGTCAGAAAGTGACGAATCTGATTGCTGCTTAGTAAATGATTTTTTATAAATTTTTGGTAGAGAGTTAGGCTCTAAAAAATTAACACAACGATAACCCCTTCGAGGGGCACGTCACATAAAAAGATCATAATTTTTTCAAGCTCGTAAGTACAGTAAACAGACATCCCAAAACAGCCCAATTTCAGTGAATTGAGCTATGCATGCTAGTGAATGAATTGACTAATGAAAGTCAAATGTGGAATATGAATTTGATATGATCGTTAATATATACAACATGTATACTAAAAATAATGTGAATGCGATGACATGACATGAAAGTATAGGGATCATGTCAAGATGGATGGATGAATGGAAGGCTAAAAGGGTAAAAAGGAAGCAATGAAACGGATACGAATGCGGGCGTCTAAGGTAAGTGATTTCTGGAATCACTTCGTATTTAGTTACATGAATATACATATACTTGAATATTGGAGATCAAGGTGGAACATACAAATGAATGAGAAATGCTAATGTAAGATTCGTTCAAATGGTTGGTATGATGTAAAACCGGTAAAACCTCATTATAGGGGTTAATGGGTCAAAACTTTTAATCGAAAGATTTTACGATGGTGAGTATAGGGATGTGGTAATGTTAAGAGAAGGTTTGGATAGAAGGAAAATCAACTAAGATATTAGTTAAATGCGTTTTGGGACGTATCGGGGCCGGTTTAATCGAAAAATATGTGAAACGGGTCAAAAGAAATTGCAAATGATAAAACTCATAGGTAAGAATGAATGGTATGAGTATAAATGTAGGTTGTATGTATAAGACCTATACATATATATATTTATGGATGTTCGTGTTTAAGATTTTGTAGTATGTTCATATGGGATATGAAAGGTAAATGAGAGTTTGGATATGTATGTATGTATGTATGTATGTATGTATGTGTGTGTGTGTGTGTGTGTATGTATGTATGTATGTATGTATGTATGTATGTATATGTATAAAAATATGTATGTATGTGTGTATGTATATATATGAAGTAGGATTGAATGTATACGATAGAATAGAACATGTATATATATATATATATACATACTTAGTTTTAATACGCTTGAAAGTTAACGTTACTAATCATGTGTCTTGAGAATGAAATGAAAGTGCAGGTACGCTAATGTTGACCTTATGAAAATTTTACGTTGAGATGCAAGATTTTACTTAGGAAGTTAATTTGAAAGGATTAGTATGAATAGAATGAATCCGTTTTGGTCATCTAATAACATATGTTTAGATTATGAATGATGTCACCAAATATTAATGATGCGCATGTATGTGGTGATTGCAGGTTGATCGGTTTTAACATCATTATGAAGTCTAAGAGGTTGAAGATCGAGTCAATGAGCACGGATTGTATGGGAGGAGTAGTCACATAGCTTGTATTTGTATGATGTTTTCGATACGTCAATTAATAACGAATGATGTCCCTCTTTTATAAGAGTCATTTTAAATGATGTTCAAGAATGTTAGAGCATTGTTGAGAAAGAATTTTATGGTTCGTATTTCCGCTGCGTCTTTTTGGTTAAAACGCGTTAGGGTCTTACAAGTTGATATCAGAGCCCTGGTTTGAGAGAATCAAGTACGAGGAGGCAAGTGCTTGAACTCAAACCCGTGTGCTCTTGTGACAAGGAATCCGTACAATCCAAGACTCGATCAAGACCCAAAGGTAGAAGATGAATGTAAGTATTTACTTATGTATTTATATAAAGAGACTAACGGTAATGTATATGCAAGGTAAGCTTAAGTGTTTGAGAAGGATGATCCGAGGATGCGGTTTTAGACGAATACAAAAGCATGTGTTAGACGGATGGACCCTAGGTACACAATATTATTATTTATGGGTACCAGTGTTAAAGTAAAAAAGGGAAGAATCGTCTTGGGAAGGCTAAATATTAAATGAAAGACAATGATATTGTCTTGGTAAGATTTAAAAAAAATGTTGCACGAACTGAAACACACTTCTTCAGACATAAGGCGATGATTACATGAAGGCACGAAACTAGTATGTGGATTGCGTGCCTGGCCAGTACGCAAGAAGCGTATGACATTCGTGAGACCATGATAATCATCGCAGGTATGTCCGGTGGAATGGGGTAGTAGGTGGACGTGTGGGTGAAAGGAATAGTAAGAATCTCAGGACATTGAGAGTACTATATAAGAAAGAAAAGCATGAATGAAAAGTTTGAACCCGTAGTTGATGTACGGGTCAAACTTGTAAGAATGAAAGGCATGAAAGAAAAGTATGAATGAAAAGTTTGAACCCGTAATTGATGTACGGGTCAAACTTGTAAGAATGAAAGGCATGAAAGAAAAGCATGAATGAAAAGTTTGAACTCATAGTTGATGTACGGGTCAAACTTGTAAGAATGAAAGGCATGAAAGAAAATTTTGAATGATAAGAATGAAAAATGTTTGAATCGAAAGTGAGTACAGATCAAACATGTAAGAATGAATGGTAAGAATGAAAAGGGTATGAGTCCGTAAGTAAGAACGGATCAACCAAGTATAAATGAAACGTTTGAATCTGCGAAACAGATTCAAAACCTAAAAGCATTGAAAAGTATGAATGATACGTTTGAATCCGCGAGACGGAATTAAAAAAAAAAAGATGAAATTAACCTACATAAGAATGTGTTGATAGTTTGACCATGATGGAGTCAAACGAGTCATATGAGTAGGTATAAAGTAAATGGCCATAGTATAACAAGAGAATGATCGTAATTGGCACGCAAACATAAATTTTTTATCGAAAGAAAGAATATTAGAAATCAACTCATGAGAGTTGGGGCGAATAACAAGCTATGGCCCAGATGCATGGCTTAAGTATGGATGAGAAAGTAAGGTATTGCAAGAAATGCTAAAACAATGGGATAATGTTTTTGTAAGCATGTTTGGTTCGGACGTAAGTCCAACACATACCCCAAAATATGTAAACAATAAGTTATAAATGGCAGTTTGACCTAGAAAAGGTCAAACTGCAGAAGTCGGTAAATAATTATTTACAAATTTTGAAAGTATTACGCAAGGAAGGCAATGTGTAATGTAGGATACTCATAGTAAGGAATTTGCGAAAGTACACAGGCGAACTAACACCGAATACAATGAAAAACCGAAGGGAAATGATATGTTAGAGAATGGTTAAGTATTGACCCGTTATGAACGAGTCGAATAAAGGAGAATAATATGTTAAAAAATGGTCATGTATTGACTCGTTGAGAAGGGGTTCAAATGAACTAATATTTTAAAAGAATTTAGAAATGGTTAGCATGACAGTAATCGACTCATGAGAGTCGGGATGAATAACGGGCTAAGACCCGGACAAAAGACTTAAGTTATTACGTGAAGGAAAATTTTTCCAATGAAAGATAAAACAATGATCTGTAAGTACGCCCGAACTGAAGAAAAGTACAAACACGTACTTCAATATTTTATAAATAAGAAAATTTCAGTTTGACCTTGAAAAGTCAAACTACAAAAATTATGCAACTAGCAAATGAAATTTAAGGTACGGTATAGCAAACGAACGGGGAATTCGTGAAAGAATCATGGGTGAGTAAACACCATGTAGAATGCAAATATGAAATGATATGTGCTAACCATTGATGTTACAGATGAGAATGGTAGAAAAACTTGAAGTGATGAAACTAGTATAGTTGGCGGAAGGATGCCCATGAGCGAAAGCTCATCATATGAAGAAAAAGTCAACCCAATTATGGAATGGACTTATGAAGGAACGGGCTGATCCGGGTCGTGGATCGTCAATTTATGCAACAAAAATCGAGGTTAGTAAAATGTTTAACTTATGACGAATAGGTATGAATTGGTAGATTGAATACGACCTACGAATGAATGATAGGATAGGTATGGTATGGAATGTTTAACTTATAACAGTCAACATAAGAAGAAAATTATGTTATTAAAAAGGAAATCTTAAAAGTCTTGAGTGAAAGTTTCGGGTATTGGTTAAACACTCGTGCGATGAACTTGCACGGCACATTTACTTATGTAGAATAGGTAGTGCATGAAGAGAGAGTAAATAGTAATGTGATATGAATGAGATGATTTGAGGCTAACGTAAAGGTATGCATGGCATAAGTAACGATAGTAACCGTAGAATGATGCTTTATCCCCGTATTAAGTACAAAAAAAGTAAGTATGAAGAGGGTAGCCCTGTTATAGTAATAATAATAAGTCATTGAATGTTTATAGTATGTGTATGATGATACGTTGATCCTTCATATGAATATGAAAGTAATTAGAGGGAACGTTAGTAATGGAATGTTGTGGTTCACTCAAGATTAACGAAAATGAAGTAATAACTACCTAGAGGTAGATTTAACCCCAAACAAATGTCAGTAATATGTGTATATACACGGTTTAAATTACCATGTGCCAATGAAAGTACTCGGAAGGAATGCTAATGATAGAATACCGAAGTAGACTCACAATAGGTACTTGTGTGGCTACGCTAGAATGAAATATCATGTATGACACATGAGTGAAACGAAAATTAATCGATCCATCATGATTAGTAAATGTATGAAAATCTTATTTTTAATTGGAAGGCATGAACAAGACATATACTTATAGATGTGCATGAATGCTACTTCTTAAATGAGTCGCAAATGTTTTTATGCTGAATTGAGCATCTTGAATAAATAGAATGAAAGAGTAAGAGTAGATTTGGTCTAGTAAGGAGGAGAGAGGTTTCGGGGACGAAACCTTCTTTAAGGGGGGTAGACTTGTAACACCCAAAAAATGCGTCATTTAATCATTTTACCTTAATGTTCTAAGTATGTAATGTCATGACCTTAGTTGACTAACTAAGTTAAAAAAATGTGAATGTTAGTATAGAAAGAATGAAAGATATTGTGCATTAATAAATAACAACTAGAACTTGAAGGGCTAAAGTTGCATATTTGAATGAAAAGTTTATTTATAACAAATAAAACATAAAAACACACAATGTGTGTGTGTTCTGGAGTCGACCAGAAGGAAGGAAGAACAAGGAAAACCCTAGTTTTCATAAATCATTAAGATTATAAGGAGAATCAAAGCCAAAACATATGCATGAACCCTAATCTCTAACCATCTATGCTTGTTCTTCAAAGTGGTAAGTCAAATTTCATAAATTGATGAATTTTAGAAAGTGGGTTTCGACCCAATCATGAATCCAAGTAGAAATTCGTGTAGTTGTGAGTTAGGATTTCACAATAGAATAAGAATTTTGTTTGAATTTGGCTATTTGAATGATTTGAAGCATATACCCATTTGATGTAAAAAGTATGATGAACAATGATGATCATGAAGGCAAAATTTGATGTAATGTTGATGTATGTAGTTACATGTATTGAGTATTTGTTGAATGAATTAGATGTAGAATGAAAGACATGTGAGTTTAGTTGATTTTTATTATCCATGACTTGAACTAGTAGGAATAGGCATATGATACTTGTACTATGTGCTTAGTATGTTGTATGCACACCAAGTGTTTGATGTATGTGTGTATGTATATATATATGAAGTGGGATTGAATGTATACGAAAGAATAGAACATGTATATATATATATACACTTAGTTTTAATACGCTTGAAAGTTAACGTTACTAATCATGTGTCTTGAGAATGAAATGAAAGTGCAGGTATGGTAATGTTGACCTTACGAAGATTTTACGTTGGGATGCAAGATTTTACTTAGGAAGTTAATTCGAAAGGATTAGTATGAATAGAATGAAGCCGTTTTGGTCATCTAATTACATATGTTTAGATTATGAATGATGTCACCAAATATTAATGATGCGCATGTATGTGATGATTGCAGGTTGAATGGTTTTAACATCATTATGAAGTCTAAGAGGTTGAAGATCGAGTCAATGAGCGCGGATTATACGGGAGGAGTAGTCACACAGCTTGTATTTGTATGATGTTTTCGATAAATCAATTAATAACGAATGATGTCCCTCTTTTATAAGAGTTATTTTAAATGATGTTCAAGAATGTTAGAGCATTGTTGAGAAAGAAATTTTATGGTTCGTATTTCCGCTGCGTCTTTTTGGTTAAAACGCGTTAGGGTCTTACATACTTGGCTTGTCCCTTGCTCGTAAGCTGGCTCATTGGCTCGCTGGTCAAGATCGAATATACTTAAGTTATTTATCTATACAAATTATAACCCAAAAGTATAAAGGAATTATAAAATCATAGTTTCCAAAAGTATAAAGGAATTATAAAATCATAGTTTCAAATAGTTATACAATAAGTTTTAAAAAATAACTCTGATGATTCATATAATATAGTATTATTGAAAAATAAAAAAATAACTCTGATGATTCATATAGAAAAATAAAAAAATAACTCTGATGATTCATATAATATAGTTTTATTGAAAAATAAATATAAGAAACCAAAAAAATTAGTGTTTAATAGTAAAGAAAAACAACGCTGATAGCCCTATTTTTTCATTTTCTTTGAATCTACAATTTTATTCTAATTCGAAAAAACCGAGCCGACTCGATAAGTCACGAGCTACTTGAGCTTCTGATAAGCTAAGTCGAGCCCAACATTTCAGCACCATAAGAAAGACGGCTCGGCTGGACTCAGTTTTTAAACAAGCCAAGCTCGAGCCCACCCTGACTCAGTTCGGTTACGCATGTTTACAACCTTAATCGTAGTCGCACACAACAACCACAGCCCTTGTCCTCTTCGCCACTCCCCTTCCTGACACATGTGACAATTGTCCCCACCACCAATACCCAGGGCCAGACCCACCCCAGCCCAAGGTTGGCAGGCGCACCCTCGAAAAAAAATTAATTCTAGTTTCCGTCAAAAATCCCGTCCGCACACCTTAGGTAAAAATGTTATCGATTTATATTTTAAATTTTTTTAGTAAACTATGGTTTTCAAAAAAAAAATTACCTAAATTATATAAACTTATACTACCCAACTTAACCCAAATACCCAATACCTTAACCCACTATTTCATTAAACATAACTAACCGACTTTCCTAGCTCATTAACTGTTAGGATCTGAGTTTCTTTTTTATTGTGTTTTTGTTTAGAAATTAATGAAGATGAACAAGTAATTGCAGCAGAAACTAATATGGAAATAAACTTTGCACACAATCAAACAGGAGAAATGCTTTTAACACACAAGTTTAACATTGAACTCAATGCTTGAATTTATTCCAAGATTCAATTACAATATGCATGCATGTAACAAACTCCCCCTCAGCCTGAGCTCACAATGTTTGTTCGTACAGGAAGAAAAGTGATGAAGAGCTAATAGAACAGTACAGGGTACTGTTCTATTTATAGGCACGCCCAAACCACTGTGGCATCTTTGCTGACGTCACCATGATAGTGACATCTAACCTCCTAACAAACTCTAACTACTGCCCTCATTATAACTACTGATAGCAAACAACTGATTACAATATATTACATAGAAATAAACTAAACTATTGATTCTTCATTCCACTGCTTAGTCTTCAGCAGTGCTTCTAGTCTTCAGCAGTACTTGAATCAAGGCAGTTGTTTGAGTCATCAGCATTTTGGTCTTTATCAGTCCTTTGGAATCAACAGCAGTTAGGAAAGGCAGTAGTTGTGTCCATCAGTTGTTAGAGTCATCATCAAGGGGAAAGCTTGTGTACAAACATCTGCTTATTCTGGATCCACTGCTCTGATCTAGTTTTGGCTTTAATCATCTGTTCCTCTGATAGGGTTCAATCCCAACAATCTCCCCTTGGAACAGATGATGCCAAAACCCTTCATTATTGTAGATCTTTATTGTCTCATCAGCAGTTCCCTTATCTAAGGCGTTAAGTTGTAACTCAAAGTCTTGGGTATCTGTATCATGCTCATCCCTGCAAAGTGTAAGATCAATGAGATCCTATAGATCTTCAACACTCAGGCCTAGTGCTTGTTCCCTTGATATTTTCTTCACTTCTCCACTGGATTTGATCAGAGTCAATACGTGGGTCTATTTGTCAGTTTTCCACTTTAGTATTTTTGAATCCAGTGGGTTTCTTGGGAAATTTTTATTTGAAGATGAGTTAGGAGATGGTGGCCTGGTGATAACTGGCTAAGCAGTGCTTTGAGCTTGAGCAAGTTCAGGCATATCAGCTATCATATCCTTGAGGACCATTTTTATAATTTCATCACCTGCTGCTATATCCTCTGTTGTTTCTGCATCCATCTGTTTTTGCCTTATTCTTTGATAAAGAATGGCACCAGGTGGAGCAGTGGCTTTCCTGACTTGCAGTTTTGGTGGTCTTGTTGGAACCACTGCTTCAGGATAGTCAGGTTTTTGTGGGATATTTGGATTTGTCTTTCTTAGTTCTTCCAACCTTTTGTAGCTGGCCCTGAATTTGTCTTCTTTCCACCTTGTCACCTGATTTCTTGACCCAAAATCAGCAGTGATAAGTTCATCTTTCATTCTTTTGAGCTCTAGCACCTTGCCTGGTACATTCTTCAAGTACTTTGACCAAACAGGAGGAGTGTGTTTGACTTTATCTTTGTCTTTGTTCATTCTCCTCTTTGAGTTCACCCACTGTCCATTCTTTATATTGAGCTTTGTCACCTTTGTACCTTTTGAAGGCCATAATGTGCTCAACATATTGTTTCTTCAAAGTTTCATCATCTCTTTTAGACAACTGCTGACAGAGATTCTTGGCAAACCTTTCCAAGGTATTGACTTGAGAAAGCAGGAATTGATAATGTCTTTGAATTTCCTTGTCAGATTTTCCTTGGGTGATTCTCTTAGAAATATCCTCAGCCTGTTGAGCCTTTATCTTCAAATACTCTTCAATATTATTTGGCCTTGGATATCCTTGGACAGATGGTAGATTCTTTTTAGCAAGGTCATCTTCAGAATAAAAAGATATAATCTCTTCTCTGACTGCTATAAGTTCCAGAGGAAATTGGACACTTGCAGGAGTGATGGCAGTGTTTGGTTGTTGTACTTGGGTTGAAGAGAGAGGAATAGGGTTTGGAATAGTAACAAGTGACAAAGGTTGTGAAGATGTTGGTGGTGGTGGAGAATCATCATCTTTTAAAATGATCCTTCTCCTTTTTGGTTTAGGAGAGGCTGATGATGTTTTGGTTGGTTCAGTGGTGGTGATTTGAGTGGTGGCTATTGTAGTGGAAGTGATTGAAATGGAAGTTGGCTGACTAATAGTTGTTGAAACAACTGGTGTTTCAACCACTGTTGTCATTACAACTGATGATGTGTCATCAGCTGTCTTCTGCTTTTTGGCAGGAGGTGATGGTGGTTTTGTAGTTGTTTTTGGTGGTTATGATATTTTTGGTGGGGCAGTGGTTGGAATGGGAGCAGTTGTTTTATTTGAAGTGGTGGTTGTTGGTTTAACAACTGCTGAAACCACTGAAGTACCAACAGTTGTTGATACAGCAGGTGTTACAACAGCTGTTTGAGTGGAAGATTGATGTGTGGAGCTTTTGGTAGGTTTAGAGATTTGCTTTGTGGGTCTGGATGGTGTGTGTTTGGGTTGTCTCACTTGTCTAGTGGGCTGCTT
This sequence comes from Helianthus tuberosus, assembly GCA_030545235.1. NCBI lineage: Eukaryota > Viridiplantae > Streptophyta > Magnoliopsida > Asterales > Asteraceae > Helianthus > Helianthus tuberosus. The sequence goes on from CM060400.1 coordinate 19,059,546, forward strand.
TCTTTTGACCTTAGGATTTTCTTCATCCTTTGATTCTGAAGTACCCTGCTCATTCAGCTCCATAAAAGCTCTTTTCTCCTGTTCCCACCTGGCTTTATCCTTAGCCTCCAAATCCCTTTTTACCCTTGCTTGTGCATCAGCAATGGTATTAGTAGTTACATCAATCTTTTTGGTTCCATCTGGCAAGGGAATGTCTGTAAGCATGCTTGACTTGTCTGGTTCAATATATAGCCCATCTTCATACCCTTTTCTTTTTGAACTGCTTTAATTTCTCCCCCTTTTTGGCATTATCTGTTGGAGGGTTATCCACAAATATAACAGTGGGAGGAGCAGTGCCAGTGGTGTTCAGCAAATGGGCCTTTATAGCCTTGATATCAGCCTGGGTGTCTTTAAACCTTGACTCCATAAGATTTCAGATCTTTTAAACTTGAATCTCATGTTGCTGGTCAGCTAATTCTCTTTGATGTTGGAGCAGTGGTTGAAATAAACTCCACAGCTCATCTGTAGTAGGAGCAGATGATGGAGCAGCTGTTGGAGTTGGTGCAGTAGTGGGTGGTACCTTTTGAACTTTCAACAACTGTTGCAGCATTTCTTTGATTTCTGCAACAAAAGTATCCAGTATGTCAACTCTTGCCATCAATTCTTGGTACATTAAACCATCACCCAACTTAATGGGATCATCTGATTTCCCACATTCAGTGGTTGTAACAGTGGTTGACTCAGGAAATGTATTCTAGAAGTCATCCACTGATGCCCCTTTTTCTTGGAACTGGGGACTTCTTTCTTCAAATTGAGAAACACTTTTTAGTGAACCAGTGAATACTGGATACACAAGAGTTCCCAGAGAAGAAATTGCCTTCAAGGAAGTCTTATTGATGTAACTAGTGTCCAAATGCAAACCAGTGGGTTCAGCACTTGTAGTGGCTGCTTCACTTGAACTACCACCAAGAGTTACTTGTAACTCAAGGGGTGTAACCTCCTCAGGTGTTGTTGGTGGGTTAGCAATGACTGAAACATCAGACCTAGTCACTTGTTGAGTTATATTCTCATTAACAGGTGAGTGAGAAGGACTGGTTTGTGTCTGGTTCAAATCCAGAGCATCCAATAAGAGCTTTGTTTGTGGGGGAATTATGGCAGTGAGTGTGGGTGTAGAAAGCGAATTTGCCCCGGGCAATGGGCTGTGGATGATGGAAGCAAGTGATTCCAGAGCATCATATTGTGGTGTCCCTATTCTTACAACCTGTTCTTTTTTAGAAGAAGTAGGAGGAGTTTGAGGCATGGGTTGAGATCTTTCTACCATCTGCTGTGAGGAAGTAGCAGTAGTGGTTTCTAGTGACTTTTGTGTTGTCACTGGCAGTTGCTCTGGGATCTCATCTTCCAGAGTTGCCTTTTTTGTAGGGTTTGGGGGGTTTTTGAGTTTTCTTTTGTCTTGGTTTTCTGGTGGTTTTAGGTGTCACACCCCAACCGATGGCGGAATCATCGGGGCGCGGCACTGAGCGAAACAGATTGTCCAGAAGTTTCCATAACAACTATCATTACCATTCAATTTAAGTTAACATGTCCCATACCATGTCTCAAATAGTAAAACAAGTTATTACAGACAAAAACTAAACAAATATTCTGTTCCGACAACTCAGATTTAAGCATAACTAAATTATTTGTTGGTTTCTAGGACTCCAGTTCCTAGCTTCGATTTCATCACAGCCCGAGAAGCATATAAACAACCTAGGCACCTGTCACATACGTTAAAATAATGTCAATACATAAAATGTAAAGGTGAGCATACAAGTTTGATAGTAGCATATAGAGTTCGAATTCGTTTACGCATAACCAGCACGTACACATAGTGAAATGAAGCACGTTAGTTATCGACATAGATCCATCGATACCAATGACTGCGGGTTGACTGCCCGAGGCAGTTCGCAATACACGATTACCACTGTAATCCATGCAAGTAAAAGATCCTTAACAACCCCCGTGGAAACGGGTGCTGAGTCCAAACTATAGTACTATCGTTGCTAAGGCAGGTAGACAGCATTCCATGTGTAAACATAACAAACAAGCATTCATAAGCCACGTATAACATGCGATAATGGTTAAGCGTTAAAATAGCTTGAGTAGTGTGATATTTGTAGTTTGAATAGTTGTAACGTATGTAACACCCAAAAGTGCTAAAGCAAAAAGGGTTCGAGTATACTCACAGCGATATGGATTGAAGGGAGCGCTTTACAGCGAGTACGATTAGCCTGAATAGATTCGATAACGTAACGATAAGTGACGCGTAAAACAGTACAAGTGAGAGTGGTTAGGAGGACTGATCGTGCGGATCAGTCATCCGTGCGTAGAGGTCATCCGTGCGCATGACCTATCCGTACGGATGGTGATGCGTGCGGATGGTGTTCCATCCGGATTGGTCATCCGTGCGTGTGACTGTCCGTGCGGGTGGCAACCCGTGCGGACGAGTTATACGTGCGGACGACTTTCCCGTACGGTTAGATTGCTTGTGTGGATAAACGTTCTAGTGGATTGTTTCTTCCTAAGATGTGTTTGTGTATGATGGCTTGTGCTTTGGAGTTTTCGTTGTAGCATTTAGAAAACACCAAAGTGTTTCTACCTTTCAAGCCGGCCGCGCGGACGGCGGTCCGTGCGTGTGGTAGTCCGTGCGGACAGCCTGTGCGCGCGAGCAGAGTCAATCCGTCCGGATGGCCCGTCCGTGCGCACGGCTTGGCCGTGCGGGTGGGGTTTGTTTGATTTTCATTTTAAGGCCTTAGTATCTCATGATCCGATGAGTAATCCCTTCAGAGGTCGTCTGTTCGGATTGCTCGTTCGTCGATACTCAAACCTCGCTTGGAAAGTTGGTCCCAAGGGTAGTCCGTACGGGTGGCAACCCGTGCGTATGACCTGTGCGTGCGGATGGTAATCCGTGCGCACAGCTTGTCCGTGCGGGTGGCTAGCCCGTGCGGACAACTGCTCCGGTTGTTCCGTTCGTCTACACTTGGTTTCTGTTGTCGTGTATCGAGACGTTCTGATTTCGTGGCAACCACTTGGAGTTGTGTCCTCACTCGCGTGACTAGACCGGTTAGGAACCACCCTAACTCGGCCTGCCGGCGACTCAGAACGGTCGTCCCGGTTAACCCCGAAATCAGTTGTCTAGGGTACAACTCCAGATCTGGAACTAGGGTATCACTATTGTCGAGCAAAACACTAGGACTGATCGGATTTGCACCGGTTTTTAAGGGTAAAAGAAGGAGAGAACATTAGATTTATTTCTTTCAACTCTTTTATCCTTAGGAAAGTTTAGACCTAGGTGGAATTATTGTAAAAACTTGTAGAAATCGTGTAGATCTGAGATATTCTTGGTGGAATGAGGCCAAGCATGAAGTCCTTACGAACTTCATGGTGACGTCACCCATGATTACCTCAAATCCGGATGATTTCATGGTTAAAATTGAAGATTCGAAAGATAGAAGTGTGTAGAATCATGCAGTGATCAAAGATGTACAAGAATTAGTGCAAGATCTTACCTGGATTGAGAGAAATCTGGAAAAAGGTGGAGAATGCGTGTGGTTCGGACGTCACTTGCCAAAAGTGGAAAAAGTGGATAGTGACCCGTGTATTTATAGGATGCCAAAAAGGGAAAGGAGGTGAGCCGTGCGCACGGCACGCACCCGGATAGGCTATCCGCGCGGGCTGGCCACCCGTGCAGACTGGCAATCCGTGCGGACTGGCCATCCGTGCGGATGGGCCATCCGTGCGGATGCCACCGCCTTGGGCGAGCTCGATGCGATGTTGATTCGGCTCGGATTTACGATCGGTTTGATAGGGTTTCCTAATTCAAATTACTTTCAGTCCCAACTACTTCTTATATGGTTCGATTCGGGATTCGAGTTCGGGTTCGATCATATTCGAGTTAGACTTCGAGTTCGATTGAGTTTGCTTGATTATCACCACACAACATAAAATAAACATGCACAAGTAACACGTTAGGCACACACACACGTATAACTGGCAAATAAAATACGAAGTTCGAGTTACGATTTAGTGTCGATTTGATTAGCTTGCTTGCTTATCTTTATCGCATTGTTACTTCCTATCGTTCACAGTCGTAGATCGATCGAAATATGATTGGTGAGGCTTGATTATTGTAATGTACGACATGTACTCCACATAATCTAAATATAATAGAAACAATTCTACGAGTCACGTTGCGCGAAAATCGGTCGTTGACTTTGACCTTGACTTTGACTTTCACTTGTGAAAACGCGGGGTGTTACAGCCTCCCCTTGTTTAGGAAATTTCGTCCCGAAATTAAGCTGGAGCTGTAACTAGTTCGTGAATCATATGTGAGAGTCCTTTGGTTAGAATCGGCCGATTTTGGATATCATTGGGAAGGAGTTCGAATTATTGTAGGTCCGGATTCGTCTCCGATTCGATTGTGTGACAACACGTTCAACGTGCGGAATCCGTGAACGTGTGTGACTAAGCACAATCGTAATGGGGTCAAATCGATCCTACAAGTGGTATCTGAGCAGGTTGCTCGATTTCGATGATCAAACACACAAGCAGCAATATAAATTGTGATTCTATTGATTAGGTTCCTGTTTGATCCGTTTCGATTGCGATTCCGACTCGTACGACGTGCGGAATCCGTGCACGAGTGAGATCGAACAGACAAGAACGTACAATTCTAACGTGATTCCATAGATTCGTAGGACGTGTACAAGCTTTCTCTCTCTAGTTTCTCTTATCTACAATCTTCATTAGTTTCGACGGTTTTGCTGGCTTCCATACATATTGTCATATTTCAAATTCTCTGAAATCTCTCTCGAATACTCTCTATTTACAACATTGCCACCTTGCCTTACTTAGCTGGACGTTGCTTCTTCGTTAAACAGCTGTGGATACTTTGCCTTCATGTCGCTTTCGAGTTCCCAAGTGAACTCCGCGCCTTGTTTGCCTTCCCACCGGACTTTCACAATGGGAATGCGTGAGCGCCTGAGTTCTTTGGTTTGGCGATCCATGATTTCGACAGGCTTTTCCACGAAGTGCAATGTTTCGTTCACTCGTAAATCATCTAGAGGAACATGTTTGGCTGGTTCGTAGATGGTCTTTCGGAGGTTTGACACGTGGAAGATCGGATGGACATTGTTAAGTTCTTCCGGTAATTCGAGTCTGTAGGCGACTTTTCCGATCCTTTCCAGAATCTTAAAAGGTCCCACATACCGAGGCGCTAGCTTCCCCTTTTTGCCAAATCGGACTACACCCCTCCAAGGTGATACCTTTAGGAGTACGTAGTCACCAATGCCATACTCGCGGTACTTGCGCTTTTTATCGGCGAGAAGCTTCTGTCTATCTCGAGCCTTCGCTAGGTTGTCCCGAATTTGGAAGATCTTGTCTGTCGTTTCTTGTAGTAGTTCCGGACCGGTTAGTTGCGAGTGACCGATCTCGTGCCACACAATAGGCGATCGACATCTTCTTCCGTATAAGGCTTCGAAAGGAGCCATCTGGATGCTAGCCTGGTAGCTGTTGTTGTACGAGAATTCGACTAACGGAAGGTGTCTATCCCAATTACCACCAAAATCTAAAACACATGAACGGAGCATGTCTTCAAGCGTACGAATCGTTCTCTCGCTCTGACCGTCGGTTTGTGGGTGGAATGCAGTACTTAGATTGAGCGTCGTGCCTAATGCCGTTTGAAACGTTCCCCACAATCGTGACGTAAATCGAGCATCACGGTCAGAGATGATGTCACGAGGCGTACCATGTCGACAAATGATCTCGTCGGTGTAGATTCGGGCTAATCGTTCCACCTTGTAGTCCTCTCGTATTGGCAGAAAGTGGGCTGATTTGGTCAAACGGTCAATGATGACCCAAATGCTGTCGTGACCTGAAAACGTGGTTGGAAGCTTGGTTACGAAATCCATAGCTATGCTCTCCCACTTCCACATGGGGATTGGAGGTTGTTCGAGCAAGCCAGAGGGTCGTTGATGTTCAGCCTTGACTCTAGCACAGGTTAGACATCTTCCGACGTAGAGAGCGATATCCCGTTTCATGCCCGGCCACCAGTACCTATATCGAAGGTCATGGTACATCTTGTCGGCACCGGGATGAATAGAGTATCGGGATTTGTGGGCTTCGTCCATGATGATCTGTCGCAGGTTGGTTCGCTTGGGAATCCAGATTTTGTCTAGGAAATAGAATATCCCGTTTGATTTGCTCACAAGTTGGGCTCCATCGTGGTAGATTCTTTCTTTCTTCAGGGTGCGCTCGTTGAAACATGCATGCTGGGCGTCGCGAATAAGAGCTTCGAGATTATGCTGGGCTTGAACATTTCGAGTGCTAAGCAGATAACTCCGTCTGCTAAGTGCGTCGGCAACAACATTTGCTTTGCCTGGGTGATAACGAATCTCGCAGTCGTAATCGTTGAGAAGTTCTACCCATCGGCGCTGACGCATATTTAGTTCCCTCTGATTAAAAAATGTGCTGTAGGCTCTTATGATCGGTGAAGATCGTACACTTGGTACCATACAGGTAGTGTCGCCAAATCTTTAATGCAAAGACAACTGCGCCTAGTTCGAGATCGTGGGTTGTGTAGTTCTTCTCGTGGATTTTGAGCTGACGGGATGCGTAAGCAATAACCTTGTCTCGTTGCATTAAGACACAACCGAGACCAAGGTTAGAGGCATCACAGTAGACAATGAAATTTTCGTTTCCGTCGGGTAGTGTGAGGACAGGAGCATTGCAAAGCATGTATTTGAGGGTTCGAAAGGCAGACTCTTGTTTAGTTCCCCAGAAAAAGGGCTGGTCTTTATGAGTGAGAGAAGTGAGTGGTACAGCAATCTTCGAGAATCCTTCGATGAATCGTCGATAATAGCCCGCCAGTCCGAGAAAGGAACGGACTTCAGTCGGGTTCTTAGGCGTAACCCAGCTCTTAACAGCTTCAATCTTCGCAGGATCGACGTGAATGCCCTGACTATTTACGATGTGACCCAGAAATTGAACCTCCCCCAGCCAAAATTCGCACTTGGAGAATTTGGCGTAGAGTTGGTTTCCCTGAAGTAACTCGAGAACCAAACGTAGGTGCTGCGCGTGTTCGGATCTCGTTTTGGAATAGATCAAGACATCGTCGATAAACACGATGACGAAACGGTCAAGATACGGTTTACACACTCGATTCATCAGATCCATGAAAACGGCTGGTGCATTGGTTAGGCCAAAAGGCATGACAACGAATTCATAATGGCCGTAACGAGTGCGAAACGCTGTTTTGGGAATGTCCTCCTCCTGTATACGTAGCTGATGATATCCGGAACGCAGGTCGATCTTCGAGAAACACGTAGCGCCCTGTAGTTGATCAAACAAATCGTCGATTCGAGGCAGAGGATAGCGATTCTTGATAGTCAACTTATTCAATTCCCGGTAATCGATGCACATCCGGAACGTCCCATCCTTCTTTTTGACGAAAAGGACTGGCGCGCCCCACGGAGAGGTGCTCGGACGAATAAAGCCTTTTTCAAGCAATTCTTGGAGTTGGGTTGAGAGTTCACGCATTTCGGACGGCGCAAGTCGGTAAGGAGCTCTGGCAATAGGATTCGCTCCGGGAATGAGGTCAATGCGAAAATCGATATCACGCTTAGGAGGTAGTCCGGGAAGATCCTCGGGAAAGACTCGAGGAAATTCTCGAACCACTGGAACGTCCTTCACTTTCTTCTTCTCTTTCTTTTCCTTCTCCGCTGCTACGACATGAGCCAAGAAGGCCCTGTACTCCTTACGGAGATACTTGCTGGCTTGTAGGCATGATATAAGTTTGAGACCCTTCGAAGTAGTATCTCCATAGACGCACAATGAATCCCCGTTGGCGAGGGAAAAACGAATCATTTTATCGAAGCACACAACTTCGGCATGGTTTTCGCGAAGAAAGTCCATGCCTACTATGACATCAAAGCTTCCTAGTTGCATTGGGATGAGGTCGATTGAAAAGATGTGATTGTTGAGCTCGAGTGTGCAATCACGAATAACAGAGTTTACAGCGACGGTTCTTCCGGTAGCGACTTCAACTTCGAATGCAGAGGAGAGTCGAGAGCGATTACGACTAAGGAGTTTCTCGAATTCGAGTGACACAAAGCAATTATCGGCTCCAGTATTAAACAAACATGAAGCATAAATACCATTCACAAGGAACGTACCATTTACCACGTTGTTGTCGGCCTGGGCTTGACGCACGTTGAGATTGAAGGTTCTGGCACGTGCGGCCTGTTGCTGCTGCTGTTGCTGTGGTTGCTGCTGTTGCTGCTGGGGTTCTTGTTTCACCACCCTGTTCGGGCACATGTTGGCGAAATGGTTCGGGTCGCCACATGTGAAGCATGCTCTGGCTTTGACTGCGGGTGCCGGAGGCGCTTGTTGACCCTGTGGGGCAGCGAGTAGAGCTTGATTGGCAGGAGCTTGACGAATACGGCAGTTGGCAGTAAAGTGGCCGTAGACGTTGCAATGAGCACAGTAGCGGCATTGAATAGTAGTTGGATGATGATAGGTGCAAGTAGGGCAGAGTGGGTGTGGTCCAGTATATGCACGCTTTGCAGGCGGTGCATTGGCCACAGGCGCCGCTACTTGGCGCTGTTGAGCAGGTACCGTTTGGATCGGTGCAACAGTAATCGCGCAGTTCTTGTTGGTGGAGTTGTTCTTTCTCTTGTTCTTTCTCTTGTTGCCTGAGGACGTGGGTTCAGCAGTTGGTGTAGCAGCAGTGGCTTGATGTAGATGCTTGGAGGTCTTATCCCACATCCCAGCCTTGACCCTTTTGTCATTGATTTCAGCGGCCAGCAGATAGGTTTCTTCGATCGTGGTAGTCTTAGCCGCTTGCACGAAATCAGCAACGCAGTCAGGCAGGGCTCGGATGTATTTCTTGATGGTCATCTCAGGGGTCTTGACCTGGTCAGGACAGATAATGCTGAGCTGTTTGAAGCGAGCAGTGAGACCAGCATTGTCTCCATCTTTCTGATGTATGTGCCAAAATTCATCTTCAAGCTTTTGACGCTCATGAGGAGGGCAGAATTCCTCCAGCATGACTGCCTTGAGCTCATCCCACGACAACCCGTAGGCTGCATCATTCCCTCTCTTGTTCCTCTCGGCCGTCCACCAGTCCAGGGCACGGGACTGAAAGACGTCGGTAGCATTCAGAGTTCGAAGATCATCAGGGCAACCACTTTGTCGCAGAGTGACCTCGATAGAGTCAAACCAGTGGAATAGAGCAGTAGGACCTCCTTCGCCTGTGAATTCTTTCGGTCCACATGACTTGAATTGTTTGAAACTGAAAGGTCTCGCAGCAGCTTTGGGACCTTCAGTCCTTGATTCCTCGGATGACTTGCTGGCATTCTCGCAGACACCGCTCACAGCTTTTGCTACCGCCTTCGCGACGATGGACGCAAGGCGTCTGTCCCTCTTTTCCTGACGAGAGAGCCGATGATGGGATCCAGACGACATTGTCTACAATAGACACCGCCATGGAACTCAACACATGTATTCGAATCTCACCTCACACGTCTAGGATTTCTAAAGCTCAGTAACACGTACCATGTAAACGCATATAGTCACAAATCACATAATTGCACAAAATCACATAAACACATAGAGCACGTAATCACAATATTCCTAAACGTGTAGGCACAATAGCAAGAAACACATATATTCCTAATCACTAAGGCAGTCAGAAAACAGAAACCTAGTACTCAGAGTGTGCGAGCGTTCGAAAGCAGTGTAACGCGAGTGATCTGAAATTGTTGTGTGTCGAGTGAGATTTGTGTTTCAGCAGAAGCAATAGGGTTGAGTCGAAACCAATAGTACCTCAAAACGTTAACAATTAACAGGAAATGCATAAAACTTTCATAAAGATTGATAAATCGAAGGTAGATTGTCTGCGGCTAATAGACTTCGACTAACCAAAGTAGCTCGACTATTCACACGGACCTTGCACAACGACCTCCAGGACTATGCCTTGCCTCGATTCTTGGGCGTCGGCGCAATTCCCTTTGATTAGGTTGTGTCTTTAGACCGTTGGAGTCCATCGAACTTTGGTGGAGTTTTGTATATAAAAGCGGGACAAGTCGTCAAGGTTAGGGTTTCACCCCTATCTTGCAACTTCCGTCCTTGTTTTGGATAAAGTTGAGGAGACTATTCATCAAAATATGGATTTCACTCCTGATTTGGTATAATTCTCCTCGTTTGTTGCTAAAAACGCAAGTTGGCTAGGCAACTTAGTCGAGAGTTTGCGGTTTTCACACCTATTCTCGACCTCGTTACCCATTCACAACTTGAAAATTCGAGTGTAATGCTAGAAAAGAGTGAATGATAGTGGTGAGTTTACGCATACGCGTGAGTTGGTCTGTTGGTTCTTGACTATAGTCTAGGTCTCTAAGACTTCGACCCGGACTAGGTCGAGTCTTGCCTAATTCCCTATAGTTATGGCTCTGATACCAATCTGTCACACCCCAACCGATGGCGGAATCATCGGGGCGCGGCACTGAGCGAAACAGATTGTCCAGAAGTTTCCATAACAACTATCATTACCATTCAATTTAAGTTAACATGTCCCATACCATGTCTCAAATAGTAAAACAAGTTATTACAGACAAAAACTAAACAAATATTCTGTTCCGACAACTCAGATTTAAGCATAACTAAATTATTTGTTGGTTTCTAGGACTCCAGTTCCTAGCTTCGATTTCATCACAGCCCGAGAAGCATATAAACAACCTAGGCACCTGTCACATACGTTAAAATAATGTCAATACATAAAATGTAAAGGTGAGCATACAAGTTTGATAGTAGCATATAGAGTTCGAATTCGTTTACGCATAACCAGCACGTACACATAGTGAAATGAAGCACGTTAGTTATCGACATAGATCCATCGATACCAATGACTGCGGGTTGACTGCCCGAGGCAGTTCGCAATACACGATTACCACTGTAATCCATGCAAGTAAAAGATCCTTAACAACCCCCGTGGAAACGGGTGCTGAGTCCAAACTATAGTACTATCGTTGCTAAGGCAGGTAGACAGCATTCCATGTGTAAACATAACAAACAAGCATTCATAAGCCACGTATAACATGCGATAATGGTTAAGCGTTAAAATAGCTTGAGTAGTGTGATATTTGTAGTTTGAATAGTTGTAACGTATGTAACACCCAAAAGTGCTAAAGCAAAAAGGGTTCGAGTATACTCACAGCGATATGGATTGAAGGGAGCGCTTTACAGCGAGTACGATTAGCCTGAATAGATTCGATAACGTAACGATAAGTGACGCGTAAAACAGTACAAGTGAGAGTGGTTAGGAGGACTGATCGTGCGGATCAGTCATCCGTGCGTAGAGGTCATCCGTGCGCATGACCTATCCGTACGGATGGTGATGCGTGCGGATGGTGTTCCATCCGGATTGGTCATCCGTGCGTGTGACTGTCCGTGCGGGTGGCAACCCGTGCGGACGAGTTATACGTGCGGACGACTTTCCCGTACGGTTAGATTGCTTGTGTGGATAAACGTTCTAGTGGATTGTTTCTTCCTAAGATGTGTTTGTGTATGATGGCTTGTGCTTTGGAGTTTTCGTTGTAGCATTTAGAAAACACCAAAGTGTTTCTACCTTTCAAGCCGGCCGCGCGGACGGCGGTCCGTGCGTGTGGTAGTCCGTGCGGACAGCCTGTGCGCGCGAGCAGAGTCAATCCGTCCGGATGGCCCGTCCGTGCGCACGGCTTGGCCGTGCGGGTGGGGTTTGTTTGATTTTCATTTTAAGGCCTTAGTATCTCATGATCCGATGAGTAATCCCTTCAGAGGTCGTCTGTTCGGATTGCTCGTTCGTCGATACTCAAACCTCGCTTGGAAAGTTGGTCCCAAGGGTAGTCCGTACGGGTGGCAACCCGTGCGTATGACCTGTGCGTGCGGATGGTAATCCGTGCGCACAGCTTGTCCGTGCGGGTGGCTAGCCCGTGCGGACAACTGCTCCGGTTGTTCCGTTCGTCTACACTTGGTTTCTGTTGTCGTGTATCGAGACGTTCTGATTTCGTGGCAACCACTTGGAGTTGTGTCCTCACTCGCGTGACTAGACCGGTTAGGAACCACCCTAACTCGGCCTGCCGGCGACTCAGAACGGTCGTCCCGGTTAACCCCGAAATCAGTTGTCTAGGGTACAACTCCAGATCTGGAACTAGGGTATCACTATTGTCGAGCAAAACACTAGGACTGATCGGATTTGCACCGGTTTTTAAGGGTAAAAGAAGGAGAGAACATTAGATTTATTTCTTTCAACTCTTTTATCCTTAGGAAAGTTTAGACCTAGGTGGAATTATTGTAAAAACTTGTAGAAATCGTGTAGATCTGAGATATTCTTGGTGGAATGAGGCCAAGCATGAAGTCCTTACGAACTTCATGGTGACGTCACCCATGATTACCTCAAATCCGGATGATTTCATGGTTAAAATTGAAGATTCGAAAGATAGAAGTGTGTAGAATCATGCAGTGATCAAAGATGTACAAGAATTAGTGCAAGATCTTACCTGGATTGAGAGAAATCTGGAAAAAGGTGGAGAATGCGTGTGGTTCGGACGTCACTTGCCAAAAGTGGAAAAAGTGGATAGTGACCCGTGTATTTATAGGATGCCAAAAAGGGAAAGGAGGTGAGCCGTGCGCACGGCACGCACCCGGATAGGCTATCCGCGCGGGCTGGCCACCCGTGCGGACTGGCAATCCGTGCGGACTGGCCATCCGTGCGGATGGGCCATCCGTGCGGATGCCACCGCCTTGGGCGAGCTCGATGCGATGTTGATTCGGCTCGGATTTACGATCGGTTTGATAGGGTTTCCTAATTCAAATTACTTTCAGTCCCAACTACTTCTTATATGGTTCGATTCGGGATTCGAGTTCGGGTTCGATCATATTCGAGTTAGACTTCGAGTTCGATTGAGTTTGCTTGATTATCACCACACAACATAAAATAAACATGCACAAGTAACACGTTAGGCACACACACACGTATAACTGGCAAATAAAATACGAAGTTCGAGTTACGATTTAGTGTCGATTTGATTAGCTTGCTTGCTTATCTTTATCGCATTGTTACTTCCTATCGTTCACAGTCGTAGATCGATCGAAATATGATTGGTGAGGCTTGATTATTGTAATGTACGACATGTACTCCACATAATCTAAATATAATAGAAACAATTCTACGAGTCACGTTGCGCGAAAATCGGTCGTTGACTTTGACCTTGACTTTGACTTTCACTTGTGAAAACGCGGGGTGTTACATTAGGTGTGGATTTCACAGCAGTTGTTTTGCTGCTGTGATCACCTAAAGCAGTGGGCTCAGCAGCAGGTGCCTGAGGAGCAGTGGTAGCTGCTAAATTCTGCTCAGGGGCCTCTGCTTTTGTTTTTGAAGGTTTTGATAATCTTGTAAAAGTTTCAACTGTTAAGCTGTTTGTTTGACAAGATTCACCTTCGGTGATCACATGAGCATCATCCTTTCCAAATTTCTTTTGAAAATAGAAGCTTAAAAACCTTGGAAATAGTAAGAATGATTTGCTAGTAACATTTTTAACCAAGTCATCAAATATCTCCTGGGAGTAGTTAAAATTTTCGTTTTGTAAAATAACATATCCCAGATATTGGATCTTTAATGGTATCTCATTAAAAGCAGTTGTTTTGTTTGAAACACACATCAAGAGGGTATGGAATAAAAATCTTGTTGCAGAAGGAAAGTATCCTTTTTGTAAGGCATCCCTTCTCATTTCCTCAGCATACCCCTTTTCAAGAAAATCAGTTTGATATCGTGTTTGGGAAAAAATGTTTTACCTTGCTGATCATCGAGTTCAAATACCTCTGAGATGGATTGTGGTGTGATTTTAACTGTTTTACCCTTTAGAGAGGAATTGATGGCTATGACTGTCTCACCTTGAGATTCAAGTGTGGCATTTTTCCAAAATTCTCTCTGGGTTTTCAGGTAAATCGGAGCATCAGCAGTCAACAAAGTTTTGTACTTTGAAGACGAAAGAGCGTCAATGATGGAATTGAAGGTTTCAGTGTGAGTGGGTTTTGTGAGTAGACCCAAGTAATTTTGAGGAGCTTTGTATGGAATTTCGATGGCTTTTTCAGTGGGGTTTTCAGATGATGAAGACTTTGATTTTGTCATTTTGAAGAAGAAGAATGATGAATGATTTGAGAGAAATGGATGATAACTGCTTTGAGAAAGGAATTTTTTGAATTCGATTCGACAGTAAAAAACCTGTTTGGGGGTTTTGCTCAGGGTTTTATACAGGGAAAAATGAATGCTAACGTGGCAGCAGTTACAAAAAGATCTGATCGCTATGTACTGTCCACGTGCCAACCCCTAATGAGTAATGGAAGACAGTTGTTTTATGAAACCACTGATGGAGCAATATCAGTGGTTGCAACGGTACAATGAAAACAGTGGGTAATTTTAACTGTCAGTGGATAGCTTACCAGTGGATAAAACACTGATTTTGAACAATAGTGATTACCAAGAAAATGAGAGAACAGGGGTTGACTTTCAGCAGTGGACAGTTTTTAAGCAGAACAGATTTTTGAAATAAAGCAGTGGTTATGGCAGACTTTTAAGGATTTAATGAAAAATTCTTTTTTAGCTATTTTAAGGATGGATTTTTGATTTTCTGAAAACATTTTAACACTTTTATTCATAGAAGAACAGGATTTTGCCTGTTATTCCATGTTCAGCATGCCAATCCTAGAGATCAAGCTTTCAAAGGTGGATGTGTCTAATGCTTTGGTTAGCACATCTGCCAGCTGATCTTTAGTTGGAACATGGTGCAGAGAAATCAAACCTTTTTCATAGCAATCCCTCACAAAGTGATGTCTGATATCAATGTGCTTGGTGGTTGAATGGTATACTGGATTTTTAAGGATATTTTCTGTTGCCTGACTGTCCAACATGAGAGGTGTCTTTTAGGGCAGTGATACCAAAATCCAGTAACTGATTTTGAAGCCAAAGCAGTTGGGTTGTACAGCTTGCAACAGCTATATACTCTGCCTCAGCAGTGGATGTGGAAACAGCTGCTTGCTTTTTTGCTTTGCCAAGACACTAAGCAATTGCCTAGGAATTGGCACCCTCCTGAAGTGGACTTCCTTGTCTTGTCACATCCAGCAAAGTCACTATCTGAGAAACCTGAAAGCTTGATATTTGCATCAGCTGGATACCAGATATCAAGTGTGGGAGCACCTTTTAGGTATCTGAATATCCTTTTTACAGCAATAAGGTTTGACTTTCTAGGGGCTGATTGGGATCTTGCACAGACACATGTTGCAAACATGATGTCTGACCTAGATGCAATTATGTACAATAAAGACCCAATCATGCTTCTATACAAAGTTTGATCAACCAAATCATCCTTTTCATCAGACATGACTATTTTATTTGTTGCAATGGGTGTGCTGCATGGTTTACAATCATCCATCTCAAATTTCTTTAAAAATTCTTTGGCATATTTGCCTTGATGGATGAAAGTGCCATTTTGCAGTTGCTTTACTTGGAGACCAAGAAAGCACTGGAGTTCACCCATTGCACTCATTTCAAACTCAGCTGTCATGAGTTGCCTAAACTCTTCACACATTTTATTACATGTGCTTCCAAAAATGATGTCATCCACATAAATCTGGACAATCATCAAGTCTTTCCCTCTCCATTTTAAAAACAATGTTTTATCTATTTTACTTCTTGTGAAACCAATGGAAAGTAGAAAGGTGGAAAGAGTTTCATACCAGGCTCTTGGTGCTTGTTTCAGGCCATACAAATCTTTATTTAGCTTGTAGACATGATTTGGATTAAATGGATCCTCAAAGCCTGGAGGTTGACAAACATAAACCTCTTCTTGAATCTTACCATAGAGGAATGCACATTTAATATCCATTTGATATCCATTTGATACACCTTGATGTTGTGGTTGACAGTAAAGGCCAGGAATAATCTGATAGCTTCTAATCTTGCTACAGGGGTAAATGTTTCATCATAGTCAATGCCCTCTTCCTGTCTGAACCCTTGAACCACAAGCCTGGCTTTATTCTTGACAACAATACTCCTTTCATCAGTTTTATTTTTGAAGACCCACTTTATGCCAATAGGACTCACACCCTCTTGCAGTGGTACAAGCTCCCAAACTTGTTGTCTTCTAAACTGTTGGAGCTCCTCTTGCATGGCTTCTACCCAGCTGTTGTCTTTTAGTGCCTCTTGGTACTTGACTGGCTGATGGAGAGATAGGAAACCAGCAAAAAGACAAATATTTTAGGATTGACTTCTTGTGAGCACCCCTTCATTGATGTTGCCAATGATTTGGTCAGGTGGATGAGATTTCAAGAAGATAAGATCTCCTTGGTATGGAACAATGGCATTAAGTGGGGAAGGCTGCAGATGTGAATCATCTGAGCTAACCACTGCTGGTGACTTTGATGATCCAGCAGTGGCTTCAAATGGAGGTGGAATAGGAGGTAATGGTGTGGACACATGCTGACTTTTATCCACTGTTTGAGGACTTTTGTCAACAGTGTTTGATGATGTGGAAGCAGGGGTTGATGGGCTACTTTGGTCAACAACTGTTGAGGTAGCAGTGGTTGAACTTTGACAGCTGTTTTGAACATCTGCTGCTCTATCATTTGATGCAGACTTTTGTTGTGGAATGATGATTTCATATCCATAGTCTGATGAAGAATTTTCTGATGGACCTGCATTGTTAGACTTGACAGCAACACTTTCAAATGTGAATTTATCAATATCAAATAAATCTGCAGGATTTGCTGGGATTTTCATTGATGAAAGTTCATTAAACTTTACATTCAAAGTCTCTTCCACTGTCTTAGTCCTTGTGTTAAACACTTTGTAGGCCTTAGCAGTGGTTGAGTATCCCAGATGATAACCACAATCAATTTTAGCTGCAAACTTTGAGATAGAATCTTTTAAGTTTAAAATGAAGCATGGGCAGCCAAAAACATTGAAATATGAAATCAATGGCTTTATTTTATACAGCAGCTCATAAGCAGTCTTTTGATGTCTAGGTTTGATTAAAACTCTGTTCTGGACATAGCAAGCAGTGTTTACTGCCTCTGCCCAGAAAGTTATGGCAAACCTGAATCTGCAAGCATGGTTCTGGCAGCCTCAATCAAAGTCCTGTTCTTTCTTTCAACAACCCCATTTTGCTCTGGTGTTCTTGGAATGTTGTACTGCCTTACAATTCCTTTTGACAAACAGAAATCATCTAACTCCTTATTTCTGAACTCTGTGCCATTGTCACTCCTAAAGATTTTCACTGGAAGATCAAACTGCTTTTCAACCTGTGTAACAAAGTCTTGCAGAATGCCTGCAGTCTCATCTTTGGAGTGTAAAAAGAAGGTCCATGTAAACTTAGAAAAGTCATCAACAATAACCAAACAATATCTTTTCTTTCTAAGACTCGTGACTTTAACAGGGCCAAACAAATCCATATGAAGCATTTGCAAACATTTGGTTATTTTGGACTTTTCAATTGATTTGTATGAGCTTTTATGTTGTTTTCCTTTTAGGCAGGAAACACAGCGCTCAGGACAGGTGAACAGATTTTTGAGGTAAACCTCTTACTAACCCCTGTTTAGATATAGCAGTGATTGTCTTGAGATTTGTGTGCCCCAATCTCCTGTGCCATAATTCTGTCTCTTTGTTAGAGGCAGCTGAGAACAGACATGCATCAGTCCTGGGGCTCTCTTTTGATATATCAACAACATAAACATTGTCACTTCTTTGAGCAACAAGTTGGGTTTTTCCATTTTTTATTATTTCTTCAATCTTTTTAACCATTTCTGGTCCAACAATCCTACAACAATCCTTTGTGAAGAATGAGCCATAACCCTTATCACTCATTTGAGAGACACTCTGGAGGTTGAATTTTAGATTGTCTATTAGATTGACATTTTCAAATTTAACATTACAAGACTGTACTGTACCACACCCCAGAACCTTCCCTTTACTATTATTACCAAAGGATATGTCACCCCCTCCATGGATTTTGAAATCTTTGAGTAGGGCTCTACATCCTGTCATGTGCCTGGAGCCCCCACTATCTACATACCAAAGGCTATCTAAGCATGCAGAAGCTCCCTGCACATGAAGTAAAAGGATTAGTTCATTAGGGTCTCCAAAGCCGATAAGGCTTTGGATGGGGTCTCAACAGTGTCTGTGTGTTGTTCAGGTGGATGGACAGTGGTTAGCTCAGGGGTTTGGACAGTTTTGGTATTGTTTTTCTCTAACCACTGCTGGGGGTCTTGCCCAATGATTTGCTGATAACCAAATGGATGCCTGTTCACTCTTGGTTTAGAGGTTTTTTTGTACACCTCATAAACATGTTGGATCCTTTGGTATGGTGGTTGACCTTTACCTCTTCGGTATTGGTTTGCAGGGGGTGCATCAGTCACCTGAACATCTCTTTTAACAGAGGTTTGGTTCAGCTGTTTTGTAACAGCTGTTTGAACTGGCACAAACAGTGGTTGATTCTTGGTGAATTTGACAGATGATGTTGATGAACTCAAGGAAGTTTTTGCAGTGTACTCATTCTTTTTTACATCAAAGGATTTGAGATACACACATTCCTGAGTTTTGTGGTTTGTTTTACCACAGATGGTGCAGCTCTCAGCAGGTTCAATTGTCACACCCTGGCTTTTGCAGAAGCGTGGGTTTAATTGGTGTGACTTCTTAATACCATAGCAATAATCACAACAATGCTATATGATAAAATACGGGATGTTCATCCATTAAAATAGTTTAGAAAAAGCGGAACATATTGTTTTAAAATAACAATCCCAAAACAAATTACAAAACATGACTTGTTTAAAATGAGTTCATAAGACTCAACGAAGAACTACCAACAAAATGAGGATTTAAGACATGCAACTCGTCCAGGAATGAGTCGCACTTCCAAAACCCTATGACCCTGGATGACATCCTTATCTAGTACGCAGCTAACATGCACCACTTGCCAGATCCTATTCATTCCCTGAAATACATGTAATTTGAAAAAGTCAACAGAAAGTTGAGCGAGTTCATGTGTAAGTGAGTATACAAAAGCCTTTAAAATGTCTGTATAAGTAAAAGTCCCTGGTATGTAGCAATTAAGGAAAAACCTGATCACCATTGGGTTGCAAAACCAATAGTATGTGTGAAATGATGCAGGAAGACTCAAACCTAGCAAATTTGTCTCCGGTATGAAGACATAGTCACCACTATGGGCCGCCCAGGCCTCATGGGTGTGGGCTCGCTACAGTGGTCCTACAATGAGGATTAATGGCCTTAAGCGTTGTACCCACCACTCACATGATCGCGTAGTAAAAACCCTCCTTAAGCTAACCATACCATAATAAATGTCTGTAAATGTCTGTATAAGTCTGTAAATGTCTGTAACCTGTATTTCACCCCCGAAATGTAAAAACTGAAAATAGTTAAGAGAAAAGGGGGACATTAACTCACAGTAGTGCGTCTTGTACCGAATCTCAAACTCTGTCTGCTACACGAAAACCTACACGTACTAATGTCTATTAGACGAACGGGCCATGCCTTGGCTTAGATTTTAATGTTTAGAGTTGTGTTACTTATATTGATTTGCATGATAAATATTTGTTCGTTCAATGTTCTAGCAAATTTTAGTCTTAGAAAGCAAATATTTACTAAGTGTTATAATTTTCGGAAAATTTCGCCATAGCCTCCTTTGTAAATAGAGGTGTCCATGCTTTAAGAGCATATCATTTTCTTTTACAAATATCTCGTAGAGTGTTCCCACATAACCAACCCGACAATCATACATGCAATACACTACTTACGTCTTTTCAGCTTTATTAAACAAAACTGGACTATTTTCGAGCATTTAAATAAAATAGTTAACCTTTTCCAAAAATTCTCAAATTTTTACAGCATCTCATATATAATCCAAAATTTATTGTGTAAAAATTTCAGGGACCAGTTCATTACAGATTTTATATAAAAATTCTTTTACCCGACTGCAATCAGATTTGTTACTTCTGATTGCAGTTTTACGGAAAAATTTACTAAAAATCAATCGTAAGTCCGATCGACGAAATTACAGTTGGAGGGTCACGGAAACAACAGTGACCGTCTACAGTAAAAATCCCATGAGCTGATTCTGCTCAGGTTTCAAGTTTTGACTCTGAATACAACACACTTTTTCAGCAGAAATATTTCAGCTTGAGCTGCTGTCTAAAAACAATTCTTTAAAAATAGTAAACGATCTCGAAAAATTACGATTCCAGTGCCATTTGTTCGGTTGTTCAAAATTACACAATTTAGACTCCAGAAATTCAGTTTTTCGATTTAAAATGACCTTGTTACAGCCTGTTGAAGTTGGCTGGAAATTTCAATCAGCATGTTTATTTCAGGTTTAGTGTTTCTAAAAGCATATTTGCAAGGGTCCTAACCATGATTTATCAATAACTTAATGATCAAACACCATGCATGCATTAACCAACCCCAATCCATCCAGATTTTAGCTTCATACAAACTTTTTATGTGGGGTTTTTATGTAGAGTTCCATGTTCATATTTTTAGTGTTTTAGCTTCTTGTGATTTATCAACATCATCCTACTATGAATCATAACAAATAACAAGATGAAACAAGGGTGTGAAGGGGCTTACTACTAGCACAAGGCTAGGGTAGAAATCTTAGTACAAGGATGATGAAGAAATGATGGTGATAAAGACTTGAACAAGGCCTTCTTGAGAGCTCTTCAATCTTGCAACTTCTATGGATGATCTTCAAGCTTGGAAAGGGACTTGTAGTGAAGGAGATGGAGGTTATGGAAGGTGATGGTGGTGGTTTCGGTTATGAAGAACCAAAATGGGGGAGAGAGAGAGAGGTGGAGTGTGAATCTTGATAAAATGATGGGTATTTCTTGGAACTCATGAGCCCCCTATACCCTAATGTCATGATTAGCAATCTTTTGGCCAACCACAATTTAGGAGGATAATCACAAAATCAAAACAAAATATAATGAAATGATGAGGGCTGAATTTCGGTTGGGGGGGGGGGTAATATGTAAAATTTTGGTAATTAGTAGGTAAGTGAATAAGAGGTTAAGGGTATTTTCTAAAATAGTGGGTGTATGACATGTTTCTATAGTGTGAGGGGATTATTGTGACCCTGATTATCTAAGAATAATACAAAAATGTTTCTGTCAAAATTTTGGTGTCCCGGGTACTGTCCGGTGGTTCGGTTACGTATCGTTCCGTAAAAGTGTTAAATTGTACCGTAAAGCGTCTTTTATGCATCTTTTTGTAACGAAATCATTCCTGGCACTTAGGAAAGTATACAGGACCACTCTGCTATATTTGTGTATTCTACTGGTGTAATAAAATGCTGAATTTAATAAAAGAAAGCAGAATTATGTATTTAAAGTGTGTTTTAGGCACTTCCCGGCATTATATCTATCACCTAATGACGCAGTCTTATGGTCCTCACTTCCCTACACTACAAACCAGTGTAGTACTCTATCCCTGGCTCATACTGGCCATAATAATATTGTCTGTCTAAGTGCTGGCATTGTCAGCATTATTTCTGAATCAACCGTTCAGTGTGTCAACTGTGCTGAGTGCATCAAGTATGTCACTAATGTAGGTGTGTAATGAATGGAGTGACTGTATAAAATATGATGCATGTATATATGATATAGAATCATAGAGCAGTTTAAATTATCAGTTGTAATCAAGCACAGTCATTAAGCACGTAATTAAGATTAATTAATTTGTACAGTACCTGAAATTTTGAGGGTTGTCACATCAATAACACTTGTTTTGTTGATATCATATGCTTTTAGATGAAAACAGTCTTTTGTTAGATGATTCTTCTTTTCACAGAAATCACAAAACAGGTTTTTAACTTTTTCTCTTCTTTTCTTCTTCTCAGACTCCTTAGCAACAGAGTTTTGAACCACTGTTGGGATGTCTTTGAGAGGAATGACCTTTGCTTTAGGAGCTTTTACACCATCAGTGGTTGTGAAGTCCATTGGTTTAAAATTCTCAAGAATGTCACACTCATCAGACCACGTGGGTTTAAATTGGTATTTTTCAATTTCCTCAAAGGTTGAGGATCCCACAGATCTTTCCAGAGTGATTTTGTTACGAAGTTTGTCAGTTATCTTAACTTCTTGGCCATTCTTGTTGGTTGGTGTTATTTCAACTGGACCAACTTGTTTTGCAGCAGTGTTTTCAATTTCATCATATTTTCTAAATCCTATGCCAAATTTTACATTGCTTTCAAGTTGTTTTTCTAGCATGACCTCATAACCTTTGCAAGATTCCACCCATCTTACACAAGTGATTTGGGTGGATTCTAACTCCTTTTTGCAAACTTGATATTTTTCTACCATAGTTTGGAGTTGGTTGTTGGTTATGCTTTGCTCTTCTTTGAGACTGCAGATTTCTTTATCTTTTTCAGCCAATTTGTTTTTAAGTTCTTTTAAAGAATTTTCAAATTTGACTTCATCATTCAACACTCTATCCCTAAGGTTTTCATTCACCTCTTTAATGTTAGCAAATGCTATGATGCATTTGTCTGAACACATATTTTCAAGAACCTGAGATGATACCTTAGTTGCAGCCATCATGGCACAATCACAAGTATGCTCTTTCTCATCAGTCACCTTCTCTTCCTTCTCACCATGTTTCTTCTCTTCTACTTCAGACCAGGGGTCAGACAGTGGTTCAATCAGGGGTTCTGAATTTTCTTCCAGCAGTATTTCACTAGCAACAACAGTAACCACTGCTTCAGCAACTTCATCCACTGTTTCAGCGTTTGTTTGCCCTTTTTCAGCATTCAGCTCTTCTGGTATTGACTCTAATGCCATAAGACAAAATTCATCATTAGAAGCATCATTAGTAGCATAGAGTGCAAAGTTTTCATCACCTAGCTCATCAGGTAAGTTGCTCCAGTCAACAAAGCCTTGGGTGAAAAAGCTTTGCTGATCTAGTTGAACCACTGCTGGTGGTGCAGCTTGTTGTGGTGCAACTGGTTGCACTTGAAACTGAGGTACAAGAGCTTGGACATACTGAATTTGAAGGACAGTGGTTTGAACATAATGCATAGGAACAGGGTTTGCATAATGAGCAGTGTTTACATGGGTAGCAGGGGTATAATGGGAATAGTGCACAGTACTTTGGTTTTGTGGTCTAGGGTTTGAGCTGGGATGAGTAACAATTGGACCAGTGGTTTGACTCCTACACTCCCTAGCAAAATGACCTAGCCTATTGCACTTATAGCACTTGATCTTTGACTTATCCAACCCCACTTTTAAATTCCCATGTAACCCTGGGAATTTTCTCCCTGTCCTTTTATAGAATTTGCTTGTTCTTACACTAAGCAAAGCCAATTGGTGCAAAATTTCCATTTCCTCAAGATCAGTTGGATCAAAGTGTTGTAAGTCATTGAGTTCAAAGCACAGATTATTAGAGTTCTGGCTTTCTCCATTTGCTGTGAAAGCAAAGTTGGATGAGTAAGGATCAGAGTTGAAATTACCTCCAGCAGTTATGTCAATAAAATGATCATAACTCTGATCCTTACTACTGCCAGACTCTTCTTGACCCAGAAGAGTTGTGTTGCCAAATGAGTAGTCATCTGTAACTTTGCCAGACTCTTGCAACTTCTTTTTCTGGTTTAACTCCCTTTCATAGGTCAGGAGTCTACCATGAAGTTGGGTCAGTGTCAGATCTTTGAACGCAATAGAATTTCTGGTCACAAATGCAATTGTATCCCATTCTTCAGGTAGTGATCTAAGAAACCTGGTATTTTGTGTAGATTTAGCAAATTCAACTTTAACAAGTCTTAGCTCACTAATGAGACAACTAAATCGTTCAAACTGTTGGGTTAATGATTCACCCTTAATGTGACAAAAGGTTTCATACTGCTGATTCAGAATTTCCCTGTTATTTTCAATTACTTCTTCAGTTCCCCCAAATTGTTCCTTAAGTGCATCCCATAATTCCTTGGCACTGTTACAGTGTAACAACCCAGCATAAATTTCATTGGGAAGAGCAGATGCAATGATGCTAAATGCTTTGGCATCCAGTTCGAACTTTTGAAAATCAGTTTCAGTATAGTTTTCAGGTTTTTTAGGTTCGAACTTCTTTGAATCCTCAGCATTTGGCACCATAGGAACATGTGGTCCAAAAACAACAGATCTCCAACATCCGGTATTCTGTTGAGCAAGGATGTGACCCATCCTTCTCTCCCAGATGTTGTATTCATTTCGTTTCAACATGGGTGGTTTGAAAAGTGAACCGATGTTATTTTTATCATCTTGTGATTGTGACGTCATCCTGGTTGTTTTACAGGCACTGATTAATCAACTTTGAACGTGATTAAACCTTACTCTGTTTTTCAACAAAACGAACAACTGTCAGTATTAACGATTGTGAGCTGAACTATTTACGTCAAAATGATTGTTAGATCAAATTTGACTGTCCGAGCTCTGATACCAATTGTTAGGATCTGAGTTTCTTTTTTATTGTGTTTTTGTTTAGAAATTAATGAAGATGAACAAGTAATTGCAGCGGAAACTAAAATGGAAATAAACTTTGCACACAATCAAACAGGAGAAATGCTTTTAACACACAAGTTTAACATTGAACCGAATGCTTAAATTTATTCCAAGATTCAATTACAATATGCATGCATGTAACAAACTCCCCCTCAGCCTGAGCTCACAATGTTTGTTCGTGCAGGAAGAAAAGTGATGAAGAGCTAATAGAACAGTACATCGTATTATTCTATTTATAGGCACGCCCAAACCACTGTGGCATCTTTGCTGACGTCACCATGATAGTGACATCTAACCTCCTAACAAACTCTAACTACTGCCCTCATTACAACTACTCATAGCAAACAACTAATTACAATATATTACATAGAAATAAACTAAACTACTGATTCTTCATTCCACTGCTTAGTCTTCAGCAGTGCTTCTAGTCTTCAGCAGTACTTGAATCAAGGCAGTTGTTTGAGTCATCAGCATTTTGGTCTTTATCAGTCCTTTGGAATCAACAGTAGTTAGGAAAGGCAGTAGTTGTGTCCATCAGTTGTTAGAGTCATCATCAAGGGGAAAGCTTGTGTACAAACATCTGCTTATTCTGGATCCACTGCTCTGATCTAGTTTTGGCTATAACCATCTGTTCCTGTGATAGGGTTCGATCCCAACATTAACCAAACCCAACCTAAGTTCAAACTATAATAATTAAAAGAAGCCCAATAGTCCTATACAATTCCTCCCGCCCTCTCTCTCTTGTGTCTTCTTCTGCCAGCGATCAGCGAACACGGCAGCCACAACAGCATGTCATCATTAGCCGCGAACCACCGCAATCCGCTACTAAACCGCCGCCGTCCGACACCAAACCAACCAGAATCCGATAAAGGGTACGTTTCTTTGTTTTTTTTTTTTTTTTTTTGATGATTTTAGTTGATATTATAGGAGAAAAAGGGTAATAAAGTTGTTAAATTGGTTTGAAATTTCGTGTGTTTTAACGTTGTTTATGGTTATTTAGATGATTTAACAAACACACGTCAAGTTGGAGAGTTTGAAACGATAACATGTTTAACAAATGGCGCGGCTCCAATACTTGTGTGGTAGCTGTTGTTGTACGAAAATTCGACCAATGGTAAATGATTATCCCAGCTACCACCTAGATCCATTACACATGCTCTCAGCATGTCCTCCAATGTCTGAATAGTTCTTTCACTTTGGCCATCAGTTTGCAGATGAAATGCAGTGCTCAGATTCAACTGCGATCCAAAAGCTTCTTGGAAGGATTGCCAAACCCTTGATACAAATCTCCCATCTCTATCTGAGATAATTGAGAGAGGCACTCCATGACGTGCCACGATCTCTCGCATGTAAATCTCCGCAAGTTTACTTGTGTTGTCTTTTTCTTTGATCGGCAAGAAGTGTGCAGACTTTGTTAGACGGTCTACTATTACCCAGATCGTGTCATGGCCCTTGGGTGTCTTCGGCAGTTTCGTTATGAAGTCCATAGAAATTTGTTCCCATTTCCATTTGGGTATTTCAGGTTGCTGCAGGAGACCTGAAGGTTTTTGGTATTCGGCCTTTACCTTGGCGCACGTTAAGCATTTGCTAACATATACCGCAACGTCGCCTTTCATCCTTGGCCACCAATAGAAATCCTTAAGATCCTGGTACATTTTATCCGCTCCTGGATGAATTGAGTACCGTGACTTATGAGCTTCATCAAAAATAACCTTCCTCAATCCACCAAACAGAGGAACCCAAATCCGTTTCATGAAGCACAAAGTTCCTTCCTCGTTTGGTATCAATTGCTTCTCCATCCCACGGAGGTATTCATCCTCAATATTCCTTTCTTTAAGAGCTTCTCTCTGCGCGGCACGAATGCGCAAGGAGAGGTCCGTCTGGATGATCATTTCCAAAGCCCTAACCCTTATGGGCTTGATCCTCTCCTTTCGACTTAGGGCATCGACGACCACATTCGCCTTCCCTGGATGATACTTGATTTCACAATCGTAGTCGTTCAACAGTTCAACCCAGCGTCTTTGCCTCATGTTAAGCTCCTTTTGATTGAATATGTGCTGCAGGCTCTTATGATCAGTGAAGATCGTACATCGTGTGCCGTATAAATAATGTCGCCAGATCTTTAATGCAAACACCACCGCGCCCAGTTCCAAATCATGGGTGGTGTAATTTTTCTCGTGTATCCTCAGTTGGCGTAAGGCATAGGCTATAACTTTCTGGCGTTGCATCAACACGCAACCCAAACCTTGACGCGAGGCGTCACAATATACCACGAAGTGTTCCGTACCTTTGGGTAGAGATAGAATCGGTGCGTCACAAAGCTTGTTCTTCAGCAACTGGAACGCTTCTTCTTGCTTGTCACCCCAATCAAACTTTTTGTCTTTCTGCGTGAGTGCGGTCAGGGGTTGAGCTATTTTTGAGAAATCCTCAATAAACCTTCGATAATAGCCAGCCAAACCTAAGAACTGTCGAATCTCAGTTGGCGTCTTCGGAGTCTCCCAATCCTTGATTGCCTCGATCTTTGTGGGGTCAACATGAATTCCATTTCCATTTACCACGTGACCCAGAAACTGGACTTCGCGTAGCCAAAACTCACACTTTGAGAACTTAGCGTATAACTTCTCCTTCTTAAGTAGCTCTAGAATAGCTCTTAAGTGCTGTTCGTGCTCGTCCTTCGACTTCGAGTAGATTAGAATGTCATCGATAAACACGATCACAAACTTATCCAGGTACGGCTTGCAGACTCGGTTCATCAGGTCCATGAAAACTGCCGGTGCGTTTGTCAATCCAAATGGCATAACCAAGAACTCATAATGTCCATAACGAGTCCTAAAGGCCGTCTTTGGGATACTATCCTCTTGTATCCTGAGTTGATGGTATCCTGAGCGAAGATCGATCTTTGAATAGAAGCTTGAACCTTGCAGCTGATCAAATAGGTCATCAATCCTCGGCAAAGGATAACGGTTCTTGATAGTCAACTTGTTAAGCTCGCGGTAGTCTATACACATACGAAAGCTACCATCCTTCTTTTTAATGAACAGAACCGGAGCTACCCAAGGCGAGAAGCTTGGTCTGATGAATCCTTTATCCAATAGCTCCTGGAGTTGTGTCGACAACTCCTGCATTTCCGACGGTGCAAGTCTATAGGGTGCCTTGGCTACAGGCGCGGCGCCTGGAACCAAGTCAATGTGGAACTCGACTTGTCGTTGTGGCGGCAGCCCTGGCAAGTCTTCTGGAAAGACTTCAGGATATTCTCTTACGATCGGAATGTCTTCAATCCTGGGCTCAACAGCTTCTCTATCCACGATGTGTGCCAAAAAGGCAACACACCCCTTCCGTAAACACTTTCTAGCTTTCAGGCAGCTAATAATTCTCAGTGGCGTATCACGCTTCTCTCCGTGTACTACGATCGTCTCTTCATCTGTCATGGGGATGCGAATGGTCTTTTCGTGACAAACTATCTCGGCCTTGTTGCTTGATAACCAGTCCATCCCTACCACCACTTCGAAGCTTCCCAACTCAACTGGCAGTAGGTCTAGCGTAAATTCGTGTCCTCCCAGTTCTATCATGCATCCTCTGATGACTTCTCCCGTTTCAATTAGTTTCCCATTCGCTAATTCGATCGAGTATGGAACGTCTAACTTACTAGTGGCCAACCCAAGTATATCCTTAAACTCTAACGATACGAAACTATAATCGGCACCAGTATCAAAAAGAACAGATGCAAAGTGTTGGTTTATAGGGAACGTACCGGTGACAACGTTTGGGTCTTGGCGCGCCTCTCTCGCACCAATGTTAAAGATTCGGCCTTGCGCCTGATTTAGCTTTGGGCATTCTCTTTTGAAGTGCCCAACGTCACCACAGTTGAAGCATCCTGGCCCTCGGCCATTTCCATTACCATTCCCACCTCGATTTCCGTTGGTTCCTCGATTTCCAGCTTGATTTGCGACAATCCCACGATTTCCACTTCCCCCATTATTCCCTTGTGGCCGGTTTCCATTGCCACGGTTGTTGTTATTGAAACTCCTTTGGCCACCTTGGCCTGATCCAACCCAACATGTCTCCTTTGAATGACCCGTCCTCCCGCAGGATTCACATTTTCTGAGTCTGCATGGGCCGGGATGATGGAACTGGCAAATACCACACTTGGGCAGAGTGTCCATGTAACCCTTTCCACTGTTTTCATCACCGGTTTTGGCTCTGGCCGGTGTGCTCGACTCACCCCTCTTGCTCACATTGCTTGTACTCTGCTTGAAGTTAGAAAACTTTCGTTTCTTATCACCAGCTGACTCCGTATGAGTCTTCTTCTTCTTTGTTTTGGAAATTGAGAACTTGCCCAACCTTACGGCCTCCTCAGTAAGTGCCACACTAACGTCGATCGCCTCCGTAATTGTTGCCGGCTTGGAGGTGGTAACCATACTCAGGATTTGGGGTGCCAATCCCCAGATAAAGCGCTCGATTCGTTTGAATTCCGGTGTAACCATATAAGGTACCACATGTGACAAGTCGTGGAATCTCTGAACATATTCCGCGATCTTGGGACCATCCATCTTCAAATGCCAAAACTCAGTCTCTAACCTCTGTATCTCAGCACGAGAACAATACTTCTTTCGCATCAACTCTTTTAACTCAGCCCATGTCAACGCGTAAGCAGCGGCTTCACCAAGGATTTGCACTTGTAAGTTCCACCAGGACAGGGCTCCGTCCAAAAATAGCCCAGAAATGTAGGTCACTTGCTGGTCTGGAGCACACTTGCTCATTCGGAGTACAGACTCCGTCTTCTCGGCCCATCTTACAAAAGCAACAGCACCTCCGGTGCCGTCAAAGCTCACATGCTTGCAGTCCAGGAACTGCTTGTAAGTGCACCCTGCACATACGTTAGAATATACAACTGGTATTAGCGGACGTGCTATAAATATCCAATCTATTGTAATATGTCTCAAATGGCTTAATATTACCATGTGGTGGGTTGTTGCCCTGGTTGTTGTTGATATTTCCGCTCGATCCTGGTTGGGATGCTGCATATTGCGCAATGGCGGCAACGATGATTTCTTGGAGCTCCGCCTCGTTGGTAGGCATTTTCGTATGGCGTCTTGGAGGCATCCTCTAAAAGATGGTTCACGTTGGTCAGGTCATAATAGGTAAAAATACGTATGTATTCAGCAATATCCACACATAACATCTCATGTTATAAATAAATCAATCACATAACATCTCATGTTATAAAACATAAACAAACAACTTCAACAAAGCATGTAATGAGAATACTGCAATTGGGCTTTTATAAAATCAAGACCACCATACACTGTTTACAAGTTTTTCAAATGTACATACATCCAAAAGAGACTAAGGGTCAAAATGCCCTTGTCTGAACTGTCTAGACGAATACAACAAGCAAAAATCACATAACCAAAGTCATCCTATCAAAATGTGGTCTTCAAAATACTGCATAGTCTGGCCCAATTGGTGTCTTCTCTTCAAAAGTACTCACTACCGGCAAAAGACTAAGGGTAGCTAAGCTGATGGCGGTGGAGGAGGTGGAGGAAAACGGGAGAAGAGTAAACGGCGCATATGCAGCCAATCCTCCTCCATCGCGCGATGTGCTCTCTCCAGCTCTAGCACGCGCCGGATCAGCGCCTCCTGCTGCATCATAAATTTTAAGACCCCGTTTATAATAGTAGATTTAATAACATAAGACCTTGCATTTTGTGCCAAAAATTTAGAGTTTACAAAAACTTTCGAGATTTGAAAGTTTATCTAGTTACAACATTCACGTATTAATCCTACTAAACAACATTTGAGACAAAAACTACAAGTGTTTACATAGTTTTAAAACAAAAGATCAAGTGCGGAACCGTTGAATTGTGTGTTCGGTTCGACTTGATGGCTTGATCATCATCCTACTACTTGATATACCTGGAAACTGAAAATTTTAGACAACCACTAGTAAAATGATTCTTAAATTTAACATGATTGTAACCATGTCCGAATTCATGTTCGAGAAATCAAAATTTAAAAGAGAAATTTAATATTCAAGACTGGGCTCTACCGTAACTTACGGTAGCACCGTAAGTTACGGTGACCACTGGAAAGTTATGGTCTGCCGTAAGGCAGTAGATTTGCACCGTAACAATTTACTGGCTACCGTAAATTACGGTAGCTACCGTAGGCTACCGTAATTTACGGTAGCTGCTGTACATGCTTTCTTGTTTTTGCAGTTTTGCCGATTTATTTCCTGCATCAATGTATTTTACTTTTGATCAAGATTATTATTTAACTAAGCTAATTACCCTTACCCGGATTTTTATCAATGATAATGCTTGACTACCCTCACGAGGAATTGCCTACGGAATGGTTTACAAGCTTGTTTCCAAGGCTTCGAGTTTGCCCTTTTTATGCTAATTAACATGTTTAGAATTTCTGAACCTTAACTCCCACATTAGGAGTTAAGTTTCTCAACTAGCTTAGCGTGTTCGCTACACGGCTTACGCTTGGTTTATAACCATTCATCGTGTTTACTATTAAACTTGTTTTGACCCGTTTGGACGCCGGAATTTAGGCATCAGTCAAAGTATTTCAAGAATCCATTTTCTATCACTTGTTTTGACCCGTTTTACTTGTTTAAGATGCAAAGTCACTTCCGTGACGTATTGGTCTATCTTGTTTACCATGTTTTCAAAACTACAACATAAAACTAATAAATAATTTTAATGTAACGAAACGAAACGGTAATTTCGTACCTTTAGAGCACGCCTTTCCCCCGTGAATTCCCTCCGGCTTGTCCGCTTGATGATCCGGACTCTTTGCCTAGAAAATTCAGTTTACAGCTTGTTTAGAATTCTTTTCATAACCATACTCACATCATTGTGAAACATGATCAAATCTGCGCTTTCATCCTATTTTTAACATTTAAATCCTCACTTAGGCATTTCAACAAACACCTAACGGGTCAGATTCTTCTATAATTATTACCAAGTTCATGATTTGTAATTAACATCTAATTTCACTAAATTAGTAAATTTCACATACATCTTGACATCTATATTTCTGAATTTACTTTACCAATTCAGATTTCACTATAACAATAGTCATAATTCTAGTATTCATCAAGTTTCCTTCAAGCTCATTAGTCTCCTAACATGTAAACCCCAAACCTTACAAACATGATGCAAAGTTTTCACAAGGAATCACCTAGGGTTTGACTCTAGACATCATATTAATTCAACATTCATTCATGCATGGCATATCTAGGCTAAATTTCAGTTTTTCACAATTAACCTAGAATTCATGATGGATCAAAGTACCAAGAGTTTACATACCTTTTGATCCTTACGACGAGGTGATTACTAATTTGTGTTTAGAATTCGATTTGGGACGGATTTGAGGCTTCAATTTTGCAAATTTTAGTGTGAAGCTAGGGTTTGGAGAATACCCTGGTCGCCCCCTTCCTCTTGTTCGACCAGACACACCCAAAATGGTGTGTTTGGTGAGTTTTGTTACTAATCAGCATTTAACTTTCATTCTTTGGCAAGTTTAGTCCCTCACTTATCATCTAGCTTTAAGTACTGGTGTTTTTAACCTAGTGTTAGTTATTTCTAGGCTTGTAATTTTAACTAGGTTAAAATTTCTAGATGGTCAATTCTTGTTTATGAAATCCTTAAATTTCTAATATAAAGATTTATATTTTCGGGGTGTTACAAGTCCACCCCCCTTAAAAAGGGTTTCGTCCCCGAAACTGAATTACGTACCAAATAAAGTAGGGTAAAGCCGTTGCATCTCCTCCTCGGACTCCCACGTAGTGTCCGAGCCTTTTCTATGCTCCCATTTGATTTTGACTTGGTCGATTTGTCTATTTCGTAAGTGTTTGACCTTTCGATCTAAAATCTCCACTGGTCTCACAGCATAATTCAGACTATTATCCACTTCGATATCATCGTAATGGATATAGGTTGTTTCGTCCGCTAGGCACTTTTGTAACTGTGACACGTGAAACGTGCCATGAATCCCACTTAGTTCTTCCGGTAGCTCAAGGCGGTAAGCTACCTTGCCAGCCCTTCCGATGATTTGAAATGGACCAATAAACCTCGGGCTTAACTTCCCCTTTTTTCTGAATCTAATAACGCCCTTCCATGGGGAAACTTTTAGCATGACCATGTCGCCAACCTGGAATTCGATTGGCCTATTCCTTTTATCAGCATACGCCTTTTGCCTATCTTGAGCTGCTTTCAAGTGTGCCCGAACTATATCGATCTTTTCATTCGTGGCTCGTACTATATCTTGGTGGGCGAGTTCACGTGGACCCACTTCACCCCAGCATACCGGGGTTCGGCACTTTCTACCATAGAGCATTTCGTACGGTGCCATCTTAATACTAGATTGGTAGCTATTATTATATGAAAACTCGACTAACGGTAGGTGGACATCCCAACTTCCTCCAAAGTCAATTATACATGCCCGTAGCATGTCCTCCAGTGTTTGTATTGTTCTTTCACTCTGTCCATCAGTTTGAGGATGGTACGCGGTGCTAATGAACAATTTGGTTCCCATTTGCTCTTGGAAATCTCGCCAGAAATTTGAAGTAAACCGGGTATCCCTATCAGACACGATGGATACCGGCACCCCATGACGTGCTATTATTTCATTAGTGTAAACTTCTGACATCTTTTCTGACGTATAAGTCTCACGGATCGGAATGAAGTGAGCACTTTTCGCCAATCTATCCACCACTACCCATATGGCATCGAAACCACGATTTGTCTTAGGCAACTTGGTTAATAGATCCATTGTAATATGTTCCCATTTCCAAACCGGAATTTCTAACGGTTGGAGTTTGCCGTATGGTTTCTGGTGCTCCGCATTAACTTGTAAACATGTCAAGCATTTTTCCACATACTTCGCCACATCCCTCTTCATTCCAGGCCACCAATAATTTTGTTTTAAATCATTGTACATCTTGGTCGCTCCCGGATGAATTGAATATCGGGATTTATGAGCTTCATTAAGTAGAAGCGCCTTCACCCCACAAGTATGTGGGACCCATATCCTTCCGGATCGAGTCTTCAACCCATTATTCCCATCCGACAAATCTTTCAACCGTCCGATTATTCTTTCTTTCTTCCAATTCTCTTCTTTCATTTCTTCTAATTGGGCCTCTCGAATACGTTCAAGTATACCCGAGGTCACCACGAGTTGCATCGATCTTACTCGTATTGGGACATAGTCCGCTTTTCTGCTCAGAGCATCCGCCACCACATTAGCCTTTCCGGGGTGATAATGTATTTCACAATCGAAGTCTTTCACCGTTTCTAGCCATCGCCTTTGTCTCATATTTAACTCTTTCTGATCGAAGAAGTATTTCAAGCTCTTGTTGTCACACCCCGACCACGTAGAACATACAAAACGTGGCGGAAACATCGGGGAGTGTTGTAACAGAATTTATGTTTCACAACCATGGAAATTTAAGTTTCGTTTTATTGATTAAAAGTGTTACAATGCCTTAATCAAACAAGGAAATACAACATAATTAACTAATCTTGCATCTTTTATTGTCACTAAAGCCCAAGTCTGCCTATGTGTATCTTGATCATCTTATGCAACAGTTCCTGAAAAACACATGTGAAAATAGGTACGTCAGCATAAAAATGCCTGTGAGATACATAGGTTTTGTGAAAATAAGATTCATGACTTATGTTTGAGAAAATGTTTAGTCATGAACCTTGTTATTTGCTTTGTCTTTTAAATCCTTTGAAAAACGATAAGATCAGATGATAAGTATAAATAAATGTAAGGTTAAATGAATAACCAAGTAAAATGTGTTTGTATAAGATAAGTTGTTTATAAATCAATGTCTTGTGAAAAGTATGTTATTTGTATGAAATGTTCTATGTCTCAAACTGAAATGATTCAAATAACGTTACGACATGTAATACCATACAAACACTTATATATAGGAAGTACCAGCGGCGTATCCACCATGCTTGTATCATATTACACACGCATCATTACTTAATCACTTAATCAAACCAAACCAAACTATCAAAGTGTTCATGTCAAGATGTAAATCATGTCAAAATGTCTATGTCAAATATCCATGTCAAATGTCTATGTCAAATATCCATGTCAAATGTCTATAGTCCAAAAGTAGTCAAGTAATGTATAACCAAAATGATATGTATGGCAAGTAAAATTTAGACTACTTAAACCATAAGTAAAAATGTACAAAACAAAGTATTGAAGTAAAACTTGGTTTAAATCAAAGTTATGTTTTGTAGAATAATGCATGCTTTACTGATACAAACACTTATGCAGTATGTTAAACGCAAACATTCAAGCCTTGAGACAGCCGGATAACTATGTAAAAGTGAGTTATCAAAAGAATATGTATTCGGATTCGGTCATTCCTTTCATCCCCTTTCCCTGGGATGTCCGGAACGGGATTTGTCAAGTCCTATGGTACCACTACCTACTACCGAGCGGCGTAGCAAATGTTAATGAATGTTATATAGACCCATTAAACAAACCAAATGTCATACCAAAATGTAAGCATGAGATGAAGATAATGTACCTAGTATGCTAGAGTAAACATACAAGGTAGAGCTGTAAAACAATGTGTCCATATGTTACTGGAACATATGCAACAGAGATGCAATGTAAAATGATGTACTAAGTATGCTAAGTTAACATACAAAGCAGAAAAGTCATGTAAATCAATGTGCTTAGCATGTTATCAGTCAACATACATAGCAGAAAAGTAATGAAATCATGTACTATAATGTACTAACAAACATAGTCGGTATATGATGTGAAAACAGGAAAGCTTGAAAGTAACAAGTAGGCACATGTGTTTCACCCCAAAACAGTTTGGAAAACAGTAAAAGAGGGGTCTATGTACTCACTTGAGATTGCTCAGAAGTCCTAGGATAACCACCAAGCAATGCTAGAGATCGCGGAATATCAAACGGCACCTAATATAGGTAACTACATTAATAAACCGGACCTAAATCGGAAGACTGGGTAGCATGAGGGTTTGTAAACCAAATGAGTGTAGGAACTCATGTGATATGGTTTAACAAAGCCTACATACTAAATGAAACTTAACCTAACTGCTTACGACCCATCACGACCCGTTTAGGTAGCTTATGCTACTTTAACGCGTCGTTCGCGTGAAACGCGTTCGGACCGCCTAACTAGTCCTATGACAAGTGTTATATGCCTAAACATGTTACATTATCAGTTATGTGACAAAAGTTTAGGTTACATATGCTTAATTACCAATTATACATGAAAAGGGTATTCTGGTAATTTACCTAAGGCATATAAACTACCTATCATACAACTACTTAAACGAAGCGACCATAGGGTATAACCTCGGAAGGTTATTCCCTATATACTATGGTCACCTAATGTATTTGGTCGGATCCTAATGATCGACCAAATGGGTCGAGTTCGAAGGTATAGGCGATTTATTAGATCGCCTACCCTACGACTCTAGACAACGTGGTAATCAGTGGGCATAGTCCCAAGGGACTATGACCAACGTGATTACAATCACGTTGCGAAGTTCCTACGAACTTCGCATTGACCATTACTGGTCAACGCTGAAAGTCAAACAAAGTTTGACTTTCTGACTCGAAAAGCAATAAAATAAGGAAAAGAACGAAAGAATACTTACCCAGGGTCCCCGAATGCTAATCCCGATCCAAGAATCTCAGGTATGAAACAATGGTTTCAACTTAGAGTTTCTCAAATCAGAATTCTTGTAAGTTATGCAATGGGGGGCATGGGGTATTTATAGTATTCGGTCCACCGTTAAGATCGTTTCATGGAAAACGTGCCTTAATCTTGCCCGTACATGTGTCGGGACCTTATGGTGACTAAAATTCCATCCTTATCAGCTGACTAGATAATTAGGAACTTGTGGTTGTGGTTAATCCAGCTGAAAACAGGCTGTTAATACACTGCATCTGGTCTGCTGCAAGGCTAGCGCACCGCTACACTAAAAGTGTAGCGCACCGCTAGGCCTTAGTTTGGCAGATTTACACTTTTGGTCCCTGTCATGCATTCAGCCCATTTTCGACACGTTTAAGGCCCGTTAACCCCATTTCAAAGCTCTAAAATGAAGTTAAAGTATAGGAAACTTAAAATGTGTTCAAAAATATCTCGGATGTCGGTTCGTTTGGCCGTACGGTCGCAATGTTCGCTTAATTACGACGGAATACGCATAAGCACGAAAAACGAACCAAATGACGCGACGAATGGATTTTTCTTATGGCGAACGCTAAAATAAAATATTTTAGTGCTTACATAAATTTTTGGATGTCCGGATGTATTCAGAACGTAAGTTATGCTCGAAAATGCAAACTTGTGCACTTTTTGACACTTTTAGTCCCTGAATGACACAAAAGTTTATTTTAGCATACCGAACACCTCAAAGCCTATTTATAAGCTATGTAAAGGATATTTATGGTATGTTTAACTTATGGTCATGTTCCGGAATGTCTGTTACAGTTCAAATTGGCATACTTTCGCAGTTTGTCAACTTTAGTCCCTGTAAGCGATTTAACTTGATTTCACCACACCAAACCTTCAAAAACTTATATATAAGTTATGTAAAGGTTATTTAAGGTATGTTAAGCCTATTTCACTATTCCGGAGTGTTCGTTGGATTAAACTGGTTATATTTACGCGTCAGTGCGCGTATAACCTTCCAGAAAGCGATTTAGAGCTTGAAATCGGACAAGAATTGATATGTGCAAATGATACACATATTTTTACAAATCCCAAGTATGAAATATAATATTTCATTGGTTCGGTATTTGTTTGATGGCCGTGGAGGCACAGGTGTTACAGTCTCCCCTACTTTAGGAAATTTCGTCCCGAAATTTATTTAGAGGAAACTTGTAAGAGTTTAAAACATGAAGTTGAAAAGATCGAACAATATTGGCTAGATTTCTGAACTTCTAGTAACTTTAATAATCATCATGATTGCAACGTAAGAGGGATACCTATATATACAAGTATATAAAGCATCATTGGTGCGTCCACCGTACCTCCATTACATCGTCCTCATTTTGTTATTGTTGTCGCTATCGGTTCTTTCACATAATAAATCTTACTGGATTTCTGTGCACTAAATTTCATAATTATGTGCGCATACATAATTAGAGAATTCCTTGCACAGTTCACACAGTCTATTTTATAATGTGTAGGGTAAAACCAAATGAAAAATCCTGTGATGAGCGTGACTTAGACCGCCATAGAGTCCTTTAGACTAAATCAATAAATGATTTAAATAGACTATCAAGGAGTCTGTTCAGCTACATCACTAGATGTCATTTTTTTTTAACCAAATTGTGAATCAATCTTTTTGACTAAACCACTAAAGGGTCTCTTATGAATCATGGAGTGGTACTATATAACCCAAGGGTCTTAACTATTACATAGAAGCCCATTAAGGATTAAAGGTAGTACCTTTTGAATATCCTGCTACGAATCCCTCATATGAAGATATGAAAGATCCTGCAAGGATTTGGATAAAGAATATCCAGAGTAGTAAAAACGCCAAAAATGCATAAAAGAAAACATAAGATGAGTAAACACATAGTCACATAACCACAAAATTGTTTGTTAATTTGTCTTGTAAATTGCGTACATGCATTTAAAGCACACTATGAATCCATCTCGTGGATTTCATTTGGTACTTTAAACATTATCAAGGATCTAACTATAAAGATAGAAAGATCTTTAAAAGAAAAAATTCGATTTCGATTATAAGGAACCGAAATGTTCGAATTTAGGTATATAAGGAATCCAATTAAGGACTCTGATTTGAATGATGATCATCCACAAGGATCTAATTGTGAAGATAAAAAGATCCCATATGAATTTTAGAAGTTGAAGATGTTTTGAAACCTTGCACTGGATGTGCTTAGGTCAAAACATGATGTAAAATGCTTATGAAATTGAGATGCTTGATATGTCAAGGCGACATATGAAGCAGAATTTTGAAGGTTAAGTCAATGTATGAGGAAAATGTTTTTGAAAACTATGCATGGGGTTCTTTTAAGAAAAATGTGTTTAACGTTTTTGAAACCTTATATATAATACTTTTTGAAATCATAAAGTAGGTGTATTAGGTAGATATATTTACAAAAATGTTTTAAAATCATGCGAGATGAATTTTGAAATTATGTATAAGGTTTTTGAAAGACATGAATAATGCTTTTCGAAATCATGCACTTGATCAGAAAATGTATTGTGTTAATATTGTCTTCAGACTATATGAAATATTTTGAAATTAGAAAGGTTGGTTTTGATAACATGGCCAATGTTTTTGAAATAACATAGACAATGCATCTAAAAAAAATTGTTTTCAAACTATATGAAATGTTTTGAAATCATGAAGATTGTTTTTGAAATACTTGTACTGTGTATGTTGAAAAATCAAAACGTAATGGGTATGAGATTTGAAAATACCCTTAGTTATCTAACCCAGGATTTAATGGCACAGATGTGCAGAAGCATGATCACTCATAATGTCACTTTATTTTCTGTACTTTGTTTCTTAGAGTGAAACGAGTACTTAAAATTTTTGAGGGAATCATGAGCAATCATTTGAAAGAGAGAAATCACAAGAGTAGTTTGTAAGGTACATAGTTCCTTGATGTAGGTATCATAGGAAAAGCCATACACACCTAGCAGGGGGTTGAGCTGGTTGGTTGGGGACTGCTTTACCATTGTGAGCGACCATGGAGAAGTTCTGAGAAGCCTTTCGCTTCTTTGACTTCTTAGGGGATCGTTCATCCATGGTCTTTGATTCCTCGATTGGTTTATTGGCTGATGGTGTTGTCGCCTGACTAGGTCCTGCCTGTCTTGGTGACTCTTGAGTGGCTTCATCCTGGAGATGATACATGGCAGTAGCTAATTCAACAGTCTTCAGGACTACTTCGCCTATTCGCTGAGCGAATTTTGGCTGCTTGCTCAGATATCTGGGCGTCATTGTGATGAAGAGACATTCTTGAAGAAAAAGAAAGGCATAGGGAGAAACAGGTGAAAGATTATTGGACAATCAAAACAGAATGATAACGCATGAAGATTGCGATCATTTGTTTGTTACCTAAGGCAAACAAATGAGACGGTGACTGATCAAAGTAAATGGGTCAAAAATAATGTATCGCGAAGACATGCTCGCCTATAAGTGAACACTCACCCCAAGAATTCCCAGGTAAGCACAACTGGTCTCGCGTCTGATGAGATGTATACGAAGTGCTTGCCTAGACAGAAAACCCAGAATACAGGCATTCACCCTTCCAGTTTGCACGTGTTCACATTATTTAAAACCCAAAACCTTGACGAAGTTTTGAAAACTCAAAGAGGTTCAAAACCATATAATAGAG
The DNA here is from genome assembly GCA_030545235.1 of Helianthus tuberosus. Taxonomy (NCBI): domain Eukaryota; kingdom Viridiplantae; phylum Streptophyta; class Magnoliopsida; order Asterales; family Asteraceae; genus Helianthus; species Helianthus tuberosus. The sequence continues at coordinate 19,099,520 of CM060400.1, forward strand.
AGTTCAAAACCTTACAATAGAGGGTTCAAAACCTAGTAATCAATCATCCTAGAACAGATGATTAGTTTTCAAAGCGGTTTTGAAATTCATGTTCTTGTTGTGGTTGTTGCCTAAGGATAGGTGACGGTATTGTTTTATGACTAAACGCAAGTAAACTCGCGTTAGGGTCCTAAGAAGGTTATAGACTAGGTCAAAGCATTACTAATAACCTAATTCCTTATAACCATTAGCTCTGATACCATCTTTTCTGTCACACCCCGACCACGTAGAACATACAAAACGTGGCGGAAACATCGGGGAGTGTTGTAACAGAATTTATGTTTCACAACCATGGAAATTTAAGTTTCGTTTTATTGATTAAAAGTGTTACAATGCCTTAATCAAACAAGGAAATACAACATAATTAACTAATCTTGCATCTTTTATTGTCACTAAAGCCCAAGTCTGCCTATGTGTATCTTGATCATCTTATGCAACAGTTCCTGAAAAACACATGTGAAAATAGGTACGTCAGCATAAAAATGCCTGTGAGATACATAGGTTTTGTGAAAATAAGATTCATGACTTATGTTTGAGAAAATGTTTAGTCATGAACCTTGTTATTTGCTTTGTCTTTTAAATCATTTGAAAAACGATAAGATCAGATGATAAGTATAAATAAGTGTAAGGTTAAATGAATAACCAAGTAAAATGTGTTTGTATAAGATAAGTTGTTTATAAATCAATGTCTTGTGAAAAGTATGTTATTTGTATGAAATGTTCTATGTCTCAAACTGAAATGATTCAAATAACGTTACGACATGTAATACCATACAAACACTTATATATAGGAAGTACCAGCGGCGTATCCACCATGCTTGTATCATATTACACACGCATCATTACTTAATCACTTAATCAAACCAAACCAAACTATCAAAGTGTTCATGTCAAGATGTAAATCATGTCAAAATGTCTATGTCAAATATCCATGTCAAATGTCTATGTCAAATATCCATGTCAAATGTCTATAGTCCAAAAGTAGTCAAGTAATGTATAACCAAAATGATATGTATGGCAAGTAAAATTTAGACTACTTAAACCATAAGTAAAAATGTACAAAACAAAGTATTGAAGTAAAACTTGGTTTAAATCAAAGTTATGTTTTGTAGAATAATGCATGCTTTACTGATACAAACACTTATGCAGTATGTTAAACGCAAACATTCAAGCCTTGAGACAGCCGGATAACTATGTAAAAGTGAGTTATCAAAAGAATATGTATTCGGATTCGGTCATTCCTTTCATCCCCTTTCCCTGGGATGTCCGGAACGGGATTTGTCAAGTCCTATGGTACCACTACCTACTACCGAGCGGCGTAGCAAATGTTAATGAATGTTATATAGACCCGTTAAACAAACCAAATGTCATACCAAAATGTAAGCATGAGATGAAGATAATGTACCTAGTATGCTAGAGTAAACATACAAGGTAGAGCTGTAAAACAATGTGTCCATATGTTACTGGAACATATGCAACAGAGATGCAATGTAAAATGATGTACTAAGTATGCTAAGTTAACATACAAAGCAGAAAAGTCATGTAAATCAATGTGCTTAGCATGTTATCAGTCAACATACATAGCAGAAAAGTAATGAAATCATGTACTATAATGTACTAACAAACATAGTCGGTATATGATGTGAAAACAGGAAAGCTTGAAAGTAACAAGTAGGCACATGTGTTTCACCCCAAAACAGTTTGGAAAACAGTAAAAGAGGGGTCTATGTACTCACTTGAGATTGCTCAGAAGTCCTAGGATAACCACCAAGCAATGCTAGAGATCGCGGAATATCAAACGGCACCTAATATAGGTAACTACATTAATAAACCGGACCTAAATCGGAAGACTGGGTAGCATGAGGGTTTGTAAACCAAATGAGTGTAGGAACTCATGTGATATGGTTTAACAAAGCCTACATACTAAATGAAACTTAACCTAACTGCTTACGACCCATCACGACCCGTTTAGGTAGCTTATGCTACTTTAACGCGTCGTTCGCGTGAAACGCGTTCGGACCGCCTAACTAGTCCTATGACAAGTGTTATATGCCTAAACATGTTACATTATCAGTTATGTGACAAAAGTTTAGGTTACATATGCTTAATTACCAATTATACATGAAAAGGGTATTCTGGTAATTTACCTAAGGCATATAAACTACCTATCATACAACTACTTAAACGAAGCGACCATAGGGTATAACCTCGGAAGGTTATTCCCTATATACTATGGTCACCTAATGTATTTGGTCGGATCCTAATGATCGACCAAATGGGTCGAGTTCGAAGGTATAGGCGATTTATTAGATCGCCTACCCTACGACTCTAGACAACGTGGTAATCAGTGGGCATAGTCCCAAGGGACTATGACCAACGTGATTACAATCACGTTGCGAAGTTCCTACGAACTTCGCATTGACCATTACTGGTCAACGCTTTTCTGACTCGAAAAGCAATAAAATAAGGAAAAGAACGAAAGAATACTTACCCAGGGTCCCCGAATGCTAATCCCGATCCAAGAATCTCAGGTATGAAACAATGGTTTCAACTTAGAGTTTCTCAAATCAGAATTCTTGTAAGTTATGCAATGGGGGGCATGGGGTATTTATAGTATTCGGTCCACCGTTAAGATCGTTTCATGGAAAACGTGCCTTAATCTTGCCCGTACATGTGTCGGGACCTTATGGTGACTAAAATTCCATCCTTATCAGCTGACTAGATAATTAGGAACTTGTGGTTGTGGTTAATCCAGCTGAAAACAGGCTGTTAATACACTGCATCTGGTCTGCTGCAAGGCTAGCGCACCGCTACACTAAAAGTGTAACGCACCGCTAGGCCTTAGTTTGGCAGATTTACACTTTTGGTCCCTGTCATGCATTCAGCCCATTTTCGACACGTTTAAGGCCCGTTAACCCCATTTCAAAGCTCTAAAATGAAGTTAAAGTATAGGAAACTTAAAATGTGTTCAAAAATATCTCGGATGTTGGTTCGTTTGGCCGTACGGTCGCAATGTTCGCTTAATTACGACGGAATACGCATAAGCACGAAAAACGAACCAAATGACGCGACGAATGGATTTTTCTTATGGCGAACACTAAAATAAAATATTTTAGTGCTTACATAAATTTTTGGATGTCCGGATGTATTCAGAACGTAAGTTATGCTCGAAAATGCAAACTTGTGCACTTTTTGACACTTTTAGTCCCTGAATGACACAAAAGTTTATTTTAGCATACCGAACACCTCAAAGCCTATTTCTAAGCTATGTAAAGGATATTTATGGTATGTTTAACTTATGGTCATGTTCCGGAATGTCTGTTACAGTTCAAATTGGCATACTTTCGCAGTTTGTCAACTTTAGTCCCTGTAAGCGATTTAACTTGATTTCACCACACCAAACCTTCAAAAACTTATATATAAGTTATGTAAAGGTTATTTAAGGTATGTTAAGCCTATTTCACTATTTCGGAGTGTTCGTTGGATTAAACTGGTTATATTTACGCGTCAGTGCGCGTATAACCTTCCAGAAAGCGATTTAGAGCTTGAAATCGGACAAGAATTGATATGTGCAAATGATACACATATTTTTACAAATCCCAAGTATGAAATATAATATTTCATTGGTTCGGTATTTGTTTGATGGCCATGGAGGCACAGGTGTTACACTTGTGATCGGTGAATATGGCGCACTTTACCCCATATAAGTAGTGCCTCCATACTTTTAAGGCAAATACCACCGCGGCCAACTCAAGATCGTGCGTGGGATATTTCTTCTTGTGTATCTTCAGTTGTCTCGAGGCATAAGCTATAACTTTGCCCCGTTGCATCAAAACGCATCCGAGCCCCGATAGTGAAGCATCCGAATATACCACCATGTCTTCGACTCCGTCCGGCAATGTCAGTACCGGAGCTTGAGTTAACTTCTCTTTTAGTGTTTGAAACGCCCTTTCTTGATCTACACCCCAAATAAACTTTTCTTTCTTCCGGGTTAATTTTGTTAGCGGTGACGCAATCTTGGAGAAATCTTGAATGAATCTCCTATAGTATCCCGCAAGTCCCAAAAAGCTTCTAATTTCTGAAGGGTTCTTCGGGGAATTCCATTTTGACACGGCCTCGATCTTTGACGGATCCACCAATACTCCGTCGGCACTTATGATGTGGCCAAGAAATTGTACCTCTCGTAACCAAAAGGCACACTTAGAGAATTTCGCATACAACCTTTCTCGTCTAAGCGTCTCTAACACCTCTTGTAAGTGGTGTGCATGTTCAGCTTCGCTTTTCGAATACACCAAAATGTCATCGATAAACACGATGACTGACTTATCCAACATCGGCTTACAAACCCGGTTCATGAGGTGCATGAAAGCCGCGGGTGCATTTGTTAGCCCAAATGACATCACGAGGAATTCGTAATGTCCGTATCTTGTGCGGAAAGCCGTCTTCGGTACATCTTCTTCTTTGACCTTTAGTTGGTGATACCCAGATCTAAGTTCAATTTTTGAAAACCAGTTCGCACCTTGTAATTGGTCGAATAAATCATCTATCCTCGAAAGCGGGTATCGGTTCTTTACCGTGAGTTTGTTTAACTCCCGGTAATCGATACACATGCGCATGCTCCCGTCCTTCTTTCTCAGAAACAATACCGGTGCACCCCAAGGAGACACACTCGGCCTTATAAATCCCTTGTCAAGCAGGTCCTGAATTTGGGACATCAACTCTTGTAATTCCGACGGTGCGAGTCGGTACGGGGCTTTTGCCATGGGTTTCGCGCCCGGAATCAATTCGATCCCGAACTCTATTTCCCGTTCAGGCGGTATCCCCGGTAAATCCTCCGGAAACACATCTTCATAATCTCGAACTACCGGTACATCTCCAATCTTTCGTGATTCTTTTTCAGGCTCATTAGCGTATATCATGAATGCCTTGCATCCTCGCTTCATAAGCTTGTGAGCTTTCAACATTGAGCATACTATGGGGTTGCCTCCTTTTTCGCCATAAATGGTGACGTGTTTCCCGCTCGGAGATGTTAGTTTTATCTCTTTACGAAAACACACGACCTTTGCATGGTGTTGAGATAGCCAATCCATCCCAACGACTACTTGAAATTCTCCCATTGACATCGGGATTAGGTTTATCAAATATTCTTCGTCGTCAATGCTCAGTTTACAGTTTTCACATACATCACAAACAATAAAGCTCTTGTTATTACCTATCTCTACTTCTAAGGGCACAGGTAATTTTGTTAGAACAAATAAAGGATGTCGAATAAATCCATATGAAACAAAGGATTTATTCGCACCTGTATCAAATAACACGCGTGCAGGAATCGAATTTACAGCAAATATACCTGAGACCACGTCAGGTTCAACCTTCGCTTCTGCGGCGGTCAGTTGAAAAGATCTTACCTTTGCTTTTGGGGCTTCACCTTTCGGGTCCTGCCCATCCTTCTTTCTAACCAATTCCGGGCATTCCGACTTTTTGTGAACCCCGTTCGATAACAATTGTAACAAACCGTCACTTTCTCTGGGCACGATATAGCCATATGTCCTGTTTTTCGGCATATGGGACAAGGCTTATCCTTGTAACGGCATTCACCTTTATGACCCTTTCCGCAGATTCTGCAACTTGGTGACCCGCCTTTCGTATCAAATTTCTTTGCGGTTTCGTTTGTTCGTGCCTTCTTAGCAGGGCTTGGGTTTACATCTTGTGCTTTCCGTTCACCCCTTTCAATGCTCTTTTTCAGTTCGATCTCCCTTTCCCGAGCAGCATTTATGATCTCGGTAAGGGTCTCGTATTTGGAAGGGGTGATAAATTCCCTATACTCAGCACTCAACATGTTATGGTAGTAGTATATCTTTTGTTCTTCATTCGTCACTAGATCATCGCAAAACTTCATCTTATCCATAAACGTTGCCGTAATCTTGTCTATTGTCTCACCCTTGTGCCTAAGTTGCATGAACACCTCCTTGATTTTATTCATAACCGCCTTGGGGCTATGATGCTTAAGAAATGGCGTCTTGAATTCTTCCCATGTCATGACCTTAGCAGCTTCAATACCGATCTCTCTCTTTTTGTTATCCCACCAATCTTTCGCTTGACTCCTTAGTTGACCCGTACCATAGGCTACGTAGTCATCTTCGTCACAATGGGTCCTCTCGAATACCCCTTCGATATCACTTAGCCATCGTTGGCACACTATTGGGTCAACCTCCCCATTATATATTGGTGGTTTACAGGCCATGAATTCCTTGTATGAATAAGGCTTTCGTCCTCCATGCTTTTCCTTTGCTAAATTTGAATCATCTTCCAATTTCTTGATTCTCTCCTCTACTATTGATAAAACTGTGTTTTGAATTTTATCAATAAAGCCCGACAAACTGTTTTCGATCGCCTTTCCAACCTCTTCGGCAATCACTTCCCTCATTTGTTCGGTGACTCTTGGCACTGCATCATCATTACCTCCATCTGCCATCTCTATTTCTGAAATGTTTACATAGGTTGTTAAACATTCCATTTATAACACATGCTTTACTTGTTTTGATTCAATCAAGTTCATAACTTGATTTAATCGTTCTTGTTTTGATTCAATCAAGTTCATAAATTGATTTAATCGTTCTTGTTTCATGCATTTCTTGTATTTGAGTGAGCTTACACACTCTTTTCATGCATATTTGTTCATGATTTATTTCTATATTCTCTAATTTCTACTTAAACGATTAACTCTTACCGGATGCTTGATCAAGCTTGAACCGAACACTTATTGACAACCTTGAGCTCTGATTACCAACTTGTAAGACCCCGTTTATAATAGTAGATATAATAACATAAGACCTTGCATTTTGTGCCAAAAATTTAGAGTTTACAAAAACTTTCGAGATTTGAAAGTTTATCTAGTTACAACATTCACGTATTAATCCTACTAAACAACATTTGAGACAAAAACTACAAGTGTTTACATAGTTTTAAAACAAAAGATCAAGTGCGGAAGCGTTGAATTGTGTGTTCGGTTCGACTTGATGGCTTGATCATCATCCTACTACTTGATATACCTGGAAACTGAAAATTTTAAACAACCATTAGTAAAATGATTCTTAAATTTAACATGATTGTAACCATGTCCGAATTCATGTTCGAGAAATCAAAATTTAAAAGAGAAATTTAATATTCAAGACTGGGCTCTACCGTAACTTACGGTAGCACTGTAAGTTACGGTGACCACTGGAAAGTTATGGTCTGCCGTAAGGCAGTAGATTTGCACCGTAACAATTTACTGGCTACCGTAAATTACGGTAGCCACCGTAATTTACGGTAGCTGCAGTACATGCTTTCTTGTTTTTGCAGTTTTGCCGATTTATTTCCTGCATCAATGTATTTTACTTTTGATCAAGATTATTAATTAACTAAGCTAATTACCCATACCCGGATTTCTATCAATGATAATGCTTGACTACCCTCACGAGGAATTGCCTACGGAATGGTTTACAAGCTTGTTTCCAAGGCTTCGAGTTTGCCCTTTTTATGCTAATTAACATGTTTAGAATTTCTGAACCTTAACTCCCACATTAGGAGTTAAGTTTCTCAACTAGCTCAGCGTGTTCGCTACACGGCTTACGCTTGGTTTATAACCATTCATCGTGTTTACTATTAAACTTGTTTTGACCCGTTTGGACGCCGGAATTTAGGCATCAGTCAAAGTATTTCAAGAATCCATTTTCTATCACTTGTTTTGACCCGTTTTACTTGTTTAAGATGCAAAGTCACTTCCGTGACGTATTGGTCTATCTTGTTTACCATGTTTTCAAAACTACAACATAAAACTAATAAATAATTTTAATGTAACGAAACGAAACGGTAATTTCGTACCTTTAGAGCACGCCTTTCCCCCGTGAATTCCCTCCGGCTTGTCCGCTTGATGATCCGGACTCTTTGCCTAGAAAATTCAGTTTACAGCTTGTTTAGAATTCTTTTCATAACCATACTCACATCATTGTGAAACATGATCAAATCTGCGCTTTCATCCTATTTTTAACATTTAAATCCTCACTTAGGCATTTCAACAAACACCTAACGGGTCAGATTCTTCTATAATTATTACCAAGTTCATGATTTGTAATTAACATCTAATTTCACTAAATTAGTAAATTTCACATACATCTTGACATCTATATTTCTGAATTTACTTTACCAATTCAGATTTCACTATAACAATAGTCATAATTCTAGTATTCATCAAGTTTCCTTCAAGCTCATTAGTCTCCTAACATGTAAACCCCAAACCTTACAAACATGATGCAAAGTTTTCACAAGGAATCACCTAGGGTTTGACTCTAGACATCATATTAATTCAACATTCATTCATGCATGGCATATCTAGGCTAAATTTCAGTTTTTCACAATTAACCTAGAATTCATGATGGATCAAAGTACCAAGATTTTACATACCTTTTGATCCTTACGACGAGGTGATTACTAATTTGTGTTTAGAATTCGATTTGGGACGGATTTGAGGCTTCAATTTTGCAAATTTTAGTGTGAAGCTAGGGTTTGGAGAATACCCTGGTCGCCCCCTTCCTCTTGTTCGACCAGACACACCCAAAATGGTGTGTTTGGTGAGTTTTGTTACTAATCAGCATTTAACTTTCATTCTTTGGCAAGTTTAGTCCCTCACTTATCATCTAGCTTTAAGTACTAGTGTTTTTAACCTAGTGTTAGTTATTTCTAGGCTTGTAATTTTAACTAGGTTAAAATTTCTAGATGGTCAATTCTTGTTTATGAAATCCTTAAATTTCTTATATAAAGATTTATATTTTCGGGGTGTTACATAAATGAAACAAAAACATCCTCGGTAGAAGGCCCGACATGACAGGGGTGATATTGATCTGTGGGTGGCATAATAGGTGGCGTGGTCCAGGGAAAAGGCTCACCAGATGGAGCAAAAGATGGCACGGCAACTGGTGCGACAGTGGATGCAATAGTAGAAAACTGGGGTAAGACTGGAACAAATGTCGGTACATGACCAACGGGATGAGCTGAAGAACCCTCCCCCGGACGTGAGGGCGGAACAAACTGTAGGAACGAAACAGGAGGGCCTGTGTGATGAGCGTCTATAGTGTGAGGGGGAAGAAGTGGGGTACCAGATGTATGTGGGTGGGTAGATGGGATATCGAGTGGTGCAGTAACATGTGCGGTAGGGGGAGTAACTGGGGTCACATATGGAGGGTAGTCATCCTCCTCGATCCACCCATTCTGGGTGTTAGCGTATCTCGGGTCGATATGGGTAGCAAACGGTGCCTGGTCATCAAAAATGGGGTCAGGTATGGGTGCTACATCTGGGATCTCAGCAGCTGGTGGTGCAATAACAGGTGCATCAGTGACAGGTGGTGCAACGACTGGTGCATCCTCAGGAATGGGGTCAAGGGCAAGAACGGGCTCGGGAATGACGGGAGCAGGCTGACAATCAACAGGCATAGCAGGATCTTGATCATCCGGGAGAACAGGATCCTCAGTAGGCTGCTCCTCGGGATCCAACTCATCCTCCATATCCGTCTCCTCATCGTAGTTAATACGAGGGAAGTTACCGAATCCCAAGGGTGGGTAAGAGGAAGCTACTGACTCAACGGAATCTGAGGCTGACGAATCGGAATGAACCTCCATGTCAGGAAGCTCAACCATGGGAATAACGGGGTCAACAACTGGGATATCAGCATGCGGAGCATCGTCCTCCATCGGGGCCCCACCATCCTGGTCTCCCTCCGGGGGACCCTCGATGGGTAGATCGATATCATCATCGGGTAACGCGTCGAGAGGCTGTTCCTCAAAGGGAACTGCAGCAAATGGGAGAGGAGCAGGGATCGGAACAAGGGGTAGATCCTCTCCTGGCGGGCCATCAGCTAAGGGCATGTCGTCTCCGAAGTCCGGTAGGGCGAAAGGCTGAAAATCGTCTTCATCGGTGCTCGTGTAGTCTGAAGTGTAAACTTCCAGGTCTGTGGCGAACTCGTCGTCTGAGGTAATGGCCATCGGGTCGCTGGTGTTGGACACTCCACTACCAGAAGATGCCATGGTGTCTGTAACACAGCCACAACATATACACATAAATCAGGTAAGCATGTAAACATAAGCAATGTAATCATGTATGCATCCTAGTCTTCCCAGACTATCCCTCCCCATTTCTAAGACTAAACTCCCTAGTCTCTCAGACTACCCTGGTCTCTAAGACCAACCTCCCAGTCTCTAAGACTAATTCCTTCCCAATCTCTAAGATTGAACTCCCTCAGTCTCTAAGACCGAATATAATTTTTGAAAAAGTGTATTTGTGCCTTTTTGTTTGTAAAAAAAAGTTTGTGCTCTGGATATGGACGTTTAGTGCATGCAATGTAAAATGTTTGAAAACATTTTCGTGAGAGCCCTAGTGATCATAGTCTAGACTCGAGAATGAATCCTAGTTCGCTATGATGGAGGCTCTGATACCAAGCTGTCACACCCTGGCTTTTGCGGAAGCGTGGGTTTAATTGGTGTGACTTCTTAATACCATAGCAACAATCACAACAATGCTATATGATAAAATACGGGATGTTCATCCATTAAAATAGTTTAGAAAAAGCGGAACATATTGTTTTAAAATAACAATCCCAAAACAAATTACAAAACATGACTTGTTTAAAATGACTTCATAAGACTCAACGAAGAACTACCAACAAAATGAGGATTTAAGACATGCAACTCGTCCAGGAATGAGTCGCACTTCCAAAACCCTATGACCCTGGATGACATCCTTATCTAGTACGCAGCTAACATGCACCACTTGCCAGATCCTATTCATTCCCTGAAATACATGTAATTTGAAAAAGTCAACAGAAAGTTGAGCGAGTTCATGTGTAAGTGAGTATATAAAAGCCTTTAAAATGTCTGTACAAGCAAAAGTCCCTGGTATGTAGCAATTAAGGAAAAACCTGATCACCATTGGGTTGCAAAACCAATAGTATGTGTGAAATGATGCAGGAAGACTCAAACCTAGCAAATTTGTCTCCGGTATGAAGACATAGTCACCACTATGGGCCGCCCCGGCCTCATGGGTGTGGGCTCGCTACACTCAAATAGATCTACCACTCATGTCCCGTGGTCCTACAATGAGGATTAATGGCCTTAAGCGTTGTACCCACCACTCACATGATCGCGCAGTAAAAACCCTCCTTAAGCTAACCATACCATAATAAATGTCTGTATAAGTCTGTAAATGTCTGTAACATGTATTTCACCCCCGAAATGTAAAAACTGAAAATAGTTAAGAGAAAAGGGGGACATGAACTCACAGTAGTGCGTCTTGTACCGAATCTCAAACTCTGTCTGCTACACGAAAACCTACACGTACTAATGTCTATTAGACGAACGGGCCATGCCTTGGCTTAGAGTTTAATGTTTAGAGTTGTGTTATTGATTTGCGTGATAAATATTTGTTCGTTCAATGTTCTAGCAAATTTTAGTCTTAGAAAGCAAATATTTACTAAGTGTTATAATTTTCGGAAAATTTCGCCATAGCCTCCTTTGTAAATAGAGGTGTCCATGCTTTAAGAACATATCATTTTCTTTTACAAATATCTCGTAGAGTGTTCCCACATAACCAACCCGACAATCATACATGCAATACACTACTTACGTCTTTTCAGCTTTATTAAACAAAACTGGACTGTTTTCAAGCATTTAAATAAAATAGTTAACCTTTTCCAAAAATTCTCAAATTTTTACAGCATCTCATATATAATCCAAAATTTATTGTGTAAAAATTTCGGGGACCAGTTCATTACAGATTTTATATAAAAATTCTTTTACCCGACTGCAATCAGATTTGTTACTTCTGATTGCAGTTTTACGGAAAAATTTACTAAAAATAAATCGTAAGTCCGATCGACGAAATTCTAGTTGGAGGGTCACGGAAACAACAGTGACCATCTACAGTAAAAATCCCATGAGCTGATTCTGCTCAGGTTTCAAGTTTTGACTCTGAATACAACACACTTTTTCAGCAGAAATATTTCAGCTTGAGCTGCTGTCTAAAAAAAATTCTTTAAAAATAGTAATCCATGTCGAAAAATTACGATTCCAATGCCATTTGTTCGGTTGTTCAAAATTACACAATTTAGACTCCAGAAATTCAGTTTTTCGATTTAAAATGACCCTGTTACAGCCTGTTGAAGTTGGCTGGAAATTTCAATCAGCATGTTTATTTCAGGTTTAGTGTTTCTAAAAGCATATTTGCAAGGGTCCTAACCATGATTTATCAATAACTTAATGATCAAACACCATGCATGCATTAACCAACCCCAATCCATCCAGATTTTAGCTTCATACAAACTTTTTATGTGGGGTTTTTATGTAGAGTTCCATGTTCATATTTTTAGTGTTTTAGCTTCTTGTGATTTATCAACATCATCCTACTATGAATCATAACAAATAACAAGATGAAACAAGGGTGTGAAGGGGCTTACTACTAGCACAAGGCTAGGGTAGAAATCTTAGTGCAAGGATGATGAAGAAATGATGGTGATAAAGACTTGAACAAGGCCTTCTTGAGAGCTCTTCAATCTTGCAACTTCTATGGATGATCTTCAAGCTTGGAAAGGGACTTGTAGTGAAGGAGATGGAGGTTATGGAAGGTGATGGTGGTGGTTTCGGTTATGAAGAACCGAAATGGGGGAGATAGAGAGAGGTGGAGTGTGAATCTTGATAAAATGATGGGTATTTCTTGGAACTCATGAGCCCCCTATACCCTAATGTCATGATTAGCAATCTTTTGGCAAACCACAATTTAGGAGGATAATCACAAAATCAAAACAAAATATAATGAAATGATGAGGGCTGAATTTCGGTTGGGGGGGGGTAATATGTAAAATTTTGGTAATTAGTAGGTAAGTGAATAAGAGGTTAAGGGTATTTTCTAAAATAGTGGGTGTATGACATGTTTCTATAGTGTGTGGGGATTATTGTGACCCTGATTATCTAAGAATAATACAAAAAATGTTTCTGTCAAAATTTTGGTGTCCCGGGTACTGTCCGGTGGTTCGGTTACGTATCGTTCCGTAAAAGTGTTAAATTGTACCGTAAAGCGTCTTTTATGCATCTTTTTGTAACGAAATCATTCCTGGCACTTAGGAAAGTATACAGGACCACTCTGCTATATTTGTGTATTCTACTGGTGTAATAAAATGCTGAATTTAATAAAAGAAAGCAGAATTCTGTATTTAAAGTGTGTTTTAGGCACTTCCCGGCATTATATCTATCACCTAATGACGCAGTCTTATGGTCCTCACTTCCCTACACTACAAACCAGTGTAGTACTCTATCCCTGGCTCATACTGGCCATAATAATATTGTCTATCTAAGTGCTGGCATTGTCAGCATTATTTCTGAATCAACCGTTCAGTGTGTCAACTGTGCTAAGTGCATCAAGTATGTCACTAATGTAGGTGTGTAATGAATGGAGTGACTGTATAAAATATGATGCATGTATATATGATATAGAATTATAGAGCAGTTTAAATTATCAGTTGTAATCAAGCACGGTCATTAAGCACGTAATTAAGATTAATTAATTTGTACAGTACCTGAAATTTTGAGGGTTGTCACATCAATAACACTTGTTTTGTTGATATCATATGCTTTTAGATGAAAACAGTCTTTTGTTAGATGATTCTTCTTTTCACAGAAATCACAAAACAGGTTTTTAACTTTTTCTCTTCTTTTCTTCTTCTCAGACTCCTTAGCAACAGAGTTTTGAACCACTGTTGGGATGTCTTTGAGAGGAATGACCTTTGCTTTAGGAGCTTTTACACCATCAGTGGTTGTGAAGTCCATTGGTTTAAAATTCTCAAGAATGTCACACTCATCAGACCACGTGGGTTTAAATTGGTATTTTTCAATTTCCTCAAAGGTTGAGGATCCCACAGATCTTTCCAGAGTGATTTTGTTACGGAGTTTGTCAGTTATCTTAACTTCTTGGCCATTCTTGTTGGTTGGTGTTATTTCAACTGGACCAGCTTGTTTTGCAGTAGTGTTTTCAATTTCATCATATTTTCAAAATCCTATGCCAAATTTTACATTGCTTTCAAGTTGTTTTTCTAGCATGACCTCATAACCTTTGCAAGATTCCACCCATCTTACACAAGTGATTTGGGTGGATTCTAACTCCTTTTTGCAAACTTGATATTTTTCTACCATAGTTTGGAGTTGGTTGTTGGTTATGCTTTGCTCTTCTTTGAGACTGCAGATTTCTTTATCTTTTTCAGCCAATTTGTTTTTAAGTTCTTTTAAAGAATTTTCAAATTTGACTTCATCATTCAACACTCTATCCCTAAGGTTTTCATTCACCTCTTTAATGTTAGCAAATGCTATGATGCATTTGTCTGAACACAGATTTTCAAGAACCTGAGATGATACCTTAGTTGCAGCCATCATGGCACAATCACAAGTATGCTCTTTCTCATCAGTCACCTTCTCTTCCTTCTCACCATGTTTCTTCTCTTCTACTTCAGACCAGGGGTCAGACAGTGGTTCAATCAGGGGTTCTGAATTTTCTTCCAGCAGTATTTCACTAGCAACAACAGTAACCACTGCTTCAGCAACTTCATCCACTGTTTTAGCGTTTGTTTGCCCTTTTTCAGCATCCAGCTCTTCTGGTATTGACTCTAATGCCATAAGACAAAATTCATCATTAGTAGCATAGAGTGCAAAGTTTTCATCACCTAGCTCATCAGGTAAGTTGCTCCAGTCAATAAAGCCTTGGGTGAAAAAGCTTTGCTGATCTAGTTGAACCACTGCTGGTGGTGCAGCTTGTTGTGGTGCAACTGGTTGCACTTGAAACTGAGGTACAAGAGCTTGGACATACTGAATTTGAAGGACAGTGGTTTGAACATAATGCATAGGAACAGGGTTTGCATAATGAGCAGTGTTTACATGGGCAGCAGGGGTATAATGGGAATAGTGCACAGTACTTTGGTTTTGTGGTCTAGGGTTTGAGCTGGGATGAGTAATAATTGGACCAGTGGTTTGACTCCTACACTCCCTAGCAAAATGACCTAGCCTATTGCACTTATAGCACTTGATCTTTGACTTATCCAACCCCACTTTTAAATTCCCATGTAACCCTGGGAATTTTCTCCCTGTCCTTTTATAGAATTTGCTTGTTCTTACACTAAGCAAAGCCAATTGGTGCAAAATTTCCATTTCTTCAAGATCAGTTGGATCAAAGTGTTGTAAGTCATTGAGTTCAAAGCACAGATTATTAGAGTTCTGGCTTTCTCCATTTGCTGTGAAAGCAAAGTTGGATGAGTAAGGATCAGAGTTGAAATTACCTCCAGCAGTTATGTCAATAAAATGATCATAACTCTGATCCTTACTACTGCCAGACTCTTCTTGACCCAGAAGAGTTGTGTTGCCAAATGAGTAGTCATATGTAACTTTGCCAGACTCTTGCAACTTCTTTTTCTGGTTTAACTCCCTTTCATAGGTCAGGAGTCTACCATGAAGTTGGGTCAGTGTCAGATCTTTGAACGCAGTAGAATTTCTGGTCACAAATGCAATTGTATCCCATTTTTCAGGTAGTGATCTAAGAAACCTGGTATTTTGTGTAGATTTAGCAAATTCAACTTTAACAAGTCTTAGCTCACTAATGAGACAACTAAATCGTTCAAACTGTTGGGTTAATGATTCACCCTTAATGTGACAAAAGGTTTCATACTGCTGATTCAGAATTTCCCTGTTATTTTCAATTACTTCTTCAGTTCCCCCAAATTGTTCCTTAAGTGCATCCCATAATTCCTTGGCACTGTTATAGTGTAACAACCCAGCATAAATTTCATTGGGAAGAGCAGATGCAATGATGCTAAATGCTTTGGCATCCAGTTCGAACTTTTGAAAATCAGTTTTAGTATAGTTTTCAGGTTTTTTAGGTTCGAACTTCTTTGAATCCTCAGCATTTGGCACCATAGGAACATGTGGTCCAAAAACAACAGATCTCCAACATCCGGTATTCTGTTGAGCAAGGATGTGACCCATCCTTCTCTCCCAGATGTTGTATTCATTTCGTTTCAACATGGGTGGTTTGAAAAGTGAACCGATGTTATTTTTATCATCTTGTGATTGTGACGTCATCCTGGTTGTTTTACAGGCACTGATTAATCAACTTTGAACGTGATTAAACCTTACTCTGTTTTTCAACAAAACGAACAACTGTCAGTATTAACGATTGTGAGCTGAACTATTTACGTCAAAATGATTGTTAGATCAAATTTGACTGTCCGAGCTCTGATACCAATTGTTAGGATCTGAGTTTCTTTTTTATTGTGTTTTTGTTTAGAAATTAATGAAGATGAACAAGTAATTGCAGCGGAAACTAAAATGGAAATAAACTTTGCACACAATCAAACAGGAGAAATGCTTTTAACACACAAGTTTAACATTGAACCGAATGCTTAAATTTATTCCAAGATTCAATTACAATATGCATGCATGTAACAAACTCCCCCTCAGCCTGAGCTCACAATGTTTGTTCGTGCAGGAAGAAAAGTGATGAAGAGCTAATAGAACAGTACATCGTATTATTCTATTTATAGGCACGCCCAAACCACTGTGACATCTTTGCTGACGTCACCATGATAGTGATATCTAACCTCCTAACAAACTCTAACTACTGCCCTCATTACAACTACTGATAGCAAACAACTGATTACAATATATTACATAGAAATAAACTAAACTACTGATTCTTCATTCCACTGCTTAGTCTTCAGCAGTGCTTCTAGTCTTCAGCAGTACTTGAATCAAGGCAATTGTTTGAGTCATCAGCATTTTGGTCTTTATCAGTCCTTTGGAATCAACAGTAGTTAGGAAAGGCAGTAGTTGTGTCCATCAGTTGTTAGAGTCATCATCAAGGGGAAAGCTTGTGTACAAACATCTGCTTATTCTGGATCCACTGCTCTGATCTAGTTTTGGCTATAACCATCTGTTCCTGTGATAGGGTTCGATCCCAACATTAACCAAACCCAACCTAAGTTCAAACTATAATAATTAAAAGAAGCCAAATAGTCCTATACAATTCCTCCCGCCCTCTCTCTCTTGTGTCTTCTTCTGCCAGCGATCAGCGAACACGGCAGCCACAACAGCATGTCATCATTAGCCGCGAACCACCGCAATCCGCTACTAAACAGCCGCCGTCCGACACCAAACCAACCAGAATCCGATAAAGGGTACGTTTCTTTGTTTTTTTTTTGATGATTTTAGTTGATATTATAGGAGAAAAAGGGTAATAAAGTTGTTAAATTGGTTTGAAATTTCGTGTGTTTTAACGTTGTTTATGGTTATTTAGATGATTTAACAAACACACGTCAAGTTGGAGAGTTTGAAACGATAACATGTTTAACAAATGTCGTTTGTGAATGTTTAACAAATGCCCTACTTGTTTAACAATTATTCACGTAACTTTTATATTGGTATATCGGTTATTGAAGCTTGTTCTCCTATTACCCGTCGCAAACCGCAACCGTTGAAAGATGTTTTTCGGCAACGAAGAATGTGAAGACCGACTTGCGTGATCGGATTAGCGATGAGAATTGAAGTGATAGTTGTATCTGTTATATAGAGAAAGACTTGCTTAAGAAAGTAGTTTTATATGATGTTTTCGATAGATTTCAAAAAAATGAAAAACCCGTAGGGCGACGTTTTAATTACGTTTGTAACAAGGTTTGACGTGTTTTTAATGATTATATAAATTTAGTTTGATGTTTTTTTGTTTTACATGACCTGACCCGACCTGATACGAACCAAATTTTTTACTTATATACCTATGGGCCTAAAATTTTTAAAAATGTTCCGCACCCTCATGGAAAAATTCCTAAGTCCGCCACTACCAATACAATCGCCCCTCTTCCTACCATCACTATCACACTGCCATTTATTTAACATTTACAAACCAAATATATATGGCATAAGAAATTAGTTATGTAGGTTTTGGATTCATCCGTTTATAGGCTCATCAAGAATATACGGAGTGGGGGTATGAAAGAGTAGCGTTATTCGACATGTAGCTGCCACGTTAGCACGCGTCAGAAAAGTGGAGTTGTGCAAAAAAGAAAAAGGAGTGGGAGCGGCGTGGTTAGTGGCATTTTTATATAAAAAAATAAATAAACATTAACCAATTAAAACACACCCAAAATCCACCCATCAGTCAAGAGCCCTCGTCAAGTCCACCACACCGCATGGTCTAAGACTATCAGGGGCGGTTCTACACTCATTTAGGGAGTTCCGAGAAACCCGTTCGGTTTGTAATTTATAGTGTTAAGTTATATACAAAATTCTAAAGGAACCCTTTAATATTTTGTGAAGGAACATCATAAACAAATTTATAAACTGGTCTGCTGGTAAGTGTGCATGCTGGTTAAGGGTGAGGTCTCGAGTTCGAGTCTGGTTTAACCCTTTTTCCCATTTTTTTAACTTAAAATCGAATCAGATCTAGGGTTTACTTGTCGCCCTTGCCCATTTTCTGTTTCTCTCAAACCCAAACGCCCAGACTTAAATAGAAAACACGCACCATTCATCCTCTCAAACTCGTCATCCAGCCACACCGTTTCCGATTTGAACCAGGTATGGGAAATATGCCTATTTGCTTTTTATAATTTCTTGCCCATCTTGTTCTTTGGTGTAGACTAAGTCGAAACTTTTGATTTTTTTTGTACTTTGCTCTGTAGTGTTCTTAGGATCTTTAGTCCAATTAAACTATACATGTATGTTTGAAAAGTTGTTAAATTGTGTTTGGTAGAAAGCCAAGTTGTCAGTTTGATCATCCTATGTGATGTACTGATGTTGCTGTTGATTCTAAAAATCATTCTTTTATATCATAGGTAGGTTGACCAAAGTGAGTTGTTTATTTACCAAAGTGTTGAAATTCATAAACCTTCTATTTTTTAAAGATAGTGAACCGATGCAGAGTTTGAGGAAGCTTACCACTAGAAGAAATTAATTCATTATCGCACCTTTAGTCCTTAGGATTTATGGATTTTATTTTAAAAAACGTTGGTTGTCTTCAACTTAGCATCACATTTTTCTGTTTTCAAGAGAATTCCCTTTAGAGAATACCTAGAGTTAGTAAATTGACAAACCCCAAAAATCATAAATTGTATGTGTAATATATGAATCTGGTGTAATTTAGTTTCTGGTAACCAATTGTTGATTTTAACGTTCAACTTGATGTAGATTGCAAGTTGTTATCTCTATTCAAATTGATGAAGTTTGCAAGTCGTTATCCGACCCAAACCATCGAACCGACCTGAACCGTTGAACAGACCCGTATTTTTTTACGTCCGGACATACCATATTGGAACATTTAAAAAGTGAACCCCTTGGAAAAAAATTGCTGGATCCGCCACTGAACTGTTGAAGACTATTCGGCGTGAGAGATAATAATCCCACATCATGGGGATGAGGTGGCGCCAGGCAATGACTTGACACACCACGCTAGAGGGGCCGTGGACACGGCATGAACCATGCTGCTTGGATAATTCCATGGGGGTGGAAAGTGTGCCATTTCATGCCCTTTAAAAAATACAAACTTTGAATTTTCAGAGTTGACATTAAGAAATACTTTTTTACCCCATTAACTCATTGACCTCGATATATATATTTAAAAAAGAAAAAACAATCAACCATCTCAAACCCATTCAAGGTCATTTAAAAAAAGGACACAAACAATATTAATAACCGATGTGGTAACACTTTTCGGTTTCGAAACCGCCTCCGGTTGTCGAACCGGCCAACATTTCGGTGGTCAAAGAGGACAACACTCCGGTGGTCGAAGCGGACAAAGCTCTCGTTGTAAAAGATGGTCAAGCCTAAGACGAGGAGGATTGCATAACACATTTTGATTTACTTGATATAACACATTCCGATTTACCCAGTATAATAATAAATACGATAATCCGTGATTTGATCCATATGAAGACGAGTCGGATTCTGTTTGTCAAATGACGATTATTGCAAGAAGTAGTAGTTTTTTTGTTTTATACGTCGCTAGTTTTTTTTCTCTGTCGGTTTATGTACTAGTTTTATACGTTAGTGTAATTTTAATTAATAACCACAAGTGGAAGAAAGTGAAACATAATGGAATCTGATGTGACATTGAAATGATTTTTTTAATGAGAGTGGAAAGTGGAACCACTTCCAATAGTCTAATTCGTTTGAGAAAAGTCTAATGCCTATTTCGGTGTGCAAAGTCGGTTAGTCGTTAGTTCGGTTAATTGAAAAGTGCTATGCATAGCCATAACCAAAATCGATGGTCAGTTAATTGTTATTTGGTTAATTTTTTTTTCATGTATTACATGTGTATTTGGCCCAAATGAACAAACACATAGGTAAAAATATAATGACCCAAACAAGTAAAATGTCTAAACCCGCTATCTGCAACCGACATGAATGGCGATTGAGAGAGAAATTAGAGGTAATCGATTGCCGCCGGTCGTGCGATTTGCGATTGAGTAACCATAAGCAATTTGAGATCTGGTATTCGCGATTTTACGACTTCATTTTGCGATTTGCTATAACAGTATTACCGATTGATATTTTTTTAGGTTCAAGTCTCACAAGTGCCCTGACTTTATAGTTTGCTGGTCTTCAAAAACGTTAGACCGGCCCTGTTTAGCCTGCCACCAACCTTAAGACAATTATGCTATAAATAAGCCTTATAAGGCCAAATGGTATAACAACAAAAAATGGAGATAACTAAGGATGTCTCAAAGTTTGTGAAACCACTAACACCAACTTCTTCCACCCTTCGTAAGTATACCATCTCTTTTTTCGATGATATACAACCAAATATGAACGTCCCTTTAATTCTCTACTACTCTACACCATATAAGGAACAAAATGATGTACAAACCAACATCTTTAATCATTTAGAAATCTCATTATCAAAAACCTTAGTTGAGTTTTACCCATTGGCCGGGAGATACATGGGTCATGGTTCATTTATTGATTGTAGTGATCAAGGTGCTCTATACATCCAAGCCAAAGCAAATTTCCAACTCTCGGAATTTCTAGACCTCGCATCGGAGTTAAAACTAGGCATGCTACATGATTTTCTTCCGTGTGACCCCGGTAAGCATGGTGAAGTTGACGACCCCTTGTTATCGGTTAAAGTCACGACTTTTGAATACGGTGGAGTTGCCATAGGTATGTGCATTTCACATAGATTTGCAGATATGGACACTTTTTGCACATTCGTCGATAATTGGGCTACCAAAAGCCGAAAAATAGGTAAGGATGAGTCAAACTCAAAAAAATATTCTCCTCTTTTTAGTTCAACTCATTACCTCCCAACACTTAATCTACTTAATGATGAAGTTGTTGTTGACTCAAATGAAGTGATGAATAATTGTGTTTTGCGAGTGTTTTCGTTTAAAGGGTCTACAATAACGAAACTAAGAGAAAAAATCATGTCGGAGGATAATATGATAAGGCGTAGGCCTTCGAAAGTACAACTTATTGTGGCATTGTTATGGAAGGCCCTTGTGGACATGGATAAAGCAAATGGAAAATCAAAGGCGTCGTTCGTTATGCAAGCAGTTAACTTGAGGGATAAAATAGTCCCTATGGCACCTGATAACTTTTGTGGTAATTTTATTACTTATGCAAATGCGCACATTGAGCTAAGCGAATCTGACCAAATTGATCTTCAGGTTTTAGTTCAGCTCTTGCCTGACTCAACTAACAAAATAAGAAGTAACTATGCTAAAGCATTAACACATATTGTTGAGAAAGATTATGATGTTTTATCAAGGCCCATTTTGGAGATGTGTCAAAGTATAACCGATCCTGATGTAACCTGCTACGCGTTCAGTTCTTGGTGCAAATTCTCATTCTACACTGCGGATTTTGGCTGGGGTAAACCAGTGTGGAGAAGCACGACAAAAGTTGGTTTCCCAAACCGTGTGGTCATGATGGATGATGAAGAAGGTGATGGCGTGGACGCGTGGGTTCAATTAGACAGAAAACAAATGTGTGAGTTAGAAAAAGATCCCAACATACAAGCCTACAAGGTTTAGGGTCATTTATGGTTTGTGTTAGCTCCCAGTTATGTTTGTCCAGATTAATGCAATGAAAGTATGTCTACCGTTGTCCAATAATTAATGAAATATGTACCAAAAGTGCTTGTAGCTCAATGATATCAAGATGTTGTTGGACTTAATCATTTTGTTTCGCTTTTTCTCTGTTACCGTCACAAACTTCTTAAGACTAGATTGGAATTGAAATGAAGAATTATTGGTAGAACCTTCAACTTCCTTTGCAGGAGGGTTCATATTACTTGGAATTAGAATAGTTTGGGGTTGGGTTGGAAGGGTTTGGGGTTAAATGTGAAATTAATTGGGTTTAAAATGGGTAGATATTTTGATGTGGGTGAAAAGACATAAATGCCCTTCATGTGAGGGGCACATGACCAACATTTAATCAACTAATTAGATGGTGTTAGTGATGAGGGCCAAAATTGTTAGAAAAAAATAACGTTGGGTGTACAGATGTTAAAAAATTAATTTTTGAGCTAATAGGGTAAAAGTGATATAACCACAGCGGCCAAAATCGTAATTTACTCTAATATAAAAAAGAGTAAACTGCTAATAGGTTTGGTCACTTTTGACATTTTAATACAAAACTCAAACCTTTTGAATCTGAGTCCATGTGTTTTCAACTTTGTTGTCATTTTCATCCAAAATCAAAATCTTGTCAGATTTTTCAGTTAACATCCAACGTTTTGTCTTTTTCTCCTTTTTAATGAAAGGCAAAATGGTTTTTTAACGTTTTATTATAACAATTTAACTGAAAAAGCTGGATATTAACTGAAACAAAAGTAAGATCCAAATAAAAAATTAAGTGTTTGTTAACATAATTATAGAGAATTCAATATAATTAATATTATTTAAGTTATTATTTTACCATTTATTGGATGTGAGATATAAAATATGGAAATATGGTTTGTATTTGATTCTAATTAGGGTTGTTCATGAGCCGAGCCGAGCCAAGTTAGGGCAAGCTCGGGCTCGGCTCGATTATAAACCGAGCTGGCTCGGCTCGGCTCGGATTTGAAACCGAACTGAAAATCTAAGCTCGGGCTCGGCTTGGTTTTAAACCGAGCTGGCTCGGCTCGGCTTGGTTTGGCTCGATTTTAAAAATAAAATTTAATACGTAGCTCTCAAAATTCAGTATTCTAAAATATTATTCAATACTTTAAAAGAACATATTCAAAATAAGTTCAACCTAATATATTACAAGCCAAAATCACATTCAACAATGCAAAATAAGTTTTATATTTCAAGTAAATACAATATTTGTTCATTAGAACGGCAATCGACCTTTAAATATGTTATAGATATCCAACTAAAAGACTAAATACATGTAAATAATTATCACGTTTTTGTAATATATATTATATGTATATAAAAATAAAATATATTATAAGTAAAATAATTCGAGCTAAGCCGAGTTAAACTACCAAGCAAGCCAAACCAAACCAATTTGGCTCGTCACGAACCAAGCCGAGCTAAGCTCACTTTCTAACCAAGCCATATCAAGCGACCTTCAAGCCGCACGCTTTTTAAACAACCCTGATTCTAATCCTTAAATCCAATATCTCAACATTTAATTAGGACACACCTCATGAGTCATCCTCAGCAATAGTAAAACAAATGGCAATATGGCAAATAACACCAAACCAAGGGTCAAACACCTCCACATAAAAAAGGAAATCACTGGACACCATATATCCCTACACCACCAAAAAACCGCTGGCCATCTCTCTCTTTCTCCACCCTGCAAACAAAACACCATTTCATAACCTTCAATTTTGTTTCCCAAAAAAAAAAAAACAAAATTAAAAAATTTTCCACACAAACATCCAAATTCATACCAAATCAACCATCAAAAAACCCTAACTTCCACATTTAATCATCCAATCATTCTGCCGTTAGGGTTTACAGATCGAACAACAATGACGTCATCATTCCGACGTTAAAACTTTCATATTTTTCTAGATTCTTCTTCAGCTTTAACCACAGGTATGTTTAATGTTTACTGAATCACTCTTCTCAAGCATTTGAACGTTTATTTTGAACTTTTTGATGATTTAATATTTGTTATGTTATTGTGATTTTGATTTCTGTTGATATGAGCTTCGTGTATGATTTGATACGAGTTTTTGAGTGAAATGTGATGTGAATTTGTGTTTGATTGGTGAAATTAGGTTTTTGTGGTTTGAAGTTTCAGATCTGTAGGTTAGAACACGTTTTCTGTGCTCATTTGTTGTGATATTGTGTTTGAATTGTTTTTATTTTTAGATTTGTATAATTTTTATGGCTGCAAACTTTTCTTCTGGAGTTTTTTTGTACAAATTGAGTATTTTTTCTGTTAGATTTGTAAATTTCTGTTTTGGAGTTTTTTGTGTACGATTGATTCGATTGTAACATTTGAGAACTGGCTATTTTTCTGTAAAATTTTTCTTTTAGATATGTGAAATTTTGGTGACTGTTAGCTTTCGTTTTGTATTTTTTTGTGTACGATTAATTCAATTGTAAAATTTGAAAACTGATTATTTTTCTGTTAGATTTGTGAAATGTTGGCGTATACGATTAATTCGATTGTAAAATTTGAAAACTGATTATTTTTCTGTTAGATTTGTGAAATTTTGACGACTGAAAGTTTTTCGTTTTGTAGTTCATTTTTTTTGTACGATTAGTTCGATTGTAAAATATGAAAACTGATTATTGTGTTATGTTTATGGTTCTCGGGTGAAAACTGATTATTTTTCTGTTAGATTTGTGAAATGTTGACGTATACGATTAATTCGATTGTAAAATTTGAAAACTGATTATTTTTCTGTTAGATTTGTGAAATTTTGCGACTGAAAATTTTCGTTTTGTAGTTCATTTTTTTTTGTACGATTAGTTCGATTGTAAAATATGAAAACGGATTATTGTGTTATGTTTATGGTTCTCGAGTGAAACATGTAAAAGGTGGAAAATGACTCATGCTTTTTGTGTGTGGTGTAGGTTGAATTTGTGTATAAGACATGATTGATAATAAGTTTTTATGGATTACAAATCAAGACCTTAGGTATTGCATAACATTATGAGAATTTATATACTTTGGAAAATTGCTTTTGTTATACAGGGATATACGTTGTTCATTCATTAGCTCTGTATGAGTGTGAGTAATTATTCGACTATCGCGAGCCTGTTTAAAGATTTGAATTTGCGGAAGTTACGTTCAAAACATTAGAATCTCGTCATCATGGTTGCTACTGTCGCCACTGCTTCACTATTTCCAATTTCATCCCCGCAGCCCGATTCTGGCACGAAAAATCCCGGTAAGCATGGAGGCTGTTTGGGTAATGTAGACGTGCGTGGAATCAAGTCAAAGTCAACTTCCTCCAACGGTCTGCAAGTCAAGACCAACGCGCAGGCACCTGCGAAGGTGAACGGTACGCGCATAGGTGTTATGGACGGCCTCAAAACTGATGATATTTCAACATCGAGTGCCCCGCGAACTTTTATTAATCAGTTGCCTGATTGGAGCATGCTTCTTGCTGCGATTACTACTATTTTCTTGGCTGCTGAAAAGCAATGGATGATGCTGGATTGGAAAACGAAGCGTCCGGATATGCTTGTTGATCTGGATCCGTTCGGTTTCGGGAGGATTGTTGAAGACGGGTTTGTGTTTCGACAAAATTTTTCGATTAGATCGTATGAAATTGGGGCGGATCGGACTGCGTCAGTGGAAACGTTAATGAATCATTTACAGGTATGGCTGGTTTTTAGAGGTGCGAAAATGGGTGGGTGAGATGCCGAACGTTTAGCAAACAGTTCGTGAACTGTTCGGCGGGAAGTTTGTTCGTTTAATAAATGAACGAACGCGAACAAGAAATTTTGTTTGTTTAGTTAAATGAACGAACATGAATAGAGGCCGTGTTCTGCGTTCGTTCATCTATGTCCGTGAACGTTCGGTCTCGTGTTCGTTTATGTTCGATAGTTCATTAGTGGTTTTTATCTTTATATTTTATTTAAATACTTCAAAATTCTGAAAACTTAAATATATAATAACTAATAAGTATTAATGTATTATATCTTTTGTTCATGAACGCTTGTTTGTGTTCGTTTGTTTTCATTTGTGTTCATGAACGTTCGTTTGTATTCGTTACCTAAAATTAACAAACGAACATGAACACATTCATTTTCTTAACCAACGAACATGAACAAGACATTTCGTTTGGTAAGTGTTCATGAACAGTTCATGAACACATATATTTCCTTAACAAACGAACACGGTGTTCGTTCGGTTCATTTGCAGCCCTAGCCGGGTCAAAGCATGTAGTTCTTTGGTACGGGTTGAAACATGCAGGATGAACAATAAAATATATATTACTATAGATACTAATATGCAATAAAAATAGGCTTTGTGTTTTTGTGTACTTGGTGATGAATATAATTTATTTTGATTTATTTTTATTTTTATTTTAAATCAGAAGTTAAGGGGGTGTTTGGGATTGATTATTTAAACAACTTATCTACATATTAATAATTTAATTATTCTTTAAATAAGCTTGTGATTGTTTGGCAGGAAACAGCCCTTAATCACGTAAAAAACGCTGGACTCCTTGGTGATGGATTCGGTTCAACACCTGAAATGTGCAAACGGAATTTATTTTGGGCGGTCACAAAGATGCAAGTGCTAGTAGACCGTTATCCAACATGGTAATCCAAAATGTTTTATTTTAATTACTATTTTGTTGAGTGTTTACACTTCTTAGAATATATTAGTTGTATGTTGATTGATATATTTAGTATCTAAACATGTTTAAACTTTAAAAATTATTTCAGGGGTGACGTGGTACAAGTTGATACTTGGGTAGCCGCTTCTGGGAAAAACTGTATGCGTCGTGATTGGTTGATTCGCGATTGCAAAACGGGCGAGATACTCACACGAGCTTCTAGGTTCAAACTTTTTATCAGAAATATTCATATATTTTGTTGTTCTACATGTTATCTTATTTATTGTATTTTTTTTTTTTTGGCAGTAACTGGGTGATGATGAATAAAGTTACAAGGAGGTTGTCGAAAATTCCAGATGAAGTCCGAACTGAAATTGAGCAGTATTTTGTTGACACGCATCCTGTTATTGACGATGACAGCATAAAATTACCAAAACTTGATGAAAACACTGCTGATCATGTTCGTAGCGGTTTAACTGTGAGTAAATTTCAATCTTTTTCAATAAAAAAATATCCACCTTTTTGAAGAATAATAATTAATATGATTTTTTATTTATTTATTGTTTGACAAATGTTAAGCCAAAGTGGAGTGATTTGGATGTCAACCAGCATGTCAACAATGTGAAGTATGTTGGCTGGATTCTTGAGGTAACTCTTAATCAGTATAGGATTTAAATTACAGACTACAATAAACCCGACTCGTTTCCGAACTAAATTTACATTGAAACGTAGAGTAATCTGTATTATACTTGACCTGACTTGTTTCCAAACAAAATTTACGTTCAAGCGTAGACCAACTCAAAACGTACATAAAATAAACACGTGTGTTGGTGTCGTACGCGATGTGATAAAATATAGACTACAATGAACCTGACTTGTTTCCGAACTTAATTTACGTCGAAACGTATAGTTACTCAAATTTATACAGTCGAATGAAAACATATAATATTTCATCCGATTTGTTTCCAAACAAAATTTACGTCAAAACGTAATTCATCTCAAAATGTACATAAAAATAAAACATTATATAATTGACTTGACTCGTTTCCAAACAAAAGTTACGTTAAAGCGTAGACTAACTCAAATTTATACCGACATGTACAAAAAAATAAAAACGTAAGAAATTAGTTTTAGCGTAAACTCAAAACTTGAAGGGGTCAAAGTGACATTTACAAAGTTAGAGGGGCTAGTATTGACATTGTGACAAAGTTCAAGGGTAGAAAGGTCGGTGGCAAAAGCAACCGACCTTTCTTTCTAATGTATTATAAACTAGTTAGATGCCCCGCCCGCGTTGCGGGGCGGTGGACGAATAATGAGCGAGTGTTAGGCAGCAGCTCATTGACACGAAAAACAACTAAATCGAGTCAACCAATTAAATTTATATTTTTGATAAAAAAAAAACTAAAACAATGGCAAAATTGTAATTTTTAACTGAGGGAAAGTTGTATTTTTTGGCTGGGGTAAAATCGTAAATTGCCAAAAGCTAAAGTGATGGCAGTACTGTAAATTTGAATGGGAGGGGGGGGGGGATTTTAAATTTTAATAGGGACAAATTCGTAATTTTGCACCTAGGGTAACAGCGTAATATAAATTTGAACTACGGACACAATCGTAATTTTAAGCTGGAGGCAAAACCACAATTTTATTTTGAACCGAGGGCAAAATCGTAATTTTGAGTTTGGGGCAAAAGAATCATTTTATTTTGAAGGGGGGAAAACGTAATTTTCAACTGAGGGCGAAATCGTAATTTTTTTAACGGGGAAAAATAACATTTTTTTACAGAGGGCAAAATCGTAATATCATTTTATTTGGGACAAAAGCGTAATATTATTTTGAGCTGGGGGGCAAAACCGTCATTTTAAAATGGATATAAAATAATAAACTGGTTGGTCCAATGGGAGAGTGGCAGACGAAATCGTAATTTTGGCTTGAGGGCAAAATCGTATTTTTGAGATGGAGGCAAAAGCGTAATTTTAGTTTGAGCTAGGGGCAAAACGAAAAAAAAAAAAAAACCTATTAAAGTTGCCGCCCGTTTTGGCCAATGGGAGGCAACAACCGACCTTGTCATTTGTAGTATTGTATAATTTTTGATTCGTTTTGTTTGGTAATGAACACGTCAATCTGGGTTATGTTTTATCTCTAACGTGTCAGATGGGTAAAAAATAAATTCAACGTGTGCTAATGCTTTTCTTTATTATCATTTCAGAGTGCACCACAGCCTGTTGTGGAGAACTATGAGCTTGCAAGCATCACCCTGGAGTACCGTCGGGAGTGTATGAAAGACAGTGTTTTGCAGTCACTCACCGCCTTACTGGGCGGTGAAGGGGCGGTGGATTCTGGCGGCGTTGACTGTCAACACCTGCTCTGCCTAGAAGGCGGTGGTGGTGAGATTGTGAAGGGAAGGACCAAATGGAGGCCCAAATTTGTGAACAGATTTAAAAACATCAATCAGTTCCCTTCTGAAAGTGGCTAATGGTCGTTTTCTTTGTTTTGATACTAGTGGTTCTTGCAATGTTTTGACCTCTCTCTCTCTCTATATATATATAGATATATATCTATATATATTGTATGTTCGTTTTTTTATTTTTTTGTTTTATTCTTATTTTAGTTTGAGAAAGGAGAGAAGTGTAAGCCTATTGTAAGTAATCCCTTTTGTGAAAAAGAAATCTGCTCTATTTCTCTCCTTTTCCCTAACAGAATCTGCTTATATCCAATGTGGCAATTCCTTATTATTTATAATGAAATATATTCATTTTTATCTTTTAAATTTAATGGTTAAATCCTCTTATCACTGATTGTATTAGAACTTTTCAATTAGGGATAACTGTATGATTCTTTTTACTTAGCTTCCGCTATTCTAATCGGTACAACATAAGGGTTTGTATAATGTTGGGTCCTATTGCCAAAAAATCGGCTAGCCAACCGACCGAACAATCTAAGCTGAAGCTAGTTGGTTTGTAGGCTAGTTTGGTATGCAAACAGTTATGGTTTCACAATTCGACGGTTTAATGGTATTCGAATCACTAACTTCCTGGTTTAAAATGAAACCGAACCAAAATTTTGTTTATGATGTATTCGAATGACTAACATCCTAATACAGTAATCATAAAAAACATTGGATCAACTCAATGTTATATATATAATACGTCAATTATTTATCAAGTACATTTATTGCATTGGATCAACTCAATGTGATATATATAATACTTCAATTATTTATCAAGTACATTTATTGTAGCCAAATGATTCCTAAAAAATGATTTAATAGACTAGTAATGTTTAATTTATGTGAGAGTTAATAGCTTTTATTTGAGGTGGTTGAGAACTTGAGATTGGAAACAAAGGGGCAACCTACTCATATCTTATTTCAACTACAAAAACTATTATGTGATCCATATTGGCCTTTTTTTTAAGTTATGTTGATAGCTTACCAACACCACCTATATCCCAACCACAAAAAAGTCAAAATTGGAAAAAGTTAAGTGAATTTCTTATAAATGTTTCAGTTTAAGTACTTTTCTTATGCAATAAACTTAATATTTGTCATCATCATCATACTCAGTAAATCCCACCAATAGCAAAGCTAAGGTAGAGTTTGAGGAGGGTAAGATGTAGACAGCCTTATCTCTACCCATTAGGAATAGAGAGACTGATTCCAGTGAGACCCTCAGCTAGATAAACTTAATATATGTCGAATGATATAATGAGTTAAAAGTAACACAGTGTAATCATGTGCATACAACACTCTAAATTACTTTACTATGGAGTATTAGATTATTATTTTATTTATATAGTATGTTAGCTATTTATTTAATTTAAAAACAGATAAAAAAAAGTGTTTTTAACCATTCAAACTAGGAAATAGATTTTGATTTGCTACCTAACTTGTTTGATTTGGATTTACATATTTGCCAACTCTAATTTATATATGTGGTTATCCAATTTCAATAGCAAGAGAATTTGCATAATAGATATACATGCTTCTCAATCTTGTAATTGAAAGAATACAATAGCTTTACAAACACACAACTAACTTGAGTGCATATTTCAAAGTGTATGGATGTTGATAGTCTTCAATTAAAGAAAATAAAAGAAGACTAATATTTATATTTATAGTTTTATTTTGTTATGACAAATATAATGGCGTATTTACAAATGTGTTCCCTTTAGAGATTAAGAGTAGGCATGGTCACGACTACCATCCATATAAATCTGATCTAACCCTAGAGTCAAGTCACCCAAGCCAGACTCACCGTGCCATCAAGACCAACAATGGCCTTGACGAAACCCATACAATAGCGACCAACACTCATCTAGTTGACACTTATTCTATCATCCAGACCAAGGATGGTACAGAAGGAGAACCTATTCTATAATTGGGATCAACACTTACTCAAACAAGGGTTCTCTCGACCATACATGATACATACCTTAATTACTATCTGACATCTCCAACTAAGTTATAATGATACCCGTACTTTCTATAAGGAATATTGGATTTTAATATTCCCAACTATTCGTCGTTAGCCGCCAACACTCCCAACTTCAAAAATAACCACTAGCAGTCCCCAAGTATTAACGTATTGGCCAGCAATGGACCCTGACTAACAGAACCCTAACGCCGTTAGTCTCTGGTCACCAGAAACCCGTTTTTGTCCAGAAAAAAATTTCTAAAGGTCCGATCTAAGGTTACACAGAGGTTTGGGACGAAAATGTTGAGTTTTCCAGCCAAAAAGCTGAGTTTTTCGGCGAAAAAGAAGTTTTCCGACGACTTTAATAATTGGGGCTTTTACTAGAAAAAGGTTCCCAAAGGTCCATAATAAGGTTACAAAGAGGTTCGAGACAAAAATGTTGAGTTTTTCGGCCAAAAACGTTTTTCCGGCGATCGGAGACTAACGGCGTTAGGGTTCTGTCAGTCAGGGTCTGTTGGAGGCCAATATGTTAAAAGTTAGGACTGTCGATGGTTATTTTTAAAGTTAAGACTGTTGCCGGCCAACAACGAATAGTTGGGATTATGAAAATCCAATATTCCCTTTCTATAATAATTGTCACCCCACAACTTTCGCAACCAACTTCATAAGAAAATCACATGCCTTTCTAGATCTATCCATACTATCCCAATTTTCACAACTAGCTGCATTTGTACTAACACATAACCAAGCACATATGTTTATGAAATTTCCACCAACCCATCGGTAACAACAAAATTCGTACAAGTAAGAGTTAAATGCTTGGTTGGTCCCTGTGGTTTGCAAAAATTGCAGACTTGGTTCCAATGGTTTACTAATTACACGCGTGGTCCCCAAACTTGTCAAAAATGCACTCGGTTGGTCCCTAGCCCTAACATCAGTTAAATTTCTCAGTTAAGTCCATGTTAAATGACCAAAATACCCTTGCCTATTAATAAATTCAAGTCTAGTCTTCATCTTCATCATCATCACCAGTCTTCATCTCTCTCTCTCTGAAGACAACACCACCACCGTACAACACCAGCCACCACAACCACCTCACCTGTTGGCTGTAACCATGCACCACCTGCTCTAATTGTTGATTTCGACGGCCAACGGAGGTGAACGAAGATGATTTCGAGAGGAGTAGAGTGAAGAACCTCTGGTAGATCCGGTGGTGGTTCAGGGCGTCGCGACGGTGGTGGTTCAGGGGTGCCGCGACGGTGGTGGTTCAGGGCGTCGCGACGGTGGTGGTTCAGGGGTGACGCGACGGTGGTGTTTGAGGCCGATTACTCCGGAATCGACGGTGGTGGTTCAGGGCGTCGCAATCGACGGTGGTGGTTCAGGTCAGTTCGGATCAACTGGGGTGGGTTGAAACAACAGATTGGTGGTTCAGGTCAGTTTGGTGACAGTGGTCCCTAGCACTAATCCATTATCATCACGGTGGGTTGAAACAACAGATTGTGCTGATTTTGTTGATCGAAACCCAACATCAACGATTGTGAAGACTATTCTGCTTGTGGGAAACTTGAAATCAGGTAAAGTACTCAATCTCCAACTGTTAATCTTTTTTTTTTTTTTTTCTTTTTTAGGGGTTTTTGCTTGTGGGAAACTTGAAATCAGGTAAAGTACTCAATCTCCAACTGTGAGGTGGTTGTGGTGACTGAATTGTGAATTTAGTTTGTGTTTTTTTATAATGGTGGGTTGAAGGTGACAGTGGTGGTGGGTTGATGGTGGTAGTGGTGGTGGGTGGGTGGTGAAAGCCTGAAAGGGGGAAGAAGATGAGGCGTTTTTGTTTTTTAGTTCAAGGGCAATCTAGTCATTTTACACCCACTTAACTGAGAAAATTAACATGGATTAGTGCTAGGGACCAACCGAGTGCATTTTTGACAAGTTTGGGGACCACGCGTGTAATTAGTAAATCATTGGGACCAAGTCTGCAATTTTTGCAAACCACAGGGACCAACCAAGCATTTAACTCTACAAGTAATAACAAACTTCTAATCCCCATCATAAAGTAGAATGCCATTAAATG
The DNA here is from genome assembly GCA_030545235.1 of Helianthus tuberosus. Classification (NCBI taxonomy): domain Eukaryota; kingdom Viridiplantae; phylum Streptophyta; class Magnoliopsida; order Asterales; family Asteraceae; genus Helianthus; species Helianthus tuberosus. Next base: position 19,132,839 of record CM060400.1, read on the forward strand.
TCTAGGATGACATATGTGGTTGAGATTAACGGCATTTGTGTAGTACTAGGAACATATGGTTTATGGTTGTTTGGTGTTTTATGTTACTCCAAATACATTTTATGCAAATGTAGTCAGATTGTTTACGACTGTTTGGTGTTTTATATTACTCTAAATACATTTTATTTTTATGAGTGATTTCTAGAATTAAACTAATCTGAGTGAGTTGCTACTCTTCAATCTTATAATTTACTAGGTTATCACCCGCGAACTTCACGGGTAGAAAAATGTACATTATATTAATCGAACTATGTCATTAAATAAAATAAAAATACATGTTTTCAAACGTAATTTTTTTATAATTGTTTTGAATTGAAAGTTGTAGTCATTAGGGTTGCGAGTAGGGTCAGAAACTTTGGGCAAGAACCGGAGACAAAAACTTGCCTCACTGAACGACCCATGACACAAAAAAAAACTTTTATTTTTCTTTAATAAAATATACAAATGGAGTTGTTCGAACCTGCAAAACAAACTCATTTAATTAAATTTAGAAATAAGTTAAAAGTTTAAATAAGAAAATATAAACAACAAAAACTTTATTCATTAAATATACAAAGGTAGTCAGATGGTTTATGATTGTTTGGTGTTTTATGTTACTCTAAATACATTTTATTTTTATAATTGATTTCTAGAATTAAACTTATTTGAGTGAGTTGCTACTCTTCAATCGTATAATTTATCTCTTCCTATATATATAAAAAATTGAAAGCAACACGAAATGGAATCACTTGCATAAAAAACACTCGTTAACAAATCCTACTCATTATTTTAATCATATTTAGCATACTAGTTATGTATTAAATTTATAAGAAATAGGCAAACCTATTTGCTTGTGAACCTAACCGGCAACCAGTGGCGGAGCTTGACCAAAAATTTCGAGGGGCGTAAAGTGACGGGACCCAAATTTTTTTCCTATCATTATGTTTCGGGTCGGGTCGGCTATCGATTCGGGTCAGGTCAAATAATAATAGTTCAAAATACAACTAAAAAATTTCATTCATTCAAAGGACCCGTTCTTACACATAAAAACTTGCGATTAAGTTTATTGTGTGGTGGGTAATCTAAGGTTAAAAAAAAATAAGAGTTAAAATATATTTACAAAACTACCCATCACTTATATACAAAGTGGTAACAAACTTTACTTTAATTTACATATTGTATAAATATTTAGGATATACAAAGTGTAACAAACTTTACTTTAATTTATATATTGTATAAATATTAGGAAATATAATTAGGGGAAGGTGATCCTATATAATTTTTAAAATTCCAGACGAAAAATCGGAACCTATACACTTCTAACCGAAACATTGGGGTGGGCGGGTGCACCCCCGGGCATCAACTAACATTCGCCCCTGCCGGCAACCACAAGGAGATATGCTTATTTATTTAAACAAGCTAACTGTAAGAGTAACTAATTTTGGAGTTAACTTTCGTTTGCTCTATGGGTTTTGTTACTTTAACGGTTTTGCTACAGTCATTTAAAAACGACCATTTTCCTCCTTAATGTTTCGATCTTGTCACCAGTTTGCTCCCTGGCTCTAACTCCATCCATATCGTATGTTAATTGAAAGGGTATTTTTGAAATTTCAAGTTAACATACAAGATCCAAGTACCTTTACGTTATACTTGAAATTACCAAAATACCCTTCCAATTAACATACAATATGGATGGAGTTAGAGCTGGGGAGCAAATTGGCGACAAGATCGAAACATCAAGGAGGAAAATGGCCTTTTTTAAATGATTGGGGCAAAACCGTTAAAGTGACCAAACCACAGGGAGCAAAACGGAAGTTAACTCCTAATTTTGTTTTATTTTATAATGCGATAATTTTACGTATTGTAAAGGGCATACATCATACATGAGATTTCTACATAAAACTTTTTTCTTTTGTGATGAAGTGATGAACCTTGAATAGTTAATTATAGTAATCAACTAATGGGCCCAAGTTTCTTCATTAGAACACAACAAAAGCCCAATTAAGCCACTAATAAATAACAATACATGTTATGGTGTACGATTCTTTTGACTTTTGAGCCCAAACTCCAAACAAGTATCTTGATTTGGACGGTTCTTGCGTAACGTGAAATAACTTGTCATGTATTACTCATGTCAAGGAGCTTAACAAACACAGGGTGTTAAAACTAGTCATGTTCATAGTTATTAAAGGCGCTAGGCGCACTTCAAGCACATATCCCTCGCTTAGGGTCTAGGCACAAGGTGCAAAAAAAGTGAGGCCCTAAGAAAAGAAAAAGGGCACAATGAAAAATATAAAAAATATATATTATGTTTTAGAAAATTCATTATATTCTTCAAATAAAATAAACAAAATTTATTATATAACATTTAACATCATCTAATTAATAAGAAAAATTCTAAAATATTAGTGTATTGGTTTAGAAAAGCTGGCTGAAATCTTGACAAAATTTAAAGAATTTGGTCAGAAACTCTCCGGAATCTAGGAATTTACGACTGAACCATCACCGATATAATTAAAGCGCAATTGCCTCGCCTCACCTGAAAAATGGGCCTATGCGTAAGAGGCGATGACTTTTAACAACTATGGTCATGTTTGGGTTGACTCGTTTAATAGAAACTAGTTATATTAGTCGACCGAAAACCTAATTTCCTGGGTATCATACTCATGTCAGAGATTGTTGCCACCAAGCGAGACATGTTTGGGTTGACATGTTTGCGTAACACACTTTAAAATTCCTCACCAAAATCCGTTAGAAATGAAACTTAAGAAAACAAAAATACAACATTTGAAGTGTGAGTTGAATTGGATCATTGGATGACAAGAAAACAGCGTAGCCTTCATGTATTGGGGTTCACACGCAAGCACATCATAGACATAGAGTGAGATACTGGTGGGTAATGACAGGAGACCTAGGGAAACCTGGATTCACTCCTTAAGCCAAACGAGTTTTACCGGTAATTTCACCGTGTGCCTACGGGCAGGTGGGTTACCGGGTTTTCCCCGGAATTGGTGTTGAACTCGGGTTACGCTCGAGTACTCCGTTTGGTCCAATGGGTACTCCGAGAGTACTCGGGATTAATTCTGTTGGCCGTTAAATTAAAATAAAATAAAAATTTAACATAACATACATAGTATTAGTAACAACTTGAAACTTAAGCTACAAGAAAGTAACGACATATAAATATATAATACAACAATTTAGTCGGTTAAAGTGTGAAGATACCCAAACCTTTTTAATAACATCCATGAAGATCTAGGACTATCAAATCGATATTCATGAAACCATTGGCGGACCTACCTTACGGGTTGGGAGGGCGGCCACCCCTCGTAAAAAAATTAGTGTAATTTATAGGCAAAATTTCCAATCATCTTCCTTAAATGTTTGGTTAAGCCCAGTGGCGGATCTTGCCCGTTGAACCTGCCAGGGCCGAAAGACACGGGCACTAAAATTAGCACTACGGCCGAAAAACTTGCCAGGGCCGAACATAGTATATATACAAAATTTCGATCGAAATGCGGAAAATTAGCACTACGGCCGAAAAACTTGTCAGGGCCGTGGCCCTGCCACGGCTCCACTAAGATCCGCCCCTGGTTAAGCCCCTCGTTTGCCCTTACATAAAATAAATCATGGGTCCGCTACTGCATGAAACCATAGTCACTAACCATAAGGTGATACCAAAGTCTCGGTATACACGACCCAAAAATGCCAATCAGTACTACATTTCTTGAATCTTTTATAAGTATTTTCTTTTACATTGAATCTCACCAGGTCCCATGAATCCAAATCAATCACAACATCATCTCCATGTGTAAAACACACCGGCATCATTCCATAATCACATGAAAATCTAGTTTAATCACCTTACTCCATGACCCTTCAACACCATATTCTTTCATCACCCACACATCCATATCTACACCATCACCACCATAAACTACATACAAACAACCTTTCAAATCTCCCACACTCCAAAATCCACTTTCCTCATTTTCGAATTCGCCACTATTTGGTAAGCGAATTTCAAGAAAACGCTCGTCCTTTACGTTGAACGAAAGTATAGTTTCACTTTTGTTGAAACCGCCATTTTGCGCCTTATGCCTTACTATCCAATGAATTGCACCGTTGGAAAACGACCCAATTTCATCAGGATCGTTGATGTTCATGTGGGCGGTTTGGATCGTTCTCCACGATCCGGTTTTAAGACTGAAAACTTGAGAAATAATAGCATTACTAGAAATGGATCGCGATGCTCTAACCATCTTGTAATCGTCGATGGAATGATCATACCCGAGCCCATAAAAGCGAGTGGCGTTGGAGAATGGTGTTATTGGGTCCGGTATTAAACGAGTCTTTTGAGTGGTTGGGTTCCACAAGAGGATAACATCACTATAACAAACAAAGAAAACCAAACCATAGCAAGAACCAACTGCCTTTTCACCAACTGATTCTTTTTCTAATGGATCATTTAAACTAATAATCGAGTTTAAATTATCGTCATCAATGCCTTGATAACATGATGGTGATTCATAGTTGACCGAGTGCAACGAATGAGTTGACATGATTAACACTCGCGAATGATTTGTGTTGGTATCCAAGAGGGCGCGACGATGATGTAGTTTGATAAAACGCGGAGATGATATTAAAGAGTACCAATACTTGGATACTGATTTGAACTGGCCTAAAGACTTTGCAGGTAATCTTGAAAGAATGTCGATTAAGATATCATGAGGAAGATTAGACATTGCTTTTAGTTTTCTTAATCTGATAAACCAACATACTTTTTTTGATTCATATAGAACTCATCCCCCCTTGAATTGGTCATAGTCAATTGTCTTGGTCAAGATCATTGAATGTTTCAAGTCAAAAGTCTTGCATGCATACACCCCCCTCCCCTTATTTACTAAATAGACTGAATCAAAAAGAGTGACTAAGGATGAAGTTTTCCACCTACACCACATATAATATAGTCTAAAACCGGGTCAAAATGACCCATTAGATAGAGGTGGGAAATGGGTGGGTCAGGCAAGTTGAGCAACAAATCAAAAGTTCAAAACCCCTTCAAGTCATAGTTGTTAATAGCGAATAGCGATAAAGTACCTATATCATACATAGCGAATAGCAATAAATAACGGACGCTATTTTATAAATAACGATACACTAGAAAAAAAATAAGTTTTTTTATATGTATAGTATATCAAAATACTCTGATAGAGTTAAATGTCATTTTAGTCCCTGTGGTTTGGGCCATTTTGCCAATTTGGTCCAAAGGTTTGAAACGTTGCCATTTTAGTCCAAATAGTTTCAAACGTTGCCATTTTAGTCCACTGGGTTAACTTCATCCATTTTTTCTGTTAACTAGAAGGGCAATTCATTCTTTTTTTATGTAATTCTGCTAACTAGAAGGGCAATTCGGCCATATAAAATGACCGAATTGCCATTCTCGTTAACAGAAAAACGGGAAGAAGTTAACCTAGTGGACTAAAATGGCAACGTTTCAAATTATTTGGACTATAATGGCAACGTTTCAAACCTTTGAACTAAACTGGAAAAATGGCCCAAACCACAGGGACTAAAATGGCATTATACGCTATTTTATATGTATATTTAACAACAACAACAACCATACCGAGTAAATCCCACAAATAGCAAAGCTACTTATAGGCAGTGTTGCAAAAATCGGCCTAGGCGGCCGATTAATCGGCGCCTAGGCGCTAGGCGGCTAGTTACTGACTAATTTTGAGCTAGTCGGCCAATTAATCGGAGTCGGTCAAAGTCGGTCAAAATCGGTCCTAGGCGGTCCTAGGCGGTCAAAAATCGAATTAATCGGCCTATATTAATCGGTTAAAATCGGTCAAAATCGGTCCCAGGCGGTCCCAGGCGGTCCTAGGCGGTCAAAATTGGTCAGAATCAGTCAAAATCGGTCAAAATCGAACCATACTATCTGAAACTTGAAGTATTTATGTGAATTTTGAAGTATTATTTTTATATTATTGGGTATATATATATAATTTTGAAAAAATACATATAAAAATCCCAATCCGATTAATCCCGATTAGTCCCGATTAATCTCGATTAATCCCTAGGCGGTACCTCACCGCCCGACTAGCGCCTAGCGCCTTCTACAACACTGCTTATAGGGTCTGAGGAGGGTGGGATGTAGATAGACCTTGCCTCTATCCCTAGGGATAGAGAGGCTGCTTCCAGAAGAGACCCTCGGCACCAAAACGAGCAGCATGCCAGCACCTCTGTGACAACCCGTAATTTACGGCTCTTAATTACGTAATTAACAGACGATTAACGCGACAATAAATAGTGTTTACAGCACGGATTAACTTAATTAGGCCTTTGGAGTGCCTGGGAACGTTTATCCGACTTTACAGTACGCGTGTGAAGATTCGCGTGGAATCTGCGGAACATCAAACGACAACGAACTGATACCGTGCAGAATACAGACAACGCCGACAAATATTAAATTTTACGAAATATTTTAGCTTCGTAATTGAATTTTAGTGACTACAGTCGAAACCGGATCGAAAAACGGATTAAAGACGGCAACGATACAATTTTTCGCGATTATTACCGTAATCGACGAACGGGCGTGCAAACAACGACTACCGACTGTGTTTTATGTATTTTAATACTAAAATTCTATCTTTTGATGTTAGACGGAGTTCGGGCTTTGACAACGGGTCTCGTAGGAATCACGGGCCACTTACACATAAGATGGACTTGTGGGCCCCGGGCCCAAGCCCAAAACCCACAAGCCTAAACCCGCACATAATAATATAAGATCTCTACAAAAATCTTATCAAATCTTGTAAAATCTCTTTAAGATTTCCAAAATCTTTGATAAATCTTCTCAAAGATTTGCAAAATCACAATATCTCTATATATACCTGTACCCCTCATCTTCTTTACATTCACAAACAACACATACAGACTCAAACATAAAATTCAAAAGCTTACCCAACCCTCACAACCCAAACCACACACACACCTCTCGGTCACCCTCTCCCTCGCCGGTGTCCGACCACCGGTGAATCGGTGGAGCCGGCGACTCCTCTCTCTCCGGCGACTCTCACCTGCAACACCCACTCCCGTTTCACCGGTCATACACCCCCTTCTTCGCCGGCGATGTTTCTCAGCCGAACACCCACCCCCTTCACCCACGTATATCGCCGGCCACCACCATCTGGTGGTGGCGCTCAGCAGTGCAGCGAGCCAAGAACAAAGGAGAGATAGAGAGTATTCGAGATGAGAGAGAGAGGAGATTCTGAGAGAAGGGGAAACGGCGGAGCCGTTAGGGCAGTGGCGGCGTCTGCGGTGATCTCCGGTGGCTCGACTCACGGCGGCTCGGCTCACGGTGGTGGTGGTAAGCGGCGGTCGTGTCTCGGATCGGTGGTCCCTGTCTCGGACCGGTGGTTCTTGCCTCGGACCGACGGGTTTCACCGGTAACCCCCCTTGCTTATTTCTTTCATTTTTGTTTTAATTGAAGTCTGATGATGATGATGGTGATTTTATCACAAGAACAGTTTGTTGACGACTCCGTTTCGGGATCGGTTCAAGTTTCGCAGCGGCTCGACAAATCAACAGGGGTGGTGTCTATGTTCAGTTCGTTTCGGGTTGGTTCGAGTCAACCCGGTTGAACCGAGTTAACTCGGTTCGGGTCCTGGTCAAACATTCACGGCTGGTCAAGAGGTTCGGGATGGTCAACAGCTTTGGTTCGAGCCAGATTTTGGAGCGGTTCGGGTCGACTCGGTCGGACCGAGTCAACTCGGTCAAAGTCAGCCGGTCAACTCAGTTGACTCGGTCAACTCGGTTGACTCGGTAACTCAGTCAACTTTTGTTCGGCGTTCAACTCGAGGAATGGTAAAGATTAACGACGAATTAACTTGAATATACATATTTTTATTAAATTCGTGAAACGAGCTCGAACCGATTCGGAGTAATATTTAGTTTACATTTTGTCGTTTTACAAAAAATACATAACTATTGATGATTGGAAAATTATTGAATTTTGAATATAACGACAACTTGTGTTGTCGGGCGTCCAAAAACAGAGGAAACTCTGCCCGTTTTTCGAGAGAATCCGTAAAATAAAGCGACTTTTGAAAAACAAGATACGAATGTAAAGTTTCTTTCGACCACAACCTACAACTTACGAGAACAACGATACGGAAAATATTTCGACAACAAAAATGAATATAGTTATTATTATATTTATTTCAAACGAACTCGAATCCTTTTATAAATAAATATAGTTATATATTTATTTCGAAATATCAAACGACACGGATTCGTTTTATAGAAATATATATGGTTTATATATTTATTTTTAAGTTCGTACATCACGAATCCTTTTATAAAATAGATATCGTTTATCTATTCATTACAGACTTCAAATAACTCGATGATTCTTTTATAAAATAAATATAACTTTTCATATTTATTTTATACGCCTAAACGGCACACGATAAATCATATAATATCGCATACGAGTTTGATACATGATATTTTCGTACAAATATTCTTTTTATACACGTACGACTACTCGAGACGTCTAACGCGATGATAACGATATATTTATATATTTGTATATAAATATTTATTTATTTTTAAATCTCTCGAGGAATAAGTCTTCCCAAGACTTATTAGTTTTACTGACAATAAGCGAGACCTAACAAGTATAACTTAATCGTTACTATTAAGTTATTAACTTACCGTTGAATCGTTCGATTAACGATTCGGTAGAGCTCGACGACACGTAGTTTAGTTACTGCGTTATTTAGAAACTTATTTAGATATTCCATGTTAGGAATATAGTAGAATGCACGCTAGCAAGTCAAGCATTGGAAACGACATCATCGAAGTCGTAATTAGCTAGCTTTGCACAGGGAATATTCAGATGAGTTCATAACCCCACTTTTTACTGTTTTACAGTTTTGTAAATGTTTTCGGGGTGGAAAGAAATGCACGTTTTGCAAAAACAAACAAAGTTTTTAACAAACGCAACACTAGCATTTCTAAATCATATTACGAAGGGATTTCAAGGAACTCAAATGATTTACGAAAGGTTTATACTAAACATACCGGTTTTTACAAAACAAAGGTGTATTATCAAAATGAATGATTTTCATGACTAGGGATGGATCGTTTGGTAATGATATATAGAGAATGAGGAGCCAGCCTTAGTGGCTGGGGAGGCCAGCCTTAGTGGCTGGGGAGGATCAGCCTTAGAGGCTGGGGTAAAATACATGTTACAATTTTTACAGACATTTTTACACATGGTATGGTTAGCGTAAGGAGGGTTAGAACGTACAGATCATGTGAGTGGGTAGGCGGGAACTGGAGGCCATTAATCCTCATTGTAGGACCGAGGGACGTAAGCGGTAGATCTATCTGGGTGTAGCGAGCCCAACTCCAGGTCCAACAGTACGGACCTCGGGGTGACTTTGTGCCCAACGCAAAATCCGCTAGGTTTGAGTCTTCCTACTTGCACTTCACACATATCAATGGCCTTGCAAACCATTGGTGATCTCTTTTTTTCCTTATTTGCTACATACCAGGGACATATATACTTACGAAACTACTTGTTCATACAAATTAAAATACCATGTTTTATATAAAATTCAAAGCACATGATTTTACGGGTAAGGAGTCAAAGTCAGGGTGGGCATTGACGGTTATGCGAACATTACAAATACAAGGCTTTACAAATACATGGTTTTATGAACATAACGTGTTACAAACACAACGTTTCCATATAACTTGGCAAGAAAATGATTTTTAAATTCATTTTCTCAATACTATTTCAAAAACCGGTTTTTCCAAAGATTTATTTCAAATCTTTCACAACTCAAGAGATTTATTTCAAACCTTTCACAACTCAAAAGATTTATTTCAAATCTTTTACAAACAAACTATGAACTCGCTCAACTTTATGTTGACTTTTTCGCATGTTTCTTTCTCAGGTTACTTTTCTAAGATAAGGCACGGTTGGAATAGGAGAACCATGAAGACTCGAGTACTTAGTGGGCGTTCAATTTCTAGAAGTCTTTGCTTATTTGCTTCCGCTGTGCAATGACGATACCAGTCCAGTCACGCCAGCTCTGATAAATTTCGGGGTGTGACAACATCAAGTCAAAGAATATAGAAATATAGAATATAGAAGAGTAAACTGCCATTTTGGTCCATGTGGTTTGGGCACTTTGGCCATTTTAGTCCAAATCTCAAACTTTTTACATCTGGGTCCCTGTGGTTTGCATTTTGTTGACATTTTAGTCCAAAATCCAAAAACCCTCTATTTTGACTGTTGAAAACTGATTATTTTGTCCTTTAGTGCAGGGGTATTTTGGTCATTTTTTAAATTTCATTTGTTGTAAATATGAAGACCCAGATCAAAATAATCAGCTCTCTCTCTCTCTTCTCTCTCTCTCTCTCTCTCTTCTCTCTCTCTCTCTCTCTCTCTCTTCTCTCTCTCTCTATAGCACCACCACCACCGCCACCTCCTCCCTCTCTCTCTCTTCTCTCTCTCTCTCTCTATAGCACCACCACCACCGCCACCTCCTCCCCCTTCTCACCACCGCCACTCCGGCGTCGTCCCATCCAACAGTCACACCCACACCTCCTTCCTCGTTTACTGGCGACCAACCCCGTTTCCGGTGACAGCCGACATTCCAATTTCAGGCCTACACACAGGTATGTTCAGGAGATCAGAGAGAGAGAGAGATGAGAGAGAAAGGAACTCCGATGACGGCGGCTCCGCCGCTATGACGACAGTGTTGGTGAAATTGATGATGATCGATGACTGAGGTTTTTGGTTATGATGATGAATCGCTGAAGTTGTCGATGATGAAGATGAACAGCTGATTGATTGATGCTGATGAAGGAGGTTCGAAGTTTCCCCAAATAAATCATCATCATCCCCAAATAAAACCCTAACTAGAAAGAAACTCAGCAGCAGACTTATCCTAGTGTCAATGATGACCAGGTGTTGGTTAAGGTTGTGGCTGCTGCTCTTAATCCTGTTGATTTTAAGCGACGGCTTGGGAAGTTTCAGGCGACTGATTCTGCTCTTCCGGTAATGTTTGTGGTTAATATGATGTGTTTTGATTGAATTTTTGTTGGATAAAATAGGAATTAGACTCCATACTTGTTGAATTCGGTGTATACAAGTCAATTTAGGGATGTAAACGAGCTGAGTCGGGCTGGGGTGGGCTCTGGCAGTTTGTGGTGGTGGTGGTGGCGGTGGTGGAGTTCACGGTGGTGGTGGTGGTGTTCGACAGAGAGGAGAGAGAGAGAAGAGAGAGATGGGTGTTTGGAGAGAGAAAGAGAGAGTGTGTGTGTGCAGGTTTTAGAGAGAGAGAGTTCACGGGGATGGTGGTGTTGGCGGCAGTGGGATGGTGGTGGTGGGGATGATGCGGTGGTGGGGTGGTGGTGGTGTGGTGGTAGTTCAGAGAAGAGAGAGAGAGAAAGCAAAGTGTATCTATATGTGTGGTGGTGGTTGATCTGCAGAGTGTATATGTATGTGTGTATATTAATATATATATATATATATATATATATATATATATATATATATATATATATATATAGGGAGAAGATCATGCGAGAACCACCTCTTATTGTGAGAACCGCGAGAACCAATGTGAACACAACAAAAAATGCCTAAAAATAGCTAAAAATCACACAAATTTTTTTTTAATATTTTTTAGGTTAAAATCGCTACTTTTCAATACCAAAAAAAAAAAAATTTTTAAAAAAAAATTTAATTTTTTTTTTTTTTGGCTTCGAAAAATAGCGATTTTAACCTAAAAAATATTAAAAAAATCAAAAAAATTTTTTTAGATTTTTTGGGGGTTTAGTTTTTAGCATTTTAGCTTGGGGGGGGGGGGCTTAGGTTTTTGGGGGGGTGGGGGAGGGGGGTTTAGGTTTTTTTTTTTTGGGGGGGGGGGGGGGGTTAGGTTTTTTTTAGGTTTTTTTTAGCATTTAGCTTGGGGGGAGGGGGGTTTAGGTTTTTTTTGGGGGGGGGGGGGGTGGGGGTTAGGTTTTTTTTAGGTTTTTTTAGCGATTTTAGGTTGTGTTCACATTGGTTCTCAAGGTTCTCACAATAAGGGTGGTTCTCGCATGAGCCCCTCCCTATATATATATATATATATATATATATATATATATATATATATATATATATTAATTTTTGAATTAAGAAAATGTTAAATGAAAAACAAAATGACCAAAATGCCCCTGAACTAAAAGACAAAATAGTAGGTTGCAACAGTCAAAAAAATAGGGTTTTTGGATTTTGGACTAAAATGGCAACAAAATGCAAACCACAGGGACCCAGATGTTAAAAAGTTTGAGATTTGGACTAAAATGGCAAAAGTGCCCAAACCAGAGGGACCAAAATGGCAGTTTACTCAATATAGAAAAAAGAGTCACCTATACCAAGAAAGTGATCAGAGTGACACAGTATAATGTAAATCATGTATAATAGCATACAACATCATTTGGGCATAAACACAAGAAGTCAATCACCGTAAAGTCACTTAACAAATAAGAAAAACCTATGCCTCTAAAATTCACCTAAGACCTTACTGCAATATCCTCTAGAAGTCCTTTACCCTAATCCTACGTCTCCACGAACTCTATCTTGGACCATATCCTCAGAAAGATGCAACTCTAGTAAATCATGCCTATATGTATATTTAACAAAAACCTAAAATCCAGCTATTTTATCGCTATTTATAATTAAAAAAATAACTGAAATCCTGCTATTTATGGCTACATACCCTATAGTGATCTTCGACCTATACGCTTTGCTGTTCGATATAGCTACCATAGCGACCGCTATTGACAACTATGCTTCAAGTCAAAGGCATTATAATTTTAATACAAGTCAAAGAGGTTGGGTTTATACCCTATTGTACTTAGCTTGCTTCCATCTTTTAACATTAAACCTCTTGGTGAAAGGTGAAGAATCATAATTAATGTTGTTCAACTTTTTTACAAGGAAAGTCATCAATATTCACTGATTCATGAACCTTTTTGCTCTAACTGAGAACAGCTTCAGGAATTTCTCACTAGCAAAGGTTAAAGGAAGCTGTTCATCATCAACCAATTCTTCGTGATCATCGTTTTCTTGATTTGTAGTGTTTTCTGAGTATAATTTGGGCTCGTTTGGTATATCTCAATACAAATTCTTTAATATGAATTGTGCAGTTTCTGAAAAAAAAAAATTATTATATTGACTCATCTATATTTAATATATGTGTTGTTTAACTCATCTATAACACCTAATATGTTGACTCGACCCGACCCGAATTGTATTGTACCGAAAAAATTATTATATATTGATAGACAGACGACCTTAAAAAATTTCCGCCCCTTTTAAAAAAAAATTCTGGCTCCGCCACTGCTTAGAGCGTGATGCAACTCCTTCCACAAATTTCTACATCGTCATGTATAAGAATTATTTTAACACACAAGTCGGTAACGGGTCGAGTCGATATTGGAAAACTTTTTTTTGTCCGTTTTTTTATTTTCTTTTCTTGATAATACGTATACGTATGCCAGAGGTCCCATTAATTTAAGCTAAGTTATAGGCCATCCAAGTATACATTTGGTTTCTTCATTCATGTATACCAGTTTCAGCCACAAATATTTCGAATGATAAAAACGCTCTTGATTCCTTTTTAAAACAAGAAGTTTTATCTATAACACGTCAACACCTCACTGAATGTAATTTCGAACCTTTTAAGGTCATATTTGTTATCCGCCGTGTTTTTTCAGCTATAATCGGTATAAATGAAACCTCATACGTGCGTGGGTTACTTGGGTGGCATATGATATATATATAATATGGATGGCCTAAAATGAAGAAAAAAAAAGTCAATACTTTGGTGGCCTCCACATTACAGTTATCAAAAGCGCTCGCCTAGGATGCTTATCCGGTGATTTAGTTGGCCGTTAAAAAAATACCTATGGGGATTGATGTGATTTGGGTGTGAAGGATTCATTCCACTATTAATGCCAGCCTTTATGATTATTGTATGTGATTTGGATGGAAATGGAAGAGGCAGCCGACATCAGAGTTAGCAGGGCCGGCCCTGAGAATTCAGGTGCCCTGTCCAAGCTCGAAAAATGTGCCTTTAATCCTTAACGAAATAACACGTAAAAGTGCAACCCTAAATAATATGAAAATAAACTGATTAACTGAAATCGAAAAGACGAAAATCAATCCTAAATCATAAGTTAAGTGATTTCGACATAAGTTAACTGAATTCGACATAATAACTGAAATCGTAAATCAACCCTAAATCATAAATAAACTGAATTCGACAATTGATTTTTAGTTGTTTACCTGTGAAATCGAATCGAAGGCCTGCTGATGATCAAAGGGCTGCAGACTGCGATGCTCTGTCTCTGTCTCTGATCTCGATTGCAGAATTAATGATGATGATCGAAGGCCTGCAGAACAACACCTACAAAATCGTCGATGATGATCGAAGTCTCGAAGATTCGAAATCGAAGGCCTGTTCCTGTGCGACGTTTGACGTTTCAATTGCCCAGTCCCAGATGAAAGTTGCCGCCCAGAATATTTTTTTTATTAGTTTTTTAGAATATATTTGGGTATTGGGCTTACAAACCTAATGGGCTAAATAGCTTAAACAATATGATTTTTTTTAAGTGTGTCTAAGTTAATATTTTTTTGGTTATACCCTATTAAATTTTTTTTACATATATAATATCGGATTTTTTTAAAAAATTACGTGCCCTCAAAAATCACGGGCCCTGTTCGGTTGTCCTCCCCGCCCTCCTTCAGGGCCGGCTCTGAGAGTTAGAGATACAACAGCTGGTTGATTGTTGCAGCGTTTTGGATCAGGTTAGATTGCGGACAGGGCCGTATTCGTGGCGTTGGCAGTGAAGTGCTGTTCAAATGGGTCAAATGGGTTCCTAGTAAGTGTAACGTTTTCATGTGGCGAGCTTTATTGGATCGCTTACCGACAAGGGTGGCGCTCAAAAGAAGAAATATTGAGGTGGATGAGCAAGTTTGTAGATACTGTGGGGAGTTGGACGAGACAGTAGATCATGTTTTCACAGTGTATTTTGGCAGGGAGGGTTTGGCAAGCATTAGCAACTTGGTGGCCTATTCCTCCTATATTTGCTTTTTCGATTAGAGACTTAATGGGGATTCATAAGCACGCAGGAGTTTCCAGAGTAAAGGGTGAAGTGATTAGAGGGCTAATTATTGTGGCATGTTGGAGAATTTGGAAGGCGAGAAATGAACGGATCTTCTCACAGCGATCATGCAATTGTGTGGAGATTATTTCATCGGTCAAAGCGATTGGTTTCTTGTGGTTTAGAAAGAGGTCTAAATGTAAAGATATAGATTGGGATAATTGGTGTAGTTTTAGTATGATGTAATCGGTTTTCGGGGTTGGCGCTCCTGTTTTTTCTCAAAACAAGTCGCCTTCCGTTGGTGGTTTTCTTTTAATGATATTGATCCTTTCAAAAAAAAAAAATTAAATCTCATCATTCCAAAATCTATAATTGCCAGCTTGTCATGCCTACAAATACTTTTTATATCTTTTCTTATAGTATATACTACTTACGGCAACAAAAACAACACTGTTTAGATAATAATATGTGTTATGATAAAATGTCAGAAGAGGTCATTAGCAAATAAATATTCTATGTGGTATATTCTAACAGATCTAACTTAGCTTTATTTTATTTAAGATATTAATCATACTCATAAAAATAGGATACGGCAAGTTGGACTTTTTAAGTAGGCTATTTGCTACTACGAATTATTATTTAGAGAAAATCACATATAGTTAAAACCGTTCCAATACATAATCAATTTTTAGTATAGAACTATAAGAGATACGTTAGAGTTTACCTCATTTTTTTTTCACCAAGTAGAATCATAACAATTGGTTCACTACTCTATGCAAGTGAATTTGTTTATTTTCAAAAGATTTTGATAGCATGTACAATAAACATTTTTTTTAGAAATATTGGATTTTAATAATCCCAACTACTGGCAATTACAACTATTAATGTATTGGACTTCAATGGACCCTGACTAATAGAACTCTGACGTCGTTAGTCTTCGGTAGCCGTAAAAATGTGTTTGGCCAGAAAAAAGTTTCTAAATGTCCGATCTAAGATTACAAAGAGGTTTGGGCCAAAAATGTTGAATATTCCTGCCAAAAAGTTGAGTTTTCCGAGCAAAAAAAAGTTTTCCGGCAAAAAAAGAGTTTTTCAAAAACCTCAATAACTGGAGTTTTAACTAGAAAAAAAGTTCTAAAGGTCCGTAATAAGGTTACAAAAAGGTTTGGGATGAAAAAGTTGAGTTTTCCGGCCAAAATTGTTTTTCTGGAGACTAACGGTGTTAGGGTTCCATTAGTTAGGGTCCATTGGAGGCCAATATATTAATAGTTGGGACTACCAGTGGTTATTTTTGAAGTTGGAACTGTTGCCGGCCAATGGCGAATAATTGGATTATTAAAATTCAATATTTTTTTATAGCCAATATCTTGAATCCAAATCTTGACCTTATTTTTGAACCGCCAAAATCTTTACTTGTTAATGACTTGTTGAACGGCCAAAATCTTTACTTGTTAATGACTTGTAGATTATGCAACATAAGTTGTACTTGGTTCCCAGTTAACTTTTGTCCAATTCTAGATTTAGAGAAGGGTCATGCTTTCGATCATTGGATGCTCTAGGTAGTATTTACCAAGGTAGGAATCCAATGGGACAATGATAACAGTTTTTATTAATTAATTAGGTTTTGGTTAATCCGTTGGGTTTATTCGGTTAGATTTAAGGTTTTTGGTTCAATTCGTTTAATTTTGTTTAATAGTTAAAACCAAACTTGACTAAAACTTTTGTTTAGAAATACATGAACTTGGTATAAATACATAAAATGGATGTATATATGCATATATATACATGAAACTGAGGTATAAATACATGAAATTGATATATAAATACATGAAATGGAAGTATGAAAACTTGGGCTCGAAATATATGAAATATGAATGGAAATTTGGTTAATTTCAGATAAACGATGGTACAAAAAAACCCGATAACTAGTTTTCGGTTAATTAGTTTTCTGTTAGTTCAATTTTTGGTTGATTTCGGTTTGGTTTTGTCTATTTTCTATTGGTTTTGGTTAACAATACTCAAATTAAAGATAATAAATTACAGGTTTTTATTGTGTATTTTTTTTAAATATCAACGTACGAAAATGTTATATCTGTTTAAATATCATGAGAATAGTTGGTTTTTTTATATGAAGGATAAAATGTAACTATCAATTAATTAACTAGAATTTAGTTAAGTTAAGAGCTTAAAGTGTAATTAAGACGCAAAGATTAAAGTATAACTAGTGCTTGAAAAACTATCTTCTGGTACTATTTTACTCTTCAAACATACATACAATAGACATAGTTGCCCCAAACTCCACAATAAAAGGCTACACACAACTTGCAAAGGTTGCTTTTACCCAGTCTCATACATACATTTTGGAAATTTACAATTTCTTTTTTGTGATTTACAAAATTAATCCGTAACAAAGATATATATGGTATTTGGGTGCAGCCTTTTAAAAGGATGACATTGATGAATCAAGACTACTAAAGAGTAATGATATTATATATATCAAATGACAACACCACTTTGCTACAGTAATGCTTTTTTTCCTTTCTCTTTTTTTTTTTTTTTTTTTCTTTTTGTGGTTTTTTTTCTTTTTTACTTTTACCCTTTAATTTTCAGCATTGACTCTTATAACCCCTTAACTTTCTAAATACTTTCTAGAGTTAAATGCTTGGTTGGTCCCTGTGGTTTGCAAAAATTTCATACTTGGTCCTAGTGGTTTACTAATTACACGCGTGGTCCCAAAAGTTGTCAAAAATGAACTCGGTTGGTCCCCTGACCTAACCGCTGTTAAATTTCTCAGTTAAGTTGATGTTAAATGACCAAATTGCCCTCAACAAATTATTGTTTATTATCTTTCTCCTCTGGAATCTCAAAAATGCAGAAAAAACCCCTCAATTGATTTTGATTCATTCTACTCATCATCACAACCCATTTCCACTTTTTTCTTTCCCTTTTCAACATTCACCAATTCATTTCACTTTCACACATTCATTCAACTTCAATTGAAGCTTCTTTGTTTGCAATTAGACATTCCTCGATAGATATCATCGAAAGCCATGGGGATTTCGCCATTTGGGTTCGTTTTATTGAGGGCAAAACCACTGACGTTACCACCATCTTCTTCGGCGAGCAACCTCTTGGCACCACTTTCTTCTTCGGTCATTACCAAACCAGATGTGTACCATCTCCGGCAACTTCGCTTTTCAGATCTGAACCATCTCATGCTTCGATTGAACATATGGTAGTTATGATTAAAGACCTAATCCTTGCCGGCTTCATTTTTCAGATTTGAGCTCGACCCTATGCCATGAATCTGATGTAACCACCGGACAACAATGGCTTCCTTTTTTAAGTTAGATCGACACAAATGGATCAGAGAGGGAATGGGGGTGTTTGGTGGTGGTGGGTGTTCGGTGCCGGAGGGGAGACAGTGGTGGTGGGTGTTCAGTGCCGGTGGTTGTTCGGCGGTGAAGGAGGGATGTTGGTGGTGGGTGTTCAATGCTGGCGATGGTGTTGGTCTTGGGTAGAAGAAGAAGAAAGGTGGAGAGAGAATTATGATTTTAATTGTTGAGGGCAATTTGGTCATTTAACATCAACTTAACTGAGAAATTTAACAGAGGTTAGGTCAGGGGACCAACCGAGTTCATTTTTGACAACTTTTGGGACCACACGTGTAATTAGTAAACCACTAGGACCAAGTATGAAATTTTTGCAAACCACAGGGACCAACCAAGCATTTAACTCTACTTTCTAATTGAGTTTTGCGTCTTTATTTTTATTTACGTGGATATAAACTTAAGTTGATTTACATTTCGACATGATTTTTTTGTATTTATTTACGATTTTGCCTCCAGTACAAAATTCGTTTTAATTTTTTTTTTACTTTTTTTTCTTTTTCTTCCTTTCTTTTGTTTTTGTGGTTTTTTTCTTTTTTACTTTTACCCTTTAATTTTCAGCCTTAACTCTTACAACCCCTTAACTTTCTAAATACTTTTTAATCGAGTTTTACGTATTTATTTTTATTTACGTGTCGATATAAACTTAAGTTGATTTACATTTCGATAATATTTTTTTTGTGTTTATTTACGATTTTGTCCCCAGTATAAAATTCGTTTTAATATTTTTTTACAAGACTATGGTAGTGTTTTGTTTTAGTTGGTTGCCTCGATTTAATTTTTATTCGTCATGCCAAGCGGTAGTTTTTTCATTGTTTTAGTTTTTTTTTAGCAAATGTATGGTAGTATTTTATTTTACTTTGTTTAATCAATGTAATTTCTTTTGATATCGTGTTATGAGTAGTATGTAAAAGTAACTAAAACACAGACGTACATTCTATGAGAAAGAAATATTCGGCTTAATGCCCCGCAACACGGGCGGGCAAAACCTAGTTTAATACAAAAGATTATAAAATAACAGTTTTAAGGGTCCACCCAACCCATTTGAATAATGCATTCGTGTAATTAATTCCCAAGAGCCCGGCTTACTTGTAAGAAGAAATGGATCCCAACCCACTATGTAATGTAGTAAGCCCAATTGTACATTATATCTGGCACCAAGCCCATAAAACAACTTGTAACCCATAATGGATGAATACAATAATTCTTTTTGTTAAGTAAGAAAATATAGTGCATGAAATGAATTGTGAAGACTGATTTAGTTGGAAGAATCTACCCAATCAAAAAGATAATACTGTTTTTAAGAAATCAAATAAAAATAATATATTGTATTATAAATAAAAGTACTCATGCAATTATGCAAAGAGACACTGTCAATATGAATAGATAAGGGTGTCAATCGTGCTGGATTAATGTGTTGATTATTAAACTCGAATATGATCAATATATTTATATGTGTCTAAAATGTCAACTCGAACCGATCACACTTAAATCCAAGTTATCCAAGCACTTATCATTTATCTAAACGGGTTGTGATAAATGAATTAACTATGTTAGCGGGTCGATCTATATAGGGTTATTGGATTTAATATTCCTAAGTTTCACCTGTTGGCCGATCATAATCTCAACGTTATAAATTTCCTCAAACGATCCCAATTTGTAAGAATTTGGCCCCCATTGATCATTTTCTAACATAGGTGCACTTAAATCAATTAAGGAGTCTACAGGTGCACTTGAATCTATTGAGGAAACCAAATTATAATATGTTTAAAACAGATGAATAGGGGCCAAACTTATTGTTAGAGAGAATTTTTAAAGTTGGAATTAATATCAGCCAAAATGTGAAACTTAGGATTATTAAAATCCAATAACCCTATAATTAAATGTGTTGCGGGTCAACCTTTTAACTAAATAGGTTTCAACCAACACTCGACCCATTTAATCATATGGGTTAAGCAAATCAACGAAACATGACACATTTATTAAACATGTTGTATTATATATGACAACACAAAATCTGATTAGTTCGTGTCTTATTTGTTTCGTATCAAGAATTGCATCCGGTATCCACCACCTTCATTATACAAACACATGTTGCAACTTTTTTTTCACTTGCTTTGGTTCTCTAACCATCGTCTTCTTTTGCATCATTCTTCTCTTCCCTTTCGTCACCATCCACCTATGTTCTTGTGTATGTGTGTTGGTGGTAAATATATTTTATATGTTAACTTTTTTTAACGGCAAGTAACGACGTGCGAACCATCGTGATACCGGGTGTTGTGGTCAAGGTCGACTACTCGACCGCTGCCAGCACCTTGGCTCTCCCAGATGCGCGGAAACCTGATCTCCACCCGCCCGAAGGCACGGCAGTGGAATAATCGGTAAAACCTCGCCTCCCATCCAAGACGAACCGGCGCCACCCGTATTCGTCCTTCACCTGGATGCCGTAGAAAATAATAACAGTAATAACAAAAGTTAAGAGATTAAATTATTAAAATGTTAAGTGATTAAAAACGTACCTGTTAATTGGTAACAACCCAAAGAAAATCATATTTTAAAAGCATTAATTAAAGGATTCAAGCATTACATTAATAAAAAAAATATTACGAAAAACAAAAGTTATATATTGATTCTGATAAAGATTTTATTATATTTTAATCTTGATGATGGTAGGAAATACATGGTATAATATAATAATCACTGGTTTATAAAAAATGTTCTATATTCTAAGAACAAGTTCCTTGAAGTGGAAGATGGGAACAAGAGTGTAAAAGAGTGAAACATCTACTAATGCAATTTTTAGGGTTGTAAAGTGTTTTATAATTGGATTCTTCACTTTTAGTTGACACACACAAAGATGAAAATATTTAATAAAATTACAATATAATAATATAATAGCTGATCTTTTGGTTATTTAAAACACTTTTAATGGTTCCATGCATAAATAATTTTAGTAAAAAGCCAACCAAGAAAATTCCAATTCCATTCTCCACTCCCCGATTCATTTATGAATTTAAGTCAAAACTTCTAGCTTTACAAAGAATTTTGCAACGGCCTTGTTGAACTAAATTCAAGGGACTATTAGTGTCAATCATAGTTGTAAAAATCGCTAGACGCTAGTCAGCTGATCAAGTATTAACTAACGATAAATCGGGATTAATCAGGAGTATATGGAGTGGTATTTATATATGTAATTTTCAATTTTATAGGAGTAGGATCAAATACAAACCATATTTCGTATACAAACTGTAAGAACCATTTAAAACGTGTCATTTCACTCATTTGACATCCAACCAATTATAGAGAAATGGTAAAATAATAACCTAAATAATATTAATTATATTGAATTCCCTATAATTATGCTAACAAACAATTAATTCTTTATTTAGATCTTCCTTTTGTTTTCAGTGTGCTGGTATAGTTCTTCATAAAGAAAAAGTGCTGATATCATTCACATATGTGCTAAAACCAATTATCATAATTAATTTTCATGTGCTAATATAATTCAAAAGTGCTACTTTTATATATGTATTTTTTTAGTATGTGCTAATTTAACTTTTTTAAGTGATAGGATCTGTTTTCACGGTTTGTAGGATAAATATGGTTTGTACCGTAACCAACCCCCAGTTTTATATATACATACATATTTATATAGGTAAATATTTTAAGTAGACAGTTTTAACCCCTCATCAACCCATTTTTTTAAGTATACAGGATTAATCGTAGGAATCTACATGGGTTGGTTGGAAAATGGCATGAATTTGCAAGTTTGGGGCGGAATCACCGATTTTTGGTCGGCCGACCAGTGCCAATTAGGTCCGACTAGGGCCGATTCGGGCCGACTACTGGTTAACAAAAACTTACTTAGTGACCGGCCGACTAGCGATTAATACTGACTAGTCCCGATTTTTACAACATTGCTGCTAATAGTTGAAAGTTGTAGTTCAGGGTTAAGGAATACGTGTGTGAAAGATCAGGGGGTGTAATTGTTTTTTTTTTTTTTTTTTATCATATCATTATTAGTGTTTGATCACTATGTAGGTATGTAATTATCCGGGGTCAAGTTGTTTAGTTAGAACAATTCCTTTTGTAATTGATTTCTTCATAATCAATAAGCATTGAAGAGCTTTGGCTAAGTTTCTTCCCAAATGTATTTGATCAATTTTGCTTTGGTGTTAGGTTAAAAAACATGAAATTTGGAATATAGTATTTCATTATTAAAAAAAACTAATTTTGAAAAGTGTGCCTTAATTTGTGAGGCTAAACCAATGAATAAAACATATGATCCAATAATAAAAAAAAATTCTTTTCTCCTTGATTTATAATATGAACTTCTGCATTAAAAGACTTTTAGTTCTGATTTTTAAGTGCCCTTTTAAATTATGATCAAATCTACAATTATAAAGGTGAACCCTAGCAGGTATGACAGGTGATAAATGCACCTACTCAAGAGAAGTAACATGAAGGGAGCTTGGAGTCATGGTGTTCTTTTCACATGACACCTAAGAAATTATTCTTGAATAACTATCGTGATTATAAGAGTGCACTTGAAGTTCTAGTATATGATAAACCATGTAATATAGTTGGTATTGGAAATTTTGTATGTAGAAAAGATGTGCCATATTTTAATGGGGAAATGGACTGTATCACCCTAAACTATGCAAAATTGGCCAATAGCACGCCCAACTTTCAAGTTGGCTCCCACCACCCTCTACTTGACAACTTGGTGTCTCTGTCACCCCTTCGTTAAAAAATCACTAACTCAGTTTGTTTATTTTGCTGATGTGGCTTTTTATCTGATGTGGCAAGATGACGTGGCATTTTTTTTTTGTTAAAGTCTTGTGGTGTATGACCGGGCTTAGACCGAGATAAAAGTAAAACTAAACCAAGCCCAAATAAGCCCACACCAATTGGAGATCTGCGAAACCCTAAAACTTAAATCTTCATCTTCGTTGTAAAAGCAAAACACATACACTTCTGTTAGGGTTCTTCAGTGTCGTCGTATCGCCGCTTGAATTCAAAGTTCCACTAATGGTCAGTAATCTACCTCAATTCACCTGCAAGCGCAGTTGAAATCCATGGCTCCGGTTTCAAGCTTGATTTTGGGTTGTGTTTGTTGAAATCCATGGCTCCGGTTCCATGCGTTCGTCGCTCAGATCTGAAACGAGAATAGACCATGGCTTCTCGAGTCCAAATCTCTGGTTTCAAGCTTGATTTTGGGTTGTGTTTGTTGTTAATTTTGGGTATTGGTTGTTGTTTTTATCATTGCCGGTGAGATCTGAAACGAGAATAGACCATAGGTTTACCATCTTAGTGCCATATTCAATGGCTTGTTCGGTGTAAAAGGTGCCATTTTTGCCTGTGATTCCTTGACAGATGACGCGTGTGTTCTTGTCGACGAAGACGGCCGGTGGCGGAGGAGCTGTGGCGAACGAACGCGACTGAGAGATCGGATTCGAAGACAATGATGATACAGAGGATGTGCGAGATGTGAGTTTTGAAGAGAGATTAGCGATGAATCTGGTTGTTTGACGAGACATCTTGGGTGCAGCTTTGAACCTCTGTTTGGCGAAGACAATGATGATTTGAAAGTTGGGGTAATCAGACCTTGAAACCGGAGCGATCTTGTCGTCGCCGTCTTGCTGGAGCCATGGATTCCGACCGTCTCCTTCAAGGTAGAGAGAGAAGGAGAGTTAAAGATATTGTTTTATAAAGTGACTTTATGTATTGTGTTTTATATATATATTTATATTAATTATAATTAAAAAATGCCACGTCACCTTGCCACATCAGATAAAAAGCCACATCAGCAAAATAAACAAACTGAGTTAGTGATTTTTTAACGAAGGGGTGACAGTGACACCAAGTTGTCGAGTAAAGGGTGGTGGGAGCCAACTTGAAAGTTAGGCGTGCTATTGGCCAATTTTGCATAGTTTAGGGTGATACAGTCAATTTCCCCTATTTTAATAGGAATGTTTTTATCATTATTATGATGTGAAAATGGAGGGTAGTATGCAAACTGTTTCAAAAGGCTCTAAAGTATAAATAAACGGTACAAGGATGAACTTAATTTATACTCTGACTGGAATTTGGGAAGGTAGTTAATGGTGTAACAACATTTAGTGAAGCTAGACCATGAAGCCTTAGTAAGTATTTACCAAAACATATGGGATATGATACATGGTGAGTGGGGGGGGGGGGGGGTTAAGAATTTGATAAATTTCATTACACACATGATCACTAGGGGTGTTCATCGAATCGAATATCGAATTTTCGAATTATTCGAATCGAATTATTCGAATAATTTTTATTTTTCCTTCAATTCGTATTCGATTCGAATTCGATTAAAATCTACCCAATTCGATTCAAATTCGTATTCGAATAAAAAACCCAATTCGTATTCGATTAAAAATTCGAATTCGAATCGAATTCGAATAAATTTCGATTTGATCCGGATTCTTTTAAAACATGTAAAAAACTATCAAAGTGAAACATAAATTTTAAAGCAGCTAAAGTACCGTAAGTCTAAAATTCAAAATGAGAAGTCGTGAATTACCACTCCACATTATAAGTTAATATTTTTAAGGTTCGAAATCTATTGATAGATTTGTTACTTAGGTTTTAGTTATAGGTCATGTAGTGGGTTTGATGATCGGTAATTTTAATACATGGAATAATTTATGAAATAATTTATATTATAGCCCAATAAAAGTTATATTTGTATTATATATAAAATAATAAATAAAAAATATAATTTTTATTCGAATTTCGAATCGAATCGAATTTGAAATTATAAATTCGTATTCGATTCGTATTCGATTTACTTTACTCGAATTGAATCGAATTCGAATTCGAATTTTTATAATCGAAACGAATTCTTTATAATCGAATCGAATTTCGAATTTTTCGAATTCGAAACGAATTCTGAACACCCCTAATGATCACACATTGTAAAGGCACTCCTTTGTTTATGATAATAAAAAAAGATATACACGCTAAATATAAAACCTTAAATCTTTATATACTACATTATATAACCTCAACAAAAAGTTTCTAAGAGATAAGCGAAAGAAAAAAACCCAATAAGCATGTATACAATAGAACAATTATGCTAAGTTAGTGATTGGACCCATAGCTCAAAGACTTTCTCCCGAATGATGAAGAGATACAAAGGATAAAAAACATCCACTACCCAAGTGTTGTGGAAATATTATGTATTTTATGGGACACACTAGACCATGACCATACAACCATTTTGGTTATCAGGTATTTGGTAAACCCTAGATAAAAATATTGTGAAGTAGTGAAGTGTGTACTAAGGTACTTGAAAGGAACTCAACATATCTATATTCTTACACTTTAAGCAAATCTCATATAGTTATATTCTATTGTATCCACAGAGGAGAGATATTGGGTCATAAGGAATATCCCCCTTAAATATCACGAACGTGTTTTGGGTGTAATGATTGTGGATGAGAGAAGAAGTCTACTAATCAGCGGGTTCGAGTGGGTGTAATCCATGGATGGGTGACCTCCCGGAAAGTTTCTACTCCGGAAACCAAAACAAATTTGTGGGCTCCTAGGTAGAAAGCTGACAATATTGGTCGGTATGAGAGGTTGAATATACAACTAGTATATAAGACTGTAACACCCCAAAATTTTAAAGTATAAATCAATGAGAATTTACCAACTAGGAATTTAACCTAGTTAACAAAAACTCTAGAAATAACATGAAATAGGGTTAAATAACCAAAACTTTATGTTATTTAACAAGTGAAGGGACCAAAGATGATAAAAGTAAAACTTGTGTTGTAGAATTTGATAAAAATAAAAACCAAACACCCCACTAGGGGGCTGGTCGATCAAGAACAAGCAGAAGGGGGCGACACCCCCATTCTAAAACACTATCACACACACAAAATCAGTAAATTGAAGGCTCAATCCAAGTCAGAATCGAAATTAAAGCATAGAATCGTGATCCTCATTGCAAGAGTATTATAAGGTATGTAAAATCTGATGAAATCTCTAAACTTGAAATTCTCATGATTTTGGTAAATCCGAAATCAGATGTTGCATGTGTGTTATGTGGTTAGATTAAGGATGATATAGTGTCTAGGAGTGAAACTTAGACAACTACTTGTGAAATCATGTTCAAATTCAGGGAATCCCATGAACACCTTGAAGGTGGGTTGTGGGTTTTACAAGATAATGATGAACATTAGGGTTTAGAATGATTATCCTAGTGTAATTTGATTATAGAAAGTGATTCCAGAAAGATATGATGTTAAATACTATATGAGGGCTTTATTGTTGTCAAGTTAGCTAATTAGCAAGCTATGAAATTGAATACGAAAGATATAAAAATTCTGCCTATGAAGTGTTTGTTGAAATGCCTCAAAGAAGGCTTGAAACTAGAATTTTGTAGTTAAAACACCTAATTGTGATGTTTTGACTATTATGCGAAATGTGATTACAAAGAGTTCTAAATATGATAAAATTTAACTCTATAGGAAAGGATACCGGAACGTCAAGTGGACAAGCCGGTGGCGATTCGCGGTTGAAGGGCGTACACTAAGGTATGTAACTTGACCCGTTACATTAAGTAGATTTTGATGATTATAAAATGTGTAATTGAATCTTTGTATAAGAGTTGTTTGAATTTAAGCGGTGATGTCGCTACATTGAATGATAAGTCAAACTTGGTTCAAACTCGTTGGTAGTAGTCACAAAGGAGGATTTCCTTAGACTAGCCAAATGGGTCGAATAATCATATAAGGCATGGTTAATGCTCCGGAACATGATAGATTGATTGTTGATGTTGGTTATTATATAACATATTAGAAATACGAAGATTTAATGTTTTGGTGTGATAGAAAAGCGAAATCCGAGATTTGGGTTTGAGTGTAATAAACAAATCAAACAAAATAGAGATTTCCAGGTACTACCGTAAGTTACGGTAGTACCGTAACTTACGGTAGAAATGAAAGACTTACGGTGGTTCTTTCCTGATTTACGGTGGACCAGGATCCAAAAGACATCACCGTAAGTTACGGTAATACCGTAAGTTACGGTAGAGTCAGAAATGTTTTGAAATTTTTATTATTTTACAATTAATCACACCCGCATCGAACGTAGTTTCGGTTATGTAATATTCTAAGAACTCCATTATTAATGTTTCGTGTTAAACATTTCAGTTTCTAGGTACTCGGGGATTATGGATGACGATCAAGCATAAATATTAGAAGAACCGAACACAACTTTTGAAGCTTCCGCAGTATTTAAACTTTCTAAAGAATATGTTTATGGGTTGTAAACAATTAGATAATATTTTGGCATGTTTGAATTTGATTTTAGTTGACTAGGGTTATGTCAGTTATGAAATTAGTGTTAAACTGGTATTTTAATATAAAAATAGTATGAAATATTATTAAATTCAAGTATAAATCAAAGGGTGTTACAAGTTGGTAATCAGAGCTCAAGGTTGTCAATAAGTGTTCGGTTCAAGCTTGATCGATCGTCCGGTAAGAACTAACTTATTTTGTTAATAAATTATGTACTACGTAAAGAATGAGAAATGAACAAATATGCATGAAAAGAGTGTGTAAGCTCACTCAAAAACAAGAAATGCATGAAACAAGAATGATTAAATCAAGTTATGAACTTGATTGAATTGAAACAAGAATGATTAAATCAAGTTATGAACTTGATTGAATCAAAACAAGAACGATTAAATCAAGTTATGAACTTGATTAAATCAAAACAAGTAAAGCATGTGTTATAAATGGAATGTTTAACAACCTATGTAAACATTTCAGAAATAGAGATGGCTGATGGAGGTAATGATAATGCGGTGCCAAGAGTCACCGAACAAATGAGGGAAGTGATTGCCGAAGAGGTTGGAAAGGCGATCGAAAACAGTTTGTCGGGCTTTATTGATAAAATTCAAAACACAGTTTTATCAATAGTAGAAGAGAGAATCAAGAAATTGGAAGATGATTCAAATTCAGCAAAGGAAAAGCATGGTGGACGAAAGCCTTGTTCATACAAGGAATTCATGGCCTGTAAACCACCAATATATAATGGGGAGGTTGACCCAATAGTGTGCCAACGATGGCTAAGTGATATCGAAGGGGTATTCGAGAGAACCCATTGTGACGAAGATGACTACGTAGCCTATGGTACGGGTCAACTAAGGAGTCAAGCGAAAGATTGGTGGGATAACAAAAAGAGAGAGATCGGTATTGAAGCTGCTAAGGTCATGACTTGGGAAGAATTCAAGACACCATTTCTTAAACATCATAGCCCCAAGGCGGTTATGAATAAAATCAAGGAGGAGTTCATGCAACTTAGGCACAAAAATGAGACCATAGACAGGATTACGGCAACGTTTATGGATAAGATGAAATTTTGTGATGATCTAGTGACAAATGAAGAACAAAAGATATACTACTACCATAACATGTTGAGTGCTGAGTATAGGGAATTTATCACCCCTTCAAAATACGAGACCCTTACCGAGATCATAAATGCTGCTCGGGAAAGGGAGATCGAATTGAAAAAGAGCATTGAACGGGGTGAACGGAAAGCACAAGATGTAAACCCAAGCCCTGCTAAGAAGGCACGAACAAACGAAAGCGCAAAGAAATCTGATACGAAAGGCGGGTCGCCAAGTTGCAGAATCTGCGGGAAGGGTCATAAAGGCGAATGCCGTTACAAGGATAAGCCTTGTCCCATATGCAAGAAAACGGGACATAGGGCTATATCGTGCCCGGAGAAAGTGACGGTTTGTTACAATTGTTATCGAACAGGTCACAAGAAGTCGGAATGCCCGGAACTGGTTGGAAAGAAAGATGGGCAGGAACCGAAAGGTGAAGCCCCGAAAGCAAAGGCAAGATCTTTTCAACTAACCGCCGCAGAAGCAAAGGTTGAACCTGACGTGGTCTCAGGTATATTTGCTGTAAATTCGATTCCTGCATGCGTGTTATTTGATACGGGTGCGAATAAATCCTTTGTTTCATATGGATTTATTCGACATCCTTCATTTGTTCTAACAAAATTACCTGTGCCCTTAGAAGTAGAGATAGGTAATAACAAGAGCTTTATTGTTTGTGATGTATGTAAAAACTGTAAACTGAGCATTGACGACGAAGAATATTTGATAAACCTAATCCCGATGTCAATGGGAGAATTTCAAGTAGTCGTTGGGATGGATTGGCTATCTCAACACCATGCAAAGATCGTGTGTTTTCGTAAAGAGATAAAACTAACATCTCCGAGCGGGAAACACGTCACCATTTATGGCGAAAAAGGAGGCAACCCCATAGTATGCTCAATGTTGAAAGCTCATAAGCTTATGAAGCGAGGATGCAAGGCATTCATGATATACGCTAATGAGCCCAAAAAAGAATCACGAAAGATTGGAGATGTACCGGTACTATGAGATTATGAAGATGTGTTTCCGGAGGATTTACCGGGGATACCGCCTGAACGGGAAATAGAGTTTGGGATCGAATTGATTCCGGGCACGAAACCCGTAGCAAAAGCCCCGTACCGACTTGCACCGTCGGAATTACAAGAGTTGATGTCTCAAATCCAAGACCTGCTTGACAAGGGATTTATAAGGCCGAGTGTGTCTCCTTGGGGCGCACCGGTGTTGTTCGTAAGAAAGAAAGACGGGAGCATGCGCATGTGTATCGATTACCGGGAGTTAAACAAACTCACGGTAAAGAACCGATAACCGCTCCCGAGGATAGATGATTTATTCGACCAACTACAAGGTGCGAACTGGTTTTCAAAAATTGACCTTAGATCGGGGTATCACCAACTAAAGGTCAAAAAAGAAGATGTGCCGAAGACGGCTTTCCGCATGAGATACGGACATTACGAATTCCTCGTGATGTCATTTGGGCTAACAAACGCACCCGCGGCTTTCATGGACCTCATGAACCGGGTTTGCAAGCCAATGCTGGATAAGTCGGTCATCGTGTTTATCGATGATATCTTGGTGTATTCGAAAAGTGAAGCTGAACACGCACATCACTTACAAGAAGTGTTAGAGACCCTTAGACGAGAGAAGTTATATGCAAAATTCTCTAAATGTGCCTTTTGGTTACGAGAGGTACAATTTCTTGGCCATGTCATAAGTGCCGACGGAGTATTGGTGGATCCGTCAAAGATAGAGGCCGTGTCAAAATGGAAACCCCCAAAGAACCCGTCTGAAATTAAAAGCTTTTTGGGACTTGCGGGATACTATAGGAGATTCATTCAAGATTTCTCCAAGATTGCGTCACCACTAACAAAATTAACCCGGAAGAAAGAAAAGTTTATTTGGGGTGTAGATCAAGAAAAGGCGTTTCAAACACTAAAAGCGAAGTTAACTCAAGCTCCGGTACTGACATTGCCGGACGGAGTCGAAGACATGGTGGTTTATTTTGATGCTTCACTATCGGGGCTCGGTTGTGTTTTGATGCAACGGGGCAAAGTTATAGCTTATGCCTCGAGACAACTGAAGATACACGAGAAGAAATACCCTACGCATGATCTTGAGTTAGCTGCGGTGGTATTTGCCTTAAAAATATGGAGGCATTACTTATATGGGGTAAAGTGCACCATATTCACCGATCACAAGAGCTTAAAATACTTTTTCGATCAGAAGGAGTTAAATATGCGACAAAGAAGATGGCTAGAAACGGTGAAAGACTTCGATTGTGAAATACATTACCACCCCGGAAAGGCTAATGTAGTGGCGGATGCTCTAAGTAGAAAAGCGGACTACGTCCCGATACGAGTAAGGTCGATGCAACTCGTGGTGACCTCGGGTATACTTGAACGTATTCGAGAGGCACAGTTAGAAGCAGTAAAAGAAGAGAATTGGAAGAAAAAAAGAATAATTGGTCAATTGAATGATTTGTCGGATGGGAATCACGGGTTGAAGACTCGATCCGGAAGGATATGGGTCCCACATACCTGTGGAGTGAAGGCGCTTCTACTTAATGAAGCTCATAAATCCCGTTATTCAATTCATCCGGGTGCGACCAAGATGTACAATGATTTGAAACAAAATTATTGGTGGCCCGGAATGAAGAGGGACGTGGCGAAGTATGTGGAAAAATGCTTGACATGTTTACAAGTCAAGGCGGAGCACCAGAAACCATACGGCAAACTCCAACCGTTAGAAATTCCGGTTTGGAAATGGGAACATATTACAATGGACCTGTTAACCAAGTTGCCTAAGACGAATCGTGGTTTTGATGCCATATGGGTAGTGGTGGATAGATTGACGAAAAGTGCTCACTTCATTCCGATTCGTGAGACTTATACGTCAGAAAATATGTCAGAAGTTTATACCAATGAAATCATAGCACGTCATGGGGTGCCGGTGTCCATCGTGTCTGATAGGGATACCCGGTTTACTTCGAATTTCTGGAGAGATTTCCAAGAGCAAATGGGGACCAAATTGTTCATTAGCACTGCGTACCATCCTCAAACGGATGGACAAAGTGAAAGAACGATACAAACATTGGGGGACATGCTACGGGCGTGTATAATCGACTTTGGAGGCAGTTGGGATGTTCACCTACCGTTAGTCGAGTTTTCGTATAACAACAGTTACCAATCTAGTATTAAGATGGCACCATACGAAATGCTTTATGGTAGGAAGTGTCGAACCCCAGTATGTTGGGGTGAAGTGGGTCCACGTGAACTCGCCCACCAAGATATAGTACGAGCCACGAATGAAAAGATCGATATAGTTCGGGCACACTTGAAAGCGGCTCAAGACAGGCAAAAGGCGTATGCTGATAAAAGGAAAAGGCCAATCGAATTCCAAGTTGGTGACATGGTCATGCTAAAAGTTTCCCCATGGAAGGGCGTTATTAGATTCAAAAAAAGGGGGAAGTTAAGCCCAAGGTTTATTGGGCCATTTAAAATTATCGGAAAGGTTGGTAAGGTAGCTTACCGCCTTGAGCTACCGGAGGAACTAAGTGGGATTCATGGCACGTTTCACGTGTCACAATTAAGGAAGTGCCTTGCAGACGAAACGACCTATATCCATTACGATGATATCGAAGTGGATAATAGTCTGAATTATGTGGTGAGACCGGTAGAGATTTTAGATCGAAAGGTCAAACATTTACGAAATAAACAAATTGACCAAGTCAAAGTCAAATGGGAGCATAGGAAAGGTTCGGACACTACGTGGGAGTCCGAAGAGGAGATGCGACGTCTTCACCCTACATTATTTGGTACGTACTTCGGTTTCGGGGACGAAACCCTTTTTAAGGGGGGTGGACTTGTAACACCCCGAAAATATCAAACTTTATACTAAAATTTTAAAGTATAAATCAATGAGAATTTACCAACTAAGAATTTAACCTAGTTAACAAAAAGTCTAGAAATAACATGAAAAAGGATTAAATAACCAAAACTTTATGTTATTTAACAAGTGAAGGGACCAAAGATGATAAAAGTGAAACTTGTGTTGTAGAATTTGATAAAAATAAAAACCAAACACCCCACTAGGGGGCTGGTCGATCAAGAACAAGCAGAAGGGGGCGACACCCCCATTCTAAAACACTATCACACACACAAAATCAGTAAATTGAAGGCTCAATCCAAGTCAGAATCGAAATTAAAGCATAGAATCGTGATCCTCATTGCAAGAGGATTATAAGGTATGTAAAATCTGATGAAATCTCTAAACTTGAAATTCTCATGATTTTGGTAAATCCGAAATCAGATGTTGCATGTGTGTTATGTGGTTAGATTAAGGATGATATAGTGTCTAGGAGTGAAACTTAGACAACTACTTGTGAAATCATGTTCAAATTCAGGGAATCCCATGAACACCTTGAAGGTGGGTTGTGGGTTTTACAAGATAATGATGAACATTAGGGTTTAGAATGATTATCCTAGTGTAATTTGATTATAGAAAGTGATTCCAGAAAGATATGATGTTAAATACTATATGAGGGCTTTATTGTTGTCAAGTTAGCTAATTAGCAAGCTATGAAATTGAATACGAAAGATATAAAAATTCTGCCTATGAAGTGTTTGTTGAAATGCCTCAAAGAAGGCTTGAAACTAGAATTTTGTAGTTAAAACACCTAATTGTGATGTTTTGACTATTATGCGAAATGTGATTACAAAGAGTTCTAAATATGATAAAATTTAACTCTATAGGAAAGGATACCGGAACGTCAAGTGGACAAGCCGGTGGCGATTCGCGGTTGAAGGGCGTACACTAAGGTATGTAACTTGACCCGTTACATTAAGTAGATTTTGATGATTATAAAATGTGTAATTGAATCTTTGTATAAGAGTTGTTTGAATTTAAGCGGTGATGTCGCTACATTGAATGATAAGTCAAACTTGGTTCAAACTCGTTGGTAGTAGTCACAAAGGAGGATTTCCTTAGACTAGCCAAATGGGTCGAATAATCATATAAGGCATGGTTAATGCTCCGGAACATGATAGATTGATTGTTGATGTTGGTTATTATATAACATATTAGAAATACGAAGATTTAATGTTTTGGTGTGATAGAAAAGCGAAATCCGAGATTTGGGTTTGAGTGTAATAAACAAATCAAACAAAATAGAGATTTCCAGGTACTACCGTAAGTTACGGTAGTACCGTAACTTACGGTAGAAATGAAAGACTTACGGTGGTTCTTTCCTGATTTACGGTGGACCAGGATCCAAAAGACATCACCGTAAGTTACGGTAATACCGTAAGTTACGGTAGAGTCAGAAATGTTTTGAAATTTTTATTATTTTACAATTAATCACACCCGCATCGAACGTAGTTTCGGTTATGTAATATTCTAAGAACTCCATTATTAATGTTTCGTGTTAAACATTTCAGTTTCTAGGTACTCGGGGATTATGGATGACGATCAAGCATAAATATTAGAAGAACCGAACACAACTTTTGAAGCTTCCGCAGTATTTAAACTTTCTAAAGAATATGTTTATGGGTTGTAAACAATTAGATAATATTTTGGCATGTTTGAATTTGATTTTAGTTGACTAGGGTTATGTCAGTTATGAAATTAGTGTTAAACTGGTATTTTAATATAAAAATAGTATGAAATATTATTAAATTCAAGTATAAATCAAAGGGTGTTACAAAGACACCCTTGTTCTGTTTTGTATACGATGGTGAGGTAAACCTCATCAAATATGATGAGTTCCAAGGGGGTGTTTTCGATAGCAAAGGCAAATCTCACGTTATTATCTTTTGTTATATCCACATAGGATAGATATTGAGCCATAAGGAATGTCCACCTCAAATATCATTAACGTGTTCTGGCAACAGTGGTTATGGATGAGAGGATAACTCTATTAGGGAAATTCTGAATGCAATGCTTGGATAATCTAAGAGTCGTGTTGAATGCTTTCAGATATAACAATTCGATGGTTTCATCGAACTTTTCAACCGGACAAAACTCAAAGAAATTCTACAAGAACAAAATATGATTTTCTATGTGATTTATTGAACGAGTGTTTAACCAAAGAGATTGATTTCAAATTTAGGGTTGGGAGAGGCCATTTAACTGCCACCCTTTGGACTTTTCTCCAAGGAACGCTACCCCCTTGGAATCCTCATTTTTAGGGGCTTCTCCCTTAAGAATCAAATAAATAAGTTCCTAAACACGTAAAATCATAATGAACTCAAACAAACGTGCATTCCAATACTCTTATAATTAACTTGTTTGATGTGTAACAAGATACACATTGGTCAACAAGTCAATCCAATTACATAAATATAATCAACAAACTCCACAATTGAAGGTGCTCATGTAAGAGTATTCCATATGGATGACCTCTAGGGAAGTTTTCACTCAGACAACAAACAAATCCATGAGCTATTAGTTGTACGTTTTGTCATGTAGTTGTTGTCTTCAAAGTAAGTGGAATATGATATCCCGATGGAAGTGCTGTGTGAATCAAATCAATAGCAGTTGAACTTGGAATATATATAATACAATTGTTGTAATCTTCTGCAATTATCAAAGTTCAACACATCTTTCAAACAATTAGATTTTTCATGCAAGATCAATATTATAGATGTCAAGTTTACACCGCACTTCATAACATTTAGTAGAAGTAAGAACATTTTAGGTCATGATAGCCCTACTCATGTTGACAAAGATGGCATGGATCAAAGTTTCAATTTGAGATGTTTAGAAATTTAAGAGAAAAATATCAACCTTAAGGTGGATATTGTTGAACTAAAGGGACTATTAGTGTAAATAGTTGAATATATCATGAGTTCTTGTATTTTCCCTTTGTGTAATTGATTATAAATTCTATATGTGTAATTGATTATAAACTCTATATGTTTAGAATTATAATTTTTAGTTTGAATTGATTATATGTAAGAATTATATTATTCGATCGATTAATTCTATGAAGAGCAAGTGTGTGACCATTCTTAAAATTAAAAGCTCAATTCCAAAGAAGTCTAAAATGCGAACCCATATAAGTGTTCAAAAAGGCGCAAAGCATCTCTATGATTACCTTTTTATTAGAATAAACGTTCATGAAATAGTTTAAATTTGTCTCGTCAGAAATTCTTGTCACGAATGACTTTGATCAACTCGACATGGTCCCTAGGATTAAGACTGTGTATAGGATTATCAAATGAATTACCGAATATAACACTACAAAACCGGATTGTGTCATCTCAGCCGTGATTCTATGTCACTTAATTTGATTCTAATCTCAAATAGACCCGACATACATTAAATATACCCGCAATTTATCTTTTTAAAAGTTTTATTACAAGAATATTTCAGATAATGCAAAATAAAGACCACCCTTTTCCTCTATTTGATTCCAGAAATTCTTTCATATCAAGTTGATAATAGCATATAATTTTAATCAAATTTTTTTAGTGGTTGGATAAAAAAGAATAGAATCTTACCAAATTTTTTTCTCAATTTTTTTGTATTATATCTTTTATAATTATTCTAAGTATCATAAAAATATTGTTTTTAAATAAGAATTGTTTCATTGTCTATATTCTGTAAAACTTTTGTTAAAGGTAACCAGGGTTTGAATTATTTTGTTTATTTGTTGTAGTTAAAGTATTGTTTCAGCATTTGTCTGACGAGTAATATAGATATATGAATATCTATTTCTTTTGCAATCGTGAGAGGCACTCATCTTCAACCGGTAAAGGGGGGGGGGGGGGGGGGGGTTTGAGGAGTTCTTTGTCTATTTTTCATTTTCTTCTAAATTTCCGACTACTAATTTTTTTTTTTTTAGGGAAATTTGATTAATTTTTTTTCATTCCAATCATCAGGGCAAATTACATAAGAATAGCAGGTAGACGAGTAACAAACTGCGCCGCCATCCCTTTCTGAATAGAAAACCCTAATCTACTAAAAACAAAGCCTCGCCCCTGAGGGGTCGAAAAGTTGCTGTGGACTACACGCTGAACTCTGGACAAGAAATGAACTGCCTCTGGCGCCAAAGAGCCAAACGTGTCAAACGCTAGGGGGACAAAGGCATGCTGATTATCCTCACAAGCTTTCGCGTGCTTTTCCACCTTCTTCGACTCTGCTTTCAGTACTGCTTGCCCCGCCACAAACCCATTTTTCCGAAACCCGGCTAGGGGGGATACACCTGTGAGATCGACACAAGCATGTTTCCCGCCCTCCCAACCAAAAACTAGCACGTCAGCCGTGCGTAGAGTGGATCTCCCCTCCGACGGGTCTGTAAGAAAATTCACCGGTGCCTCTTTCTTTGCCGAGATCCCTGCTCCTCTGAGAATATCCATTAACGCGTCTCGAACAAAGTCATGGCAATACTAATAGACACTAGCAATTGAGCCCGTGTTGTGCTATGACTTTTGTTAGGTTTTGACATAAGATTTGACCAATACGTATTATTAAATACCAAACTTATTCTTAAAAGAAAAGTGAAAACAAAAATTTAAATTTTAAATTCAATTAATTAATAAATATTAAATATTAGGTGACTTGTCTAACCCGAAACTGTTTTGACTTGAACCGATCGAAAATAATCCTTTTTATGTGGCATGTCCTGACGTTATATGTTGCTCGACCCGACCAATACACATTGTTAATTGTAAAATGCACGGATAGTCCCTGTGGTTTTGCAAAGTTTCAGCTATAGTCCCCAGATTTTGGAAATTACACTCATAGTCCCTGTGGTTTGACAGTTTGTTACGCTGATAGTCCCTGGAGTGGATTTGGGTTAGTTTTCTCAGTTAAGTCCATGTGAAATTACAAAATTACCCTTGCTTTTATTATATTCATCAACATCATCATCATTCAACAGACTCATGTATCTCTCTCTCTCTCTCTCTCTCTCTCTCACTAAAAACCACCACCACCGTCACCTCCCCTGCCACCATCACCACTCCCCACCACCGCCATCCCCTTCCACCACCACACCTCCGCCTCCTAAACAAGGAGCTCCGGCGATAGCTGGCGGCGCCGATGAAACCCCCATGTTTCCCCAACCTTCTCCTTACCTTAAAATCCACCATTGCAGCTCCTTTTTACTCGATTAAAGGACCGACCACCACCCAATCATTGGGTGGTGGTGAGCGGTGGCAGACACCAGGGAGCGAATGAGAGAGAGAGAGAAGTAGAGGAGCAGTCCGGCGACTGCCCGTCGGCGATGGCAGCTGATGTTATTACTTGTTTGTGGAGGTAACCGGTCGTTATTCAACTCTTTTTTGGGTAAAGGTCGTTATTCAACTCGTGTCGCATTTAGGGTGGTGTCTGGTGGTACATACCGGAACGGTGGTGACGGGTTTCCGATGATGATGACGATGATCTGAGATAGTTTACGCTGGCAATCGGTGCGGTGATGGTTGGGTTATTTTGATTATAGCTGGTGATAAGGGTTGAGAAATAGATATGAAGTTCGAACAATGATGATCAGTTGTGATGTTTGTTATAGCTTGGATCATTTACGTTTTTCTTCGTTCTTATTTTGGACCAGCTTGTGCCCAATTCACTATTCAAAGGTGATCTATGGTGGTGTTGGGTGACAGCAGGTGGTTGACAGTGGACAATGGTAGTGGCAGATGGTTGATATCAGCTGGGTCTGAATGTTGTCGGCTAGGGTTTCCAGGTACCCTTCAATCATTGAATATAGGTGTGGTTGATGAATATAATAAAAGCAAGGGTAATTTTGTAATTTCACATGGACTTAACTGAGAAAACTAACCCAAATCCACTCCAGGGACTATCAGCGTAACAAACTGTCAAACCACAGGGACTATGAGTGTAATTTCCAAAATCTGGGGACTATAGCTGAAACTTTGTAAAACCACAGGGACTATCCGTGCATTTTACTCAAAAGAAAAAATAATAAAAGAAACTTGAAATTAAAATATTAAATTCAACTAACTAATGACACGAACCCGTTTTAAACTCAAACCAAAATAACCCTTTTTATGTGACATGTTCTGATGCGCATGCTACTCGATCCAACCCGACCAACACATGTTATTTAATCCTCAATGTATTACTAAAAGAAAATGAATACGTACCATTAAATGATAAACATATTATTAAAAAAGTGAATAAAAAAGTTAAAATTTTAAATTTAACTAATTAATAAATATTAAATATTATGTCATTTGTCCTGCCCGAACTCATTTTGACTCGAACAAAACCCTTTTCATGTGACATGTTCTAACGCAATATGTTGTCAGACCTGACCCGGACATATCTATTCTTAAATACCAAACATAATGTTAAATGAAAAATGAATATAAGAATTTTAAAATTATAATATTAAAGGCAAATAAATAATAAATATTAAGTATTATGTTATAAATAAAAATAAATGTTATGATTAAATACAAAGCCTCCTAAAAATAAGACGCCGTAAGAAGAGTGTCAAACTTACTTCGATGGATCTCATTCAAATAACATTGGAATCGTGTATCGAATTCTACGATATGAGATTTTAGGTTTTCACTTTTAGATTTATGGCTTTTAGATTTTAGAAATTTTGTTTATATCATTTTTGATTTATCATTGTGTCTATTTTATATTTGCGTCATTGTTTTTTTTTTTTTTTTTTTTGCGACTCACTGTTCTTTTTTTCCTCGACATTGTGTTATATTTTGCTCGACATAGTATTATATTTTCCTCGACATTGTGTTATATTTTGCGACCCATTTAATCTTTCTACACTTCTTAGATTTAGGAGAATTTATAGGATAACATTACCCATAAACGTTGATTTTGCTCCATGTGGTTTGGTGGTTTTAACGCTTTTGCCCCAATCCTTTAAAAACAGACATTTTACTCCCTGATCTATGCAACCTATCTCCATTACACTCCCCGCCTCAAACGTCGTTCACTTCAAACGTCAAAACACTGTCACGTGCCCCTCATGTGAGGGGAAAATCTGTCATTTCCCAACCCAGATATTTATAAACCATTTTAAAACCTTAAGTTCAGTATTATAACCGTTATTCTCCCAAATGTCAATACAATTATCCAAATCCATTACATATTGCAAACCCTAAAAATTGATCAGACTCTAACGACGAAGACGATCGTTGATTGAAGTCCAATGTCGCTTTGGTACATTTGTCCTAAGGGACAACAGTCACTTGTTGAGAATCTATATGGTGATTTTTCTAACCCTAGCCTCCAAAATTTTGATTTTTTTCTACAATTTCCATAATGTTAAAGTTATAATGGTTTTCTTTTTCATATGATTTTTCAGTTAACACTACATTGTTCTCACTCAAGATTCATCATAGGGGCTCTTTCACAAAGTTTCCCAGAAGGATGTATGTGAACGCTAAGGTACACTATGTTAACTATGTTGACAAGGATGAATTTTCCGTTCATGAAGTAAGTTATATGTTGTTAGAACTAGGTTACTCAAAAAAGGAGTTGATTTTTTACCATTTCAAAGTATTTGATGAAGATTGGAACTTTGGCTTGAGGGCTTTAGGAAATGACTCTGATGTGATAAGTTTTTTTGTCTTGTGTGGGTGATCATAAGCTGATGGAAATATATACTGAGCATGGACAAACTTTCGTTGAAACATATTTCAAGTCTCCTAATTGTAAAGTTAGGGTAGAGGTAATAGGCGATGATGGAGACAATGATGGTAAAACAGTTAGGAATACACAACAAATACTAGCAAAAGTTTCTAGGAGACTAACATTAGAGTACAATGTAGGTGATTCTGGAACAAGTCAGGTAGTGGATGCTGGAACAAGTCAAACTGTGGTGGTATTAGATGCTGGGATTAACCAAGGTGAATTAGATCAAAGTCAGGTAGTGGATGCTGGAACAAGTCAAACTGAGGTGGTATTAGATGCTGGGATTAACCAAGGTGAATTAGATCAAAGTCAGGTAGTGGATGTTGGAACAAGTCAAACTGAGGTGGTATTAGATGTTGGGATTAACCAAGGTGAATTAGATCAAAGTCAGGTAGTGAATCTTGGTGAGGGAAATGGTAATGGGGATGATGATGATGGAGAGGGGATGTTGAGGGAGATGGGGATGGGGATGATGATGGAGATAGTGAGGGAAGTGATTATGATGCTGAGGGAGATGGTGAGCGAAGTGAAAATGAAGATGATGACCTAGATAGTGAACCTGCCGTTGGTGTTGAAGAGGAAGATGATTCTGATTATTCAGATTACCTGGTAGATGAAGATAATATGATTTCTGATGTAGTGGTCGATATGCTGGATTTCAAAAGTTATGTGGACCATGACCTGGAAGAAGTGCCTATAGAATACAATGAAGTTAGTGATGTAGATAGCATGGGATTAGATACACATTTAGATGAATTTGACAGCCAAACAGATGAAAATGACCCACCCACCAAGAAACAATTGAGAAGGGAAAGAAGGAAACAAGAAAGGAGAAAAGATCAAGTGGTTGAGCCATTCTATCTTGGCCAAGTTTTTGCTGAAAGGAAACAAGTAAGGGATCTTGTTAAGAAATTGGCTGTGTCTAGCAAAAGGTAACTAAATATTATTAGGAACGATCTAGTAAGGTTTAGGGTAATTTGTGAAGGGTTTAAACCAGAATTTGGTAAAAGTGTTGTTAGTAAGGGTAAAAATGTCAATTCAAAAGCAAGTGGTGATAAAGGAGAATCTTCAACCAAAAGTGGTGGTCCCAAGAGTTGGGTCCCAAGGTTAAAGCTGGTGCTTTATTGCACAAACCTACCACAAGATCTGCAACTAAATCCAAAAAAAACATGCAACCACATGTCCATGGGTACTTTATCTTTCTAATGTAAACAGAGAGGGATCTTGGGTTGTGAAAACCTATATCAATGAACACAAATGCTTTCAGACTAGATCTGTCAACCTTTTGTACAGTTTCATGGTTAGCAAAGGAGATTGAATCTAGTGTTGCAGTGAACCTAATATTCCACTAAAAGCACTCCAGGATAGTTTCCAAAAGAAGCATCAGGTTTCAGTGTCTTTGCAAAAGATGTTCAAGGCAAAATCAATGGCAAAACATAAGATAGAAGGGGACTACAGGGCTCAGTATGCAATGCTAAGAGACTATTGTGAAGAACTCATCAAGTCAAACCCAAGAACCACAGTCAAAATTGATGTGGAGAGTGAACCTAATCCTTATAGCCCAACTAGACAGTTTAGAAGGATCTACATTTGTTTGGGTGGTTTGAAGGCAGGCTTTAAGATCTGTGGCAGGCCTATGTTGGGTTTGGATGGTGCTTTCATGAAAGGTACTTTTCCTGGACAAGTGTTGACTGCAGTGGGCTTAGACTCCAACAACGACATATATCCTGTTGTTTATGCCCTGGTTGAAGCAGAAATAAAAAAAATCTTGGTGATGGTTCCTTGAATATCTTGGAAATGACTTAGATCCAAAGACAAATTCAAACTTCACTTTTATCAGTGATCGGCATAAGGTATGTCTGTTGTGTTTTGTTAAATATCATTGTGTGTTAGGGCACTTATCATTGTTCATGAACTGTTCATTGCGGGGCATCATACCAGCATTACAACAGGTCTTTCCGAATGCAGAACACAGGTTCTGTTTGAGGCATGTGCATGAAAACATGAAGTCTAAGTGGAGAGGAGAGCTTTATAAAAATCTCTTATGGAAATATGCATCTTCAACTATTGTCCCCTACTTTGAACAGGCAATGAAGGAAGTTCTGTCAACAGATCAGGGTTCATATCAATGGCTTAGGAAGATTCCACCTGTTCAGTGGTGTAGAGCCTATTTCAGTGGTATTGTAAACTACTATAGTCAACATCATTATCATTTGTATAATCTGTGAATATTGGATGTCATTTAGTGATATGCTTCTTCTATAATGCAGATAGGGCACTCAGTGATGTGCTTCTTAACAACTTATGTGAAGTCTTCAACAGGCAGTTGGTTGAAGGAAGGGACAAGCCAGTTATAACATGCCTGGAGTATATTAGAGAATACTTGATGAAGAGGATTGTTGTTGTGCACATACTGATTTCAAAGAGTGAAGGGCCTTTGACACCAAAGGCTATAGAGATATTTGAGAAGATAAAGGAGAAGGCTGCTGATATGTCTGTCCAATGGAATTCTGTGAACAAGTACCAGGTTAAAGGGAATTCACTGGAGCAATATGTTGTTGACATGGCAGATAAAACCTGCTCTTACAGAAGCTGGGAATTAACTGGTATTCCTTGTAAGCATGATGTGGTTGTGATATGGGACATGGCTGCACATGGGATAACAGTGGATGTTCCATAGGAATGGATTTCAAAGGTGTATTGGTTAGAAACTTGGAAGGAAGTTTATTCTAAGATAGTGGACCCTATCAATGGAAGGAATATGTGGACACCTTCTGCTTGTCCGAAAACTCTTATACCACCAAAGCACCATAAACAGGTTGATAGGCCAAGAAATAAGAGGAAGAAAAGTGCAGAAGAATTGTCTGAACAAGCATCTAAGCAAGGGAAGTTGACAAGAGCTTGTCAAACAGTCATGTGCACAAAGTGTGGTGGGAAAAGGGCATAACCAGAAGTCGTGCAAAGGGAATGCAGAAGGGCCGCAGGCAAATGCAGAAGCATGATGTTTATGGATGGCTTTTTAATTTTTCAAAGTGTCAAGAAAAATGACTTCTTTTAG
This sequence comes from Helianthus tuberosus, assembly GCA_030545235.1. Taxonomy (NCBI): domain Eukaryota; kingdom Viridiplantae; phylum Streptophyta; class Magnoliopsida; order Asterales; family Asteraceae; genus Helianthus; species Helianthus tuberosus. The sequence continues at coordinate 19,176,538 of CM060400.1, forward strand.
TGTGGTTGTTTGTTTTATGTTTGGCCATCATTTTGAACTTCTACAGTTTATGGCCTTTGTTTTAAACTTATATGTGGTATGAAATATCTATGTTATGAATTCTATGTGGTATGAATTAGATATATTATGTAATGAATCTGTTTGGACAAGTTTTTGTTTGGAAATGGCAGGATTTTGTTCATTTGATATTGGTAGGTTTTGGTTGATTTGATATTGGTAGGTTTTGGTTGATTGGAAATTGGCATGTTTTGGTTGATTTGGAATTGTCAGGTTTTTGTACATGCTTTTGTTCATTTTTGGTTCACATAACGCTTTTGGTCATTTTTTGTTCACATAATGGTTTTGGTCTCTGTAAGACCCAACTTAATGTAACAAAATTAATGATACAAAACAAGGAATTGATACTAAAATATCAAGTTTACAAAAACTTTCTTGATTAAAAGACCATATTTGATCTTGGGATTTCAGTTAAAAGGAAAATATCCATTAAACATACAAAACATAACTTCAAGTGTCTACTAGATAACGTTTGAAAACATAGTTCAAGTATCTACATAATGCTAAGATAAAAAAGATCAAGTGCGGAAGCTTCGTTTAGTGCGTTCGGTTCTTGATAATAGCTTGATCACCATCCGGATTTGGTTCCATATTCACCTACGGTCAAAACCTTTTAAAATTATTAGTTTGACACTTTAAACACCAAGTATAAGCAAGTTCCATACTCAAAGTATAAAAAAAACAAGAAAATCTCGGTTCAGGGTGCTGGCGTCGCGCGAGGGAGGCCGTGGCGTCGCGCCACCGCTGTCGCGTCACGCGAGGGAGGTCGTGGCGTCGCGCCAGCAACGATTTTCGACAGATTGTTGTTGTGTTGAGCTGCTAATTTGACCCAGCACTATTTTTCCAAGTTCCAAACTTTAAATTGGCATAACTTTTGACTCGAGCGTCCGTTTTAGCCGATTCTTTTTCCTACGTGACCGTAATTTAATTACGGACGCGTTTATCAACACGTTTTGCATAAAAAAACATTTCAAGAGCAGTTGGCTTTTATTTCATCTCTTGTTTATTCAACCCATTTGTTACAAGTTCCCTAACTTGCATTGTTGACACCTTTAATTTCAAACCATATCACCCGTTTCCATGTTTACCAATTATGACTTTCGCTTCCCTCCCGAGAGCGCTCATGTCATAACTATCATGCTTAATCCTAAGGATTTAATCATGCTTTTCGGAATCGGTTGGCAAACAAATGTTCCGAATTATACTCCCTCTACAAGGACTCTTGCTTTTACAACGGAAATGTGTTTCTGTTACTCGACCTACACTTGACTATATAACCAATCACAAGTGGTGATTATATATTTCTATGTTCGTAACACAACTTGTTTTGACCCGTTTGGGTGCCGAATGGGTGTCTCCATTGCTAGATACATCCAAACTCGAATTCTAACTCATGTTTTGACCCATCTTACTTGTTTAAGGCACTTTGTCACTTCCGTGACTTAATGGTTTCACTTGTTTACCAATTATCAATATAACAAAGTAAGACTAACAACTAACGTAATGTAGCGAAACAATAGGTCGCGTACCTTCAAAGTGCACCCTTCAAGCGTGTTTCACCTCCTGCTTGTCCACTTGACGATCCGGATGCTTTCCCTAAAGAGTTCCATTCATCATCAATTTAGAACTCTTTTATAATCAATAACGGACAATTTATTTTGATAATCAATCTGTGTTTTGTCCGATTTAACATTTTATTCCTCATTTAGGCGTTTCAACAAACACCTAGCGAGTCAAATTCTTACACAATCATTACTAGCTTCTTGACATGTTATTTCCTCTATATTCACTTCAATTGGGAAATTGCAACAAGCTTCAACATCAATATTTTACATGAATTTAACATATAATTTCAGTTTCACTAAAATAGAAATTCATAATCTCAGTGTTTGTCTAACTTCTACAATCTTATTAATCACTTATCATGTAATCACAAACCCTACAATTATGATGCAAGGTTTTCACAAGAATCATCTAGGGTTTAACTCTAGACGTCATATTACTTCAAGATTCATCCATGCATGACATATTAAAGCTCAATTTCAGTTTCTCACAATTAACCTAGAATGTATGGTGAATCAAAACATCACAATTTTACATACCTTATGATCCTTTCAACTAGGTGATCATGAATTTGTGCTCGAAATTTGATTTTCACTTGATTTAGGCTTCTAATTTTGAGCTTTTGTGAGGATTTGGGTTTGAAAAGAAAACCCTGGTCGCCCCCCTCTTGTTCTATTCGACCAGACACTCACATATGTGGGTGTTTGGTATGTTAATTTCTTATTTCAACATTCCACTTTCAATCTTTGCAAGTTTGGTCCCTTAGCCTTGTTTAATTTATAATCTAAGTGTTTTAACCTTATTAAATGCCTCTACAAAGCTCGTAGCTGACTGGGTTATAATTTCCTAGTTAGCTTGTTCCTGTTTAATTAGCGCTTTAAAATTCTGATTTAGAGTTTTATAAATTCTGGGTTGTTACAAGTCCACCCCCCTTAAAAAGGGTTTCGTCCCCGAAACCTAATTACGTACCGATTAGTGTAGGGTAGAGTCGTTGCATCTCCTCCTTGGATTCCCATGTGATATCCGAACCCTTCCGGTGTTCCCATTTGACCTTTACTTGATTGATTTCTTTATTTCTTAAGATTTTTACCTTACGATCCAAAATCGCAATGGGCTTCACCACATAGTTAAGTCTATCGTCCACCTCGATGTCATCGTAGTGGATATAGGTTGTTTCATTCGCTAAACATTTTCGAAGATGTGACACATGAAATGTGCTATGAATTCCGCTTAATTCTTCCGGTAGTTCGAGGCGGTATGCTACCTTCCCTACTCGTTCGACAATTGTAAACGGCCCAATAAATCTTGGGCTTAATTTTCCTCTCTTTCTAAATCGGATAACCCCCTTCCATGGGGATACCTTGAGCATGACCTTGTCGCCAACCTGAAACTCGATTGGTCTTCGCCTTTTGTCTGCATACGACTTTTGTCTATCTTGTGCCGCTTTCAAGTGTGCCCGAACCACCTCAATCTTTTCATTAGTAGCTCAAACTATATCTTTGTGAGCGAGTTCGTGTGGACCCACCTCACCCCAACACACCGGGGTCCGGCACTTCCTACCGTAAAGCATTTCATACGGTGCCATCCCGATACTAGTATGGTAGCTGTTGTTATATGAAAAATAGACCAAATGTAGATAAACCTCCCAACTACCTCCGAAGTCAATAATACATGCTCGTAGCATGTCCTCCAACATTTGTATTGTTCTTTCACTCTGTCCATCCGTCTGAGGATGGTACGCAGTACCGATGAACAATTTGGTTCCCATTTGCTCTTGGAAATCTCGCCAGAAATTTGAAGTGAACCGGGTATCCCTATCGGACACGATGGATACCGGTACTCCGTGGCGTGCCACTATCTCATTAGTGTAAACCTCCGACATCTTTTCTAACATATAAGTCTCACGTATTGGAATAAAGTGAGCACTCTTTGTCAATCTATCAACAACTACCCATATAGCCTCAAATTCGCGGTTCGTCCTCTGTAGTTTGGTTAACAGGTCCATTGTAATATGTTCCCATTTCCAAACCGGAATTTCCAACGGTTGAAGTTTACCGTATGGTTTTTGGTGTTCCGCCTTGACTTGTAGACATGTCAAGCACTTCTCCACGTATTTCACTACATCTCTTTTCATTCCGGGCCACCAATAGTTTTGTTTCAAATCGTTATACATCTTGGTCGCTCCCAGATGGATGGAATAACGGGATTTGTGAGCTTTATCTAGTAGAAGCTTTTTAACTCCACATGTGTTAGGAACCCAGATTCTGTTGAAACGTGTTTTCAAACCGTGATTGCCTTCTTCAAGATCTTTAAATTGACCGACAATTCTTTCCTTCTTCTAGTTTTCTACCTTCACTGCTTCAACTTGTGCTTCTCGGGTCCGTTCTAGTAGGCCCGAGGTCACAATAAGCTACATTGATTTTACTTGTATCGGGGTATAATCTGTCTTTCGACTTAAAGCGTCTGCTACTAGATTGGCTTTCCCGGGGTGGTAATGTATTTCACAATCGTAATCCTTGACCGTTTCTAACCACCGCCTTTGCCTCATGTTTAATTCCTTCTGATCGAAGAAAAATTTCAAACTCTTATGGTAAGTAAAGATTGTACATTTTACCCCATACAAATAATGTCTCCAAATTTTTAAGGCGAACACTACTGCTGCCAGCGCCAAATCATGAGTCGGGTATTTCTTTTCATGGATCTTCAGTTGTCTCGAGGCGTAGGCTATGACCTTGCCTCGTTGCATTAAAACACATCCGAGCCCCGAATGCGACGCATCCGAGTAAACCACCATGTCATCAACTCCTTCCGGTAACGTTAGCACCGGAGTGTGAGTTAACTTTTCTTTAAGTGATTGGAAGGCTTCCTCTTGTTCGAAGCCCCATACAAACTTTTCCTCCTTGCGAGTCAATTTGGTCAATGGTAAGGCAATTTTGGAGAAATCTGGTATGAACCTCCGATAATATCCCGCGAGCCCTAAAAAGCTTCTGATTTCTGAAGGATTACTTGGAGTGTTTCATTTTGACATGGCTTCTACTTTTGACGGATCCACTAGTACCCCGTCGGCACTAACGATATGCCCGAGAAACTGCACCTCTCGTAACCAGAAAACGCACTTTGAAAATTTTGCATACAGCTTTTCTTGTCTGAGTGTCTCTAACACTTCTTGCAAATGATAAACATGCTCGGCTTCATTCTTCGAATACACTAAAATGTCATCGATAAATACGATTACCGACTTATCCAGCATAGGTTTGCAAACCCGGTTCATGAGATCCATGAAAGCCACGGGTGCATTAGTCAACCCAAAGGGCATCACTCGGAACTCATAATGCCCGTACCGTGTACGAAAGGCCGTCTTCAGTACGTCTTCCTCCTTGACTTTCAATTGGTGATAACCTGATCTGAGATCAATCTTTGAGAACCAACTCGCTCCTTGTAGCTGGTCAAACAAGTCATCAATTCTTGGAAGTGGGTATCGATTTTTCACCGTGAATTTGTTTAACTCTTGGTAGTCGATATACATACGCATACTACCGTCCTTCTTCTTCACGAATAGTACTGGTGCGCCCCACGGGGACACACTCGGTCGGATAAACCCTTTGTCGAGCAATTCTTGGATTTGAGACAATAATTCTTGTAGCTCCGACGGCGCGAGCCGATAAGGCGCCTTGGCCATAGGTTTTGCACCCAGAATCAATTCGATTCCGAACTCTACTTCCCGTTCTGGTGGTATTCCCGGTAAATCTTCCAGAAACACAACTTCATAATCGCATACCACTGGCACATCCCCGATTTTGAGGGATTCTTTCTCCGATTCATTTGCGTATACCATATATGCCTTGCATCCATGTTTCATGAGTTTGTGAGCTTCTAGCATCGTGCATATCACCGGGTTGCCCCCTTTTTCACCGTATATCGTAACGTGCTTTCCGCTAGGAGATGTCAGTTTTATTTCCTTTCGGAAACATGCCACCTTTACGTGGTATCGAGACAGCCAATCCATACCCACGATCACTTGGAATTCTCCTATCGACATTGGGATCAAGTCTATTGCGTATTCTTCGTCGTTAATACTCAATTTACAATTTTCACATACATCACAGACGATAAAACTCTTGTTATTACCTATCTCTACTTCTAAAGGCATAGGTAATTTTGTTAGAACAAATGAAGGATGTCGAATAAACCCATATGAAATAAAGGATTTATTCGCACCCGTATCAAATAATATACGCGCAGGAATCGAGTTTACAGCAAATATACCTGAAACCACTTTGGGTTCAACTTTTGCTTCTGCGGCAGTCAAGTGGAAAGATCTAGCCTTTGCTTTTGGGGCTTCACCTTTCGTGTCTTGCCTGTCTTTCTTTCCCACTAGTTCCGAGCATTCCGATTTCTTATGACCCGGTCGATAACAATTGTAGCAAACCGTCACTTTTTTCGGGCATGATGAAGCCAAATGCCCCGTTTTCCGACATACGGGGCAAGGCTTATCCTTGAAGCGACATTCGCCCCTATGACCCTTTCCACAGATTTTGCAATTTGGTGACCCGCCTTTTACATCTGATTTCTTTCCTGTTTCATTCATCCGCGCTTTCTTGGTAGGGCTCGGATTGACATTTTGAGCCCTCTGTTCACCTCGTTCAACCTGCTTTCTCAATTCGATCTCCCGTTCCCGAGCAACATTTATGATCTTGGTGAGGGTCTCGTATTTTGAAGGAGTCATAAACTCCCTATACTCGGCGCTCAACATATTGTAATAATAATAGATCTTCTGTTCTTCGTTTGTTATCACTTCATCCCAAAACTTCATTTTATCCATAAACGTTCCAGTGATCTTGTCTATGGACTCACCCTTGTGCCTGAGTTGCATGAAATCTTCCTTGATTCGATTTATGACCGCCTTGGGACTATGGTGTTTAAGAAACGGCGTCTTAAATTCATCCCATGTCATAGTCTTGGCTGCTTCGCTTCCAATTTCTTTCTTTTTGTTATCCCACCAGTCTTTCGCTTGACCCCTTAATTGACCCGTACCATAAGCTACGTAGTCATCTTTATCACAATGGGTCCTCTCGAATACTCCTTCGATATTACTTAGCCATCGCTGGCATACGATTAGGTCAACCTCCCCATTATAGACTGGCGGTTTGCGCGCCATGAACTCCTTGTATGTACAAGGCTTTCGTCCTCCAGACTTTTCCTTTGTTAAATTGGCATTATCCTCCAATTTCTTGATTCTTTCCTCAACCACTAATAGTACCGTGTTCTGGATCTTATCGATGAAACCAGACAAACTATTTTCGATTGCCTTTCCAACCTCCTCGACAATCACTTCTCTTGTTTGCTCGGTGACTCTCGGCACCGTATCATCGTTACCTTCATCCGTCATCTTTAATACTGAAATATTTACATTAACCGTTAAACATTTCATTTATAATATATGATTTACTTGTTTTGGTTTAATCAAGTTCATAACTTGATTCGACCGTTCTTGTTTCATGCATTTCCTGTGTTTGAGTGAATCTACACACTCTTTTCGTGCATATTCATTCATGTTTAGTTTCTATATTCTCTAAATCTATTTAAAACAATTAACACTTACCAGATGCTTGATCAAGCTTGAACCGAACACACTTTATTGACAACCTTTAGCTCTGATTACCAACTTGTAAGACCCAACTTAATGTAACAAAATTAATGATACAAAACAAGGAATTGATACTAAAATATCAAGTTTACAAAAACTTTCTTGATTAAAAGACCATATTTGATCCTGGGATTTTAGTTTAAAGGAAAATATCCATTAAACATACAAAACATAACTTCAAGTGTCTACTAGATAACGTTTGAAAACATAGTTCAAGTATCTACATAATGCTAAGACAAAATAGATCAAGTGCGGAAGCTTCGTTTAGTCCGTTCGGTTCTTGATAATAGCTTGATCACCATCCGGATTTGGTTCCATATTCACCTACGGTGAAAACCATTTAAAATTATTAGTTTGATACTTTAAACACCAAGTATAAGCAAGTTCCATACTCAAAGTATAAAAAAAAACAAGAAAATCTCGGTTCTGGGTGCTGGCGTCGCGCGAGGGAGACCGTGGCGTCGCGCCAGCAACGATTTTCGACAGATTGTTGTTGTGTTGAGCTGCTAATTTGACCCAGCACTATTTTTCCAAGTTCCAAACTTTAAATCGGCATAACTTTTGACTCGGGCGTCCGTTTTAGCCGATTCTTTTTCCTAGGTGACCGTAATTTAATTACGGATGCGTTTATCAACACGTTTTGCATAAAAATATCATTTCAAGAGCAGTTGGCTTTTATTTCATCTCTTGTTTATTCAACTCTTTTGTTACAAGTTCCCTAACTTGCATTGTTGACACCTTTAATTTCAAACCATATCACCCATTTCCATGTTTACCAATTATGACTTTCGCTTCCCTCCCGAGAGCGCTTATGTCATAACTATCACGCTTAATCCTAAGGATTTAATCATGCTTTTCGGAATCGGTTGGCAAACAAATGTTCCGAACTATACTCCCTCTACAAGGACTCATGCTTTTAGAACGGAAATGTGTGTCCGTTACTCGACCTACACTTGACTATATAACCAATCACAAGTGGTGATTATATATTTCTATGTTCGTAACACAACTTGTTTTGACCCGTTTGGGTGCCGAATGGGTGTCTCCATTGCTAGATACATCCAAACTCGAATTCTAACTCATGTTTTGACCCATCTTACTTGTTAAAGACACTTTGTCACTTCCGTGACTTAATGGTTTCACTTGTTTACCAATTATCAATATAACAAAGTAAGACTAACAATTAACGTAATGTAGCGAAACAATAGGTCACGTACCTTCAAAGTGCACCCTTCAAGCGTGTTTCACCTCCAGCTTGTCCACTTGACGATCCGGATGCTTTCCCTAAAGAGTTCCATTCATCATCAATTTAGAACTCTTTTATAATCAATAACGGACAATTTATTTTGATAATCAATCTGCGTTTTTGTCCGATTTAATATTTTATTCCTCATTTAGGCGTTTCAACAAACACCTAGCAGGTCAAATTCTTACACAATCATTACTAGCTTCTTGACATGTTATTTCCTCTATATTCACTTCAATTGGGAAATTGCAACAAGCTTCAACATCAATATTTTACATGAATTTAACATATAATTTCAGTTTCCCTAAAATAGAAATTCATAATCTCAGTGTTTGTCTAACTTCTACAATCTTATTAATCACTTATCATGTAATCACAAACCCTACGATTATGATGCAAGGTTTTCACAAGAATCATCTAGGGTTTAACTCTAGACATCATATTACTTCAAGATTCATCCATGCATGACAAATTAAAGCTCAATTTCAGTTTCTCACAATTAACCTAGAATTTATGGTGAATCAAAACATCACAATTTTACATACCTTATGATCCTTTCAACTAGGTGATCATGAATTTGTGCTCGAAATTTGATTTAGACTTGATTTAGGCTTCTAATTTTGAGCTTTTGTGAGGATTTGGGTTTGAAAAGAAAACCCTGGTCGCCCCCCTCTTGTTCCGTTCGACCAGACACTCACGTATGTGGGTGTTTGGTATGTTAATCTCTTATTTCAACATTCCACTTTCAATCTTTGCAAGTTTGGTCCCTTAGCCTTTTTTAATTTATAATCTAAGTGTTTTAACCTTATTAAATGCCTCTACAAGGCTCGTAGCTGACTGGGTTATAATTTCCTAGTTAGCTGGTTCCTGTTTAATTAGCGCTTTAAAATTCTGATTTAAAGTTTTATAAATTCCGGGTTGTTACAGTCTCTTTTATCTGACATGATTTGGTAATGCTTTTGGTCGTTTTTTGTACACAGAATGGTTTGGTTCTCTTTTTTCCGACATGATTCGTTAATGCTTTTGGTCATTTTTTGTTAACATAATTGATTTGGTCTCTTTTTTGTCCGAGACTTTTCTATCCAAACAACATACGATGTTCATTCTCTGAACCAAAAAACATTCATTATATCTGAAACAATAATTGTTCGATGTTTATTTCCATTACAACAAAACGGCATATCCAAGATACAGTTGTACATAACAGAGACACAAACCATATTACATTATCACATACTGCTGACCTACACACCTTATCTAGGTCATTTTTTAAGAAAGAAAAAGATACACAACATCCATGTTAGCCCTAACATAGATTTTATCTTCATGTTTGCTTTTACAGCTTCTCTGGAAATGGCTTCATTCCGGTTACACCTCCCCAACAAACCCGGTATGATTTATGTGGATCTGCGACACATAAGGGGTCTGAGATGTAACAATAGTAGAACATTCTTCATGGATTTGCTCGGGTCCAAGATGTAACAAACGTTGTCGCAACCCCCGACCCCTATCTGTCCTGGGAACGGGCGGTCGCGAGACCAGTTTTGGTGGTATCGGTGTTTATCAATTTTGGCAGCGGAAATTACATCAGGACCGTAGTTAGGAAATAATTTATCAGAGTAAAATACCACGCTTTTATAATATTAAACACATGGGAAAATACCAAGTTTCAAATACACACATTTTCATAGAGATAAACCATATTTTATTTAAATAAAAATATCGTTTATTTAGGTAACTTTTATAGCCACTTTTCCAAGCCTTCAGTGCTATCCAGCTGGCTTCTATTTGGCTTTCACATTTTGTTACCTGAAACGCGTTTAAAAACATTTTGTCAGTGGGAATTACTGGTGAGTGAATCCCAGTTTAATCAAGAAGAGTTTTATCAATTTACAGTATTGAGAGCGATTACAATGTTTACATCTACACAATTACTCATTCAGTACTGTCAATCCTGACTGGTGGGTCATATTACAAATTAGCTAACTCTTTGTCCAATGGTAACGTGTTTCACATTTTGTATACAAAACCCCAACATACCGACAGTAATTGAAGATTACAAAGACTCAATCACTGCTAATTATAATTTGAATAAATAAAGGTTTTGTAAAATAGTTTGCAAAAAGGTTTACAAAAAGGAGATTACTCACATTGTTGTCTTAGGGTTTTCTTTAAGGTTTTCCTGGTGATTATCTATTAATTACATAAATGCACACGCGTTAGTATAATAACCCAATATTTACATTAATAATACCCTCCCCGAGACGGTATTCCAACGACTACGTCGGGCAGAACCACGATAGTCGTTACGGAACCCTGGATCAATCGGGCAGCGTATCTAATACGTAACCAGGGTTATGATACTTACAGCGAGGCAGGGCTTCGCTAATTAGGGGGTATTTTGCCCGAGAATTATGTATACTACGTAGAAATTTGAGAGAGAAATCGAGAGATGAACGAGTTGGACTGAAGGCTGAAGACCTCCATTTATAGTGCTTGTTTGCCTTCCGTTGCGCCCCGCGTAAGCTCCAGCTAGGGCCTTCGCGGCCCGCGAGGCCAGCTACGGTAGGCCCTAGCTTGGCTGACTCGGCCACTAGGCTCGACACGAATGGTGACACGTGGCGGCTCAGTGGTTCGCCTGACCTACTAGCTGTTGCGGCCGGCGTAGATCCCCGCCAATACCTGCGCGGCCCGCGAGCGAGGAATAAATCTTGTTTTTATTTTATTTTAAATTATATAAGGTAATTTAGGCTCGGTTTTCGCATATGGGGTGTATTTTAAGACATATAGGGATACTTTAAATATATTAGGGGTGTCGAAAAATATTTTGGAGGGTTGTTATATCCTCCCCACCTTGTTTTAGAACTCGTCCTCGAGGTCTAATGGAATAGGTGCGGGTATTTCCTTTGCATCTCTGATTCAAGCTCCCAAGTGTATTCTGGTCCTCTTTTGGAATTCCATTTTACTTTGACTAGAACTAGTCTCTTGTGTTTGAGATTCTTGACTTTCCTGTCTTCAATTTGTAGAGGTCATTCTACAAATTTTAGCTGTTCATTTACCTCTATGTCCTTAAGAGGCACTATTAGTGATTCATCAGCTAAGCATTTCTTGAGATTAGATACATGAAATACATCATGTATTCCTGCCATTTCCTCTGGCAGTTGTAGCTGATTGGCTACAGGTCCTATTCTTCTAATGATTTTAAAAGGTCCAACATACCTAGGGCTTAGCTTTCCCCTTTTGATGAATATTACCACTCCTTTCCAAGGAGGGACTTTTAATAACACCTTTTCACCTACCTGAAATTCCAACGGCTTTCGTCTGTTATCGGCATAGCTCTTTTGTCGGTCACGTGCTGCTTTCAGTCGTTCCTTGACTTGAATGATCTTGTCGGTCATTTCTTGTACTACTTCAGGTCCAGATAGTTGTTTTTCCCCAATTTCTGCCCAACAAACTGGAGTTCGGCATGTTCGTCCATAAAGTGCTTCGAATGGTGCAGCATTGATACTTGTGTGATAATTGTTACTGTAAGAAAATTCTATTAATGGTAAGTGATCATCCCAATTACCTCCGAAATCAATTACACAAGCTCTAAGCATATCTTCCATAGTCTGAATTGTCCTTTCGCTTTGTCCGTCCATTTGAGGATGATAAGCTGTGCTTAGATTTAGCTTAGTTCCCATTGCTTTTGGGAAACTTGTCCAAAAATGAGAGGTAAAACGGCTATCTCTATCGGAAACAATTGATAAAGGAATTCCATGTAATGAACCTATTTTATTTACATACAACTTAGCTAATTGTTCCTTACTAAATGTTTCCTTCATTCGTAGGAAATGAGCTGACTTAGTTAGCCTGTCTACAATCACCCAGATTGTATCATTACCTTTCATTGTCTTAGGTAATTTGGTAACAAAATCCATTGTTATCAATTCCCATTTCCATACTGACATTTCTAACTACTACAATAAACCTGAGGGTTTCTAGTGTTCAGCCTTGACTTGTGAACAGGTTAAACATTTGGGAACATAGGCTACTATATCCTTTTTCATTCCTATCCACCAGAAATTCTTTCTTAAATCCTGATACATCTTATCATTTCCAGGATGCATTGTATACTTAGACTTATGGGCTTATTCTAATATACGGTGGCGTAGGTTTCCTAATTTGGGTATCCACATTCTTTTCTTATGGAATCTCCAAATTCCATTTGTTCCTTGTTCTAATTCCTTAATCATTCCTTTCAAATTTTCAGTATCATCCTTGATTACTGAATCTTGTGCCTTTCTAATCTGTTCATTTAAATCTACTTGTAGATTTAATTTAAGAGAACGTATTCTTTTTGGCTTTTCATGATACTTTCGACTTAAAGCATCGGCTAATACATTAGCCTTCCCGCATGATACAAGATATTACAATCGTAATCACTAAGTATCTCCATCCAGCGTCTTCGTCTCATATTCAACTCCTTCTGCCCAAAAACATATCTTAAACTCTTATGATATGTAAAAATGGTAAACTTACTACCGTAAAGGTAATGTCTCCAAATTTTCAGGGCAAAAATTATAGCTCCTAACTCTAAGTCATGGGTTGAATAATTTTCTTCATGATTCTTAAGTTGTCTAGAGGCGTAGGCTATAACCTTTTGGCGTTGCATCAACACACATCCATAACCTAACTTAGAAGTGTCGCAATAGACTACAAAGTCTTCAGTTCCTTCTGGTAATGCTAGTATGGGTGCGTTAGTTAACCTTTGCTTAAGAATTCTAAAGGCTTCTTCCTGTTTTGGTCCCCATTCAAACTTAACAGATTTACAGGTTAACTTAGTTAAAGGAATGGCTATTCTAGAAAAAGCTCGAATAAATCTTCTATAATAACCGGTCAATCCTAAGAAACTTCTAACCTCAGTTGGTGACTCAGGGGTTTTCCATTTGGTAGTAGCCTCGATATTGGTGGGATCCACATGAATTCCTTCATGATTGACTAAATGTCCAAGAAACTGTACCTGTTCTAACCAAAACTCGCAGTTTGAAAACTTTGTATAAAGCTTTTCTTTTCTTAATAAACTTAGAAGTGCGTGCAAATGCTCTGCATGTTCCTCTTTACTCTTGGAGTAAATGAGAATATCATCTATAAAGACAATTATGAATTTATCCAAATATGGCTTACATATTCGGTTCATCATGTCCATAAATGCAGCTGGGGCATTGGTTAAACCAAATGGCATGACAGTAAATTCATAATGGCCATACCTTGTTCTAAATGCGGTCTTAGGAATATCCTCTTCCTGTACCTTTAATTGATGATATCCTGGTCGTAAATCGGTTTTCGAGAAAAATCGAGCTCCTTGCAACTGATCAAACAGATCATCGATTCTCGATAATGGATACCGATTTTTAATCGTGACTTTGTTCAATTCACGGTAGTCAATGTACATACGCATTGATCCGTCTTTCTTCTTAACGAATAAAATCGGTGCTCCCCATGGTGATGAATACTTGGTTGTATGAATCCTTTATCCAATAATTCGTCTAACTGTTTCTTCAATTCTTGCATTTCTGCAGGTGCCAAACGGTAGGGTGCTTTGGCAATTGGTGTTGTCCCTGGTAGCAGGTGGATTCTGAATTCTACTTCTCTGTCTGGCGGTAGTCCTGGTAATTCTTCTGGAAATACATCTGGAAACTGAGATACGACTGAAATATCTTTCAATTCTTTTCCTTTAGTGTTAATGATTATAGAAATCAAATACACTAATGATCCTTTTCTTACATAACTTGTTGTTTTCATCACAGAGATGAATTTTGTGGATCTAGATGGTTTATCTCCTTTAATTGTGATCTTTTCACCCCTTGGTGAATTTACTTGGATTGACTTTTGATCACATAGAATACTGGCTTTATTGGCTATTAACCAATCCGTTCCTAATACTACATCAAATCCAGCCAGATTCATTGGATAAAGGTTTGCAATAAACTTTTGATTTAAAATTTCTATTCTTGCCCCTTGCAAGATTTCAGAAATCTTAATGGTTTCCCCGTTTCCTGTCTCTACTAGACATTCTTGTGAGAGTTTAGTTAATGGTTGATTTAGAAGTTTGCAAAACGAAGTATTAATAAAACTTTGGTTCGCACCAGAGTCAAATAATACTTTAGGAAAAACATCATTAACAAAAAACGTATCGGCTATCACGTCCGGGATCATCTTGGCTTCTTCTGCAGCCAGAACAAATGCTCTAGCATTTTTAGTGTTCTTGTTGCCCATGGCTGGAACTAGATTCGGACAGTTTGGCTTGATATGGCCTTGTTCTCCATAGTTGTAGCATATCCTGTTGTTAGGTTTCTTCCTGCAGTCTTCTTCCCTGTGTCCATATATTTTGCAAAAAATGCAATATATAGAGAATCTTCCAGAATGCTTCCTTTTTCAATACTTGTAGTAGGGTGCAGAAGTATAACCTATATTTTTCCCACGGTTGGAATTTCCATAACGAAATTCTTGGGTAAGTTTCTGAGCTAGGTTCCTCCTCAGGTTCTCTTCTTGGGTATGCACTAATTCATCAGTCAATGTGTTTGCTAGTTCTACAACTTCTTCTATAGTTTGAGGTCTAGCCGCCTTGACTACATGCCTAATCTCGCTAATTAATCCCCATATATAACGGGAGATTAATACTGGTTCAGGTGATGCAAGGGTTGGCACTATTCTAGCATATTCAAAGAATAATGTAGTGTAACCCTTACTATCTACTCCAGTCATTCTAAGGTTTAAGAACTTGTTTGCTATCTGTTCCTTTTCATTGGGAGGGCAGAATTTCCTTTCCACCATGTTCTTAAATTCCTTCCATTCCATATTGTAAACCCTGTCACATCCCCTAGACTGGAGGATAGTATTCCACCATTCTAAAGCTGAGTTCTTAAACAGATTGGAAGCAAACATTATCTTATCCTCTTTTGCGCACTTGCCTATTTTTAAGACTGCCTCAGTCTTTTCTATCCAGCGTAGAGCTGCAACGGCCCCTTCATTGCCCGAGAATTCCATTGGTTTACAAGACCAGAATTCCTTATAAGAACAACCATAAGACATGGTCCTTCTTCTTTTGGGAATGGGCACTTGAAGTATGGGTCCATTGTTTACGCTGTGTTCAGGTTCAGTGGGTCGTTTATTGCTATGATTACTTTTATTATCCGCTTCCCTAACCGTTTTGATAGTATATGTCATTGCATCTATTATCCCTTGTGCCACTATATGTTGGATGGCACTGTTATCCACTTGATTTCCATTATTATTATTGTTCGGGTTATCGTTGTTGTTCTGGTTATCGTTATTCTGGTTTTTCTGGTCCACTTCGTTGTCCATCTGAATTTTAAACATTTGCTAATTATTAATATCACAAGATAATATTTAAGGCAAACAATCACACAACACACATTTTGATCAAAATCGTCGAACATTGCGTCTTACTCTTTCTTATATAGTATGCATCTAATACAAACTGAAACTGGAATTTAAAATTACAATACTATTATGCATCCATAGCTATTATCTAGATTTTTTTCCAAACATACACACATAGTATATATTATTATTATTATTATAATTATTATTACTATCACCATCACTGATATGGGTTCATCCAGAACTCCATATTACGCTCGTCATACTTCTAGACGAGTCGTTCTCCGATCTGCCTCATCCTCTCACTACCTTCTAAAATTTCCTCACCAAAGGTTCGGAGCTCTTGCACATTCTCTGCACTCATTGGGGGTGCAGGGGCTGGTACTGGTTTGGGAACTGGGGCATGGGTTCTTGGTAAGGATATGGATTTTCTAAAATTTCCCTGATGTATTGATCGTTATCATAGTGGGATCTAGAGGGTCCAAGTCTGGGTAGGCTGCTAGGTTTGGCATGGGTTCGTCTTCTGGTATTGGGTAGCGTTGCTGGTAGTCCCTATGGTCGTCTAACCACGGGTCATAGTCTGGGTCTAAGGGATTGGGTGCTGGTACTCTAGGTATCTCAGTGGGGTTAAAATCAGGCATTGGGATTTGATTTTCTGGGTTGACTTCAATTTCCATTGGCTGTGTGGGAAACAGTGGTAAGGGCTGGGGTGCTAGAAGTTGCTCCAGGTTAGGGTCTGCAGCTGTGGTTGCTAGAATATGGAAATTTGCTAAGCTCCTATTGAGCATATCCTGAATATGAGCATCTGTTTATCTCTTGGCGGCTGCTACAGCACGCTGTTGTTGTAATTTTTTCATTCTTTTCCTACGTTCATGCGCTCCCCTACTGAACCATCCTCTTTTTTAAGGAGGGAATGGCTCTTCAGACTGAGCCTTAAATACGAATATCCCATCTTCATTGTCAGCAGAATACCCTGAGAGGGCAGGCTGTGAAGAGGTGCCTTCGCTCCTAGGTGAGCTGGACAACTGACGGTAGGCGTCGGAAGGTCCTTGGTCACTCATATTGTAAACTAACAAATAGTCAAATAACACATAACAATAAAATGCAGATATGCACGTATTTCCATAATTAATTTCCTAATATTTCGATTTATATCTTGGTGTCAGCGGAACACTTCTGTGGCTGAATCAGTGGCTTAGCTCTGATACCACCTTCTGTCGCAACCCCCGCCACCTATCTGTCCCGGGAACGGGCGGCCGCGAGACCAGTTTTGGTGGTATCGGTGTTTATCAATTTTGGCAACGGAAATTACACTAGGATCGTAGTTAGGAAATAATTTATCAGAGTAAAATACCATGTTTTTATAATATTAAACACATGGGAAAATCCCAAGTTTCAAATACACACATTTTCATAGGGATAAACCCTATTTTATTTAAATAAAAACATCGCTTTATTTAGGTAACTTTTATAGCCACTTTTCCAAGCCTTCAGTGCTATCCAGCTGGCTTATATTTGGCTTTCACATTTTGTTACCTGAAACGCGTTTAAAAACATTTTGTCAGTGGGAAATACTGGTGAGTGAATCCCAGTTTAATTAAGAAGAGTTTTATCAATTTACAGTATTGAGAGCGATTACAATGTTTACATCTACACAATTACTCATTCAGTACTGTCAATCCTGACTGGTGGGTCATATTACACATTGGCTAACTCTTTGTCCAATGGTAACGTGTTCCACATTTTGTATACAAAACCCCAATATACCGGGAGTAATTGAAGATTACAAAGACTCAATCACTGCAAATTATAATTTGAATAAATAAAGGTTTTGTAAAATAGTTTGCAAAATGGTTTACAAAAAGGAGATTACTCACATTGCTGTCTTAGGGTTTTCTTTAAGGATTTCCTGGTGATTATCTATTAGTTACACAAATGCACACGCGTTAGTATAATAACCCAATATTTACATTAGTAATACCCTCCCCGAGACGGTATTCCAAAGACTACGTCAGGCAGAACCACGACAGCCATTACGGAACCCTGGATTAATCGGGCAGCGTATCTAATACGTAACCGGGGTTATGATACTTACAACGAGGCAGGGCTTCGATAATTAGGGGGTATTATGCCGGAGAATTATGTATACTACGTAGAAATTTGAGAGAGAAATCGAGAGATGAACGAGTTAGACTGAAGGCTGAAGACCTCCATTTATAGTGCATGTTCGCCTTCCGTCACGCCACGCGTAAGCTCCAGCTAGGGCCTTCGCGGCCTGCGAGGCCAGCTAGGGTAGGTGATGTGTGCTAAACAAACTATTAAAATTAACTAAATTAGACTCTCTATGCTAGACACTAAAAAGCTTTAATTCTAGACTCGACCTAAAACCACACAATCGGCAAGTGTACGATCAATGTAGTATAACCCTAGGAAGTCCGGATATCGAACCACGAGACTCTATGTATCACGCAAACTAGACTCTAATAGACACTGACAGAAACAACTTAAAATGTTTAATTGTTTTAAGGGGGGGGGGGGGTTACGAAAAATCTAGGAAATCTATTTAAATTAAATAATTAACTAAGACTAGACTAAGTACGAAAGAAAACAAAGACGATTCTTATATGATAACGAGGACCACCTAGACTAGAATCCTGGGTTGATTTTAAGAAATTTCCGATTAAGTTAATTGCATGATTTATGGAACCGGGATCTTATGATACTAAACCTATTAAACACCAACTAAGCCCCTCAACCTTTCTCGAGGTGACACTTATGGCGTTACCTAGGCAGTTAATCCTACCGGTTATTAGACGTATTTCCAGTTGTCTAATTATTGTGTAAGTACCCTAATGTTGACCTACTCTTTTCCAATCATTGATCTAAGGTAGTTTGAATTATTAAACTTGACTTGATAGACTAATAAACCGACGTGGCAACTAATTTACGACCTTTTCCAAGGACTGTCTAAAGCAATTCGCCGGGTAAGGCCTATCAATAGCCCCTCACTTTCCAGGTATTAGGACTAGCAGAACACTAAAACCTAGCAAATTACTAACAATTACTTCTGGGGGTTATTGGCCAATTCCACCCTAAAGAGTTAAGATTTCTTACGTGATATAGACACTCACCAAAATCTAAAACCCTAGTATGACTCTATATTGTGATAAAGACTGTCACCAAGAATCATACGAAGCAATTGATAATAAGAAACCAGATCAAAGTACGCATGTGCATCAAATCAATAAAACAAACTCTTTACTAAACACAATCAATCCATAATATTCATGCAAATAACGAAAATGGTAAAAACTTTATTCAATCCATTCAACTAAGTCTAGGTGGCTTAAATGTTTAGCCAAGCATGTTCATAAACGAAAACAAATCAAAGATTTTCAACAAAGAATTCATGATAACAAGTTTCGTGAGAAAAATCAAAACAAAGAACTAGAAAAACCCGTATAGTCTTCGATCCTTCGTCCCGAATTCGTACCACTGATTCGTAAGCTTCAAGATCTCCGAAAATGCTCAAAACGTGCTCTCAAAATCGCCCAAGATTACTCCAATTCGTAATTAGGGTTAAGTGTTGATTTCTTGGGTTTTTATAGTTAACCCAAACGATTAACAAGAAATCGCCGTCAGATCACCCCATCGCGCGACGCGACGGGGATTAACTTCAGTCGTGGCGTAGCGCGACGGCTACAGAAACCATAAATTAATATTTAAATAGTGGCGGGGCGCCACCATGATATTGTCTCCTCGTGGCGTAGCGCAACTGCGCAAAATGGACAGAAGGTTGCGAAATTTTCCCAGCTTCAATTCTCAAAAACTTCAAAATAATTCTAACTCTTTTTCCACTTTGTTCCAGAACTTGGTATTTCAGCATTTTTGCTCGTTTACACTCAATTTCCAGCAATATTAAGCAAAAAGACCTGGAAAACTCAAATTTATCAATAGTACACACATTCTAACTAAAACTAAACTAAATGTAACGGAAAAATATACAAACTATACACGAATAAAGGATGTATTTTGCAATATATCAAATATCCTTACACTTACTCTTTTTTCGTCCTCGAAAAAGAATTATGCAACGGAATCATAGATAAATATTCACTCAGGTCAAAAGCATATGTATATTTTATTAAAACCTAAACTTGCGTTAGCCGCGATTGCGGATATACTTGTCCCTTTAGACCCAAATCCAATCTCAAGCCCTTATCATGTGAATTTAATTTAAGTTCGGCCAGTCTACCTAGGGGGTCTCACACTAGAATCTACGGTCCACCTACTCCCGCCTCAAGCTTATAGAACTAAAGGAACGATCACTGGACCAATTCTCAACTGTCTTATATCAAAACCAAGAGAGTTTACAATCCACTTTTTTTTTCTTTTTCCCTTTTTTTTTCGCTTTTCTCTTTTTTTTTACTAATGAGTGTAGACGTTGCTTTCCCTAACCAAGAGGCAATCCGGCTGTAGAGTCGATATCCCCAACTCAAATTACTTAGGCTTCAGTACTTTTTTCTTTTCTTTGCAAGGTCGATTTCACACATCCTAGCGGTAATCTGGTTGTAAAGTCACTATCCCCAACCCAGACTACATAGAAATGCGCTACTTTCATTCAGTTTCTAGCTCACCATTTTATTATTTTTTTTCGCATGATCACAAACTCTGACGGTTTTAAATTATAACGGTGTCCCTTATACTATTATCGGCAGTTTTGATTTCCCATATTTCCCAGGCGAAAACCCACTAGCAGACCGACAATTAAGGTATATTAATTCAAAGGGACTTAAAACCAAACCCGGGCCTATCCACATATCCCTAACTAGACGCAAGCTCGATTTATTTAATCTCTTATTATTATTATTTTAACCCGAGCAAAATTCATCTTTTCTATCATTTTCCGTTTTATTTATGCAAATTTCTCATTTCAAAGGACATTTTTCTAAATTTTTCTTAATTTTTTTGAATTTTTAAAATTTTTCAATTTTTTTTTGTATTTTTTCAATTTATGACTCGATTATTTACATGTATCCCATCCCCACACTTAGAGATTGCATTGTCCCTAATGCAAGAACGGAAATACGACTCAACAACTCCCTAAAAATAAATACTGCAAACGAAATAAATAAAAAATACAACAACAAAAAAAGGGAAACGACTTAGCTGTATATGTGAGACTGTCAAAGTGCCAGTCGTTTCCACATAAGCCCTCCAATTCGATACGCGCTCAGCAAACAACTCCTAACCTCGGGCACCCGAACGAAAGCGGCTAAAAAATCAACCTATCAATCATCAACACAAACTACCAAAACATAATAATATATATATATATATATATATCATCAAAAGATCATCAGTTTCAACATCAACCAACCCAACCTCCCTAACCAACCTGTTTAACATGTATCAATATCAGTACAAACCAACAAATGAGGATTAAAAACAACATTAAAGAAAAAATCAACAAACGATATAGTCAGCTGCTGCTCCTGCATCCTCATGCCATCCCCACACTAGTCCTCCTCGTGCTCACTAGCAGTCTCATGACTGCTCTCCCCTCGACCACCTGCACCTGAACTGCCCTCTCCAAATACACGAATCGGGGGAATCAGGTCAAACCTCTCAGCAGTACCAGCCGAGCTACCCTGCTGCCTCTGCTGGAAGAAATCTGGGATCCCCATGCTGTGCCTACTTATGATATATCGAAGGGCATCCTCCTGCCTATCCTGACCTGTCAAAATAAGGTGCTCCAGCCTGTCGAACCTCTCCTCCACATACACAGAGAACGACTCCAAAGTAAGAGGCACAGGTGGTGGCTGCCTGCGGGGGTACTGGTGTGCCAGTAGCTCGTGTCTCTGTGGTGGCCGCTGCCGATGTGTAGGATCGATCTGGAGCATCACATCCTCAGCCGGATATCCCTCCGGCGGCTGCACCTGCGGGCCCTGCCTGATCGGCTCCCAGCTGTAGGGTCCGTCCATGACACTATACCAGCCTGTTTGTAACACCCCGAAAACGGGTTTGGTAATCAAACCCCGTTAATACTAAAAGACGGGTAAAGTACCGTTAGCGGCAAAAGTAACCCGATAAATATTAGAATTTAAATAAAAAAATCCTAATATTAATTAAAAGGCGGATAAGAACTTTCAAGGAATAAAACGGATAAAAGGCCCGAGTTAACGGAACTTAAATAAGACGGGTTATAACTCCCGGAATCCAATAAGTTAACTAGGAATAATAATAACCTAGTTAGAAGAGAAGTCTTGTAGTGACATACTAGTGGGTTAAAACTTTATAACTAGGAAAATATAAAACTTTATATTAAAATTATAAAGATTTAAATAAACAAGGACAAACTAACTAGGACAAAATAACCCAGTTAGTTATAAGACTTATGTTAACTCAAAAGTGAGTTAAAAGCACCTAAATATGAACTAAAAGAAATTAGAGGGGCTAAAAGTGTCTAATTGGAAACTAATTATAATAAAATCAATTTATTAAAAACAAAACACAATGCGTGTTTTGTTCTGGAAATCGATCAAGAAGCAGGGGGCGATCCCAAGCTCCCCAAAACCGTAGTTCATGTCAAAACCTCCAATTTGAAGGATCAAATCAAGTCCAAAACGAAAATCGAGCATAGATTAGTGATCCCCATTGCAAGGAGATCACAAGGTATGTAAAATTTGATAAAAATTCTCTACTTGAAATTCTCATGAATTTAGGGAATTCGAAATCTGTGGATGCATGTGTGATATGTAGATGAAATAGGAACATTTGAGTGCCTAGGAGTAAACCCTAGACAATTATAGATTGAAATCATGCTTAGCTCAAGAAAATTCAGATTTTGTTTTGACTAAATTCGTGTATGTGATGCTTTTAGGGGTTTTGATTGCTAAGAATAAGTGTTATAATGTCATAAACCTGTTCAAATTGAAAGCTGAATTCAAACAACTTCTGATCAGAATTTACAGCTGACTTGTATTGGCTGTAACCTGGACAAAACCTGACAAATACATGTGTTTCTTGAGTCTAAAATGTAATTCCAGGAAATATCTTGAAAACCCCACTGGAATCGCATTTTTTTGACGAAAATTGAGCGTTTTATGATTTTTTCCGTATCGAAGGTTCAAGCTGCGTTTTCTGGCAGAATTTGCAGCCCATTACGAATGTCATAACTCAATTTAGTAATTGAGTTATGATCTCAAATTCTTACTGTAGAAAGTTTTAAGCGATTAAAAGAATCGACAGTTGGAATTTCGTCAATCGGATAAACGAGGAATTTTAAATGAATTTTTCCGTAAGTTGCAGTCAGAAGAGACGAATCTGATTGCAGCTTAGTAAATGAATTTTTACGAATTTTTTGTAAAGAGTTAGATCTTGAAATTTTAACACAAGGTCTAACCCTCCAAGTGGTATGCCACACAAAAAAATCATAATTTTTGAAGACTTGTAAACAGGTTAAACAAGTCACCAAAAACAGCCCATTTTCAGTGATATGCAATGCATAAATGAAATCGTGGTCTACTTGGTTGTGTGTAAAATTTGATTTCATTAAGAGTTCGGATGAAATATTCCTATGTGAGTTCAATGAACCAAATGTGCATTTGAATATATTGATAAGTCAATTGACTTTTAAAAAGTCAAACCGACCAATGATTAGATCGAATGATAATTTTGATATGGTCGAATGATAAATTCGACATAAAACCCATAGGATGGAATAGTCGTGAACGATTATGACTAATCTAACCGTCTTACGAATTGTGATGATGATAGTTTGACTCTAGACAAGCTAGATGAGGACTTGGGAAAAGAAGCGGGTCAAACGGATCGTGTACGCGGAAAAAGGACATAACCGGATGCAAGGTAAGTGAAACTTACACTTCTTGGTTGAATACGTATAAATTCTATAAGTTATGAATACGAGAAGATTAATATTCGAAATACGGGTTCCGACGCGTAATGATACGGGTCGGAACAAATATAAATGATAGAAACCATGGTTTATAAGAAAGATGGTAAAAAAATGGAAATATAGTCAAGCGTCGACTAATGTAAATTTAACTTAAAAAGGATCTTGAGTTAAAATCCGAAATGGGTTGGATGTGAGAGTGAGAAATTGAAAACCATGTTTTAATAACCTATGCAAATGTTGGTCTTACAGTCCAAACGGGTTAAATGGTGGTGAAAACACCATTTGACAATATCGGCTAATGATTGTTGTCAAGTCATATGTTAACAGGAGCAATTAGCAAATTGGTAGATTGCGACGCCATAGAATATCAGTTAGTTAAAGCAAGGTATAAAATGGGTCTATATATTGACTCGAGCCAGGTACGCGTATATATAGATTTATAGTTAAAAGGACAATGTTGGTCAAATACATTAGCAAAGGGCCTTTGTTGTAAAAGGAGGGACTAAATTAACCAAAACGCCCTTGTTGGGTTAATCGGGCAAACGACCCTTAGAGGCCGTTTAGAGACTTGTATTGAAATTATGTAACCCTTAGATGCATGTAAGAGTTGTAGGCGTAAACTTCATCGTTCAAATGCCTAAAAATGGTCATTTGCGTGAAACGACTAGTTGAAGGGTAACATTTGGGAAGAAGGGGTTCATTATGTTAAATCCACCACAAAATAGTTGTGGTGGATTATATGTAGTTATTTAGATATGGAATTTTGTAGTGTCAAAAGAAAAGGGCAAGTTTTAGACTAAATTGCTTAAATTCCCTAAACAGGTCAAAAATAGTTTATGCACATAGCCTACGAACTAGTCGCGCATTTTATAAAAAAAAATTATTACGAACCCGAGCTAAAGATTTCTGGTTAAAATACACTAGCGTATGTATTTTGGTTGTTTAAGACATCAAAGTTGGAAATAAATGTTTTGTTCGATTATTTGTTGCTTAGAACTTGTTTAGACTTATATTTAAGTTATCAAAACTAACTTTTATGTTGGTTTTGATCATAGGTGGATATCAGGAGTACCCAGATGAAGATCATGCGGCGAGAAAGAACCGAACACATGAAAAAGAAGCTTCCGCACGGTGTGTCGTCGTAACTTTCAAACGACGACTAAACTACATTATGTTGTATTATTTTTAAATTGTAAAATTTTTAATTAAATAGAAAATTTAAATGCACTTGTAATCATTGTTACAAGTTTGTTTTTCGTAATCTATACGAGAACCTTTAAAATAATAGCAAGGATGTTACAAGTTGGTAATCAGAGCTCATGGTTAAAGAATAAAGTGTGTTCGGTTCGAGGCTTGATCACAAATCCGGTAAGTACATGTATGTTAATAGTTTAGTAGGATTAAAGTGTTGTGAACAACACATAGGGTATCGTGTAATACACGTTACACCAACGAAAATGATTAGTATAGTTAACGAAATCACGTGCAGTAAAAAGCCTTGTATTACAATACGTGCATTTATTAATGTTGAAATTACTAACTTTTGTAAATGTTTAGTTGAAGGATACTCGCATCTGAAGATGACGAGAGTTGAACGAATTGTGGATATGACGGTGGAACGGTCCGAGGTATGACAAGCAGAGCATACTCATCAAGGACCTAAATCGCGTGACGATCGCGAACAAAGTTAAAGGCAAGGAAAGCCCATTAAGGGCAAGCATTATCAGGTACACACTTTTAAATTTAATTGCACAAGTAGTAATATGCAACAAACACGCAGGGGATAACGGTTGCATATATCTGATAAAACCTGAATAGGATATCTATTCAGGATAATGTTTCTAAGAGAAGTTTAATAGAAACATGCGTTATTAACGATAATGAATATCAAAACTATAATAGAAATAGATCATATGAAAACTTGGACGGGGGGTAATTATCCAAGTGAAAAAAAAACTCTCAATATAATGCTATTGAGAAAAGTAGCGATCACATTAACAAATGTGATTATATAATAGTTCGATAGAAAAGAAAAACATTTTATATGTTCAAATGTAAAACTAGTAAAACTAATGATTGTTGTTTTGTAATTAAATAAAGTTTTACTAAATGAAACCAGAGATATGAAATAAATAGAGGCATTACTTACATAGGGTGTGATGTGAAAGCTATAAAAAGGTCATGTGTATCATGTGTTGATCGCTTACTCTGGCCAAGTAAGTAGTGGCATATGATACCATGAACTTCTTGTAGCGGACACATTTACGTCCGATGTAGTAAGGGCGGGGTGAATGGGACTAACTTAAAAGGTACCCAAATAAATCAAATAAGCAAGATGTTTGACAATAAACGTAGACGCAAGTCGGATGACGGAAGCGTATTACGTTAGAATGAAGAGCCCGAGAGAAAGGACAAGGATTAAAGTAAATGAAAATACAGATCAACTAATGAGAATGCTAAGGCATAAAGATAAAGTTTAACTGTCATAAGTGATGAAATTCACACAGACAAGTCAAAGGGGTAGAATAAATGAATTAAAGACTTGACTAAATAAAAGCAATGGATTTCGCTAAGATGATCAAATAAATTAAGATGATGTCTAAAATCATATAAGAATGGTTACTTGATGATAACTTCGGTAAAGATACCCGATAGATGGGTAAGATTTTGAAAGCATGCGTAAACCAAGAGACGGGTACGCGAAATAGAAACTCAAAGGACTCGGATTAAGAGTCATGACTAAAAGACGATGAGAATTTGCAAACAGAAATTTTGATAACTACGTTCAACTATTCTAAAGTTGAACGGGTCGAATAAAGAATGAGGTTTGACGTTCATGAGTAATTAAATCTCACACGAATAAGTTAAACGGGATAAATAAAGTATAAAAGCTTGGTAGTGCAAGTAAGCGCAACCGAATAATGGAAGCGCGAAATAATAAAGAACCCGAGTAACGGGTCGTAAAGAAGTATAATTATGAACCGGGGAAACGGTGAGCGTAGAACAAACCAACGTGTAAATGACGTAAAGAGTCATAAAGTCGGAAGATTAGTCCAAGAGTAAACGAACGAAGCTTTAGAC
This sequence comes from Helianthus tuberosus, assembly GCA_030545235.1. NCBI lineage: Eukaryota > Viridiplantae > Streptophyta > Magnoliopsida > Asterales > Asteraceae > Helianthus > Helianthus tuberosus. The sequence goes on from CM060400.1 coordinate 19,203,436, forward strand.
TACGGTCAAGGCCAACTAAAGTTCAAAAGCGAAAAATAAACGATTCTAAACATAATAAAAGATGCTTTGGCGCTATATATGTATATATACATTTGAATAAAGACATGGATAAAAGACAATCTACGGGATCAACATAACCTACAGGATTATAAATAGTGTTAAAGTCTATGGGACCAAAAAGACCTTCGGGTCACAAACAGAAAGAAACGAATTGTTGGGGTTCTCACCTTAAAAGGGTGAAAATCTAAAGAAAAAGCTTACGAGGATAAGTAAAAGAACTTGCGGGTCACTTGGATAAAGCGTGGAAAACTGGTTACAATTCTCCATGTAAAATAATAACGGTCAGGAATAAAACTTAGACAGAAATTCCTAGACATGAGGAAAAGACATAAGACAGAGAAAAAGTAAACTAAAAAAATTAGTTTTTAGTCAAAAGCAATGTTTTAACAAACATAATGTGACAACTGTGCCTCCGTGACCATCAAACAAATACCAAATCAATGAGATATTGTGTTTCATACTTGGGATTTGTAAAAATATGTGTATCTTTTGCACATATCAATTCTTGTTCGATTTCAAGCTCTAAATCGTTTTCTGGATGGTTATATGCGCACTGATGCGTAAATATAACCAGTTTAAAGCAACGAACACTCCGGATTAGTGAAATAGGCTTAACATACCTTAAATAACCTTTACATAACTTAGAAATAAGTTTTGAAGGCTTTGGTATGGCAAAATCAAGTTAAATCGCTTACATGGACTAAAGTTGACAAACTGCGAAAGTATGCCAAATTGAACTGTAACAGACATTCCGGAACATGGCCATAAGTTAAACATACCATAAATATCCTTTACATAGCTTATAAATAAGCTTTGAGGGGTTCGGTGTGCTAAAATAAACTTTTGGGTCATTCAGGGACTAAAAGCGTCAAAAAGTGCACAAGTTTGCATTTTCGCGCATAACTTACGTTCTGAATACATCCGGACATCCAAAAATTTATGTAAGCACTAAAATATTTTATTTTAGTGTTTGGCATAAGAAAAATCCATTCGTCACGCCATTTGGATCGTTTTTCACGCTTATGCACATTCCGTCGTAATTAAGCGAACATCGCGATCGTACGACCAAACGAACCAACATCCGACATGTTTTTGAGCATGTATCATGTCCACAGTGTTTAGGAATCATTTTAGGGCCTTAACATTGGCTTAACGGGCCTTAAACATGTCGGAAATGGCCTTAAACCACAACAGGGACCTGAACTATCATTTTTGAAACTTGTTTTCTGATCAGACAAGCCAGGCGGGGCGCGTAAGGTTTGGCCACAGCCTTACGCGGACCGCGTCAGACTTCCAGACCAGATTCAATGTTTTAACAGGCTGTTAACAGCTGTTTAGCACTCCCAATCCATTTCCACATGTTGCTAACTGATCATGGGGGGCCAATTGATGTTCATGAGCTTGCCAACAAGTGTAGGGATGTGATCATTCCCTCTTCTCCAAGAAACGATCCTAACGGTGAACCGAAAACTATAAATACCCAACCCACCACTTGAAATCTGAGATTTCTCTAAGTTGGGGTGTTTCATCACCTCATACCTGAGAATACTTGGATTATCAATCTTGCGGGGACCCTTTGTAAGTATTCCTTCGTTCTTTTATTGCTTTTCGAGTCCGAAAGTCAAACTTTGTTTGACTTTCTGCGTTGACCAGTTTATGGTCAAAGCGAAGTTCACGTGATTGTAATCACGATGGTTATAGTCCCTTGTGACTATGCCTACTGATTACCACGTTGTCTAGGGTCGCAAGGGTAAGCGATCTAATAAATCGCTTATACCTTCGAACCCGACCCATTTGGTCGATCATTAGGATCCGACCAAATACATTAGGTGACCATAGTAGGTAGGGAATAACCTTCCGAGGTTATACCTTATGGTCACGACGTTTAAGTAGTTGTATGATAGGTAGTTTATATGTCTTAGGTAAATTACCAAAATACCCCTTTGATGCCAAAATTCATTATAAACATATGTGACATAACTTTTGACATCTAAACTGATTTGGCTACAATATTAGGCATGTTAAGGCATATTCTACTTGTCATAGGACTAGTTAGGCGGTCCGAACGCGTTTCACGCAAACGACGCGTTAAAGTAGCATAAGCTACCTAAACGGGTCGTAATGGGTCGTAAGCACTTATGTTAGGTTTCATTTAGTATGTAGGCTTTGTTAAACCATATTACACGAGTCTCCATACTCGTTTGGTTTACGAACCCTCATTCTACCCAATCCTCCGATATAGGTCCGGTTTATTAACATAGTTATCTATATTAGGTACCGTTTGATATCCGTGATCTCTAGCATTGTTTGGTTGTTACTCAAGGACTACTAAGCAATCTCAAGTGAGTACATAGACCCCTCTTTTACTGTTTTCCAAACTGTTTTGGGGTGAAACACATGTGCCTACTTGTTACTTTCATGCTTTCCTGTTTTCACATCATATACTTGTTATGTTCATTAGTACATTATTAGTACATTGTTTTACATTACACTTCATGCTATGTATTCCCATTGTGTTCATACTTAGTACATCGTTATACATTACATTTCATGCTATGTATGCCCATTGTATGCATACTTAGTACATTGTTTTACATTACACTTCATGCTATGTACGCCCATTGTGTGCATACTTAGTACATTGTTTTACATTACATTTCATGCCATGGCCCATTGTGTGCATACTTAGTACATTGTTTTACATTACACTTCATGCTATGTACGCCCATTGTGTGCATACTTAGTACATTGTTTTACATTACATTTCATGCTATGTATGTCCATTGTGTGCATACTTAGTACATTGTTTTATATTACATTATGTGAACCATTTGTATCTATTGAACCATGTGAACCATTTGACAATAAACATTTGACTATACCTAAGCATTTCTACAATTGTTAAACATTACATCTTGATGGTTTGGTTTGAGTAAGTGATTTAAGTAACGAGGCGTGTGTAATATGTTACAAGCATGGTGGATACGCCGCTGGTACTTCATATATATAAGTGTTTGTATGGTATTACATATCGTAGCGTTATTTGAATCATTTCAATTTGAGACATATAACATTTTATACAAATAACATACTTTTAACAAGACATTGTTTTACAAACAACTTATCTTATACAAACTCATTCTACATGGTAATTCATTTAACCATACATTATTCTCTTATTTATATATATCATCTGAACTTATTGTTTTTTTTAAACGATTTACAAAACAAAACAATTTACAAGGTTCATGACTAAACTTTATTAAAAACAACTCTTTCTAAACTTACAAGTCATGAATCCTATTTTCACAAAACCTATGTATCTCATAGGCATTTTTATGCTGACGTACCTATTTTCACATGTGTTTTCAGGAGATGATGCATAGGACTTATCAAGACATACTTAGGCGGACCTGTGCCTTAGTGACTTAAAACAAGACAAGAACTAGCTAATTTATGTTATGTACTCTTTGTTTCTTGTTTAAAACAATGTAAACTCTCATGTTTGATTAATAAAACGAAACTTTAATTGCCATGGACTTGAAACGATTAATTCTGTTACAACACTCCCCGACGTTTCCGCCACGTTTCGTTGTCTCACGTGGTCGGGGTGTGACACATAAGTAGTATAAGGCGGTTTAGAAGATCTTAAACACACATAAGGCAAGAGATGGCAAAATAATATACCCGGGTGACGGGGTATGAAGTGATGGCGACTAATTAGTCTAGCCGGTAAAACTTTTCAAAGTCAAGAAAATGTTATGACAAATGCAAAGAGCTTGTTAATATAAGACAAGCGCGGAATAAACTTGTTAACAGATTGATGAGACTAAGTGGTCAAGTGACAACTCGGTCAATAAGGATAATGCATATAAGCTAAAAATAACGGCCCGCGAGGCCTTACACATGAAAGACGTACGCGTCAATATAAATTAAAACGTTAGATCGAAAAGAGCGAGTGAATGTCTTGAAAGCGAAACTAAGTTCGTTTAATCTAAATTAAAAGAAATACGTAAATAAGGTTTCGGGGACGAAACCTCTTTAAGGGGGGTAGACTTGTAACACCCCGAAAACGGGTTTGGTAATCAAACCCCGTTAATACTAAAAGTGGGTAAAGTACCATTAGCGGCAAAAGTAACCCGATAAATATTAGAATTTAAATAAAAAAAATCCTAATATTAATTAAAAGGCGGATAAGAACTTTCAAGGAATAAAAGGGATAAAAGGCCCGAGTTAACGGAACTTAAATAAGACGGGTTATAACTCCCGGAATCCAATAAGTTAACTAGGAATAATAATAACCTAGTTAGAAGAGAAATCTTGTAGTGACATACTAGTGGGTTAAAACTTTATAACTAGGAAAATATAAAACTTTATATTAAAATTATAAAGTTTTAAATAAACAAGGACAAACTAACTAGGACAAAATAACCCAGTTAGTTATAAGACTTATGTTAACTCAAAAGTGAGTTAAAATCACCTAAATATGAACTAAAAGAAATTAGAGGGGCTAAAAGTGTCTAATTGGAAACTAATTATAATAAAATCAATTTATTAAAAACAAAACACAATGCGTGTTTTGTTCTGGAAATCGATCAAGAAGCAGGGGGCGATCCCAAGCTCCCCAAAACCCTAGTTCATGTCAAAACCTCCAATTTGAAGGATCAAATCAAGTCCAAAACGAAAATCGAGCATAGATTAGTGATCCCCATTGCAAGGAGATCACAAGGTATGTAAAATTTGATAAAAATTCTCTACTTGAAATTCTCATGAATTTAGGGAATTCGAAATCTGTGGATGCATGTGTGATATGTAGATGAAATAGGAACATTTGAATGCCTAGGAGTAAACCCTAGACAATTATAGATTGAAATCATGCTTAGCTCAAGAAAATTCAGATTTTGTTTTGACTAAATTCGTGTATGTGATGCTTTTAGGGGTTTTGATTGCTAAGAATAAGTGTTATAATGTCATAAACATGTTCAAATTGAAAGCTAAATTCAAACAACTTCTGATCAGAATTTACAGCCGACTTGTATTGGCTGTAACCTGGACAAAACCTGACAAAAACATGTGTTTCTTGAGTCTAAAATGTAATTCCAGGAAATATCTTTAAAACTCCACTGGAATCGCATTTTTTCGACAAAAATTGAGCGTTTTATGAATTTTTCCGTATCGAAGGTTCAAGCTGCGTTTTCTGGCAGAATTTGCAGCCCATTACGAATGTCATAACTCAATTTAGGAATTGATTTATGATCTCAAATTCTTATTGTAGAAAGTTTTAAGCGATTAAAAGAATCGCCAGTTGGAATTTCGTAAATCGGATAAACGAGGAATTTTAAATGAATTTTTCCGTAAGCTGCAGTCAGAAGTGACGAATCTGATTGCAGCTTAGTAAATGAATATTTATGAATTTTTTGTAAAGAGTTAGATCTTGAAATTTTAACACAAGGTCTAACCCTCCGAGAGGTACGCCACACAAAAAAATCATAGTTTTTGAAGACTTGTAAACAGGTTAAACAAGTCACCAAAAACAGCCCATTTTCAGTGATATGAAATGCATAAATGAAATCGTGGCCTACTTGGTTGTGTGTAAAATTTGATTTCATTAAGAGTTCGGATGAAATATTCCTATGTGAGTTCAGTGAACCAAATGTGCATTTGAATATATTGATAAGTCAATTGACTTTTAAAAAGTCAAACCGACCAATGATTAGATCGAATGATAATTTTGATATGGTCGAATGATAAATTCGGCATAAAACCCGTAGGATGGAATAGTCGTGAACGATTATGACTAATCTAACCGTCTTACGAATTGTGATGATGATAGTTTGACTCTAGACAAGCTAGATGAGGACTTGGGAAAAGAAGCGGGTCAAACGGATCGTGTACGCGGAAAAATGACATAACCGGATGCAAGGTAAGTGAAACTTACACTTCTTGGTAGAATACGTATAAATTCTATAAGTTATGAATACGAGAAGATTAATATTCGAAATACGGGTTCCGATGCGTAATGATACGGGTCGGAACAAATATAAATGATAGAAACCATGGTTTATAAGAAAGATGGTAAAAAAAATGGAAATATAGTCAAGCGTCGACTAATGTAAATTTAACTTAAAAGGGATCTTGAGTTAAAATCCGAAATGGGTTGGATGTGAGAGTGAGAAATTGAAAACCATGTTTTAATAACCTATGCAAATGTTGGTCTTACAGTCCAAACGGGTTAAATGGTGGTGAAAACACCATTTGACAATATCGGCTAATGATTGTTGTCAAGTCATATGTTAACAGGAGCAATTAGCAATTTGGTAGATTGCGACGCCATAGAATATCAGTTAGTTAAAGCAAGGTATAAAATGGGTCTATATATTGACTCGAGCCAGGTACGCGTATATATAGATTTATAGTTAAAAGGACAATGTTGGTCAAATACATTAGCAAAGGGCCTTTGTTGTAAAAGGAGGGACTAAATTAACCAAAACGCCCTTGTTGGGTTAATCGGGCAAACGACCCTTAGAGGCCGTTTAGAGACTTGTATTGAAATTATGTAACCCTTAGATGCATGTAAGAGTTGTAGGCGTAAACTTCATCGTTCAAATGCCTAAAAATGGTCATTTGCGTTAAACGACTAGTTGAAGGGTAAAATTTGGGAAGAAGGGGTTCATTATGTTAAATCCACCACAAAATAGTTGTGGTGGATTATATGTAGTTATTTAGATATGGAATTTTGTAGTGTCGAAAGAAAATGGCAAGTTTTAGACTAAATTGCTTAAATTCCCTAAACGGGTCAAAAACAGTTTATGCACATAGCCAACGAACTAGTCGCGCAATTTATAAAAAAAAATTATTACGAACCCGAGCTAAAGATTTCGGGTTAAAATACACTAGCGTATGTATTTTGGTTGTTTAAGACATCAAAGTTGGAAATAAATGTTTTGTTCGATTATTTGTTGCTTAGAACTTGTTTAGACTTATATTTAAGTTATCAAAACTAACTTTTATGTTGGTTTTGATCATAGGTGGATCCGGATGAAGATCAAGCGGCGAGAAAGAACCGAACACATGAAAAAGAAGCTTCCGCACGGTGTGTCGTCGTAACTTTCAAACGACGACTAAACTACATTATGTTGTATTATTTTTAAATTGTAAAAGTTTTAATTAAATAGAAAATTTAAATGCACTTGTAATCATTGTTACAAGTTTGTTTTTCGTAATCTATACGAGAACCTTTAAAATAATAGCAAGGATGTTACACTGTTGTAGCTCTCTCATCCCAAATGTCACCGTCTTGGGCCCCTCGTGTAGAAATCGGGGAACATACTTAGTGAACACCCCCAAATTTTCTGTGATCCAAGTAATATAGGGGCCCATATCCAAACCAGCTCGAGGACCTCCTCGACGACCCCTACTAAAAGAATTTGCTAAGACCGTAGCCAGATTCATCTCCCTATTCTCCACACGACACATCAAAATAAACAACTCTATCCAGTTCGCCTTATTATCCCCAGACTTCCAACCCACCAATGTAGCAGACAAAATCTTCAACACATACCTGTAAATCGGGTTACGAACCGAAGTGATCAGGTTCGTAGTAGTGAACGGGTGGTCGGATATCGTCTTCCAAAAGTTCCTTAGCTCAGTCGCACCAACACCATAATCCCTAGGCATAGAATAAGCACCCTTCAAACTAGTAACAAACTCCGGCCGCTTCACTTCCTCCTCAGTATAAAACCCTGACACGATGGCAAACCTCGCCATATTCATCTCATAAACCTGCCTACCTAAGCTGAACGACACAGCTGTGTCGTTATCAAACTTCCCCTCCTTATGCATCCAAGTGCTATGAAACTCTAGCACCAGCTCCTCATACTGCGGCTGTATACACTCCATCGCATCAATCAACATTTGACCCAAAAGGTCCGTCACCTCCTGCTTCGAGCCTATTTCACTCAACCACAGCCAATCTATAACCCTGTGCTGAAGTAAATCAGTATTCTTCAGTTTATCATACTTGTTCCATTTTGATGTACTCGGCTCAAACTTCAATATCGGGTGATCAGCTCTATGAGTTTTCCTATCCGAAATAAAATTATAAGACGACTGATACTCGATCTTTCTCAACTTAGGATCATCGGCAACTATCTGAATGATCGGAGTCTCTTGCGGAACCGGGTCTTGCTGGGGTGGATCCTGTTGCGGTGCTGACTGACCCGCACCTGTCTTCCTAGACCTGCCTCGGCGCGAACTGCTCGCAATGTCTGCAAAACAGATACAATCAAAACAAGCAGACAATCAGTAATACAAACTATTTTTTGTATTTTTCATTTTTTAATTTTTTTTTGAATTTTTGAATTTTTAAATTTTTATATATTTTTTTTGGATTTTTATAATTTTTTTACGAAAAAGAAATAATAACCGTATAACATTCCATTCGCGGCTAATTCTGAAACAAACGGGTTACCTTTTACAATTGCTAAGTGATAGTTAAGCTCGCCCGAATGGAGATTGAGTACGGGCGAGCTTACATCACTTGTACGTGCAAGTAAACCCAAAAACAACTAACTACGACTCGAACTATACTAAAACTTAACTAAAACGACACAAAGACTCAAAACTGGACTCAATGTACACTACCCCCCTCGGGACTTTAATTGTCCGCAATTAAAACGAGTGCCTAAACAATGACATTGAAGTCCAACCTTGCATAAATTCATTTGCTTTTTAGTTTTAAAAAAATCAAAATTTTAGCGATTGAAAAAGTCCGCCTAGTTAAATGAGGGTTTTCCGTGTGCCAAAATTTCGTTTAAAATGCAAGATTGGAACTTTATGCTTCAATACCCCAAACCATTCAATCATCAAGCAAGGTGCATTCAATATTACCAAACTGACATCACCCTCGCCCAATACATCGACACCAATCATGAACGCCTAATTAAAGACATAAATCAAAATTTTACTATCAAATGTCAAAACAAGGTAGCATCACAATTCAGCAAATCAATATTCAAATCGCCCAAACCATAACCGGCCGCACCCTTTGAACTATACTAACATAATATAAGTATGCTAGACGCGAAATAAAACGACACTACACTAGACGAACTCGAGCCCAGGTCTCCACGGCTGAGTTAACCTCATTAAAACAAAGAACCATACCATTCGACACAACCATGACTCCAACCAACCTACGGACTGACTCGAACGAACGAACAGACAAACAAAATCAACTAGAATGACCCAGGATAGAACACACAAAATTGACTCGAGACCACCCGACATAAACGACTCAATGACTTGACAAAAACGTCTCAAGAACTGACGAAACACAAACATACTGACTGACCTGACTCGAACTGACTCAAGAACTGTATACCTAAAAACGACACACACTAAACAATGATTCGAAGCACACTAAACCGAGCAAAAATACAGAAATATCATACCTGATGTGCTTGAACTTTGCAAGAAAAGCTTTATAATTTCTGTTACTGGTGAGTCCCGATTCGAGTTGAACCAGCGGATAATCACGGGTTATTCGCCGTTGAAATCCGAGCAGAAGGATGTGAATATGGTTGAAAACGGTTGAGAAATGGTGGGTTTATGGTGGGTGTAAGGTGGTTCGGCGGTGGGGGTTAGAGGAAATGGGGTTTTGTGTCGTTTGGGGGTAGCAGGTGAGAGAAATAGGTTTTAAACGATTTTGGTGTGGTCGCGTACCGCTAGGGTAAAACAAAGTACCCGTGGCGTAGAGCCACAGGGTGGTTCAAAAGTTGGGTTCAGTTAAAGGCGTCGCGTAGCGGGACTATGAGGTTCAACGGTGGTGGTGGCGGCACGCCACGAAGCAGTTCAAAACTAGTATTTGACCCATAGGGTCGCGTAGCGCCACAGTAAGAAGTGTTTGTGGTGGCGCGACGCCAGGGCGTTTTTTTCACAGAAAGATGCGTAAATTTTTCAGTTTTAGGACTAAAAAAAAATTCTAACTTTTTCCAAACCTTCCCCAAACCATCCCAAATTTTTCTAAGTGTTGGGACTTACCTGGAACGTTGTTTTCTTCGCAAATTCAGCTCTTCAAGGGTATGTTTCCTACAAAATTTCTCAAACACACAAAACACAAACACAAAAAAACTATGAAAAATTACGAAAAACAACGAAATTTACAAACGGTAAAAACTCTACACTTGGGACTTCATCCCGAAACACTAATTGGCGGCTTTGGATGGGATTTCGAGAGGAGTTTCCTCCATCTCGTCCTTGTTTATCGCTCCTCCAATGTAATGCTTCAAACGATGGCCGTTCACCTTCCAACTACGGCTATCCTTCTCATCCATAATCTCCACCGCTCCATACGGAAACACAAAGTGAACCATATAAGGTCCCGACCAATTTGATTTCAATTTTCCCGCAAATAGCTTCAACCTTGAGTTGTAAAGAAGCACTTTATCACCTTTGCTAAACTCTTTAACCTTCCTTAGTTTCTTGTCATGTAGAACTTTTGTTTTCTCCTTGATTCCCAACGATCGAGCATACCCCGCATCCCTAAGCTCCTCTAGCTCATGGATTTGAAAGAACCACTTCCTAGCGGCTTCGGTTATGTCAAGATTAACGGTTTTCAATGCCCAAAGCGCTCTGTGCTCTAATTCTACGGGAAGGTGACAAGCTTTTCCATATACGGTCATAAATGGAGTAGTTCCTAAAGGCGTCTTGTAGGCGGTTCTAAATGCCCACAATGCATCGTCTAGCTTGTCGGACCAATCCTTCCTATTCTTACCGACTGTTTTCTCTAAGATTCGTTTTATACTGCGATTCGCATTCTCCACTTGTCAACTTGTTTGTGGATGATATGCGGTAGACAAACGATGAGTGACTCCGTAGCGCGCAAGCAATTTTTCCATCAATGCGTTGCAAAAGTGAGTGCCACAATCACTAATTAAGGCTTTAGGAGTCCCGAATCGGGAAAAGAGCTTCTTGAGGAATTTCAAAACTACTCGGGCTTCATTTGTGGGAAGAGCTTGAGCCCCAACCCATTTAGACACGTAGTCGATTGCCACGAGTATGTAACGGTTTCCTTTGGAGTTTGGGAAGGGTCCCATGAAATCGATGCCCCAAACGTCAAAAACCTCTACTACTTATATAGGGTTTTGAGGCATCTCATCTTTGGCGGAAATATTGCCGGTTCGTTGTCAAGCGTCACATGTCTTTACGAACTCAATGGCATCTCGAAGTACAGTAGGCCAATAAAAACCACAATCAAATACCTTTTGAGCGGTGGCATGTGCACCATGATGTCTTCCCGTGAGGCCTTCATGCACATGCTTGATGATGTTCCAACCTTCTTCTCTCGACACGCAACGTCTAAGAATCCTATCTCCCCCAATCCTAAAGAGAAAAGGATCGTCCCAAACATACTTTATCGACTCACTAATGAATTTCCTACGTTGTTGTGTAGTCATCCCTCTCACAATGTTGCCACTAGAAAGATAATTAGCTAAGTCGCAAAACCATGGCAATTCTTCTTTCTCGGCTTCAACAAACTCTATAGACTCGTGAGGGAACGTATCCCCTATCTCCTCCTCACGAATCTCTTCTCTCTTGGGGTCCTCTAGACGTGATAGATGATCGGCCGCTACGTTTTCGGCCCCTCTCTTGTCCCTAACCTCAATATCAAATTCACTAAGCAAAAGAATCCACCGAATGAGTCGGGGTTTAGCGTCTTTCTTTTGAAAAAGAAAACTCAACGCGGAATGATCGGTGAATACTATGGTCCTGGATAGGACGAGGTATGAGCGAAACTTGTCGAAGGCAAATACTACGGCTAAGAGTTCCTTTTCCGTGGTGGTATAGTTCTCTTGAGCATCATTTAACGTTTTCCTCGCGTAGTATATAGGGTGGAAGTGCTTGTCCTTTCTTTGTCCTAATACCACTCCGATGGCATAGTCACTCGCATCGCACATGAGCTCAAACGGCAAGCTCCAGTCGAGCGAGATAAGAATAGGTGCACTCACAAGCTGTTCCTTCAAAAAGTTGAAGGCTTTAAGACACTCCTCGTCAAGGACGAAGGGAACATCTTTATCCAGCAAACGGGTCATGGGGCGGGTGATTTTCGAGAAATCCCTAATAAAGCATCTATAGAAGCCCGCATGCCCTAGAAAACTCCTAATCGACTTAACACTCGTGGGTGGAGGTAGCCTACTAATGGTATCTATTATCGCACGATCTACCTCAATACCCTCCCTAGAGATCTTATGCCCTAACACAATACCTTCCGTCACCATGAAGTGACACTTCTCCCAGTTTAGCATAAGCTTGGTCTCCACGCACCGCTTCAACATCCTCTCTAGGTTCTTCAAACACGCATCGAAGGAGTCACCATAAACTGAAAAATCATCCATGAAAACCTCCATGGAACTCTATCATATCCTGAAATATGGCAACCATGCACCGCTGAAAAGTAGCTGGAGCGTTGCACAACCTAAATGGCATGCGTCGGTACGCATAGGTGCCATAGGGGCATGTGAAGCATGTGAAGGTGGTCTTATCCTGATCCTCCGGTGCTATGGGGATCTGGAAGTACCCGGAAAATCCGTCTAGAAAACAATAAAATTGTTGACCGGCGAGACGCTCCAACATTTGATCGATGAAGGGCAATGATGCGTGGGAAGTGTCGTATATATTAGGTGTATATTTTAAGCCCTTTTTAACACTTATTTTAGCCAAGTTTTAAATTTATAAAACACGATATTTCACTAACACTAAACACACATATGGGCAAGTGCACCCATCGTTGAGTGTAGTATAGCGTTGGTAAGATACCGAGGTCGTCCAAGGACACAAGAGCTTTTAGTACCGGTTTATCCTCAACGTCTAACCAAAATAAAAGTTTAGAAAAATGTTTTAAACTAAGAGAAATAAAACTAACTAAAATGCTGAAAATAAAAATAAAAATAAAAAAAACAGATAGACAAGATGAATCACTTGGTTCCGACTCGTATCTAGTATAACCTTTGATTATTTCCGCACTTTTGCACATAATTAAGAGATTATCTTAGTTATTGTAGTAGGCCCCTCTTTTGAAGGCGACGTTACCCTCACCCCAGTAGTTTGAGTCAGCAGGGATACAATCCTAAAAGGGTGGATTATTGGAAGATAATGAATTAAGTTATTAATGCAGTATTGTGGTAGGCCCCGCTTTTGGCGGTGACGTTACCCTCGGCTAAGTAGTCTGAGTCAGCAGGGATACAGTCCTAAATAGCCGGGTTATAGTATTAATAGTAGTTAACTTATGAGGGGATCAAAGAGTTTGGACCCCCGCCATCCAATACCGTGAAGTATTGAAGGAGGTCCTACTAAATTTGACCCAGGTCCATTGCAGGACCTCTAAACGCTGAACAATGGCAAGACCTTTACCAAACCGTTCCCTTAACCCCCTACCAGGTAGCCAACATATCTCCATATAGACCGTGGAGATATGAATGGTGAAAATCCTTTATTTTATATAGACAGTAAAATAATGCCAAGACACCACGGACAAACGATAAGGAAAGATCACCTTCAACATAAGTAACTAGTTATTAAAGTCATTAATACAAAACCAAATAAAAAGTGCAAAAGATTAGAAATAAAAAGTATTATACTAGACACTTTGTCTTCACCAAGTGATGTAAGAGACTTAGGCAAACATGGCCTTGATTGTCAAGAACTCTTACGATCAATCTTGGATCCCGAGACGACTCACACACTCTACGATGGACAATGGATGATGGTGGTGGATGATGGTGTTGTGATGGTGGTGGGTGGTGGATGAAGTGTGAGAGAGGTGGTGTGCCAAGGGATCAGATGAAATGAATCCAAGCACTCCTATTTATAGGCTGAACAGAGAGCTGGACACGGCCCCGTGTCCGCTGGGCACGGCCCCGTGTCCGTCTGACACTCTCTCTCCTCATTAATTGTAATTCGCAATTACAATAAATGCGCATGCTGTACTTTCGACACGCCCCCGTGTCCGCTGAGCACGGCCCCGTGATGGGCAATAGAAGCTTCTATAGGTTTGTCTTTTCTGCTGCTTCTTGGGCACGGCCCCGTGCTGGCTGAGCACGGGGCGTGTTCAGTCTTCTGTTTTCTCTATTTTGCTTTGGAAGGTGCCGTTGAGGGTTCGGGCAGTCCACTAATGTTCCTTTTCTTGTATTTATGTTGGATTTAGCTGTCTTTTTGCTTCTTTTGCGTTTTTGAGCTCATTTAATACTGAAAATACAAAAGGAAGACAAAAACACTCTTTTTCCAATATTAGCACTAAAAAAGGGTTAGTTTTATGCCTCATTTGATGTAATTTATATGTTGCATTTTACACACATCAAATACCCCCACACTTGAACTTTTGCTTGTCCTCAAGCAAAACTCTTTAATATGTGGCTTACACTCCCAAATGGAATAGGTAGAAGAGAAGGTTTTGGGCTTGTCGTAGAGTGTCGGGATTTCCAAGATCTTTTTGGGTTTTATTTTTATTTATTTACACTTCTATTCGTAATGATTTATTTAGAACTGTTCATAAAAGAAATTACTTATTTGGGCATAACATGCCTTTTTAAAATTCTATTTATATACAAGTTCACATACCTCGCGGGGGAATCACTCACACTCGGCCGAAGGTGTATTTTTAGTGAATCACTCGAGAGCGGCACGGAACTTATTCCTACCATAGGCTTGCCAAGAAATCAATCCTCCTCCTTTTTAACTTTTATACCTTTGTAGATATCAAGAGGACTTTTGTGGGTTAAGGGTTGGCTAGGGTTAAAGGTAGGTGGTTGGGTTAGTTGTTAGTAGAAAAAAAAAGGGCTAAAAGCGTAACAAGTGTCGGTTTTCGTATTTTTGCAACTTTTTATTTTGATGAAGCTTTTATTCAAACTAAGTTATTTTTGATTAACTTGTTTGTTTATTTTCTTTTTGCTTCATCAATATCAATTTTTTTTTTTTTTCACGAAGAACCGAACTTGTTACTAAAATAAAGGGTTAAAAATGAAAAAGGTTTTGGTGGATGAAAGGGTTTTTGTTTGGGTGATGAAACGAAAAGGTTTAGGCTCAAAGGGGCTAACTAGGGGGATTTTTGGGTAGGTGGTAAAGGAAAAAGAAAAATAATGGTGTAGAAATGAAAAGGGTTAGTCCTAATGCCTCCATCATTTACTTACTCGGGTTTAAGTTGATAAGGACCGGGAATGTATTGTCATGGCAAGTTCTAGAGTCGTAAGAACCAAGCAGCTATTCACACAAGAAACGAAAAATGAGCATTTAGTCAAATGATATGTAATTGTGTGCTCAATAAAGGCTCAAAACTCACTTTTGTGGGAATGGGTTTTTATGTGATCAAGTATATAATCAAATTTTAAATAAGTTTGCTATGTCTTTTCATAATTTTCTTATGTTGGTTCTTTTTATCACTACGCTATCGGTTGTAAATTTGTAAAAATATAACCTTTTTGAGAACTTGAATTTCCCGAGTTAAACCTAGACAAGTAAAAATGAAATTTTTGAAAAAATTTGGGGTGATTAGCGGTTCCAATAGAGTTTTGTGTAAGGCTTGTATTTAGGACTTGCAAAATTCAAGGTTTTAGCATCCCCCCTACACTTAAATTACACATTGTCCTCAATGTGTCCCAAAAATAAATTTTTAGGTTGATTAGATGTGTAAAATAGTGTTTAAAAAGCAAAAAATTTGTGTTACTGGGCGCTGAACACGGCCCCGTGTTGAGTGGGCACGACCCAGTGTTCAGGTGCCAGTAACAAGAACTTACAGAAGGTGGACACGGCCCCGTGTCCACTGAACACGGCCACGTGTCCGACAAAGTTCTGCCGAACAGAAGCCAAACAGCAGGTCTGGGAGGTGAGCATGGGGGCGTGTTGGCTGGACACGTCCCCGTGTGGACAGTCTGAAAGCCTGAAAAACAGGTTTCTTCCTCCGGTTTTTCCATCCTGGCCCTATAAGTGCTGAGGCTTAGCACCCCAAGCCTTGGTTTGTACCTGTTTCAACACTTAATACCACACCAAGCAATACAAACATCCTACATTACCACAGTTAATTGTTCCAAGCATAAAGTAAAAGAAAAATAAAACGGAAAATAAAAGTGTTTAAGGAAAGTAAATTGTTCAACTTCTGGCACGCAGGCCACCAATCGTTCGATAGATAAAGGGACTTAAACCTGTGGGCTCGCCATCAACCCGCTCCTGCCCCTCTAATCCATATCTTCATCGCTATCATCACCTCCATCCCCATGCCCCGCCATGTACTCCTGGATGCTGCCGATATCGTCTCGTATATCGTTGATGTTGCGTTCAATAGCTCCGACCCGTTGGTATGTGTTGTTGGCGAGGTTGTAGGCGTTCCTGGTACACATGAGGTTTTCCTGCATAAGATCATGTAAGCTTTGAAAATTAGGAAAAGCGCCTCCTTGTGAGGAGGATTGACCCGGATCACCATGGGGTGGATACTGGTGGTGGGGAGGTGGTGCGTGAAGAACTAGGGCCTCCTGTGGGTTCCATGCATAGCCTTGCGTTCTTTGGAAACTCACTGTTCCGTCTTCCGCCTCATAGAGTAAGTTCATGGCTCGGCAAATGTGGTAGTCAACTCGTCCCGACCATGGGCTTCTTTCAAAGGCTCTTGGAATTCGCGTGTAATGCTTAAAAAGACGGTACACCCATCCTCCGTAGAAGATAGGCGTTGGAGCTCGAGCAAGGCGGTTGAGATGCATGTTTTTCAACAGGAGATACGGAACATCAAGAGGCTTTTGGTTGTGGATACAGTGGAGGACAACCAAATCTTTCAACCCTACAACACCACTACTGTCGTGTCGTTGGTTTAGAGAGTAGGTGAGGATCCTGTGAATGTAGCGATAGAGCGGATCCCTCAGCTTTGTACTCTTGGTGCTACGAGGGTCGTAGATTCCTTCACCGATTTGAGCCCATGCGGCTTGTCTTTCATTCACCTCCAAGTCTCGTAATCCCCCGGTATTTTCTTCGTTTCCCGATTCCTCTTCTAGATATAGACCTATTATGGCTCCAAACTGTGCCATGGAGATCGAGTACATTGTTCCTCCACACCGAAATACAACCCCAGTATTGTCAAATGGGTCACACCTTGAATCGAAGTTGAAGGTACTGTAGAACTCCATGGTACATTGATGTACTGATTGAAGCCTAGTGTTTAATGCAACAGCTAGTGGTCCCGTAACGATGTTGTTGAATCGGTTCAGCTGGTTTACCAAGGTTAACAGCTCCATGCAAGCTCTCCTGGGGTACTCTTCGGGTCTTGTTTGAAGAACCTCATACCTTGCCCTTGCATCAAGCTCACTTGCATTGAACCTTGTGAACTTTGCCATCTGAAAGAATACACCAAAAATTAGTACGAAACAGAAGTGTTTTCGGACAAAACTGCAAACAGCGGGCTGGACACGACCCCGTGTCCAGCGGACACGGCCCCGTGTCCAGAGGTCTGTTACTCAAAAACTTCAATTTTCGACCCGGTTTCGAAAACTTGAAAATTTTTGGTCCAATAGGTGCGGTTTCCCCCGAAAATGAAACCCTAAACACCGTTTTTCCCAAAATATCCCGTTTACCTTATCAATTTTGTCTTTTTCGGTTCAAGAACAAGGGTTTTGGGGTTTTTGTAAGAAATCGGGTGAATCTATGAACAATCTAAGTTTATTTACTTCCCCTAACACTAATCTAACTAAATGCAAGCAGATTTAGGCAAAAATTTTAGGTTCGATCCGGATGAACATCAAGAACCCTAGATTTTTCCCCAAATTTGTGGTGTATTAACTACATGCAAGTAACTAATCTAACTACTAAGAGTGATAGAATCATACCTTGACGTTGTTAGATCGGTAAGAGACGTTGGAATTTCGCGAAAAATCGCCTGGAACCAGAGCTTTTGTGGGGAAACGGGGCGTGTGGAATGAAGAAACTGTTTTGAAAAATGGGGTTTTATCCCGTCTGCAGCGCGAACACGGCCCCGTGTCCAGCGGACACGGCCTCGTGCCGAGCTTTTTTTTTTTTTTTTTTTTTTTTTTTTTTTGTGTGTGCGTGCGCGTGTGAGTGCCCCTTTTTCCCATAAGCTATGGTCTAGAAAACTTACCGCTTTATTTTGTCGTCTCAATCGTTCGTAACTTTCCAGGCATGATGTTTTATTCTTCCACGGTTTGAAGCGAGATCTCTTCTTCCTCATCCTCAATAAATCCTTGATAGAGTTTCAGCCGTTGGCCATTGACTTTAAATGGTGGCCCATTTCGAGGTTTAATTTCTACTGCACCGTGTGGAAAAATGCGGGTGACTGAAAAAGGTCCTGACCACCTAGACTTTAATTTACCAGGAAACAATCGAAGTCGTGAATTAAACAAAAGAACTAAATCTCCTACCCGAAATTCATTAGGTTTAATATGTTTGTCATGCCAATTTTTCATTCTTTCCTTATAAATCTCGGAGTTTGAGTATGCATAATTCCTAAGCTCGTCTAATTCATTTATTTGACAAAATCGATTTTTACCAGCAAATTCTAGATCTAAGTTTACATTTTTGATTGCCCAGTAGGCTTTGTGTGCAATTTCTACTGGCAAGTGACAACTTTTTCCAAAGACTAGCTTATATGGGGTCGTTCCTATCGTTGTTTTATAAGCAGTTCGAAAAGCCCATAAAGCATCATCTAATTTATCAGCCCATTCCTTTCTATTTAACCCTACGGTTTTTTCGAGTATTCGTTTTAACCCTCTATTGGTCACTTCGGCTTGTCCGTTTGTTTGAGGGTGATAAGCTGTCGAAACCCGGTGATAGACCCCATATCTTGTTAAAAAATTTTCAAGTTGATGGTTACAAAAATGGGTACCTCTATCACTTATTAAAGCTTTAGGTGTGCCAAAACGAGAGAATAATTTTTTTAGAAATCTTACCACTACTCTTCCATCATTTGTTGGAAGTGCCTCGGCCTCGGCCCATTTAGATAAGTAATCTACTGCCACAAGTATGTATTTGTTTCCTTTCGATGGTGGGAAAGGTCCCATAAAGTCGAGTCCCCATACATCAAAAATTTCACAAACAAGAATGCCATCTTGTGGCATTTCGTTTTTGGAAGAAATATTACCTGTTCTTTGGCAAGCATCACATGTCTTTACAAGATTTTGAGCATCTTTGTAAATGGTTGGCCAATAAAATCCTGAATCAAATACCTTTCGTGCGGTACTGGCAGCACCATGATGTCCTCCGTATGGACCTTCGTGACAATGGCGGAGAATTCTTCGTGCTTCACTACCATGTACGCATCGTCTGACGAGTTGGTCGGCACACATTTTGAAAAGATATGGATCTTCCCAAAAATAGTGTTTCACATTGGCAAAGAATTTTTTTCTTTGATGATGTGGCCATCCTTTTGCAACTATTCCGCTAGCTAGGTAGTTAGCAAAGTCGGCGTACCATGGTTCTTCCTTAAATTCCACCATTTCCAGGGATTCAGTTGGAAATTTTTCGTTGATTTGCTCGTCCCTGGTTGCCTCCAAAGCTGGGTCTTCTAAGCGCGAAAGATGATCTG
Source organism: Helianthus tuberosus (assembly GCA_030545235.1). Lineage (NCBI taxonomy): Eukaryota > Viridiplantae > Streptophyta > Magnoliopsida > Asterales > Asteraceae > Helianthus > Helianthus tuberosus. The sequence goes on from CM060400.1 coordinate 19,223,066, forward strand.
CTGCGGTATTTTCTGCTCCTCTTTTGTCCTTGATTTCAATGTCAAATTCTTTGTCACGGCCCAAGACCCGGTTTGACCCGTTTCAGGAGCCGCGGCAGAAAATACTGCGGTATTAATTTAATTGAGTTTAACAGCGGAAACAGGATCGCTTAAAGCTAAAATTTTTCCTCGATTATTTTATTTCATAATTCGGGATAAAACCCCGATAATTTACAATATTATATTTTTACTATAAAAGCGTGATATTACAAAATCATTTCTTTTACTTTATATTGAGCCACTAACTTTAAGCTTGAATTGCTCTCCAGCACTTTTCCTGATTTACAACAGATTACCTGAAACATGTTTGAAAAAGGTTTTGTCAGCGGGAAATACTGAGTGAATCATTCTATTTACTAAAATGACTCATTTGTTATAATATACAGTATTAAGAGTGATTACAATGTTTCTGATATCAAGCCAACTACCCACGGTACTTGCCACCCGACCCATTGGCCCATTCGTCCAATGGTGTCTGTGACTATGGTCATATCCCCCATTGGCTGCCCCAATGGTGACGATTATCAAGTAATGTATACAAAACCCCACATACCGGCTGTAACTTGGTGATTACAAAGACTTAATCCCCGTAATTATAACTTTAAAAATAAACATAATTTTGTAAATAGATTTGATAAAAAGAGAGAATGACTCACAAACTGTGAGAAAAGGAGAATGACTCACAATGCAGATTTATACGGGCAGAGCCTAGCTTACTGATTAGCCTTTTATCCTAATTTTTATAACAAGCACACAATTTGGAATTAGTAATCAATCCAGCATTTACGATAACTCACGAGATCAAATTCTTACAATGAATGTCAAAATGCAATACTTTGTCCATCGAATTAACGATGATCCATTGAATTAACAATGAACGACAAGGTATAATACTTTACCCATCGAATTAACGATGATCCGTTGAATTAACAACGAACGATAAAGTATAATACTTTACCTATCGAATTAACGACAATCCGTCAAATTAATGACGAACGATAAAGTATAACCCTAATGTGGGCGGCACTTAAACATTCATTGAATATTTAGATCAAATGAATCGTAGCAGCGATTGTGCTAATACCCTGATTGCAGCTTCAATTTAGTGCCTGTATATATTAATTGTGGTAATCAGACCAAAACTCAGAGAATATCACGAATTTTCTCGTCGCTCAAACTCCAGAAACTAAGTGCCAATGTTCTGAATTTATACACAATTTTTGCCAAGCTTACGGACCGTAAGCTTGATGACCTTACGGTCCGTAAGGTACTCAAAATGCCTATATTGTTGCCACGTGTGGGACTAGCTCAGATGAGTCGACACTTTCTCAAAATTCAACTTGGATAGCACGTAAGTTGGATAATCGTTAAGTAGGGAATGCCCCCCCTGAGTTTTAGGGGCCCTAATCCTGATTCTGATTTTTCTGAAAATCTTAGGGTTTGCGCAGAATCACTTGGGTGTCTCAATTAGGGTTTCCTATTGGTCAAATTAATTTAATAATTATGACTTTTGATGAGAGTCGTTACATTCTCCCCAACTTAATAAAAATCTCGTCCTCGAGATTTACTGGAATAATTGAGAATACTTTCTCTTCCTTTTTGATTCCAGTTCCCACGTATATTAGGATCCTGTCTTGGAATCCTACTTTACTTAAACTAACACTATTGGTTTACCTTTATATCTTGGAAAGGTACTACCAAAGATTCGTCTGATAGACATTTCTGGAGATTGGATATATAAAATATATCATGTATTCCAACTAACTTTCCTGGTAGTTGTAAATTATAAGTAACTGATCCAATATGGGAATTACTGGAAATGATTCTACCTACTTTTGAACTTAGTTTTCCTTTCTTACTCCTTTCCAAGGAGATACTTCCAATTATATTTTGTCTCCAACTCGAACTTCAACGGCTTTTATCTATTATCTGCATAATTCTTATGACTATCTCTTGCCGTTTTCAGCTTTTCCTTTGTGATACTGAATATCACAATTGTAGTCACTTAGGATTTTCATCCATCTTCTTTGCCTCAAATTCTTTTTGCCCAATTATATATATCTTAACTTCTTATAATCTGTATAGATAGTATCCTTACTTCCATACAGATAATATCTCCAAATCTTAAGGCAAAATTATGGTTCCTAATTCTAACTCTTGAGTGGTATAGTTTTCTTCGGACTTTTTCAATTGGCTTGAGGCATACGCAATTACCTTTTTGTGTTGCATTAAGGAATATCTAAACCCTAGCTTTGAAGCATTACCGTATACTTCAAAATCTTCTGTTCCTTCTGGTAAGGCTAGGATTTATGTTTTTATATCCTAAAAACTTCTTCTTCTCTAATCAAACTTAACCGTTTTAGAGGTTAACTAATTTAATGGTATAGCTATTTTGAAGATTCCTTAATAAATTGTCTGTAGTATCGGACTAAACTTCTAATTCCCATTGTGAATTAGGTAATCTTCCATTTGGTAATTGCTGCTATCTTAGCAGAATTTATGTGAATATCTTCATGATTCACCATATGACCTAAAAATTTGCACTTCTGATAGCCAAAATTCATACTTCGAAAATTTGGCGTAAAGCTTTTCTTTTCTTAACAAAGTTAAGAATACTTGCCAGTGCTGTCAATGTTCTTTCCTACTTTTGTAATAAATAAGTATATTATCTATGAAGATAATTACAAATTTATCCAAATAGAGTTTACCGATCCTATTTATCATGTCCATGAATGCTGCAGTTGCATTCTTTAATCTGAAGGGCATGACTGTAAACTAGTAATGACCATTACTAGTTCTGAAAACAGTCTTAGGTACATCTTCCTCTGATACTTTTAATTGATAATGTACGGAACATAAGTTGATCTTAGAAAACTATCTATCTTCCTGAAATTGATCGAATAGATCTTTTAATTCTAATTAATGAGTATTAATTTCTTGATTATAACCTTATTCAATTTCCTATAATCAATACACATTCTTATGGAACCATACTTTTCTTAACAACCAATAATGTGCTAACCGATAAGGTTCCTTGGCTTATCGGTAAAATTCTTGAAATTGATAAATCCTAAATTCTATCTTCCTATCTGGTGGTAATCCAAGTAAATCTTCTGGAAATATATTTGGGTATTCGGAATTTACAGAAATTTCCTTAAATTCTGTATCTTTAGTATTAATGATTACTGAAATCATATATACTATTTCTTGCTTTCGTTCATATTTAGCAATTTCCATTACTGATATGAACTTCATAGGTTTATATGGTTTATCTCCTGTAATCATAATTTCTCTTCCGATGGTTGATTGAATTTCTAAGAAATTCTGATCACAGATAATGATCAACATCGAATTCAACTAATTTCACATCTGCCATTTCTAATATAGAAATTTATCTAAATGCTGATTAATGGTAAGTTAAGATTTTGGCAGAGTAAAGTATTTATAAAACTTTGGTTTGCACCAGAGTCAAATAATACTTTTATACAAACGTTGTAAGCTAAGAACATACCGACTATCACATCTGGAATCATCTCGGCTTCATGAGTAGTCAGCTGAAAGGCTCTCTCATTCCTTTTTGCTCCTTCTGCTGGTTTGGCTTGATTGTCAAATGATTTATTCAGTTTTGGACAATCTGGCCTAAGATGTCCAGTTTCTCTACAGTTGTAGCAAACTGAAAATTTCTTCCTCCTATAGTCTTCTTCTGGATGCCCTGGAATCTTACAAAAATTGCAATATCCTTTGCATCTTCCAAAATGCTTCTTTTTGCAAAATTTGCAAAATGGACTAGTAGAAGTTTGCCCATTCCCTCCTTTCTTGAAATGGTTATGATTACCCGAACTGAATTCTCGGGTAATCTTTTGGGCTACTTCCTTCCTTCTATTTTCTTCTCTTGTCCGTACTAGCTCGTCATTTATAGTATTGGCTAATTCCACCGCATCATCAATCGTGCGAGGTTTCGCAGTTTTCACGATATTACGGATCTCAGAAATTAATCCCCAAATATAACGAGAAATAAGTACCGGTTCTGGCGAAGCCAGGGTTGGTACCACTCTAGCATATTCGAAGAATGTCGTAGTATACCCTCGACAATCTATATCTATCATCCGGTGGTTTAGAAACTTATTTGCCATTTGTTCCTTTTTATACTCGGGACAGAATTTTCTTTCTACAAGACTCTTAAATTCTTCCCAGTTCATAGCATACGCCATCCTTCTTCCTTTTGCTTGTAACATCATATTCCACCATTCTAGCGCCACTTCTTTGAAAATGTTTGATGCATACATGACTTGATCATCCTGATCACATTTACTTATGGCACTTACTGCCTCGGTTTTCTCTAACCAACGCAGTGTCGCTGTCGCTCCTTCATTGCCTGCAAACTCAGTGGGTTTACAAGCAAGAAATTCTTTGTAAGTGCAACCAGGCGTTGCAACTTTCCTTTTCTTAGGGAGCGGAGCTTGCCGTGGTTCATTATCATGATTAACATGATTATTACCTCCATTTATGCTATTACTGAAATTGTCTTCAGAAATGCGTTTACTAGGAACAACTTGTTGCGGTTCGATTGAATTTTTAACAGCATCAATGATTGCTGGAATAGCGTTGGCTATCCCTTGAGCAACTATTCCTGGAATAGTGTTGGCTATCTCTTGAGCAATGATATTTTCTATATCTTGCCTAGTCACATATTGATTCCCTGATTGTTGCTCAGATTGATTACCCTCATTAACTGGTTTATTATTAGCGTTTTCCATCTGATATCTATTTTATAGATATATAATTAGTATAAAGGAAATAATCCTATGTCACAATTTAATTGCACATAATCACATAAACGAATATACAAACAAAATTGTAACTTTTCTAATATTTCCTTATATCATATTTCTATATTCACCCGTTTTATTATTTATTTTACACATACTGATTTTACTGTTACTATTACACAACCACAGTTTCATAATCCCCTATCCTTTGTCAGATGATGTTCTAGTAACGGCGTTTCTTCTCATCGTATTTCCAGGAGATCTGTCCCAAAGTTTCTTGGATCCTATTCCCAGCATCCATGTTGTCAAAATGATGGAGTTCAGTCCTATTCTTGTTACTTATTGGTAAATTTGGTAAAAGTTCTGGATTGTACTTAGGAAAAAGCCTATAGGGATGGTTTTGTAACAGTATTTCATTATCCAACCATTCGTCTATATTCCAGTGATTAGAAGAGTTTGGAATAGATGGTTCTAAGTTCATAAAATTATTTTCATTAACAGGCTCAATAGTATCATCTGTTGCCATTATAAAATCTAATTCTTCTTGAGATGGTAATCCCTCCATTTGCCTAGAACTTTCCCCAATTTCCATTTTCTTAGGCTTAGGTTTCTCGAAAGGTAAAGCGTTGAATTCTATAGGTCCTTCTATGTCTGGAATATACCTATTAAAATCTCTGGAAACTTCTATTCTTACTGGATAGAGATTTAAATTCTGAAAGGCTTCTGACAGATCACTCATGCTGTTTAGCAAAATACACACAATTACTAAGTCATAACAAAATTTTATAGAACAACTTTTTAAATAGTATTTCATACTACCAACCCAACTGAAAATTAAAACATACTAGGTTTTATTTGTAATTTATTTATAAATTTTCTAGACTGTAGATAAAAATACTAAACTTTAAATCAGAATATTTAAAGATTTATATTTACTATTACAGTAGTTAACATATAAAAATCTATATACTAACTAAGTATGATGACTTAATTTATATATATTAACTATTCATTATCATGGTGGATATTGGTTAGTACTGCCTTGTTTAAGCATAGGTGATCAGTCCATGCCTAACTAAGGCTAGGTTATCCAATATCTGCCTTTGATAATAACCTTAGTATTTAAAAATAATCTTAATACCACTATTATTAATATATTATTATTAATAATAAAATTATTAATAATAATTAACTAAACAATAATTTTAAATAAAAATATACTTCAAATATAAAAATATAATTTCTTTACCACAATATAGTAATACTATATTAGGTAATTCCATATATTAATCAAATATATAATGTTTTTCGATTAATAATAATAAAGCAACAAATAAAAATCTGCCCATATTAAAATTAACAAATAGCCAGTTAATAAAACACATAATCACCTAATAATAATCAGGAAAATTAAGTATTTCTAAATACTTAATTAGCTTAACCCAGTGGCTCTGATACCACCTTTTTCTGTCACGGCCCAAGACCCGGTTTGACCCGTTTCAGGAGCCGCGGCAGAAAATACTGCGGTATTAATTTAATTGAGTTTAACAGCGGAAACAGGATCGCTTAAAGCTAAAATTTTTCCTCGATTATTTTATTTCATAATTCGGGATAAAACCCCGATAATTTACAATATTATATTTTTACTATAAAAGCGTGATATTACAAAATCATTTCTTTTACTTTATATTGAGCCACTAACTTTAAGCTTGAAATGCTCTCCAGCACTTTTCCTGATTTACAACAGATTACCTGAAACATGTTTGAAAAAGGTTTTGTCAGCGGGAAATACTGAGTGAATCATTCTATTTACTAAAATGACTCATTTGTTATAATATACAGTATTAAGAGTGATTACAATGTTTCTGATATCAAGCCAACTACCCACGGTACTTGCCACCCGACCCATTGGCCCATTCGTCCAATGGTGTCTGTGACTATGGTCATATCCCCCATTGGCTGCCCCAATGGTGACGATTATCAAGTAATGTATACAAAACCCCACATACCGGCTGTAACTTGGTGATTACAAAGACTTAATCCCCGTAATTATAACTTTAAAAATAAACATAATTTTGTAAATAGATTTGATAAAAAGAGAGAATGACTCACAAACTGTGAGAAAAGGAGAATGACTCACAATGCAGATTTATACGGGCAGAGCCTAGCTTACTGATTAGCCTTTTATCCTAATTTTTATAACAAGCACACAATTTGGAATTAGTAATCAATCCAGCATTTACGATAACTCACGAGATCAAATTCTTACAATGAATGTCAAAATGCAATACTTTGTCCATCGAATTAACGATGATCCATTGAATTAACAATGAACGACAAGGTATAATACTTTACCCATCGAATTAACGATGATCCGTTGAATTAACAACGAACGATAAAGTATAATACTTTACCTATCGAATTAACGACAATCCGTCAAATTAATGACGAACGATAAAGTATAACCCTAATGTGGGCGGCACTTAAACATTCATTGAATATTTAGATCAAATGAATCGTAGCAGCGATTGTGCTAATACCCTGATTGCAGCTTCAATTTAGTGCCTGTATATATTAATTGTGGTAATCAGACCAAAACTCAGAGAATATCACGAATTTTCTCGTCGCTCAAACTCCAGAAACTAAGTGCCAATGTTCTGAATTTATACACAATTTTTGCCAAGCTTACGGACCGTAAGCTTGATGACCTTACGGTCCGTAAGGTACTCAAAATGCCTATATTGTTGCCACGTGTGGGACTAGCTCAGATGAGTCGACACTTTCTCAAAATTCAACTTGGATAGCACGTAAGTTGGATAATCGTTAAGTAGGGAATGCCCCCCCTGAGTTTTAGGGGCCCTAATCCTGATTCTGATTTTTCTGAAAATCTTAGGGTTTGCGCAGAATCACTTGGGTGTCTCAATTAGGGTTTCCTATTGGTCAAATTAATTTAATAATTATGACTTTTGATGAGAGTCGTTACATTCTTGGAGGAGTAGAATCCACCTAATCAAACGTGGTTTTGCGTCTTGCTTCTTAAAGAGATATCGAATGGCTGCATGGTCTGTATAGACTATAGTTTTAGAAAGAACAAGATAAGAACGAAATTTATCAAAAGCAAATACCACAGCTAGTAACTCTTTTTCAGTTGTTGTGTAATTTTCTTGTGCATCGTTAAGTGTTTTACTAGCATAATATATTGGGTGGAAATGCTTTTCCTTTCTTTGTCCCAAGACAGCTCCAACTGCAAAGTCACTAGCATCACACATGATTTCGAAAGGAAATTTCCAATCAGGTGCTATCATGATAGGTGCATTGACTAGCATTTCCTTTAGGGTTAGAAATGCTTGATTGCAATCCTTGTCAAAGATGAAAGGAGCATCTTTTTCAAGTAATTTCGTTAGAGGCCTTGAGATCTTTGAAAAGTCTTTGATAAACCGCCTATAAAATCCGGCATGCCCTAGGAAACTTCTAATAGCTCTTACGGAGGATGGAGGAGGTAATCTAGAAATGGTATCTATTTTGGCCCGATCCACCTCCATTCCTTCGCTTGAGATTTTGTGACCGAGTACTATCCCCTCCGTTACCATGAAATGGCATTTTTCCCAATTAAGGGCGAGGTTAGTTTCCTCACATCGGGATAGCATTCGTTCAAGGTTATCGAGGCATTGGTCGTATGAATCCCCAAAGATAGAAAAATCGTCCATGAAGACTTCCATTGTCTTTTCTATCATGTCATGGAAAATGGCTACCATGCAACGTTGGAATGTTGCGGGGGCATTACATAGACCGAACGGCATGCGTCGATAAGCAAAAGTTCCATAGGGACATGTGAAAGTTGTCTTTTCTTGGTCTTCGGGTGCTATCGGGATTTGAAAGTAACCTGAAAAACCATCCAAGAAACAGTAAAATTTATGACCGGATAATCTTTCTAACATTTGATCAATGAAGGGTAAAGGAAAATGATCCTTTCTTGTTGCTTCATTTAATCGTCTATAATCTATACATACTCTCCATCCTGTGACGGTTCTTGTTGGTATTAATTCATTCTTTTCGTTAGTAATTACCGTCATACCTCCTTTCTTTGGAACTACTTGGACGGGACTTACCCAAGGACTATCGGAAATAGGATAGATAAGTCCGGCGTCAAGTAATTTGATTACTTCGTTTTTAACCACTTCTTGAACATTTGGATTTACTCGACGTTGTGGTTGTATGACCGATTTGTAGTCATCATTCATCAAAATTTTGTGTGTGCACATAGAAGGACTAATTCCTTTTATGTCAACAAGTTTCCAAGCTATTGCATTTTTGTGTTTTTTCAAAAGATTAATTAGTTTTTCTTTTTCTAAGTTATCTAATTTAGACGAAATAATTACAGGTAACTTACCATCTTTGTCTAGAAAAGCATATTCCAAACCTTTTGGAAGTTCTTTGAGCTCAAGTGGTGGGTCTTTAGGAGACTCCTTATTTGGTTGCTCGTTTCGATCAAGAACTTTAAAAGTTTGTTCTATGGCGACCTCTTCTTCAACAAAGTGGTCAATCTCTTCACTTGTATCGGGTGGTTCATCTTCATCTTCAATTAGGGGGTCATTATTGCCGAATGGATATTTCATTGATCGTTCGAGATCGACACTTCTTTTAAATGCCCCTAATTGAAGAGGTAAATTATTGAACTTCCGGTTTTTCAAAGCTTCGTGAGTTTTTACAAATGGTCGTCCCAACACTAGAGGAGCGTCATCGAGGATGACAAAGTCGGTTGGGATTACTATTTGATTTGTTTGAACCAAGACATCTTCAACTATACCGATTGATTTTATTACTTTCCGATTGGATAGAAAAATGGGTATTTGAAGTGGAGAAAAATCACTAATACTTAATTTTTCGAAAATATAGTTAGGCATTATGTTAACACAAAGATCTTTATCGATTGTGACATTACTAATAAACGAATTTTGAAAGAAACATGGAACCGGTGTAATGTTAATTTCAAATGGATCTTCTTTTATTAGCGAAGTTTGATCATTAGTTAACTTAACACTTACTGTTTCGTCAATTTTAGTGTTAGTGTTTAACTCTTTTAAAAACTTAGCATGAGTGGGCACTAAACAATGATTTTCGAAAGAAGGTGACAAGAGATTAATTTCTTCAAAATTAGACTCTTCTTGGATTTTAACGTTATTGGACTCACCTTTTTCGTTGTTTAACTCATGTGTCGGTTTTTCACTTATTTGTTCTTCCATTTTTTCATTTTTAGTTATCTCTTCCCTTTTTAATTCTTCTCTTGCGCGGGACTCCTTTTCCCTTGCGCGAGCTTCTTTTATACATCGATCGATAACTCTAATGTGTTCTAATATCCTATCGGTTACTTCGGTTATAGAAAAAGAATCATTATTTTCTAAGCTTGAATCCGGTTGTTCGACCCTTTGTTCCTCATAATACCCATATGAAGTTGATGGTTCACACCATTGTCCTTCATTGTAAGCATATGATGGATAAGGTTCGTAATTTTGTTCTTCATAATACTCATATGAGGTGGGTTGTTCACGCCAAGGTTCCTCATAATAAGCATATGAAGGTGGTGGCTCATATCTTGGTTCCTCAAAGTATGAGTAAGAAGGCTCATACCTTGGTTCATCAAAATATGAGTATGAGGGAGGAGGTTCATACCTTTGGTCTTCATAGGATGTGTATGAAGTTGATGGCTCGTACCTGGGCTCTTCATAGTAAGCGTATGAATTGGATGGTTGATACGAGTGATTATTTTGAATCGAACGTGTATTACGACAATTTGTGCAATAATTACCCCTATAATCATCCTCATCATAGGTGTAGTTGTAACCTCCTGAGTATTGATCCATAAGAATCACTCAGCAGACCACAACTGAGTCTCGGGACCAGAAAATGAAAACAAAGATTGAAACAGAAGGCTGGACACGGCCCCGTGTCTGGTGAACACGGCCCCGTGTACAGGATCTGTATCTGGGCGTTTTATTTAAAGTTACTGGTCACGTTGAGCACGGGGGCGTGTTTAGCTAGCACGGCCCCGTGTTCAGACTCTGTATCTGGGTATCTAACTAAAAATATGCAGCACGGGGGCGTGTTCAATGAGCACGGCCCCGTGTTCAGGCTACTGTAAATGCGAACTAAACTAAAATGCAGAAAAATGTGCGCGCGTTTTGAAAAGGTTTTGAAAAACTGATTAGGCCGTCGATTTTAAACTTTCTCAAAATCCTTGTGTCCCCGGCAACGGCGCCAAAAACTTGATGCGTGCGAAGTGTCGTATATATTAGGTGTATATTTTAAGCCCTTTTTAACACTTATTTTAGCCAAGTTTTAAATTTATAAAACACGATATTTCACTAACACTCAACACACATATGGGCAAGTGCACCCATCGTTGAGTGTAGTATAGCGTTGGTAAGATACCGAGGTCGTCCAAGGACACAAGAGCTTTTAGTACCGGTTTATCCTCAACGTCTAACCAAAATAAAAGTTTAGAAAAATGTTTTAAACTAAGAGAAATAAAACTAACTAAAATGCTGAAAATAAAAATAAAAATAAAAAAAACAGATAGACAAGATGAATCACTTGGTTCCGACTCGTATCTAGTATAACCTTTGATTATTTCCACACTTTTGCACATAATTAAGAGATTATCTTAGTTATTGTAGTAGGCCCCTCTTTTGAAGGCGACGTTACCCTCACCCCAGTAGTTTGAGTCAGCAGGGATACAATCCTAAAAGGGTGGATTATTGGAAGATAATGAATTAAGTTATTAATGCAGTATTGTGGTAGGCCCCACTTTTGGCGGTGACGTTACCCTCGGCTAAGTAGTCTGAGTCAGCAGGGATACAGTCCTAAATAGCCGGGTTATAGTATTAATAGTAGTTAACTTATGAGGGGATCAAAGAGTTTGGACCCCCGCCATCCAATACCGTGAAGTATTGAAGGAGGTCCTACTAAATTTGACCCAGGTCCATTGCAGGACCTCTAAACGCTGAACAATGGCAAGACCTTTACCAAACCGTTCCCTTAACCCCCTACCAGGTAGCCAACATATCTCCATATAGACCGTGGAGATATGAATGGTGAAAATCCTTTATTTTATATAGACAGTAAAATAATGCCAAGACACCACGGACAAACGATAAGGAAAGATCACCTTCAACATAAGTAACTAGTTATTAAAGTCATTAATACAAAACCAAATAAAAAGTGCAAAAGATTAGAAATAAAAAGTATTATACTAGACACTTTGTCTTCACCAAGTGATGTAAGAGACTTAGGCAAACATGGCCTTGATTGTCAAGAACTCTTACGATCAATCTTGGATCCCGAGACGACTCACACGCTCTACGATGGACAATGGATGATGGTGGTGGATGATGGTGTTGTGATGGTGGTGGGTGGTGGATGAAGTGTGAGAGAGGTGGTGTGCCAAGGGATGAGATGAAATGAATCCAAGCACTCCTATTTATAGGCTGAACAGAGAGCTGGACACGGCCCCGTGTCCGCTGGGCACGGCCCCGTTTCTGTCTGACACTCTCTCTCCTCATTAATTGTAATTCGCAATTACAATAAATGCGCCTGCTGTACTTTCGACACGCCCCCGTGTCCGCTGAGCACGGCCCCGTGATGGGCAATAGAAGCTTCTATAGGTTTGTCTTTTCTGCTGCTTCTTGGGCACGGCCCCGTGCTGGCTGAGCACGGGGCGTGTTCAGTCTTCTGTTTTCTCTATTTTGCTTTGGAAGGTGCCGTTGAGGGTTCGGGCAGTCCACTAATGTTCCTTTTCTTGTATTTATGTTGGATTTAGCTGTCTTTTTGCTTCTTTTGCGTTTTTGAGCTCATTTAATCCTGAAAATACAAAAGGAAGACAAAAACACTCTTTTTCCAATATTAGCACTAAAAAAGGGTTAGTTTTATGCCTCATTTGATGTAATTTATATGTTGCATTTTACACACATCAAATACCCCCACACTTGAACTTTTGCTTGTCCTCAAGCAAAACTCTTTAATATGTGGCTTACACTCCCAAATGGAATAGGTAGAAGAGAAGGTTTTGGGCTTGTCGTAGAGTGTCGGGAAAAGGATGGCCACATCATCAAAGAAAAAAATTCTTTGCCAATGTGAAACACTATTTTTGGGAAGATCCATATCTTTTCAAAATGTGTGCCGACCAACTCGTCAGACGATGCGTACATGGTAGTGAAGCACGAAGAATTCTCCGCCATTGTCACGAAGGTCCATACGGAGGACATCATGGTGCTGCCAGTACCGCACGAAAGGTATTTGATTCAGGATTTTATTGGCCAACCATTTACAAAGATGCTCAAAATCTTGTAAAGACATGTGATGCTTGCCAAAGAACAGGTAATATTTCTTCCAAAAACGAAATGCCACAAGATGGCATTCTTGTTTGTGAAATTTTTGATGTATGGGGACTCGACTTTATGGGACCTTTCCCACCATCGAAAGGAAACAAATACATACTTGTGGCAGTAGATTACTTGTCTAAATGGGCCGAGGCCGAGGCACTTCCAACAAATGATGGAAGAGTAGTGGTAAGATTTCTGAAAAAATTATTCTCTCGTTTTGGCACACCTAAAGCTTTAATAAGTGATAGAGGTACCCATTTTTGTAACCATCAACTTGAAAAAATTTTAACAAGATATGGGGTCTATCACCGGGTTTCGACAGCTTATCACCCTCAAACAAACGGACAAGCCGAAGTGACCAATAGAGGGTTAAAACGAATACTCGAAAAAACCGTAGGGTTAAATAGAAAGGAATGGGCTGATAAATTAGATGATTCTTTATGGGCTTTTCGAACTGCTTATAAAACAACGATAGGAACGACCCCATATAAGCTAGTCTTTGGAAAAAGTTGTCACTTGCCAGTAGAAATTGCACACAAAGCCTACTGGGCAATCAAAAATGTAAACTTAGATCTAGAATTTGCTGGTAAAAATCGATTTTGTCAAATAAATGAATTAGACGAGCTTAGGAATTATGCATACTCAAACTCCGAGATTTATAAGGAAAGAATGAAAAATTGGCATGACAAACATATTAAACCTAATGAATTTCGGGTAGGAGATTTAGTTCTTTTGTTTAATTCACGACTTCGATTGTTTCCTGGTAAATTAAAGTCTAGGTGGTCAGGACCTTTTTCAGTCACCCGCATTTTTCCACACGGTGCAGTAGAAATTAAACCTCGAAATGGGCCACCATTTAAAGTCAATGGCCAACGGCTGAAACTCTATCAAGGATTTATTGAGGATGAGGAAGAAGAGATCTCGCTTCAAACCGTGGAAGAATAAAACATCATGCCTGGAAAGTTACGAACGATTTAGACGACAAAATAAAGCGGTAAGTTTTCTAAACCATAGCTTATGGGAAAAAGGGGCACTCACACGCGCACGCACACACAAAAAAAAAAAAAAGCTCGGCACGAGGCCGTGTTCGCGCTGCAGACGGGATAAAACCCGTTTTTCAAAACAGTTTCTTCATTCCACACGCCCCGTTTCCCCACAAAAGCTCTGGTTCCAGGCGATTTTTCGCGAAATTCCAACGTCTCTTACCGATCTAACAACGTCAAGGTATGATTCTATCACTCTTAGTAGTTAGATTAGTTACTTGCATGTAGTTAATACACCACAAATTTGGGGAAAAATCTAGGGTTCTTGATGTTCATCCGGATCGAACCTAAAATTTTTGCCTAAATCTGCTTGCATTTAGTTAGATTAGTGTTAGGGGAAGTAAATAAACTTAGATTGTTCATAGATTCACCCGATTTCTTACAAAAACCCCAAAACCCTTGTTCTTGAACCGAAAAAGACAAAATTGATAAGGTAAACGGGATATTTTGGGAAAAACGGTGTTTAGGGTTTCATTTTCGGGGGAAACCGCACCTATTGGACCAAAAATTTTCAAGTTTTCGAAACCGGGTCGAAAATTGAAGTTTTTGAGTAACAGACCTCTGGACACGGGGCCGTGTCCGCTGGACACGGGGTCGTGTCCAGCCCGCTGTTTGCAGTTTTGTCCGAAAACACTTCTGTTTCGTACTAATTTTTGGTGTATTCTTTCAGATGGCAAAGTTCACAAGGTTCAATGCAAGTGAGCTTGATGCAAGGGCAAGGTATGAGGTTCTTCAAACAAGACCCGAAGACTACCCCAGGAGAGCTTGCACGGAGCTGTTAACCTTGGTAAACCAGCTGAACCGATTCAACAACATCGTTACGGGACCACTAGCTGTTGCATTAAACACTAGGCTTCAATCAGTACATCAATGTACCATGGAGTTCTACAGTACCTTCAACTTCGATTCAAGGTGTGACCCATTTGACAATACTGGGGTTGTATTTCGGTGTGGAGGAACAATGTACTCGATCTCCATGGCACAGTTTGGAGCCATAATAGGTCTATATCAAGAAGAGGAATCGGGAAACGAAGAAAATACCGGGGGATTACGAGACTAGGAGGTGAATGAAAGACAAGCCGCATGGGCTCAAATCGGTGAAGGAATCTACGACCCTCGTAGCACCAAGAGTACAAAGCTGAGGGATCCGCTCTATCGCTACATTCACAGGATCCTCACCTACTCTCTAAACCAACGACACGACAGTAGTGGTGTTGTAGGGTTGAAAGATTTGGTTGTCCTCCACTGTATCCACAACCAAAAGCCTCTTGATGTTCCGTATCTCCTGTTGAAAAACATGCATCTCAACCGCCTTGCTCGAGCTCCAACGCCTATCTTCTACGGAGGATGGGTGTACCGTCTTTTTAAGCATTACACGCGAATTCCAAGAGCCTTTGAAAGAAGCCCATGGTCGGGACGAGTTGACTACCGCATTTGCCGAGCCATGAACTTACTCTATGAGGCGGAAGACGGAACAGTGAGTTTCCAAAGAACGCAAGGCTATGCATGGAACCCACAGGAGGCCCTAGTTCTTCACGCACCACCTCCCCACCACCAGTATCCACCCCATGGTGATCCGGGTCAATCCTCCTCACAAGGAGGCGGTTTTCCTAATTTTCAAAGCTTACATGATCTTATGCAGGAAAACCTCATGTGTACCAGGAACGCCTACAACCTCGCCAACAACACATACCAACGGGTCGGAGCTATTGAACGCAACATCAACGATATACGAGACGATATCGGCAGCATCCAGGAGTACATGGCGGGGCATGGGGATGGAGGTGATGATAGCGATGAAGATATGGATTAGAGGGGCAGGAGCGGGTTGATGGCGAGCCCACAGGTTTAAGTCCCTTTATCTATCGAACGATTGGTGGCCTGCGTGCCAGAAGTTGAACAATTTACTTTCCTTAAACACTTTTATTTTCCGTTTTATTTTTCTTTTACTTTATGCTTGGAACAATTAACTGTGGTAATGTAGGATGTTTGTATTGCTTGGTGTGGTATTAAGTGTTGAAACAGGTACAAACCAAGGCTTGGGGTGCTAAGCCTCAGCACTTATAGGGCCAGGATGGAAAAACCGGAGGAAGAAACCTGTTTTTCAGGCTTTCAGACTGTCCACACGGGGACGTGTCCAGCCAACACGCCCCCATGCTCACCTCCCAGACCTGCTGTTTGGCTTCTGTTCGGCAGAACTTTGTCGGACACGTGGCCGTGTTCAGTGGACACGGGGCCGTGTCCACCTTCTGTAAGTTCTTGTTACTGGCACCTGAACACTGGGTCGTGCCCACTCAACACGGGGCCGTGTTCAGCGCCCAGTAACACAAATTTTTTTGCTTTTTAAACACTATTTTACACATCTAATCAACCTAAAAATTTATTTTTGGGACACATTGAGGACAATGTGTAATTTAAGTGTGGGGGGGATGCTAAAACCTTGAATTTTGCAAGTCCTAAATACAAGCCTTACACAAAACTCTATTGGAACCGCTAATCACCCCAAATTTTTTCAAAAATTTCATTTTTACTTGTCTAGGTTTAACTCGGGAAATTCAAGTTCTCAAAAAGGTTATATTTTTACAAATTTACAACCGATAGCGTAGTGATAAAAAGAACCAACATAAGAAAATTATGAAAAGGCATAGCAAACTTATTTAAAATTTGATTATATACTTGATCACATAAAAACCCATTCCCACAAAAGTGAGTTTTGAGCCTTTATTGAGCACACAATTACATATCATTTGACTAAATGCTCATTTTTCGTTTCTTGTGTGAATAGCTGCTTGGTTCTTACGACTCTAGAACTTGCCATGACAATACATTCCCGGTCCTTATCAACTTAAACCCGAGTAAGTAAATGATGGAGGCATTAGGACTAACCATTTTCATTTCTACACCATTATTTTTCTTTTTCCTTTACCACCTACCCAAAAATCCCCCTAGTTAGCCCCTTTGAGCCTAAACCTTTTCGTTTCATCACCCAAACAAAAACCCTTTCATCCACCAAAACCTTTTTCATTTTTAACCCTTTATTTTAGTAACAAGTTCGGTTCTTCGTGAAAAAAAAAAATTTGATATTGATGAAGCAAAAAGAAAATAAACAAACAAGTTAATCAAAAATAACTTAGTTTGAATAAAAGCTTCATCAAAATAAAAAGTTGCAAAAATACGAAAACCGACACTTGTTACGCTTTTAGCCCTTTTTTCTACTAACCACTAACCCAACCACCTACCTTTAACCCTAGCCAACCCTTAACCCACAAAGTCCTCTTGATATCTACAAAGGTATAAAAGTTAAAAAGGAGGAGGATTGATTTCTTGGCAAGCCTATGGTAGGAATAAGTTCCGTGCCGCTCTCGAGTGATTCACTAAAAATACACCTTCGGCCGAGTGTGAGTGATTTCCCCGCGAGGTATGTGAACTTGTATATAAATAGAATTTTAAAAAGGCATGTTATGCCCAAATAAGTAATTTCTTTTATGAACAGTTCTAAATAAATCATTACGAATAGGAGTGTAAATAAATAAAAATAAAACCCAAAAAGATCTTGGAAATCCCGACACTCTACGACAAGCCCAAAACCTTCTCTTCTACCTATTCCATTTGGGAGTGTAAGCCACATATTAAAGAGTTTTGCTTGAGGACAAGCAAAAGTTCAAGTGTGGGGGTATTTGATGTGTGTAAAATGCAACATATAAATTACATCAAATGAGGCATAAAATGTAACACCTGTGCCTCCACGGCCATCAAACAAATGCCAAACCAATGAAATAATGTATTTCATACTTTGGACTTGTATAAATATGTGTATCTTTTGCACATATCGACTCATGTTCGATTTCAAGCTCTAAATCGCTTTCTGGAGGGTTATACGCGCTCTGATGAGTAGATATAACCAGTTTAATCCAACGAACACTCCGGAATAGTGAAATAGGCTTAACATACCTTAAATAACCTTTACATAACTTAGAAATAAGTTTTGAAGGCTTTGGTATGGCAAAACCAAGTTAATTCGCTTACAGGGACTAAAGTTGACAAACTGCGAAAGTGTGCCAATCTGAACTGTAACAGACATTCCGGAACATGACCATAAGTTAAACATACCATAAATATCCTTTACATAGCTTAGAAATAGGCTTTGAGGGGTTCGGTGTGCTAAAATAAACTTTTGTGTCATTCAGGGACTAAAAGTGTCAAAAAGTGCACAAGTTTGCATTTTCGCGCATAACTTACGTTCTGAATACATCTGGACATCCAAAAATTTATGTAAGCATGACTATATTATATTTTAGTGTTCGCCATAAGAAAAATCCATTCGTCGCATCATTTGGATCGTTTTTCGCGCTTGTACGCATTCCGTCGTAATTAAGCGAACATCGCGACCGTACGGCCAAACGAACCGACATCCGAGATATTTTTGAGCACATTTTAAGTTCCCTATACTTTAACTTCATTTTAGAGCTTTGAAATGGGGTTAACGGGCCTTAAACGTGTCAAAAATGCATTGAAAACCAAGTTTAGGGGCTGCAGGGACCAAAACTGTAAATCTGCCAAAGTTGTTACCTTACGGACCTCAACATTGGCAGCTTTGAGGTCCGTAAAGCAAGTTCAGACCAGATGCAGAGTACTTAACAGCCTGTTTTCAGCTGTTTTGCACTCCCTAACCCCTTGCCAAGTGTCAAATCCTTATGGTGGTGAGCATTTTGAGGCACCATAACTTCCCGACAAGTGTACGGCCTTGATCGTGCCCTCCTTTCCATGAAACAATCCTAACGGTTACCCGAAAACTATAAATACCCCACCCCCACAACTCCTAAACCCACAAGAATCTGATCTATTTGACTCTAAGTTGAAACCTTTGTTTCATACCTGAGTTATTGTGATCACGATTAGCATTCGGGGACCCTTCGTAAGTATTCTTTCGTTCTTTTCCTTATTTTACTGCTTTTCGAGTCAGAAAGTCAAACTTTGTTTGACTTTCAGCGTTGACCAGTAATGGTCAATGCGAAGTTCGTAGGGACTTCGCAACGTGATTGTAATCACGAGGGTCATAGTCCCTTGGGACTATGCCTACTGATTACCACGTTGTCTAGGGTCGTAGGGTAAGCGATCTAATAAATCGCTTATACCTCGAACCCGACCCATTTGGTCGATCATTAGGATCCGACCAATTACATTAGGTGACCATAGTAGGTAGGGAATAACCTTCCGAGGTTATACCCTATGGTCACATCGTTTAAGTAGTTGTATGATAGGTAGTTTATATGCCTTAGGTAAATTACCAGAATACCCTTTTCATGTATAATTGGTAATTAAGCATATGTAACCTAAACTTTTGTCACATAACTGATTTTGTAACATGTTTAGGCATATAACACTTATCATAGGACTAGTTAGGCGGTCTGAACGCGTTTCACGCGCACGACGCGTTAAAGTAGCATATGTTACCTTAATGGGTCGCGATGGGTCGAAAGCAATTAGGTTAGGTTTCATTGTAGTATGTAGGCCTTGTTAAACCATATCATATGAGTTCCAATACTCATTTGGTTTACCAAGCCTCATTCTATCCGATCTCTCGATTTTAGTCCGGTTTATTTATAGTTTTAGATTGCCGACTGATTCCGTGCTCCCTCTAGCTTTGTTTGGTTGTTGTTCAAGACCTCCAAGCATTATCAGGCGAGTACATTATTCCCCTCTTTTACTGTTTTCAACTGTTTTGGGGTGACTCATATGTGCTAAATGTTTTCGATATTATAACGATGGTTTCAAAAACAATTAAGACGATTTATACAAAACTAATAACGATTTCATAAAGTGAACAAACTTGTTGGTTGTAGTTACATAACAAATGACATTCATTAGCAATGATCAAGCCGACCAGTATTAGGTTATGGTACCATAGGATCTGACAAATCCCGTTATTTACTACACCCGTGGTTATGTGTGGGTATGGTAGGTAGCGACTGAATCTGTAATTATTAATTTACCCTATGGAGGTTTGTTAATACGAAAACGAGAAGCGACGAAAACGAGAAGCGATGAAAGTCACGAAGGTTTGAATGTTATTAGCGAGACGACCATATAAGTAGTTTCACGACCTAAAACGAATTAAACGATTAACGATTGGGTTTCACACGATGTTTTAACGATTGGGTAACGATTGAGTTTCACACGATGTTTTAACGATTGGGTAACGATTGGGTTTCACACGATGTTTTAACGATTGGGTTTCACACGATGTTTTAACGATTGGGTAAACATTTGTACATGATTTACATTGGGCATGAACATTACTTGGGTGGTTTGGTTTGGATTAAGTGATTAAGTAACAATGCGTGTGGAATATGATACAAGCATGGTGGATACGCCGCTGGTACTTCCTATATATAAGTGTTTGTATGGTATTACATATTGTAGCGTTATTTGAATCATTTCAGCTCGAGACATAGAACATTTTATACAAGTAACATACTTTTCACAAGACATTTATTTACAAACAACTTATCTTATACAAACTCATTTTTCATGATTATTCATTTAATCATGCATTATTCTCTAATTATACATATCACCTGAACTTATTATTTTTCAAATGATTTATAAAGGTAAAGCAAATTACAAGGTTCATGACTAAACATTTTCTTAAACAGAAGTCATGAATCTTATTTTCACAAAACCTATGTACTCGCCAGCATTTCTTTGCTGACCTCGCTTTCACATATGTTTCAGGTATTGTTGAATGATATCGATTTATAAGATGCATGCTCACATAGGATTGGACAAGGCCTTAGTGACTAAATAACAATGATAGATTAC
Source organism: Helianthus tuberosus (assembly GCA_030545235.1). NCBI lineage: Eukaryota > Viridiplantae > Streptophyta > Magnoliopsida > Asterales > Asteraceae > Helianthus > Helianthus tuberosus. The sequence goes on from CM060400.1 coordinate 19,244,117, forward strand.
GTTTAAATTGTGTATTTAGATTTCCAAACGATGTAATTATTCAATGATTAATAAAATGAAACACTTTTGATATCCATGGTTATGAAACATTAATTCTGTTGCAACACGCCCCGATGTTTCCGCCACGTTTTGTATGTTCCACGTGGTCGGGGTGTGACAGAAAAGATGGTATCAGAGCCAATGGTTATAGGGTATTAGGTTATTAGTAATGCTTTGACCTAGTCTATAACCTTCTCAGGACCCTAACGCGAGTTTACTTGCGTTTAGTCATAAAACAATACCGTCACCTATCCTTAGGCGACGACCACAACAAGAACATAAATTTCAAAACCGCTTTGAAACTAATCATCTGTTCTAGGATGATTGATTACTAGGTTTTGAACCCTCTATTGTAAGGTTTTGAACTCTCTATTATATGGTTTTGAACCTCTTTGAGTTTTCAAAACTTCGTCAAGGTTTTGGGTTTTAAATAATGTGAACACGTGCAAACTGGAAGGGTGAATGCCTGTATTCTGGGTTTTCTGTCTAGGCAAGCACTTCGTATACATCTCATCAGACGCGAGACCAGTTGTGCATACCTGGGAATTCTTGGGATGAGTGTTCACTTATAGGCGAGCATGTCTTCGCGATACATTATTTTTGACCCATTTACTTTGATCAGTCACCGTCTCATTTGTTTGCCTTAGGTAACAAACAAATGATCGCAATCTTCATGCGTTATCATTCTGTTTTGATTGTCCAATAATCTTTCACCTGTTTCTCCCTATGCCTTTCTTTTTCTTCAAAGAATGTCTCTTCATCACGATGATGCCCAGATATCTGAGCAAGCAGCCAAATTAGCTCAGCGAATAGGCGAAGTGGTCCTGAAGACTGTTGAATTAGCTACTGCCATGTATCATCTCCAGGATGAAGCCACTCAAGAGTCACCAAGACAGGCAGGACCTAGTCAGGCGACAACACCATCAGCCAATAAACCAATCAAGGAATCAAAGACCATGGATGAACGATCCCCTAAGAAGTCAAAGAAGCGAAAGGCTTCTCAGAACTTCGCCATGGTCGCTCACAATGGTAAAGCAGTCCCCAACCAACCAGCTCAACCCCCTGCTAGGTGTATATGGCTTTTCCTATGATACCTACATCAAGGAACTATGTACCTTACAAACTACTCTTGTGATTTCTCTCTTTCAAATGATTGCTCATGATTCCCTCGAAAATTTTAAGTACTCGTTTCACTCTAAGAAACAAAGTACAGAAAATTAAGTGACATTATGAGTAATCGTGCTCTTCGCACATCTGTGCCTTTGAATCCTTGGTTAGATAACTAAGGATATTTTCAAATCTCATACCCATTACGTTTTGATTTTTTCAACATACACAGTACCAGTATTTCAAAACAATCTTCATGATCTCAAAACATTTCATATAGTTTGAAAACAATTTTTCTAGATGCATTGTCTATGTTATTTCAAAAACATTGGCCATGTTATCAAAACCAACCTTTCTAATTTCAAAATATTTCATATAGTCTGAAGACAATATTAACACAATACATTTTCTGATCAAGTGCATGATTTCGAAAAGCATCATTCATATCTTTCAAAAACCTTATACATAATTTCAAAATTCATCTCGCATGATTTTAAAAACATTTTTGTAAATATATCTACCTAATACACCTACTTTATGATTTCAAAAAGTATTATATATAAGGTTTCAAAAACGTTAAACACATTTTTCTTAAAAGAACCCCATGCATAGTTTTCAAAAATATTTTCCTCATACATTGACTTAACCTTCAAAATTCTGCTTCATATGTCGCCTTGACATATCAAGCATCTCAACTTCATAAGCATTTTATATCATGTTTTGACCTAAGCACATCCAGTGCAAGGTTTCAAAACATCTTCAACTTCTAAAATTCATATGGGATCTTTTTATCTTTACAATTAGATCCTTGTGGATGATTATCATTCAAATCAGAGTCCTTATTTGGATTCCTTTGGTACCCTAATTCGAACACTTCGGTTCCTAGAATTGAAATCGAATTTTCTTTTGAAATCTTTCTATCTTTATAGTTGGATTCTTAGTAACGTTTAAAGTACCAAATGAAATCCACGAAATGGATTCCTAGTGTGCTTTAAATGCATGTACGCAATTTACAAGACAAATTAACGAACAATTTTTGTGGTTATATGATATGTGTTTATGTGTTCTCCTCTATGTTTTTGTGTGTTACGATTTTCCAAATCCTCATAGAATCTTTCATATCTTCATATGAGAGATTCATAGTAGGATATTCAAAAGGTACTACCTTAAATCCTTATGGGCTTCTACCTGGTAGTTAAGACCCTTGGGTTATATAGTACCATTCCATGATTCGATAAGAGACCCTCTTAGTAGTCTAGTCAAAAAGATTGATTCACAATTTGGTTAGAGAACGACATCTAGTGATGTAGCTGAACAGACTCCTTGATAGTCTATTTAGATCATTTATTGATTTAATTTAAAGGACTCTATGGTGGTCTAGTCACACTCATCACCGGTTTGTTCATTTGGTTTTCCCCTACACACTATAAAATATACTGTGTGAACTGTGCAAGGAATTGTCTGATTATGGACGCGTACATAATTATGAAATTTAGTGCACAGAAACCACAGTAAGATTTATTATGTGTAAGAACCGATAGTGACAACAATAACGAAATGAGAACGATGTAATGGAGGTACGGTGGACGCACCAATGACGCTTCATATACTTGTATATAAGTATCCCTCTTACATTGCAAACATGATGTTATTAAAGTTACTAGAAGTTCAGAACCCTAACCAATGTTGCTTGATCTTTTCAACTTCATATTTCCAAGCTCTCACAAGTTTCCTCTAAATAAATTTCGGGACGAAATTTCCTAAAGTATGGGAGACTGTAACACCTGTGCCTCCACGGCCATCAAACAAATGCCAAACCAATGAAATAATGTATTTCATACTTTGGACTTGTATAAATATGTCTATCTTTTGCACATATCGACTCATGTTCGATTTCAAGCTCTAAATCGCTTTCTGGAGGGTTATACGCGCTCTGATGAGTAGATATAACCAGTTTAATCCAACGAACACTCCGGAATAGTGAAATAGGCTTAACATACCTTAAATAACCTTTACATAACTTAGAAATAAGTTTTGAAGGCTTTGGTATGGCAAAACCAAGTTAATTCGCTTACAGGGACTAAAGTTGACAAACTGCGAAAGTGTGCCAATCTGAACTGTAACAGACATTCCGGAACATGACCATAAGTTAAACATACCATAAATATCCTTTACATAGCTTAGAAATAGGCTTTGAGGGGTTCGGTGTGCTAAAATAAACTTTTGTGTCATTCAGGGACTAAAAGTGTCAAAAAGTGCACAAGTTTGCATTTCCGCGCATAACTTACGTTCTGAATACATCTGGACATCCAAAAATTTATGTAAGCATGACTATATTATATTTTAGTGTTCGCCATAAGAAAAATCCATTCGTCGCATCATTTGGATCGTTTTTCGCGCTTGTGCGCATTCCATCGTAATTAAGCGAACATCGCGACCGTACGGCCAAACGAACCGACATCCGAGATATTTTTGAGCACATTTTAAGTTCCCTATACTTTAACTTCATTTTAGAGCTTTTAAATGGGGTTAACGGGCCTTAAACGTGTCAAAAATGCATTGAAAACCAAGTTTAGGGGCTGCAGGGACCAAAACTGTAAATCTGCCAAAGTTGTTACCTTACGGACCTCAACATTGGCAGCTTTGAGGTCCGTAAAGCAAGTTCAGACCAGATGCAGAGTACTTAACAGCCTGTTTTCAGCTGTTTTGCACTCCCTAACCCCTTGCCAAGTGTCAAATCCTTATGGTGGTGAGCATTTTGAGGCACCATAACTTCCCGACAAGTGTACGGCCTTGATCGTGCCCTCCTTTCCATGAAACAATCCTAACGGTTACCCGAAAACTATAAATACCCCACCCCCACAACTCCTAAACCCATAAGAATCTGATCTATTTGACTCTAAGTTGAAACCTTTGTTTCATACCTGAGTTATTGTGATCACGATTAGCATTCGGGGACCCTTCGTAAGTATTCTTTCGTTCTTTTCCTTATTTTACTGCTTTTCGAGTCAGAAAGTCAAACTTTGTTTGACTTTCAGCGTTGACCAGTAATGGTCAATGCGAAGTTCGTAGGGACTTCGCAACGTGATTGTAATCACGAGGGTCATAGTCCCTTGGGACTATGCCTACTGATTACCACGTTGTCTAGGGTCGTAGGGTAAGCGATCTAATAAATCGCTTATACCTCGAACCCGACCCATTTGGTCGATCATTAGGATCCGACCAATTACATTAGGTGACCATAGTAGGTAGGGAATAACCTTCCGAGGTTATACCCTATGGTCACATCGTTTAAGTAGTTGTATGATAGGTAGTTTATATGCCTTAGGTAAATTACCAGAATACCCTTTTCATGTATAATTGGTAATTAAGCATATGTAACCTAAACTTTTGTCACATAACTGATTTTGTAACATGTTTAGGCATATAACACTTATCATAGGACTAGTTAGGCGGTCTGAACGCGTTTCACGCGCACGACGCGTTAAAGTAGCATATGTTACCTTAATGGGTCGCGATGGGTCGAAAGCAATTAGGTTAGGTTTCATTGTAGTATGTAGGCCTTGTTAAACCATATCATATGAGTTCCAATACTCATTTGGTTTACCAAGCCTCATTCTATCCGATCTCTCGATTTTAGTCCGGTTTATTTATAGTTTTAGATTGCCGACTGATTCCGTGCTCCCTCTAGCTTTGTTTGGTTGTTGTTCAAGACCTCCAAGCATTATCAGGCGAGTACATTATTCCCCTCTTTTACTGTTTTCAATTGTTTTGGGGTGACTCATATGTGCTAAATGTTTTCGATATTATAACGATGGTTTCAAAAACAATTAAGACGATTTATACAAAACTAATAACGATTTCATAAAGTGAACAAACTTGTTGGTTGTAGTTACATAACAAATGACATTCATTAGCAATGATCAAGCCGACCAGTATTAGGTTATGGTACCATAGGATCTGACAAATCCCGTTATTTACTACACCCGTGGTTATGTGTGGGTATGGTAGGTAGCGACTGAATCTGTAATTATTAATTTACCCTATGGAGGTTTGTTAATACGAAAACGAGAAGCGACGAAAACGAGAAGCGATGAAAGTCACGAAGGTTTGAATGTTATTAGCGAGACGACCATATAAGTAGTTTCACGACCTAAAACGAATTAAACGATTAACGATTGGGTTTCACACGATGTTTTAACGATTGGGTAACGATTGAGTTTCACACGATGTTTTAACGATTGGGTAACGATTGGGTTTCACACGATGTTTTAACGATTGGGTTTCACACGATGTTTTAACGATTGGGTAAACATTTGTACATGATTTACATTGGGCATGAACATTACTTGGGTGGTTTGGTTTGGATTAAGTGATTAAGTAACAATGCGTGTGGAATATGATACAAGCATGGTGGATACGCCGCTGGTACTTCCTATATATAAGTGTTTGTATGGTATTACATATTGTAGCGTTATTTGAATCATTTCAGCTCGAGACATAGAACATTTTATACAAGTAACATACTTTTCACAAGACATTTATTTACAAACAACTTATCTTATACAAACTCATTTTTCATGATTATTCATTTAATCATGCATTATTCTCTTATTATACATATCACCTGAACTTATTATTTTTCAAATGATTTATAAAGGTAAAGCAAATTACAAGGTTCATGACTAAACATTTTCTTAAACAGAAGTCATGAATCTTATTTTCACAAAACCTATGTACTCGCCAGCATTTCTTTGCTGACCTCGCTTTCACATATGTTTCAGGTATTGTTGAATGATATCGATTTATAAGATGCATGCTCACATAGGATTGGACAAGGCCTTAGTGACTAAATAACAATGATAGATTACGTTTAAATTGTGTATTTAGATTTCCAAACGATGTAATTATTCAATGATTAATAAAATGAAACACTTTTGATATCCATGGTTATGAAACATTAATTCTGTTGCAACACGCCCCGATGTTTCCGCCACGTTTTGTATGTTCCACGTGGTCGGGGTGTGACATAAAACTAACCCTTTTTTAGTGCTAATATTGCAAAAAGAGTGTTTTTGTCTTCCTTTTGTATTTTCAGGATTAAATGAGCTCAAAAACGCAAAAGAAGCAAAAAGACAGCTAAATCCAACATAAATACAAGAAAAGGAACATTAGTGGACTGCCCGAACCCTCAACGGCACCTTCCAAAGCAAAATAGAGAAAACAGAAGACTGAACACGCCCCGTGCTCAGCCAGCACGGGGCCGTGCCCAAGAAGCAGCAGAAAAGACAAACCTATAGAAGCTTCTATTGCCCATCACGGGGCCGTGCTCAGCGGACACGGGGGCGTGTCGAAAGTACAGCAGGCGCATTTATTGTAATTGCGAATTACAATTAATGAGGAGAGAGAGTGTCAGACGGACACGGGGCCGTGCCCAGCGGACACGGGGTCGTGTCCAGCTCTCTGTTCAGCCTATAAATAGGAGTGCTTGGATTCATTTCATCTCATCCCTTGGCACACCACCTCTCTCACACTTCATCCACCACCCACCACCATCACAACACCATCATCCACCACCATCATCCATTGTCCATCGTAGAGTGTGTGAGTCGTCTCGGGATCCAAGATTGATCATAAGAGTTCTTGACAATCAAGGCCATGTTTGCCTAAGTCTCTTACATCACTTGGTGAAGACAAAGTGTCTAGTATAATACTTTTTATTTCTAATCTTTTGCACTTTTTATTTGGTTTTGTATTAATGACTTTAATAACTAGTTACTTATGTTGAAGGTGATCTTTCCTTATCGTTTGTCCGTGGTGTCTTGGCATTATTTTACTGTCTATATAAAATAAAGGATTTTCACCATTCATACCTCCACGGTCTATATGGAGATATGTTGGCTACCTGGTAGGGGGTTAAGGGAACGGTTTGGTAAAGGTCTTGCCATTGTTCAGCGTTTAGAGGTCCTGCAATGGACCTGGGTCAAATTTAGTAGGACCTCCTTCAATACTTCACGGTATTGGATGGCGGGAGTCCAAACTCTTTGATCCCCTCATAAGTTAACTACTATTAATATTATAACCCGGCTATTTAGGACTGTATCCCTGCTGACTCAGACTACTTAGCCGAGGGTAACATCACCGCCAAAAGCAGGGCCTACCACAATACTGCATTAATAACTTAATTCATTATCTTCCAATAATCCACCCTTTTAGGATTGTATCCCTGCTGACTCAAACTACTGGGGTGAGGGTAACGTCGCCTTCAAAAGAGGGGCCTACTACAATAACTAAGATAATCTCTTAATTATGTGCAAAAGTGCGGAAATAATCAAAGGTTATACTAGATACGAGTCGGAACCAAGTGATTCATCTTGTCTATCTGTTTTTTTATTTTTATTTTTATTTTCAGCATTTTAGTTAGTTTTATTTCTCTTAGTTTAAAACATTTTTCTAAACTTTTATTTTGGTTAGACGTTGAGGATAAACCGGTACTAAAAGCTCTTGTGTCCTTGGACGACCTCGGTATCTTACCAACGCTATACTACACTCAACGATGGGTGCACTTGCCCATATGTGTGTTTAGTGTTAGTGAAATATCGTGTTTTATAAATTTAAAACTTGGCTAAAATAAGTGTTAAAAAGGGCTTAAAATATACACCTAATATATACGACACTTCACACGCATCAAGTTTTTGGCGCCGCTGCCGGGGACACAAGGATTTTAAGAAAGTTAGGAATCAACGGCCTAATCATCTTTTATTTTTTCTTTTTATTTTTTTAGGATTTTCTTAGTTTTTCAGCTCCTGCAGCGCTCAGCACGGGCCGTGCCCGGTCAGACACGGGCCATGCCCAGCATCATCACTGGCAGTTTTTATTTTCTGAGTTACAGAGAGCTGAACACGGGGCCGTGTCGGTGCAACACGGGGTCGTGTCCAACTCCCAGTAACAGGGATCCAGAAATCAATTACTGCGCCTCTAAACACGGGCCGTGTTCATTAAGCACGGGGCCGTGGTGAACATTCTGACCAGCGTTCTTTTTTGTTTTTATTGCAGGATTTGGACCCCAGGCGCCACATTTGAACCTCCTACGTAGTGCATGAGCTCCAGTTCTAGTAGAGACATAAAAGAACCCCTAGAAGAACCCGAGCGCTTTCTCAGAAAAAGACTTAAAGCTAAAAATCAAGAGAAAGCTTCGGGGGACCCACTTCCAATGGCGGACCAACGTACCCTCATGGATTACCTACGGCCTACCGTAGGCAATCTTGGCGCCGCTATCAATGCACCGAATGTCGAGGCCAACAACTTCGAACTTCGGCCGCATTTGATACAAATGCTCCAAAACTCCGCAACCTTCCACGGGCTTGCGGACGAGGATCCCCATCTACATATTACTAACTTCTTAGAAATATGTGATACCTTTCGGATCAATGGAGCATCAAATGACGCCATCCGCCTTCGAATGTTTCCTTTTTCATTAAAAGACCGAGCTAAGGCTTGGCTTAACACCCTCCCAATTGGATCGGTAAACACCTGGGATGAACTCGCCCAAAAGTTTTTATATAAGTATTTCCCTCCTGCTAAAACGGCCAAATTAATGACTGAAATTAATACATACTCACAAGAGGATGGGGAATCCTTATATGAAACTTGGGAAAGGTTCAAGGAGCTTTTAAGAAAGTGTCCTCACCATGGTCTAGCGGTATGGCAACAAGTATCCACTTTCTACAATGGATTGTTGCCACACACAAGACAAACACTTGATTCAAGCTCCGGGGGACTCTTAGGTAATCGTCGCCCAAATGAAATATATAACCAAATTGAGGAAATTGCTCAAACCAATTTTCAATGGCACACTCCTCGGGGTAATAAATCTATTGCCCCGGGCGCCCATAAGGTTGATGAAAGCACCTCTTTACAAGCCCAAATCGAGGCCCTCTCTTCAAAAATCAAAATGCTAAAAATGACAAAAACGGCCTCGGTTATGGCTTGTGAAGGGTGTGGTGGGTCACATGAAAATTGGAGTTGTATGAAAGAATTAGATGAACAAACTGAAACGGTAAACTACATGGATAATAGACCTAGGCCGTCGGGTCCTCCAACGGGTACCTACAACCAAGGATGGCGTAACCACCCAAATCTTGGTTGGAGAGATCCCGGCAATAGTAGTAACCAACAAAACCAACGAACTAATTTTCAGCAACCGCAAAATTTTCCTCAACAACAAGGTGGAAGAGAAAGGCTTGAAGATACTGTATCTCGCCTCATCTCTGACACTGAAAAGAAAAACTCGGATCGATTTCAACAATTGGAATCGAATTTCAGAAATCAACAAGCTAGCATTCAAAATGTTGAAAAACAATTAAATCAACTAGCTCAAAATTTCTCCGAGAGACCACAAGGCGCATTACCCAGTAATACCGAAACAAACCCAAAGGCACAAGTACATCTCATCACATTAAGAAATCGAACCGTGGGTCCCGAGGATGCTCCATTGCCGCCAAATGAAAGAAGCCATTCTAGCCAGCCTGTGACTCCTCCTGCGCCAGAAAAGGCTTCTACACCAAATCAAGAGCCCACCAAGACTCCTCCAATCCCGTACCTCGGTAGGTTAAATCGTCAAAAGACCGATGAGCAATTCGCAAAGTTCAAAAGTTTACTAAAACAATTGCATGTTAATATTCCTTTTATTGAGGTCCTAACCCAAATGCCTAAATATGCAAAATTCATGAGGGATTTCCTCACTCACAAAAGGAAAATTGAATCATTGCAATTAGTTAACTTAGGCGAAGAATGCTCAGCTCTAGTACTCAACAAACTTCCACAAAAGAAAATCGACCCCGGGAGCTTCACAATCCCTTGTTCGATTGGGAAGTCCCCCGTCCGAAATGCTTTAGCCGATCTTGGGGCTAGCATCAACCTCATGCCCACATCAATGTTCAAGCGACTCGGCCTAGGAACAACAAGCCCTACAAAGATGAGAATACAACTCGCCGACAGGTCCGTCAAATTCCCACAAGGTGTCGCCGAAAATCTGCTAGTCAAGGTTGACAAATTCGTCTTTCCAACCGACTTTGTCATCCTAGACATGGAAGAAGACACCGAGGTCCCTCTCATCCTCGGGAGGCCATTCCTAGCCACCGCCCAAGCATTGGTGGATATGAATGACGGAACTCTAACATTGAAGTTTGGGGATGAGGAAGTGAAATTTGAATGTGGAAAGCGAGTAGAGGAAGAAGATCCGGTCAACTACATGAAGGTCATAGACTCAAGCTTGGATGACGCTCTCCGACGGTGTAACATGGGATGCAACACATCCCACTTGGGTAACATATGACCGGCTTTGGGTCTAGCCAAGGACCCTTATAAACGTGGCGCACCATGGAGGCATTCCACGGAACTATCCTTAGTTTAATTTAGATTAATTTTTTATGCTTTCTAGTTAGTTTTAATTTTCAGAAATAAAACACACTCATGCTGGTAAAGGATGAAAAGGGGAACGAGAAAAATGATCCCATGCACAAGAACGAGGCAACCCGACAATTTTCTCCATTTCAGAAGGTTCAACACGGGCCGTGCCCAACCAACACGGCCCCGTGCCGAACCACCTGCAGACAAACGCCCAGTTCAGGTACCTGGACACGGGCCGTGTTCACCCAACACGCCCCCGTGTCCAGACTTCTGTTTCTCTTATTTCAATTTTGTTACTGGCACTTGAACACGGGGCCGTGCCCGGATAACACGGGGCCGTGTTCAGCGCCCAGTAACACAATTTTTTTGCTTTTTAAACACTATTTTACACATCTAATCAACCTAAAAATTTATTTTTGGGACACATTGAGGACAATGTGTAATTTAAATGTGGGGGGGGGGGATGCTAAAACCTTGAATTTTGCAAGTCCTAAATACAAGCCTTACACAAAACTCTATTGGAACCGCTAATCACCCCAAATTTTTTCAAAAATTTCATTTTTTTTACTTGTCTAGGTTTAACTCGGGAAATTCAAGTTCTCAAAAAGGTTATATTTTTACAAATTTACAACCGATAGCGTAGTGATAAAAAGAACCAACATAAGAAAATTATGAAAAGGCATAGCAAACTTATTTAAAATTTGATTATATACTTGATCACATAAAAACCCATTCCCACAAAAGTGAGTTTTGAGCCTTTATTGAGCACACAATTACATATCATGTGACTAAATGCTCATTTTTCATTTCTTGTGTGAATAGCTGCTTGGTTCTTACGAGTCTAGAACTTGCCATGACAATACATTCCCGGTCCTTATCAACTTAAACCCGAGTAAGTAAATGATGGAGGCATTAGGACTAACCCTTTTCATTTCTACACCATTATTTTTCTTTTTCCTTTACCACCTACCCAAAAATCCCCCTAGTTAGCCCCTTTGAGCCTAAACCTTTTCGTTTCATCACCCAAACAAAAACCCTTTCATCCACCAAAACCTTCTTCATTTTTAACCCTTTATTTTAGTAACAAGTTCGGTTCTTCGTGAAACAAAAAAAAAAAATTTGATATTGATGAAGCAAAAAGAAAATAAACAAACAAGTTAATCAAAAATAACTTAGTTTGAATAAAAGCTTCATCAAAATAAGAAGTTGCAAAAATACGAAAACCGACACTTGTTACGCTTTTAGCCCTTTTTTTTCTACTAACCACTAACCCAACCACCTACCTTTAACCCTAGCCAACCCTTAACCCACGAAAGTCCTCTTGATATCTACAAAGGTATAAAAGTTAAAAAGGAGGAGGATTGATTTCTTGGCAAGCCTATGGTAGGAATAAGTTCTGTGCCGCTCTCGAGTGATTCACTAAAATACACCTTCGGCCGAGTGTGAGTGATTTCCCCGCGAGGTATGTGAACTTGTATATAAATAGAATTTTAAAAAGGCATGTTATGCCCAAATAAGTAATTTCTTTTATGAACAGTTCTAAATAAATCATTACGAATAGGAGTGTAAATAAATAAAAATAAAACCCAAAAAGATCTTGGAAATCCCGACACTCTACGACAAGCCCAAAACCTTCTCTTCTACCTACTCCATTTGGGAGTGTAAGCCACATATTAAAGAGTTTTGCTTGAGGACAAGCAAAAGTTCAAGTGTGGGGGTATTTGATGTGTGTAAAATGCAACATATAAATTACATCAAATGAGGCATAAAACTAACCCTTTTTTAGTGCTAATATTGGAAAAAGAGTGTTTTTGTCTTCCTTTTGTATTTTCAGTATTAAATGAGCTCAAAAACGCAAAAGAAGCAAAAAGACAGCTAAATCCAACATAAATACAAGAAAAGGAACATTAGTGGACTGCCCGAACCCTCAACGGCACCTTCCAAAGCAAAATAGAGAAAACAGAAGACTGAACACGCCCCGTGCTCAGCCAGCACGGGGCCGTGCCCAAGAAGCAGCAGAAAAGACAAACCTATAGAAGCTTCTATTGCCCATCACGGGGCCGTGCTCAGCGGACACGGGGGCGTGTCGAAAGTACAGCAGGCGCATTTATTGTAATTGCGAATTACAATTAATGAGGAGAGAGAGTGTCAGACGGACACGGGGCCGTGCCCAGCGGACACGGGGCCGTGTCCAGCTCTCTGTTCAGCCTATAAATAGGAGTGCTTGGATTCATTTCATCTCATCCCTTGGCACACCACCTCTCTCACACTTCATCCCACCACCCACCACCATCACAACACCATCATCCACCACCATCATCCATTGTCCATCGTAGAGTGTGTGAGTCGTCTCGGGATCCAAGATTGATCGTAAGAGTTCTTGACAATCAAGGCCATGTTTGCCTAAGTCTCTTACATCACTTGGTGAAGACAAAGTGTCTAGTATAATACTTTTTATTTCTAATCTTTTGCACTTTTTATTTGGTTTTGTATTAATGACTTTAATAACTAGTTACTTATGTTGAAGGTGATCTTTCCTTATCGTTTGTCCGTGGTGTCTTGGCATTATTTTACTGTCTATATAAAATAAAGGATTTTCACCATTCATACCTCCACGGTCTATATGGAGATATGTTGGCTACCTGGTAGGGGGTTAAGGGAACGGTTTGGTAAAGGTCTTGCCATTGTTCAGCGTTTAGAGGTCCTGCAATGGACCTGGGTCAAATTTAGTAGGACCTCCTTCAATACTTCACGGTATTGGATGGCGGGGGTCCAAACTCTTTGATCCCCTCATAAGTTAACTACTATTAATATTATAACCCGGCTATTTAGGACTGTATCCCTGCTGACTCAGACTACTTAGCCGAGGGTAACGTCACCGCCAAAAGCAGGGCCTACCACAATACTGCATTAATAACTTAATTCATTATCTTCCAATAATCCACCCTTTTAGGATTGTATCCCTGCTGACTCAAACTACTGGGGTGAGGGTAACGTCGCCTTCAAAAGAGGGGCCTACTACAATAACTAAGATAATCTCTTAATTATGTGCAAAAGTGCGGAAATAATCAAAGGTTATACTAGATACGAGTCGGAACCAAGTGATTCATCTTGTCTATCTGTTTTTTATTTTTATTTGTATTTTCAGCATTTTAGTTAGTTTTATTTTTCTTAGTTTAAAACATTTTTCTAAACTTTTATTTTGGTTAGACGTTGAGGATAAACCGGTACTAAAAGCTCTTGTGTCCTTGGACGACCTCGGTATCTTACCAACGCTATACTACACTCAACGATGGGTGCACTTGCCCATATGTGTGTTTAGTGTTAGTGAAATATCGTGTTTTATAAATTTAAAACTTGGCTAAAATAAGTGTTAAAAAGGGCTTAAAATATACACCTAATATATACGACACTTCACACGCATCAAGTTTTTGGCGCCGCTGCCGGCGAGTTATTTCAACTAGAAGAGCTAATTCTGAAATGGATAGAAGAGCTTGGGAAGTATTTTATTGATCCACCCCAAGACGATACCCATGAAGAAATGTTGGAACCGCATTCCGACAACCTCGTTGCTCCCAAAAATACCTTCGTACCTAGCAAAGACTTGGACGATAGGCGTCCCTGTGTCGATTGTGCCGTGAAGGACTCTCCATCGACTTCGTTCGGTGCATACATAGACCTGAGCGATTCGGCATATACCTTCTTTAACAAGAGCCCGGGAAAGGGTTGGACTTGTCCACCTAGAATGAAAATAGGAATTACCCTCACCGACAACCTCTTGCGTTCTCGCCTTAGTCTAGGACAATTAAGGTATATTAGGCACTTTGGGGTTGTTCCAACCAGTCAGGAGCCACCCGATACTAACAAGTTCCTTAAAAAACTAGACAACTTCATAAAACAGTCCCTAGACACGGGGCCGTGTCCAGCCAACACGTCCCCGTGTCCATCGAAAGATTCCATTCTGATCAGTACGTCTGAATACGGACAAACTGTGTCAGAACTCCACCTGCACACGGGGCCGTGTCCACTGAACACGGGGCCGTGTTCAGGATGCTGTCGTTTTCTATAAATGCAGCCAAGAATTCTGCACATTTGGACCAACTTGGGGCAGAGATTTGCAAGAATCTTCTCTCAAACTATCCTAGGTAAGTCTAAAAGAAGGTTCCAACAACCCATCTTGTCCTTTCCTCTTTTAGCCATTTCCTTCTTCTTCATCTTTCTCCAAGAGCTACCATTGAAAGTTTGGAATTCCTCCAACTCTATGGTAGGGATAAATGAGTTTTGTTCAAAGAATCTTGGTAAAAACATGTTATGAAACATTGTTTTAAGTTATTAGTAGCCAAAAAGGCCCCACAACGTTCAGAAAATAACTTAAAAATCCAAGTTTCCTTGTTCCAAAACTCTGCAGAAAGATGAACACGGGGCCGTGCTCAGCGAGCACGAGGCCGTGTCCGGTCACTGTTTCATTAAATAAACTATTTTTAGTTTATTTTTCGTAGGATGACGAGTGAAAACAGCGAAACATCTCCTGTGCATTCGCCAAACAGCCGAAGAGGAAGAAGACCCTCCATTGAAGCTACACTTGTGCACTATGTGATAGCATTAAGGGAGGCTCTCGACGAAATGACTTCAGTAGAGGAGGTCCTAATCGACCGTATTAACGATCTTACGATGGGACTTGAAAGCAGCTTCCAAGAAATTTACCTCTTGCACCAGAGGTTAAATATTCTTGTAGCACCTCCAATGGAACCAGTCCTTCCTCAACAGGATTGGAACCTGGCACTCGGAATCAACAACCCTACCGGGTGGGAAGACTTTCCGGCGGAACCTCCCATGGAACACCAACAAGAGATCCCGGTGGAAGTTGAAACTCCTCAAACTAATGCCAATGAGCCTTCTTTTCTCCTTCCAAGGGAGGTAGAAGAATGGCTCGCCGACATTTGAGGAGAACCGCACTCGGAAGAAGGAGTTCAAAAAGGCCTTGTTTAACCAAGATTAATTACTTCTTGGAAATTTTGCTAAATTAAAATAAAGTAAAGGCTAGGACTCCATGGTTTGTTATTTCTTTGTTTTATCTAGTTTAATTTAGGATTATGTAAGTTCTCTCTATGATGAAATGAAATGATGGTTTTAAGGTTTGGATGGTTTGTAATGAGTACAACACACTCATGGTGGTAAAGGATGAAAAGGGGAACGAGAAAAATGATCCCATGCACAAGAACGAGGCAACCCGACAATTTTCTCCATTTCAGAAGGTTCAACACAGGCCGTGCCCAACCAACACGGCCCCGTGCCGAACCACCTGCAGACAAACGCCCAGTTCAGGTACCTGGACACGGGCCGTGTTCACCCAACACGCCCCCGTGTCCAGACTTCTGTTTCTCTTATTTCAATTTTGTTACTGGCACTTGAACACGGGGCCGTGCCCGGTTAACACGGGGCCGTGTTCAGCGCCCAGTAACACAATTTTTTTGCTTTTTAAACACTATTTTACACATCTAATCAACCTAAAAAATTATTTTTGGGACACATTGAGGACAATGTGTAATTTAAGTGTGGGGGGGGGATGCTAAAACCTTGAATTTTGCAAGTCCTAAATACAAGCCTTACACAAAACTCTATTGGAACCGCTAATCACCCCAAATTTTTTCAAAAATTTCATTTTTTTTACTTGTCTAGGTTTAACTCGGGAAATTCAAGTTCTCAAAAAGGTTATATTTTTACAAATTTACAACCGATAGCGTAGTGATAAAAAGAACCAACATAAGAAAATTATGAAAAGGCATAGCAAACTTATTTAAAATTTGATTATATACTTGATCACATAAAAACCCATTCCCACAAAAGTGAGTTTTGAGCCTTTATTGAGCACACAATTACATATCATGTGACTAAATGCTCATTTTTCGTTTCTTGTGTGAATAGCTGCTTGGTTCTTACGACTCTAGAACTTGCCATGACAATACATTCCCGGTCCTTTTCATTTCTACACCATTATTTTTCTTTTTCCTTTACCACCTACCCAAAAATCCCCCTAGTTAGCCCCTTTGAGCCTAAACCTTTTCGTTTCATCACCCAAACAAAAACCCTTTCATCCACCAAAACCTTTTTCATTTTTAACCCTTTATTTTAGTAACAAGTTCGGTTCTTCGTGAAAAAAAAAAATTGATATTGATGAAGCAAAAAGAAAATAAACAAACAAGTTAATCAAAAATAACTTAGTTTGAATAAAAGCTTCATCAAAACAAAAAGTTGCAAAAATACGAAAACCGACACTTGTTACGCTTTTAGCCCTTTTTTCTACTAACCACTAACCCAACCACCTACCTTTAACCCTAGCCAACCCTTAACCCACAAAGTCCTCTTGATATCTACAAAGGTATAAAAGTTAAAAAGGAGGAGGATTGATTTCTTGGCAAGCCTATGGTAGGAATAAGTTCCGTGCCGCTCTCGAGTGATTCACTAAAAATACACCTTCGGCCGAGTGTGAGTGATTTCCCCGCGAGGTATGTGAACTTGTATATAAATAGAATTTTAAAAAGGCATGTTATGCCCAAATAAGTAATTTCTTTTATGAACAGTTCTAAATAAATCATTACGAATAGGAGTGTAAATAAATAAAAATAAAACCCAAAAAGATCTTGGAAATCCCGACACTCTACGACAAGCCCAAAACCTTCTCTTCTACCTATTCCATTTGGGAGTGTAAGCCACATATTAAAGAGTTTTGCTTGAGGACAAGCAAAAGTTCAAGTGTGGGGGTATTTGATGTGTGTAAAATGCAACATATAAATTACATCAAATGAGGCATAAAACTAACCCTTTTTTAGTGCTAATATTGGAAAAAGAGTGTTTTTGTCTTCCTTTTGTATTTTCAGGATTAAATGAGCTCAAAAACGCAAAAGAAGCAAAAAGACAGCTAAATCCAACATAAATACAAGAAAAGGAACATTAGTGGACTGCCCGAACCCTCAACGGCACCTTCCAAAGCAAAATAGAGAAAACAGAAGACTGAACACGCCCCGTGCTCAGCCAGCACGGGGCCGTGCCCAAGAAGCAGCAGAAAAGACAAACCTATAGAAGCTTCTATTGCCCATCACGGGGCCGTGCTCAGCGGACACGGGGGCGTGTCGAAAGTACAGCAGGCGCATTTATTGTAATTGCGAATTACAATTAATGAGGAGAGAGAGTGTCAGACGGACACGGGGCCGTGCCCAGCGGACACGGGGCCGTGTCCAGCTCTCTGTTCAGCCTATAAATAGGAGTGCTTGGATTCATTTCATCTCATCCCTTGGCACACCACCTCTCTCACACTTCATCCACCACCCACCACCATCACAACACCATCATCCACCACCATCATCCATTGTCCATCGTAGAGTGTGTGAGTCGTCTCGGGATCCAAGATTGATCGTAAGAGTTCTTGACAATCAAGGCCATGTTTGCCTAAGTCTCTTACATCACTTGGTGAAGACAAAGTGTCTAGTATAATACTTTTTATTTCTAATCTTTTGCACTTTTTATTTGGTTTTGTATTAATGACTTTAATAACTAGTTACTTATGTTGAAGGTGATCTTTCCTTATCGTTTGTCCGTGGTGTCTTGGCATTATTTTACTGTCTATATAAAATAAAGGATTTTCACCATTCATATCTCCACGGTCTATATGGAGATATGTTGGCTACCTGGTAGGGGGTTAAGGGAACGGTTTGGTAAAGGTCTTGCCATTGTTCAGCGTTTAGAGGTCCTGCAATGGACCTGGGTCAAATTTAGTAGGACCTCCTTCAATACTTCACGGTATTGGATGGCGGGGGTCCAAACTCTTTGATCCCCTCATAAGTTAACTACTATTAATATTATAACCCGGCTATTTAGGACTGTATCCCTGCTGACTCAGACTACTTAGCCGAGGGTAACGTCACCGCCAAAAGCGGGGCCTACCACAATACTGCATTAATAACTTAATTCATTATCTTCCAATAATCCACCCTTTTAGGATTGTATCCCTGCTGACTCAAACTACTGGGGTGAGGGTAACGTCGCCTTCAAAAGAGGGGCCTACTACAATAACTAAGATAATCTCTTAATTATGTGCAAAAGTGCGGAAATAATCAAAGGTTATACTAGATACGAGTCGGAACCAAGTGATTCATCTTGTCTATCTGTTTTTTATTTTTATTTGTATTTTCAGCATTTTAGTTAGTTTTATTTTTCTTAGTTTAAAACATTTTTCTAAACTTTTATTTTGGTTAGACGTTGTAAGGACCGTGTTTGCGACCTAAACGAGTCGGTTCAGAGGAATTCCATCAAATACAGGTGCGGAAAACAAGTATTTGATCTATAAACAGCTGAATCTTCACTTTAACACTGATTTGTATTGATTAGAAAGCAATTACAATCAGTTCTCACACCGGCAGCACCTCGGTATGGAAATCACACAAAAACAACTTATGATTTCGCTTGACACTAACCTCCTATATATAGACTTTGAGATTTCGCTTCAGCATCACTCAAGCGAAATCTGATATGATGATTTCGCTTGAGGCTTCAAGCGAAAACTCAAATACATTACACACTTTCAAGCGAAATCTTCTAATTCTCTAATTTTCTCGTTCTACGTGCCCTGATCTAATCTATCTAAAGTAAGACTCGATACAAGACGAAGTCGACAGATGTAGTGCACCAACAGACTCCCCCTCAGATGTTGACGAGTCGACTATCGAGTCACACCAATGCTGTGTCTTCACATCTTCATTCTTGATCAGTCTCTGGGCTTTTCTCTCTCTATCTTCTTTTCCAGAATCACCTAGCTCTATCAGACTCCCCCTCACGATTTGCTGGTATTCATTTGTTCTTCAGCAACATCTGCTTTAGGAACAATGTCTGACTCAAATGTTGTTTACAAGATCATTGCCTGGCTTTTATCTAATTCTCTTGATCAAATCTCTTGATTCCTTAAGTTCATCAGCATCAGCAACTAGCAAACTTTAGATTCATGATCAGAGTCTGACTTTTGTAAGCTTTGAATGAATTAACCTGGCTCACCTGTAACAATCTTAACCCAGAAATAAATTTTCTAAATTTAACAATTTAAATGCACCAACAATCTGATATAATCAGATAATTCTTTCTCATATCACAAACCAATGATGAACCAAATGTAGGTTTTTTTTTAAAAAAAAATACCAATTGTAGGATTTTAACAAACCTTTTTGACATTTTAAGATTCACTCCCCCTCACAACCAAGTCATCATGTTTAGCACTTGAAATTTTGACAATCAACTTTCCAATATCAGTTGTCGAAAATCTTTTTGAATTTTTTAAAATTTATGCTAAAACACACTAAAATCTTTTTGTAATTTTTTACTGTAAAGGAATGCAATAAAGAAATATTTACAAACAATATTTTTGTGAGTTTGTGCAAGAGGATCATATCAGTTTCTGAGACAGATCACTAACACCGTTAAGCTTTATTTCATATTAAGTTCTAAACAATTTACCTAGATTGTCAGTATGTTTGTCCACTTAAATTTTCACACAAAGTTCAATTGATCCGAGATACGATGTTAATGTTTTAAGTAACTTAAACTTATCCGTGTGTCCCACTACTTGAATATACTCCCGTATCCAGATCCCAATATTCAGTCTTACAGGTGAATATACCACAGATGATATCTGTCTGAGGAATAAATTATAGTACGAGGGCCGTGAGAGCTCAGGTCGATCTTTCGATACGCAGAGAGATGACGGCTTCGACTTTTGGTGTGTCCCCTTTAGAGGATCTTTTGTTTCAACAGCAACGACTATCAATTTTATTGTTTCATCAGCTTGCTGAGGGCGATGCTATGTTTCAAGCATTTGCAGAAAGCATTATCCGGGGACTAGGTCAGAAATTTCTTTCAGCAGAAGTCCCGAGATAATACCCCAGATATCACTGAGCATAAAGACCTAGTATCTCAGAATAAGGGACCTTTCAAACAAGATTTCAGGGGTTACCTATATATTCAAGTTTGTGTTAACCCACAGAATAAGCAAGTTTGAAATTTAGGTTTATATCTCGTCACAATCTACTAAATGTGCAAAAACCTACTGACATATCCGCAGTAAGATTGTTTATCACATTTTTACTTTTCATTTCTTTAGCATGTTGTGATTGTCCACTGATGTACTATCATTTCCTCTATATGCAACAAAAACTCATTTTTGAATTTTATCATGTTTTTGTCTTTTTCAAATTTTCAAATGTTTTTGGATATTTTCTGAAAAAAATTTACTCCCCCTAAAATGCAAACACATTTTAGGAAATTTGAAAATAAACTGTACAATAAAGTGACAACTGATATCGAATCGCATCAAATCTCCATTCACTTGGCATAAACAATCAGAACTCCCTCTATCACAAACTATTTTCTCATTTAGATTTCAAAACACTTAAGTTTGTTTTAATCAAAATGATTTTTCCGGAAAATAAGTTTTTATGATATAATCATTTGAAGATTCGGAGTGTGGTTCATCACATTGTCTATTCGAAATACCAATTGTAAATATGGTCCAATCAAGTTCAACTTAATGACCTTGATTAACCTTTTTCATGTATGCACCTACTATACCAAATGTAAGAATTACCACATGTAGGAATGTTACGTCTACATCACCATTTTACCAATCAGAATGCCGATTCCTGCTTCGCTCTTACCAACCTGGAAGCTCCGGCGTAGTCATACATCCTGTAAACATCCAAACACTATCAAAAACTTTTAACCAAAAACTTCAAACATTAGAAAAATGCCGATTCCTGATCCACGATATAAACTTGGGATCTCCGGCAAGTCCTAAGACTTTAAGGAAAGCAAACTTCCACCCAAGTCTTCTTAGACTTGGTGGCTTCCAATTCTTGTGCAGTAGGGTTGTAAGTTGCCTTTTTAGTTGCATAAAAATCTTTAACCCCCTTTACTTTCCCATCAAGCATTTTCTTGAAAATTTTCTTAACATTTTCATTGAATGTTTTTTCAATATCAAAATCTGAGATTTCTACTTTACCAACCATTTGTTTAATCTCTTCCACACTCAGTGATTTAATGTCAACATCATTCATCAAATCTTTGATCTCATCTTGTGACTCCTCTGATTTTGTGGAATCAGAATCATCTTCAGATTTTTCACCTGATTTTTTAACAATCCATTTTTGATTGTCTTTTGCACTCTTTTTGTACAATCTTTTAGAATTTTCACCAACTTCATTCTTTGAATTTTCAAAATTTTTGAAGTTTGTAGTTGGTGAATCATTCTTTTCAACCACTTTTTCTTTAAGTTTTTCGGAAACTCCCTGTTTTTTGTTGACTTTGTTTGGACAATTATGAGCGATGTGTCCAACAACTTGACATTGAAAACAAGTTCTTGTGTCTCTGGTTTGAAAAACTCCAGTTGGATGAAAAACTCCAGTTCCTGTCCTTTTCCTTTCAGCAAGGAACTCTTGATTTGATTTTTTCAAAGATAAGCTATTTGACTCCTCTTCATAGCTTTTTCCTGCAACATATGTCATTTTTGATTTAAAATCTCTAACCTATTTTTCATTTTTACGATTTTCAGGTAAAGTAAAACCAAGACCTTTCTTTTTGTAACTACAATTTTGATTTGTTTTCTTTTGAAAACTAGAATCAGAATTGTAATTCTTTTTTCCTTTTTTCTTGTTTAACCTTTGTTGAATTCTAGAAGTGTATTTTTTAGGTTTTTCAATAGATTTTAGATCCTTAATTTCAGAAAAATTAATTTCTGTCATTTTGAAAACCTTTTTAATCATGTCAAAACGAACACTTCTAATCGGAAACTCTTTGTCAGAGTATAATTTGTCCGAATCATTTAAAGTATATGCAACTTCAAATGTTTCATCATCCAAATTTGCTTTTGATAACAAAAATTCTTTACTGTAAGACCGTTTTTCCGACAACTTTGAACTGTTGACTGACGAACTTGAACCCCCAGACTCAAACTTTGACTCAGACACCTCCTCAGTATCCAACACCTGATCGACCACCTTTTTGATTAACTCAGACTCATGATCAGTATCAGACGAGGTAAACGTGATGTCAATGTTATCTGGTAAAATGTCAGTTGTCTCGGATTTTAACTTTATATTGACTGCTTTTTCGACTTGCTCCTCATTTGGTTTTCTAGGAGAATACCCTTCCCAGATAGGAGGCGGACACTTGTTGTATTTAACAGTCGATTTCTTACCAGTCTCATTCTTTTGCTTCTCATCCTGAAATGCTTCAAAACCTGCAACAGTAGGATAAACTCGATCAATAACATAATCAGAACAAGAATAACTCAGTAATAACCTTCTGATCCTTTCATTCTCAATCTTTTCTTTCTCCAACTCTTGCTTTAGATTAGCATTTTCTTCGATGTAATGATTAATTGCCTTTTGCTTTGCCATCAATGTAGAATTCGTCATCGTTAAAGCTTTTTCTCTTTCAGAGTTTGTTGTTTGAAGACCTGTCACAGTTCTGTTCAACACGCTATACGATTCTTTCACATAGCTGATGTCAGATAGTAGCTTTTCTATCAGTCTTTCTCTATCAAACAAAATCACATCTTTTTCTTCACAACTTTTACAGACTTCCAAACACTTCTTGCAAGGCTTTTCAACTTCAACAATCTTTTCAACCTCAATTGTTTTTACCACTTCAATTACTTTTTCTTCATCCACCCTTTTAACTTCTTCAGTTTGAATAACAGTTTCAATCTTCTCATCTTGTTGTTGTTCTTTTGCAGATTGTTTCTCCTTCAGTTTCTCCATGCGATCTGCAAAATAGAAATGAAAACTTTCAGGAGAAAGATGTTTTTTAGCAATATTAATATGTTTCTCTTCTTCATCATCACTGCTACTCTCCATTGGTGTTTGATCAAACTCTACGGATTTTTCAGAATCAGCATCTGAAATACCAGAATCAGATGGTGTTTGATCAAAAACAACTTCTTTTTCTGAAGTATCCTCATTTTGCACACTCTCATCTGTACTTAATGACTCAGAATCAGCACTTTCTGAACTTTCTTCAGATGTAATCGATTGATCTTTCACTTTTTCACCAATTGAACTCATCCAAGTAGCAAACAAATCTGGTTCTCTAACAATCTTTGCAATGAAAGCTTTGAAATCCCCTTTTTCATCAACAAACATATCCCAGCTGAATCCTTTAGGTAGTTGTTCATCAATTTGATCCACTATACATGCTGTGCTGTTAGAAGAAATGTAGTTGCTCCAGTTGAAATCGACCAAACATCCTTTCTTTGAATCTTCAATTTTTCTACCATGAGCCGTCTGTAATTCTTGTGTCTGACCAACTTGCTGATAAATGGCTTTCCGGTAGTAGTCATCTTTTCCAAAAGGATTCTGAGCACCACTAACTTCTCTGTTCTTGCATTCCCGCTTAAAATGACCTTTTTCCCTGCACCTGAAACAAGTAACTTTAGATTTATCAAAACCTAAAGTAGAAACACAAGCATCAAGAAAATCATTTCTCCCAGTAATTGTTTTGAACTTCTCAGCACGTCTAAGAACACTTGCAAGACACCATTTGATATCCATTAGTTCCATCTCTTCAGCATCTATTTGGTCGTAATCCTCTTTAGTAAGCATAGGATTTCCAATTCGACCAGCCACTAAACCTTCATATGAGATAAGCATGGAACCAAGTAATGCCATATGATCTTTCGCAATGTCTTCAGAAAAACTTTGACCTTCTGGAAAATTTAGAGCTATGTTGCATTGAATCACACAACCATTTCCCATCTTTGTGCTTTGAGACTGAACACTTTCTGATGAAGTCTTTGGATTGACACTTGGATATGATGAGAATCCACTGCTTTTGTTTGAGCTTTGATCAATTTTTTCTGTAGTATCCCCAACACTGTATGCAGTCTGAATTTTCGGACTTCTTTCAGCTTCTGAATTCGGAACACTACCCTTGTAATACATCTTTACATCTTGTTGACCACTTGGATTATTTATCCTAGCAATCTTCTGCTGTTCCAAATCCTGACTTTCAATCTTTTCAATGAACTGAGAAATTGACAATCTATCATAAACTCCGGTATTCTTCAGTATCATCAAATAAGTTCCCCACTCTTTCTGAGGTAACGCATCAGCAAGTTTATCCACCCATTCTTCATTTTCCTTTTTAATGTTCATCATTGACATTGTTCTCACTAAGTGACAATATCGTTCAATGAGTTTCTTTGTATCTTCTCCGGGCAAACTTGTGAACAAATCAAATTCCTTTTTAAGCAATGCCTTCTTGCTTTTAATCATACTCGTACTGCCTTCAACCTTGATTTTTAGAGCATCCCATATTGATTGTGATGTTTTGTCATGTTGAAGTAGTATGAAGATGTCTTCTTTGATGGCCTGTTGAAGTAAACTGATCATCATCTTTTCAGCTCGGTATATTTCCCGTTCTTCTTTACTAAAATCTGAAAGCTGTTTTTCAGTCTGCATTTCGGTTAGTGGTAGAGCATACTTTGTTAAAATACATTCCCATGATCTCAAATGATTTGCCTGCACCCAGTTTTCGAATCTATCTTTCCATCCATAGTATTCTTCAATTCCCATTAGCTTCGGGGGTTTCTGAGTAGTCCCCATTTCATTTTCAGAATTCATGTTCTGAGCAATGGAAGATGAACTAGACGATGTTGCAAACGCGTTGTGAAAATCGTTGTCCATGTTTCAGACACTTTCAAGCGGTACCCTTCAAGCGAAACAATTAAACTGAACAACTCTCAAGCGAAGTTCTTGAAGCGAAATACTTTGAAGCGATCCTGAAGAAAAAAAACCCTGAAGCGAACACCTTGAAGCGAAAACGAACTCTGTTTGAAGCGAAATGTTAAGTGTCGCTTGAAGTTTCAAGCGAAATCGTCCAATAATACTGAACTGTTCAAGCGAACTCCATTCAAATGTCGATTTTGATCACTTTTAGGTCGAATTTTGCTGTGAAACTTTCAAGGGTTTGTTATCTAGTACTTTTAAACAATCCGTGAGAAATTGAATCAATTTTGACCGTGAAATATTTCTGAACTAAGAAAAGAAGGTGTAGAAGTAAGAAATTTTGATCGATTTCGGCTGAATTTTGTAGAACTCCTCCTCCTGAGCTCTGATACCAATTGTAAGGACCGTGTTTGCGACCTAAACGAGTCGGTTCAGAGGAATTCCATCAAATACAGGTGCGGAAAACAAGTATTTGATCTATAAACAGCTGAATCTTCACTTTAACACTGATTTGTATTGATTAGAAAGCAATTACAATCAGTTCTCACACCGGCAGCACCTCGGTATGGAAATCACACAAAAACAACTTATGATTTCGCTTGACACTAACCTCCTATATATAGACTTTGAGATTTCGCTTCAGCATCACTCAAGCGAAATCTAATATGATGATTTCGCTTGAGGCTTCAAGCGAAAACTCAAATACATTACACACTTTCAAGCGAAATCTTCTAATTCTCTAATTTTCTCGTTCTACGTGCCCTGATCTAATCTATCTAAAGTAAGACTCGATACAAGACGAAGTCGACAGATGTAGTGCACCAACAGACGTTGAGGATAAACCGGTACTAAAAGCTCTTGTGTCCTTGGACGACCTCGGTATCTTACCAACGCTATACTACACTCAACGATGGGTGCACTTGCCCATATGTGTGTTTAGTGTTAGTGAAATATCGTGTTTTATAAATTTAAAACTTGGCTAAAATAAGTGTTAAAAAGGGCTTAAAATATACACCTAATATATACGACACTTCACACGCATCAAGTTTTTGGCGCCGTTGCCGGGGACACAAGGATTTTAAGAAAGTTAGGAATCAACGGCCTAATCATCTTTTATTTTTTCTTTTTATTTTTTTAGGATTTTCTTAGTTTTTCAGCTTCTGCAGAGCTCAGCACGGGCCGTGCCCGCTGAACACGCCCCCGTGCTCAATCATTGGAACTGGCAATCCTGTTTTAGATCAGACAGTAAGCTGAACACGGGGCCGTGCCCACTCAACACGCCCCCGTGCCCAAGTTTCAGTTACTGAAAACAGAACCGTTAGATCCCGACGGTTGGTAATTTCTGACATAAACATGAGTGATAGTAATTATTTTTACTTTCGGCACTCTTATGGTACGTGGTGTCAATTATGTGGTGGCGAACATGAAGAAGTAAAATGCTACTTCCTAAATTATAGGCCCCACTACATGGACCCATCATCTTCTCACAACCTTAAGAGGGGCGAAAGTAAAAATAAGCACTATTTCTCCCTCGAATGCGCCCAGCCAGATATTCTAGGGGAAATGCTCCTTAGCGAGTTATTTCAACTAGAAGAGCTAATTCTGAAATGGATAGAAGAGCTTGGGAAGGATTTTATTGATCCACCCCAAGACGATACCCATGAAGAAATGTTGGAACCGCATTCCGACAACCTCGTTGCTCCCAAAAATACCTTCGTACCTAGCAAAGACTTGGACGATAGTCGTCCCTGTGTCGATTGTGCCGTGAAGGACTCTCCATCGACTTCGTTCGGTGCATACATAGACCTGAGCGATTCGGCATATACCTTCTTTAACAAGAGCCCGGGAAAGGGTTGGACTTGTCCACCTAGAATGAAAATAGGAATTACCCTCACCGACAACCTCTTGCGTTCTCGCCTTAGTCTAGGACAATTAAGGTATATTAGGCACTTTGGGGTTGTTCCAACCAGTCAGGAGCCACCCGATACTAACAAGTTCCTTAAAAAACTAGACAACTTCATAAAACAGTCCCTAGACACGGGGCCGTGTCCAGCCAACACGTCCCCGTGTCCATCGAAAGATTCCATTCTGATCAGTACGTCTGAATACGGACAAACTGTGTCAGAACTCCACCTGCACACGGGGCCGTGTCCACTGAACACGGGGCCGTGTTCAGGATGCTGTCGTTTTCTATAAATGCAGCCAAGAATTCTGCACATTTGGACCAACTTGGGGCAGAGATTTGCAAGAATCTTCTCTCAAACTATCCTAGGTAAGTCTAAAAGAAGGTTCCAACAACCCATCTTGTCCTTTCCTCTTTTAGCCATTTCCTTCTTCTTCATCTTTCTCCAAGAGCTACCATTGAAAGTTTGGAATTCCTCCAACTCTATGGTAGGGATAAATGAGTTTTGTTCAAAGAATCTTGGTAAAAACATGTTATGAAACATTGTTTTAAGTTATTAGTAGCCAAAAAGGCCCCACAACGTTCAGAAAATAACTTAAAAATCCAAGTTTCCTTGTTCCAAAACTTTGCAGAAAGATGAACAAGGGGCCGTGCTCAGCGAGCACGGGGCCGTGTCCGGTCACTGTTTCATTAAATAAACTATTTTTAGTTTATTTTTCGTAGGATGACGAGTGAAAACAGCGAAACATCTCCTGTGCATTCGCCAAACAGCCGAAGAGGAAGAAGACCCTCCATTGAAGCTACACTTGTACACTATGTGATAGCATTAAGGGAGGCTCTCGACGAAATGACTTCAGTAGAGGAGGTCCTAATCGACCGTATTAACGATCTTACGATGGGACTTGAAAGCAGCTTCCAAGAAATTTACCTCTTGCACCAGAAGTTAAATATTCTTGTAGCACCTCCAATGGAACCAGTCCTTCCTCAACAGGATTGGAACCTGGCACTCGGAATCAACAACCCTACCGGGTGGGAAGACTTTCCGGCGGAACCTCCCATGGAACACCAACAAGAGATCCCGGTGGAAGTTGAAACTCCTCAAACTAATGCCAATGAGCCTTCTTTTCTCCTTCCAAGGGAGGTAGAAGAATGGCTCGCCGACATTTGAGGAGAACCGCACTCGGAAGAAGGAGTTCAAAAAGGCCTTGTTTAACCAAGATTAATTACTTCTTGGAAATTTTGCTAAATTAAAATAAAGTAAAGGCTAGGACTCCATGGTTTGTTATTTCTTTGTTTTATCTAGTTTAATTTAGGATTATGTAAGTTCTCTCTATGATGAAATGAAATGATGGTTTTAAGGTTTGGATGGTTTGTAATGAGTACAACACACTCATGGTGGTAAAGGATGAAAAGGGGAACGAGAAAAATGATCCCATGCACAAGAACGAGGCAACCCGACAATTTTCTCCATTTCAGAAGGTTCAACACGGGTCGTGCCCAACCAACACGGCCCCGTACCGAACCACCTGCAGACAAACGCCCAGTTCAGGTACCTGGACACGGGACGTGTTCACCCAACACGCCCCCGTGTCCAGACTTCTGTTTCTCTTATTTCAATTTTGTTACTGGCACTTGAACACGGGGCCGTGCCCGGATAACACGGGGCCGTGTTCAGCGCCCAGTAACACAATTTTTTTGCTTTTTAAACACTATTTTACACATCTAATCAACCTAAAAATTTATTTTTGGGACACATTGAGGACAATGTGTAATTTAAGTGTGGGGGGGATGCTAAAACCTTGAATTTTGCAAGTCCTAAATACAAGCCTTACACAAAACTCTATTGGAACCGCTAATCACCCCAAATTTTTTCAAAAATTTCATTTTTTTACTTGTCTAGGTTTAACTCGGGAAATTCAAGTTCTCAAAAAGGTTATATTTTTACAAATTTACAACCGATAGCGTAGTGATAAAAAGAACCAACATAAGAAAATTATGAAAAGGCATAGCAAACTTATTTAAAATTTGATTATATACTTGATCACATAAAAACCCATTCCCACAAAAGTGAGTTTTGAGCCTTTATTGAGCACACAATTACATATCATGTGACTAAATGCTCATTTTTCGTTTCTTGTGTGAATAGCTGCTTGGTTCTTACGACTCTAGAACTTGCCATGACAATACATTCCCGGTCCTTATCAACTTAAACCCGAGTAAGTAAATGATGGAGGCATTAGGACTAACCCTTTTCATTTCTACACCATTATTTTTCTTTTTCCTTTACCACCTACCCAAAAATCCCCCTAGTTAGCTCCTTTGAGCCTAAACCTTTTCGTTTCATCACCCAAACAAAAACCCTTTCATCCACCAAAACCTTTTTCATTTTTAACCCTTTATTTTAGTAACAAGTTCGGTTCTTCGTGAAAAAAAAAAATTGATATTGATGAAGCAAAAAGAAAATAAACAAACAAGTTAATCAAAAATAACTTAGTTTGAATAAAAGCTTCATCAAAATAAAAAGTTGCAAAAATACGAAAACCGACACTTGTTACGCTTTTAGCCCTTTTTTCTACTAACCACTAACCCAACCACCTACCTTTAACCCTAGCCAACCCTTAACCCACAAAGTCCTCTTGATATCTACAAAGGTATAAAAGTTAAAAAGGAGGAGGATTGATTTCTTGGCAAGCCTATGGTAGGAATAAGTTCCGTGCCGCTCTCGAGTGATTCACTAAAAATACACCTTCGGCCGAGTGTGAGTGATTTCCCCGCGAGGTATGTGAACTTGTATATAAATAGAATTTTAAAAAGGCATGTTATGCCCAAATAAGTAATTTCTTATATGAACAGTTCAAAATAAATCATTACGAATAGGAGTGTAAATAAATAAAAATAAAACCCAAAAAGATCTTGGAAATCCCGACACTCTACGACAAGCCCAAAACCTTCTCTTCTACCTATTCCATTTGGGAGTGTAAGCCACATATTAAAGAGTTTTGCTTGAGGACAAGCAAAAGTTCAAGTGTGGGGGTATTTGATGTGTGTAAAATGCAACATATAAATTACATCAAATGAGGCATAAAACTAACCCTTTTTTAGTGCTAATATTGGAAAAAGAGTGTTTTTGTCTTCCTTTTGTATTTTCAAGATTAAATGAGCTCAAAAACGCAAAAGAAGCAAAAAGACAGCTAAATCCAACATAAATACAAGAAAAGGAACATTAGTGGACTGCCCGAACCCTCAACGACACCTTCCAAAGCAAAATAGAGAAAACAGAAGACTGAACACGCCCCGTGCTCAGCCAGCACGGGGCCGTGCCCAAGAAGCAGCAGAAAAGACAAACCTATAGAAGCTTCTATTGCCCATCACGGGGCCGTGCTCAGCGGACACGGGGGCGTGTCGAAAGTACAGCAGGCGCATTTATTGTAATTGCGAATTACAATTAATGAGGAGAGAGAGTGTCAGACGGACACGGGGCCGTGCCCAGCGGACACGGGGCCGTGTCCAGCTCTCTGTTCAGCCTATAAATAGGAGTGCTTGGATTCATTTCATCTCATCCCTTGGCACACCACCTCTCTCACACTTCATCCACCACCCACCACCATCACAACACCATCATCCACCACCATCATCCATTGTCCATCGTAGAGTGTGTGAGTCGTCTCGGGATCCAAGATTGATCGTAAGAGTTCTTGACAATCAAGGCCATGTTTGCCTAAGTCTCTTACATCACTTGGTGAAGACAAAGTGTCTAGTATAATACTTTGTATTTCTAATCTTTTGCACTTTTTATTTGGTTTTGTATTAATGACTTTAATAACTAGTT
The DNA here is from genome assembly GCA_030545235.1 of Helianthus tuberosus. NCBI lineage: Eukaryota > Viridiplantae > Streptophyta > Magnoliopsida > Asterales > Asteraceae > Helianthus > Helianthus tuberosus. The sequence continues at coordinate 19,275,171 of CM060400.1, forward strand.
ACTTATGTTGAAGGTGATCTTTCCTTATCGTTTGTCCGTGGTGTCTTGGCATTATTTTACTGTCTATATAAAATAAAGGATTTTCACCATTCATATCTCCACGGTCTATATGGAGATATGTTGGCTACCTGGTAGGGGGTTAAGGGAACGGTTTGGTAAAGGTCTTGCCATTGTTCAGCGTTTAGAGGTCCTGCAAGGGACCTGGGTCAAATTTAGTAGGACCTCCTTCAATACTTCACGGTATTGGATGGCGGGAGTCCAAACTCTTTGATCCCCTCATAAGTTAACTACTATTAATATTATAACCCGGCTATTTAGGACTGTATCCCTGCTGACTCAGACTACTTAGCCGAGGGTAACGTCACCGCCAAAAGCGGGCCTACCACAATACTGCATTAATAATTTAATTCATTATCTTCCAATAATCCACCCTTTTAGGATTGTATCCCTGCTGACTCAAACTACTGGGGTGAGGGTAACGTCGCCTTCAAAAGAGGGGCCTACTACAATAACTAAGATAATCTCTTAATTATGTGCAAAAGTGCGGAAATAATCAAAGGTTATACTAGATACGAGTCGGAACTATTTGATGTGTGTAAAATGCAACATATAAATTACATCAAATGAGGCATAAAACTAACCCTTTTTTAGTGCTAATATTGGAAAAAGAGTGTTTTTGTCTTTCTTTTGTATTTTCAGGATTAAATGAGCTCAAAAACGCAAAAGAAGCAAAAAGACAGCTAAATCCAACATATATACAAGAAAAGGAACATTAGTGGACTGCCCGAACCCTCAACGGCACCTTCCAAAGCAAAATAGAGAAAACAGAAGACTGAACACGCCCCGTGCTCAGCCAGCACGGGGCCGTGCCCAAGAAGCAGCAGAAAAGACAAACCTATAGAAGCTTCTATTGCCCATCACGGGGCCGTGCTCAGCGGACACGGGGGCGTGTCGAAAGTACAGCAGGCGCATTTATTGTAATTGCGAATTACAATTAATGAGGAGAGAGAGTGTCAGACGGACACGGGGCCGTGCCCAGCGGACACGGGGCCGTGTCCAGCTCTCTGTTCAGCCTATAAATAGGAGTGCTTGGATTCATTTCATCTCATCCCTTGGCACACCACCTCTCTCACACTTCATCCACCACCCACCACCATCACAACACCATCATCCACCACCATCATCCATTGTCCATCGTAGAGTGTGTGAGTCATCTCGGGATCCAAGATTGATCGTAAGAGTTCTTGACAATCAAGGCCATGTTTGCCTAAGTCTCTTACATCACTTGGTGAAGACAAAGTGTCTAGTATAATACTTTTTATTTCTAATCTTTTGCACTTTTTATTTGGTTTTGTATTAATGACTTTAATAACTAGTTACTTATGTTGAAGGTGATCTTTCCTTATCGTTTGTCCGTGGTGTCTTGGCATTATTTTACTGTCTATATAAAATAAAGGATTTTCACCATTCATATCTCCACGGTCTATATGGAGATATGTTGGCTACCTGGTAGGGGGTTAAGGGAACGGTTTGGTAAAGGTCTTGCCATTGTTCAGCGTTTAGAGGTCCTGCAATGGACCTGGGTCAAATTTAGTAGGACCTCCTTCAATACTTCACGGTATTGGATGGCGGGGGTCCAAACTCTTTGATCCCCTCATAAGTTAACTATTATTAATATTATAACCCGGCTATTTAGGACTGTATCCCTGCTGACTCAGACTACTTAGCCGAGGGTAACGTCACCGCCAAAAGCGGGGCCTACCACAATACTGCATTAATAACTTAATTCATTATCTTCCAATAATCCACCCTTTTAGGATTGTATCCCTGCTGACTCAAACTACTGGGGTGAGGGTAACGTCGCCTTCAAAAGAGGAGCCTACTACAATAACTAAGATAATCTCTTAATTATGTGCAAAAGTGCGGAAATAATCAAAGGTTATACTAGATACGAGTCGGAACTATTTGATGTGTGTAAAATGCAACATATAAATTACATCAAATGAGGCATAAAACTAACCCTTTTTTAGTGCTAATATTGGAAAAAGAGTGTTTTTGTCTTCCTTTTGTATTTTCAGGATTAAATGAGCTCAAAAACGCAAAAGAAGCAAAAAGACAGCTAAATCCAACATAAATAAAAGAAAAGGAACATTAGTGGACTGCCCGAACCCTCAACGGCACCTTCCAAAGCAAAATAGAGAAAACAGAAGACTGAACACGCCCCGTGCTCAGCCAGCACGGGGCCGTGCCTAAGAAGCAGCAGAAAAGACAAACCTATAGAAGCTTCTATTGCCCATCACGGGGCCGTGCTCAGCGGACACGGGGGCGTGTCGAAAGTACAGCAGGCGCATTTATTGTAATTGCGAATTACAATTAATGAGGAGAGAGTGTGTCAGACGGACACGGGGCCGTGCCCAGCGGACACGGGGCCGTGTCCAGCTCTCTGTTCAGCCTATAAATAGGAGTGCTTGGATTCATTTCATCTCATCCCTTGGCACACCACCTCTCTCACACTTCATCCACCACCCACCACCATCACAACACCATCATCCACCACCATCATCCATTGTCCATCGTAGAGTGTGTGAGTCGTCTCGGGATCCAAGATTGATCGTAAGAGTTCTTGACAATCAAGGCCATGTTTGCCTAAGTCTCTTACATCACTTGGTGAAGACAAAGTGTCTAGTATAATACTTTTTATTTCTAATCTTTTGCACTTTTTATTTGGTTTTGTATTAATGACTTTAATAACTAGTTACTTATGTTGAAGGTGATCTTTCCTTATCGTTTGTCCGTGGTGTCTTGGCATTATTTTACTGTCTATATAAAATAAAGGATTTTCACCATTCATATCTCCACGGTCTATATGGAGATATGTTGGCTACCTGGTAGGGGGTTAAGGGAACGGTTTGGTAAAGGTCTTGCCATTGTTCAGCGTTTAGAGGTCCTGCAATGGACCTGGGTCAAATTTAGTAGGACCTCCTTCAATACTTCACGGTATTGGATGGCGGGGGTCCAAACTCTTTGATCCCCTCATAAGTTAACTACTATTAATATTATAACCCGGCTATTTAGGACTGTATCCCTGCTGACTCAGACTACTTAGCCGAGGGTAACGTCACCGCCAAAAGCGGGGCCTACCACAATACTGCATTAATAACTTAATTCATTATCTTCCAATAATCCACCCTTTTAGGATTGTATCCCTGCTGACTCAAACTACTGGGGTGAGGGTAACGTCGCCTTCAAAAGAGGGGCCTACTACAATAACTAAGATAATCTCTTAATTATGTGCAAAAGTGCGGAAATAATCAAAGGTTATACTAGATACGAGTCGGAACCAAGTGATTCATCTTGTCTATCTGTTTTTTATTTTTATTTGTATTTTCAGCATTTTAGTTAGTTTTATTTTTCTTAGTTTAAAACATTTTTCTAAACTTTTATTTTGGTTAGACGTTGAGGATAAACCGGTACTAAAAGCTCTTGTGTCCTTGGACGACCTCGGTATCTTACCAACGCTATACTACACTCAACGATGGGTGCACTTGCCCATATGTGTGTTTAGTGTTAGTGAAATATCGTGTTTTATAAATTTAAAACTTGGCTAAAATAAGTGTTAAAAGGGGCTTAAAATATACACCTAATATATACGACACTTCACACGCATCAAGTTTTTGGCGCCGTTGCCGGGGACACAAGGATTTTAAGAAAGTTAGGAATCAACGGCCTAATCATCTTTTATTTTTTCTTTTTATTTTTTTAGGATTTTCTTAGTTTTTCAGCTTCTGCAGAGCTCAGCACGGGCCGTGCCCGCTGAACACGCCCCCGTGCTCAATCATTGGAACTGGCAATCCTGTTTTACATCAGACAGTAAGCTGAACACGGGGCCGTGCCCACTCAACACGCCCCCGTGCCCAAGTTTCAGTTACTGAAAACAGAACCGTTAGATCCCGACGGTTGGTAATTTCTGACATAAACATGAGTGATAGTAATTATTTTTACTTTCGGCACTCTTATGGTACGTGGTGTCAATTATGTGGTGGCGAACATGAAGAAGTAAAATGCTACTTCCTAAATTATAGGCCCCACTACATGGACCCACCATCTTCTCACAACCTTAAGAGGGGCGAAAGTAAAAATAAGCACTATTTCTCCCTCGAATGCGCCCAGCCAGATATTCTAGGGGAAATGCTCCTTAACGAGTTATTTCAACTAGAAGAGCTAATTCTGAAATGGATAGAAGAGCTTGGGAAGGATTTTATTGATCCACCCCAAGACGATACCCATGAAGAAATGTTGGAACCGCATTCCGACAACCTCGTTGCTCCCAAAAATACCTTCGTACCTAGCAAAGACTTGGACGATAGTCGTCCCTGTGTCGATTGTGCCGTGAAGGACTCTCCATCGACTTCGTTCGGTGCATACATAGACCTGAGCGATTCGGCATATACCTTCTTTAACAAGAGCCCGGGAAAGGGTTGGACTTGTCCACCTAGAATGAAAATAGGAATTACCCTCACCGACAACCTCTTGCGTTCTCGCCTTAGTCTAGGACAATTAAGGTATATTAGGCACTTTGGGGTTGTTCCAACCAGTCAGGAGCCACCCGATACTAACAAGTTCCTTAAAAAACTAGACAACTTCATAAAACAGTCCCTAGACACGGGGCCGTGTCCAGCCAACACGTCCCCGTGTCCATCGAAAGATTCCATTCTGATCAGTACGTCTGAATACGGACAAACTGTGTCAGAACTCCACCTGCACACGGGGCCGTGTCCACTGAACACGGGGCCGTGTTCAGGATGCTGTCGTTTTCTATAAATGCAGCCAAGAATTCTGCACATTTGGACCAACTTGGGGCAGAGATTTGCAAGAATCTTCTCTCAAACTATCCTAGGTAAGTCTAAAAGAAGGTTCCAACAACCCATCTTGTCCTTTCCTCTTTTAGCCATTTCCTTCTTCTTCATCTTTCTCCAAGAGCTACCATTGAAAGTTTGGAATTCCTCCAACTCTATGGTAGGGATAAATGAGTTTTGTTCAAAGAATCTTGGTAAAAACATGTTATGAAACATTGTTTTAAGTTATTAGTAGCCAAAAAGGCCCCACAACGTTCAGAAAATAACTTAAAAATCCAAGTTTCCTTGTTCCAAAACTTTGCAGAAAGATGAACAAGGGGCCGTGCTCAGCGAGCACGGGGCCGTGTCCGGTCACTGTTTCATTAAATAAACTATTTTTAGTTTATTTTTCGTAGGATGACGAGTGAAAACAGCGAAACATCTCCTGTGCATTCGCCAAACAGCCGAAGAGGAAGAAGACCCTCCATTGAAGCTACACTTGTACACTATGTGATAGCATTAAGGGAGGCTCTCGACGAAATGACTTCAGTAGAGGAGGTCCTAATCGACCGTATTAACGATCTTACGATGGGACTTGAAAGCAGCTTCCAAGAAATTTACCTCTTGCACCAGAGGTTAAATATTCTTGTAGCACCTCCAATGGAACCAGTCCTTCCTCAACAGGATTGGAACCTGGCACTCGGAATCAACAACCCTACCGGGTGGGAAGACTTTCCGGCGGAACCTCCCATGGAACACCAACAAGAGATCCCGGTGGAAGTTGAAACTCCTCAAACTAATGCCAATGAGCCTTCTTTTCTCCTTCCAAGGGAGGTAGAAGAATGGCTCGCCGACATTTGAGGAGAACCGCACTCGGAAGAAGGAGTTCAAAAAGGCCTTGTTTAACCAAGATTAATTACTTCTTGGAAATTTTGCTAAATTAAAATAAAGTAAAGGCTAGGACTCCATGGTTTGTTATTTCTTTGTTTTATCTAGTTTAATTTAGGATTATGTAAGTTCTCCCTATGATGAAATGAAATGATGGTTTTAAGGTTTGGATGGTTTGTAATGAGTACAACACACTCATGGTGGTAAAGGATGAAAAGGGGAACGAGAAAAATGATCCCATGCACAAGAACGAGGCAACCCGACAATTTTCTCCATTTCAGAAGGTTCAACACGGGTCGTGCCCAACCAACACGGCCCCGTACCGAACCACCTGCAGACAAACGCCCAGTTCAGGTACCTGGACACGGGCCGTGTTCACCCAACACGCCCCCGTGTCCAGACTTCTGTTTCTCTTATTTCAATTTTGTTACTGGCACTTGAACACGGGGCCGTGCCCGGATAACACGGGGCCGTGTTCAGCGCCCAGTAACACAAATTTTTTGCTTTTTAAACACTATTTTACACATCTAATCAACCTAAAAATTTATTTTTGGGACACATTGAGGACAATGTGTAATTTAAGTGTGGGGGGGATGCTAAAACCTTGAATTTTGCAAGTCCTAAATACAAGCCTTACACAAAACTCTATTGGAACCGCTAATCACCCCAAATTTTTTCAAAAATTTCATTTTTTTTACTTGTCTAGGTTTAACTCGGGAAATTCAAGTTCTCAAAAAGGTTATATTTTTACAAATTTACAACCGATAGCGTAGTGATAAAAAGAACCAACATAAGAAAATTATGAAAAGGCATAGCAAACTTATTTAAAATTTGATTATATACTTGATCACATAAAAACCCATTCCCACAAAAGTGAGTTTTGAGCCTTTATTGAGCACACAATTACATATCATGTGACTAAATGCTCATTTTTCGTTTCTTGTGTGAATAGCTGCTTGGTTCTTACGACTCTAGAACTTGCCATGACAATACATTCCCGGTCCTTATCAACTTAAACCCGAGTAAGTAAATGATGGAGGCATTAGGACTAACCCTTTTCATTTCTACACCATTATTTTTCTTTTTCCTTTACCACCTACCCAAAAATCCCCCTAGTTAGCTCCTTTGAGCCTAAACCTTTTCGTTTCATCACCCAAACAAAAACCCTTTCATCCACCAAAACCTTTTTCATTTTTAACCCTTTATTTTAGTAACAAGTTCGGTTCTTCGTGAAAAAAAAAAATTGATATTGATGAAGCAAAAAGAAAATAAACAAACAAGTTAATCAAAAATAACTTAGTTTGAATAAAAGCTTCATCAAAATAAAAAGTTGCAAAAATACGAAAACCGACACTTGTTACGCTTTTAGCCCTTTTTTCTACTAACCACTAACCCAACCACCTACCTTTAACCCTAGCCAACCCTTAACCCACAAAGTCCTCTTGATATCTACAAAGGTATAAAAGTTAAAAAGGAGGAGGATTGATTTCTTGGCAAGCCTATGGTAGGAATAAGTTCCGTGCCGCTCTCGAGTGATTCACTAAAAATACACCTTCGGCCGAGTGTGAGTGATTTCCCCGCGAGGTATGTGAACTTGTATATAAATAGAATTTTAAAAAGGCATGTTATGCCCAAATAAGTAATTTCTTATATGAACAGTTCTAAATAAATCATTACGAATAGGAGTGTAAATAAATAAAAATAAAACCCAAAAAGATCTTGGAAATCCCGACACTCTACGACAAGCCCAAAACCTTCTCTTCTACCTATTCCATTTGGGAGTGTAAGCCACATATTAAAGAGTTTTGCTTGAGGACAAGCAAAAGTTCAAGTGTGGGGGTATTTGATGTGTGTAAAATGCAACATATAAATTACATCAAATGAGGCATAAAACTAACCCTTTTTTAGTGCTAATATTGGAAAAAGAGTGTTTTTGTCTTCCTTTTGTATTTTCAAGATTAAATGAGCTCAAAAACGCAAAAGAAGCAAAAAGACAGCTAAATCCAACATAAATACAAGAAAAGGAACATTAGTGGACTGCCCGAACCCTCAACGGCACCTTCCAAAGCAAAATAGAGAAAACAGAAGACTGAACACGCCCCGTGCTCAGCCAGCACGGGGCCGTGCCCAAGAAGCAGCAGAAAAGACAAACCTATAGAAGCTTCTATTGCCCATCACGGGGCCGTGCTCAGCGGACACGGGGGCGTGTCGAAAGTACAGCAGGCGCATTTATTGTAATTGCGAATTACAATTAATGAGGAGAGAGAGTGTCAGACGGACACGGGGCCGTGCCCAGCGGACACGGGGCCGTGTCCAGCTCTCTGTTCAGCCTATAAATAGGAGTGCTTGGATTCATTTCATCTCATCCCTTGGCACACCACCTCTCTCACACTTCATCCACCACCCACCACCATCACAACACCATCATCCACCACCATCATCCATTGTCCATCGTAGAGTGTGTGAGTCGTCTCGGGATCCAAGATTGATCGTAAGAGTTCTTGACAATCAAGGCCATGTTTGCCTAAGTCTCTTACATCACTTGGTGAAGACAAAGTGTCTAGTATAATACTTTTTATTTCTAATCTTTTGCACTTTTTATTTGGTTTTGTATTAATGACTTTAATAACTAGTTACTTATGTTGAAGGTGATCTTTCCTTATCGTTTGTCCGTGGTGTCTTGGCATTATTTTACTGTCTATATAAAATAAAGGATTTTCACCATTCATATCTCCACGGTCTATATGGAGATATGTTGGCTACCTGGTAGGGGGTTAAGGGAACGGTTTGGTAAAGGTCTTGCCATTGTTCAGCGTTTAGAGGTCCTGCAAGGGACCTGGGTCAAATTTAGTAGGACCTCCTTCAATACTTCACGGTATTGGATGGCGGGAGTCCAAACTCTTTGATCCCCTCATAAGTTAACTACTATTAATATTATAACCCGGCTATTTAGGACTGTATCCCTGCTGACTCAGACTACTTAGCCGAGGGTAACGTCACCGCCAAAAGCGGGGCCTACCACAATACTGCATTAATAATTTAATTCATTATCTTCCAATAATCCACCCTTTTAGGATTGTATCCCTGCTGACTCAAACTACTGGGGTGAGGGTAACGTCGCCTTCAAAAGAGGGGCCTACTACAATAACTAAGATAATCTCTTAATTATGTGCAAAAGTGCGGAAATAATCAAAGGTTATACTAGATACGAGTCGGAACTATTTGATGTGTGTAAAATGCAACATATAAATTACATCAAATGAGGCATAAAACTAACCCTTTTTTAGTGCTAATATTGGAAAAAGAGTGTTTTTGTCTTTCTTTTGTATTTTCAGGATTAAATGAGCTCAAAAACGCAAAAGAAGCAAAAAGACAGCTAAATCCAACATATATACAAGAAAAGGAACATTAGTGGACTGCCCGAACCCTCAACGGCACCTTCCAAAGCAAAATAGAGAAAACAGAAGACTGAACACGCCCCGTGCTCAGCCAGCACGGGGCCGTGCCCAAGAAGCAGCAGAAAAGACAAACCTATAGAAGCTTCTATTGCCCATCACGGGGCCGTGCTCAGCGGACACGGGGGCGTGTCGAAAGTACAGCAGGCGCATTTATTGTAATTGCGAATTACAATTAATGAGGAGAGAGAGTGTCAGACGGACACGGGGCCGTGCCCAGCGGACACGGGGCCGTGTCCAGCTCTCTGTTCAGCCTATAAATAGGAGTGCTTGGATTCATTTCATCTCATCCCTTGGCACACCACCTCTCTCACACTTCATCCACCACCCACCACCATCACAACACCATCATCCACCACCATCATCCATTGTCCATCGTAGAGTGTGTGAGTCGTCTCGGGATCCAAGATTGATCGTAAGAGTTCTTGACAATCAAGGCCATGTTTGCCTAAGTCTCTTACATCACTTGGTGAAGACAAAGTGTCTAGTATAATACTTTTTATTTCTAATCTTTTGCACTTTTTATTTGGTTTTGTATTAATGACTTTAATAACTAGTTACTTATGTTGAAGGTGATCTTTCCTTATCGTTTGTCCGTGGTGTCTTGGCATTATTTTACTGTCTATATAAAATAAAGGATTTTCACCATTCATATCTCCACGGTCTATATGGAGATATGTTGGCTACCTGGTAGGGGGTTAAGGGAACGGTTTGGTAAAGGTCTTGCCATTGTTCAGCGTTTAGAGGTCCTGCAATGGACCTGGGTCAAATTTAGTAGGACCTCCTTCAATACTTCACGGTATTGGATGGCGGGGGTCCAAACTCTTTGATCCCCTCATAAGTTAACTACTATTAATATTATAACCCGGCTATTTAGGACTGTATCCCTGCTGACTCAGACTACTTAGCCGAGGGTAACGTCACCGCCAAAAGCGGGGCCTACCACAATACTGCATTAATAACTTAATTCATTATCTTCCAATAATCCACCCTTTTAGGATTGTATCCCTGCTGACTCAAACTACTGGGGTGAGGGTAACGTCGCCTTCAAAAGAGGAGCCTACTACAATAACTAAGATAATCTCTTAATTATGTGCAAAAGTGCGGAAATAATCAAAGGTTATACTAGATACGAGTCGGAACTATTTGATGTGTGTAAAATGCAACATATAAATTACATCAAATGAGGCATAAAACTAACCCTTTTTTAGTGCTAATATTGGAAAAAGAGTGTTTTTGTCTTTCTTTTGTATTTTCAGGATTAAATGAGCTCAAAAACGCAAAAGAAGCAAAAAGACAGCTAAATCCAACATATATACAAGAAAAGGAACATTAGTGGACTGCCCGAACCCTCAACGGCACCTTCCAAAGCAAAATAGAGAAAACAGAAGACTGAACACGCCCCGTGCTCAGCCAGCACGGGGCCGTGCCCAAGAAGCAGCAGAAAAGACAAACCTATAGAAGCTTCTATTGCCCATCACGGGGCCGTGCTCAGCGGACACGGGGGCGTGTCGAAAGTACAGCAGGCGCATTTATTGTAATTGCGAATTACAATTAATGAGGAGAGAGAGTGTCAGACGGACACGGGGCCGTGCCCAGCGGACACGGGGCCGTGTCCAGCTCTCTGTTCAGCCTATAAATAGGAGTGCTTGGATTCATTTCATCTCATCCCTTGGCACACCACCTCTCTCACACTTCATCCACCACCCACCACCATCACAACACCATCATCCACCACCATCATCCATTGTCCATCGTAGAGTGTGTGAGTCGTCTCGGGATCCAAGATTGATTGTAAGAGTTCTTGACAATCAAGGCCATGTTTGCCTAAGTCTCTTACATCACTTGGTGAAGACAAAGTGTCTAGTATAATACTTTTTATTTCTAATCTTTTGCACTTTTTATTTGGTTTTGTATTAATGACTTTAATAACTAGTTACTTATGTTGAAGGTGATCTTTCCTTATCGTTTGTCCGTGGTGTCTTGGCATTATTTTACTGTCTATATAAAATAAAGGATTTTCACCATTCATATCTCCACGGTCTATATGGAGATATGTTGGCTACCTGGTAGGGGGTTAAGGGAACGGTTTGGTAAAGGTCTTGCCATTGTTCAGCGTTTAGAGGTCCTGCAATGGACCTGGGTCAAATTTAGTAGGACCTCCTTCAATACTTCACGGTATTGGATGGCGGGGGTCCAAACTCTTTGATCCCCTCATAAGTTAACTACTATTAATATTATAACCCGGCTATTTAGGACTGTATCCCTGCTGACTCAGACTACTTAGCCGAGGGTAACGTCACCGCCAAAAGCGGGGCCTACCACAATACTGCATTAATAACTTAATTCATTATCTTCCAATAATCCACCCTTTTAGGATTGTATCCCTGCTGACTCAAACTACTGGGGTGAGGGTAACGTCGCCTTCAAAAGAGGGGCCTACTACAATAACTAAGATAATCTCTTAATTATGTGCAAAAGTGCGGAAATAATCAAAGGTTATACTAGATACGAGTCGGAACCAAGTGATTCATCTTGTCTATCTGTTTTTTATTTTTATTTGTATTTTCAGCATTTTAGTTAGTTTTATTTTTCTTAGTTTAAAACATTTTTCTAAACTTTTATTTTGGTTAGACGTTGAGGATAAACCGGTACTAAAAGCTCTTGTGTCCTTGGACGACCTCGGTATCTTACCAACGCTATACTACACTCAACGATGGGTGCACTTGCCCATATGTGTGTTTAGTGTTAGTGAAATATCGTGTTTTATAAATTTAAAACTTGGCTAAAATAAGTGTTAAAAGGGGCTTAAAATATACACCTAATATATACGACACTTCACACGCATCAAGTTTTTGGCGCCGTTGCCGGGGACACAAGGATTTTAAGAAAGTTAGGAATCAACGGCCTAATCATCTTTTATTTTTTCTTTTTATTTTTTTAGGATTTTCTTAGTTTTTCAGCTTCTGCAGAGCTCAGCACGGGCCGTGCCCGCTGAACACGCCCCCGTGCTCAATCATTGGAACTGGCAATCCTGTTTTACATCAGACAGTAAGCTGAACACGGGGCCGTGCCCACTCAACACGCCCCCGTGCCCAAGTTTCAGTTACTGAAAACAGAACCGTTAGATCCCGACGGTTGGTAATTTCTGACATAAACATGAGTGATAGTAATTATTTTTACTTTCGGCACTCTTATGGTACGTGGTGTCAATTATGTGGTGGCGAACATGAAGAAGTAAAATGCTACTTCCTAAATTATAGGCCCCACTACATGGACCCACCATCTTCTCACAACCTTAAGAGGGGCGAAAGTAAAAATAAGCACTATTTCTCCCTCGAATGCGCCCAGCCAGATATTCTAGGGGAAATGCTCCTTAACGAGTTATTTCAACTAGAAGAGCTAATTCTGAAATGGATAGAAGAGCTTGGGAAGGATTTTATTGATCCACCCCAAGACGATACCCATGAAGAAATGTTGGAACCGCATTCCGACAACCTCGTTGCTCCCAAAAATACCTTCGTACCTAGCAAAGACTTGGACGATAGTCGTCCCTGTGTCGATTGTGCCGTGAAGGACTCTCCATCGACTTCGTTCGGTGCATACATAGACCTGAGCGATTCGGCATATACCTTCTTTAACAAGAGCCCGGGAAAGGGTTGGACTTGTCCACCTAGAATGAAAATAGGAATTACCCTCACCGACAACCTCTTGCGTTCTCGCCTTAGTCTAGGACAATTAAGGTATATTAGGCACTTTGGGGTTGTTCCAACCAGTCAGGAGCCACCCGATACTAACAAGTTCCTTAAAAAACTAGACAACTTCATAAAACAGTCCCTAGACACGGGGCCGTGTCCAGCCAACACGTCCCCGTGTCCATCGAAAGATTCCAATCTGATCAGTACGTCAGAATACGGACAAACTGTGTCAGAACTCCACCTGCACACGGGGCCGTGTCCACTGAACACGGGGCCGTGTTCAGGATGCTGTCGTTTTCTATAAATGCAGCCAAGAATTCTGCACATTTGGACCAACTTGGGGCAGAGATTTGCAAGAATCTTCTCTCAAACTATCCTAGGTAAGTCTAAAAGAAGGTTCCAACTACCCATCTTGTCCTTTCCTCTTTTAGCCATTTCCTTCTTCTTCATCTTTCTCCAAGAGCTACCATTGAAAGTTTGGAATTCCTCCAACTCTATGGTAGGGATAAATGAGTTTTGTTCAAAGAATCTTGGTAAAAACATGTTATGAAACATTGTTTTAAGTTATTAGTAGCCAAAAAGGCCCCACAACGTTCAGAAAATAACTTAAAAATCCAAGTTTCCTTGTTCCAAAACTCTGCAGAAAGATGAAAACGGGGCCGTGCTCAGCGAGCACGGGGCCGTGTCCGATCACTGTTTCATTAAATAAACTATTTTTAGTTTATTTTTCGTAGGATGACGAGTGAAAACAGCAAAACATCTCCTGTGCATTCGCCAAACAGCCAAAGAGGAAGAAGACCCTCCATTGAAGCTACACTTGTACACTATGTGATAGCATTAAGGGAGGCTCTCGACGAAATGACTTCAGTATAGGAGGTCCTAATCGACCGTATTAACGATCTTACGATGGGACTTGAAAGCAGCTTCCAAGAAATTTACCTCTTGCACCAGAGGTTAAATATTCTTGTAGCACCTCCAATGGAACCAGTCCTTCCTCAACAGGATTGGAACCTGGCACTCGGAATCAACAACCCTACCGGGTGGGAAGACTTTCCGGCGGAACCTCCCATGGAACACCAACAAGAGATCCCGGTGGAAGTTGAAACTCCTCAAACTAATGCCAATGAGCCTTCTTTTCTCCTTCCAAGGGAGGTAGAAGAATGGCTCGCCGACATTTGAGGAGAACCGCACTCGGAAGAAGGAGTTCAAAAAGGCCTTGTTTAACCAAGATTAATTACTTCTTGGAAATTTTGCTAAATTAAAATAAAGTAAAGGCTAGGACTCCATGGTTTGTTATTTCTTTGTTTTATCTAGTTTAATTTAGGATTATGTAAGTTCTCCCTATGATGAAATGAAATGATGGTTTTAAGGTTTGGATGGTTTGTAATGAGTACAACACACTCATGGTGGTAAAGGATGAAAAGGGGAACGAGAAAAATGATCCCATGCACAAGAACGAGGCAACCCGACAATTTTCTCCATTTCAGAAGGTTCAACACGGGCCGTGCCCAACCAACACGGCCCCGTGCCGAACCACCTGCAGACAAACGCCCAGTTCATGTACCTGGACACGGGCCGTGTTCACCCAACACGCCCCCGTGTCCAGACTTCTGTTTCTCTTATTTCAATTTTGTTACTGGCACTTGAACACGGGGCCGTGCCCGGATAACACGGGGCCGTGTTCAGCGCCCAGTAACACAAATTTTTTGCTTTTTAAACACTATTTTACACATCTAATCAACCTAAAAATTTATTTTTGGGACACATTGAGGACAATGTGTAATTTAAGTGTGGGGGGGATGCTAAAACCTTGAATTTTGCAAGTCCTAAATACAAGCCTTACACAAAACTCTATTGGAACCGCTAATCACCCCAATTTTTTTCAAAAATTTCATTTTTTTTTACTTGTCTAGGTTTAACTCGGGAAATTCAAGTTCTCAAAAAGGTTATATTTTTACAAATTTACAACCGATAGCGTAGTGATAAAAAGAACCAACATAAGAAAATTATGAAAAGGCATAGCAAACTTATTTAAAATTTGATTATATACTTGATCACATAAAAAACCCATTCCCACAAAAGTGAGTTTTGAGCCTTTATTGAGCACACAATTACATATCATTTGACTAAATGCTCATTTTTCGTTTCTTGTGTGAATAGCTGCTTGGTTCTTACGACTCTAGAACTTGCCATGACAATACATTCCCGGTCCTTATCAACTTAAACCCGAGTAAGTAAATGATGGAGGCATTAGGACTAACCCTTTTCATTTCTACACCATTATTTTTCTTTTTCCTTTACCACCTTCCCAAAAATCCCCCTAGTTAGCCCCTTTGAGCCTAAACCTTTTCGTTTCATCACCCAAACAAAAACCCTTTCATCCACCAAAACCTTTTTCATTTTTAACCCTTTATTTTAGTAACAAGTTCGGTTCTTCGTGAAAAAAAAAAAAAAATTTGATATTGATGAAGCAAAAAGAAAATAAACAAACAAGTTAATAAAAAATAACTTAGTTTGAATAAAAGCTTCATCAAAATAAAAAGTTGCAAAAATAAGAAAACCGACACTTTTTACGCTTTTAGCCCTTTTTTCTACTAACCACTAACCCAACCACCTACCTTTAACCCTAGCCAACCCTTAACCCACAAAGTCCTCTTGATATCTACAAAGGTATAAAAGTTAAAAAGGAGGAGGATTGATTTCTTGGCAAGCCTATGGTAGGAATAAGTTCCATGCCGCTCTCGAGTGATTCACTAAAAATACACCTTCGGCCGAGTGTGAGTGATTTCCCCGCGAGGTATGTGAACTTGTATATAAATAGAATTTTAAAAAGGCATGTTATGCCCAAATAAGTAATTTCTTTTATGAACAGTTCTAAATAAATCATTACGAATAGGAGTGTAAATAAATAAAAATAAAACCCAAAAAGATCTTGGAAATCCCGACACTCTACGACAAGCCCAAAACCTTCTCTTCTACCTATTCCATTTGGGAGTGTAAGCCACATATTAAAGAGTTTTGCTTGAGGACAAGCAAAAGTTCAAGTGTGGGGGTATTTGATGTGTGTAAATTGCAACATATAAATTACATCAAATGAGGCATAAAACTAACCCTTTTTTAGTGCTAATATTGGAAAAAGAGTGTTTTTGTCTTCCTTTTGTATTTTCAGGATTAAATGAGCTCAAAAACGCAAAAGAAGCAAAAAGACAGCTAAATCCAACATAAATAAAAGAAAAGGAACATTAGTGGACTGCCCGAACCCTCAACGGCACCTTCCAAAGCAAAATAGAGAAAACAGAAGACTGAACACGCCCCGTGCTCAGCCAGCACGGGGCCGTGCCTAAGAAGCAGCAGAAAAGACAAACCTATAGAAGCTTCTATTGCCCATCACGGGGCCGTGCTCAGCGGACACGGGGGCGTGTCGAAAGTACAGCAGGCGCATTTATTGTAATTGCGAATTACAATTAATGAGGAGAGAGTGTGTCAGACGGACACGGGGCCGTGCCCAGCGGACACGGGGCCGTGTCCAGCTCTCTGTTCAGCCTATAAATAGGAGTGCTTGGATTCATTTCATCTCATCCCTTGGCACACCACCTCTCTCACACTTCATCCACCACCCACCACCATCACAACACCATCATCCACCACCATCATCCATTGTCCATCGTAG
This sequence comes from Helianthus tuberosus, assembly GCA_030545235.1. NCBI lineage: Eukaryota > Viridiplantae > Streptophyta > Magnoliopsida > Asterales > Asteraceae > Helianthus > Helianthus tuberosus. Next base: position 19,291,717 of record CM060400.1, read on the forward strand.
AGTGTGTGAGTCGTCTCGGGATCCAAGATTGATCGTAAGAGTTCTTGACAATCAAGGCCATGTTTGCCTAAGTCTCTTACATCACTTGGTGAAGACAAAGTGTCTAGTATAATACTTTTTATTTCTAATCTTTTGCACTTTTTATTTGGTTTTGTATTAATGACTTTAATAACTAGTTACTTATGTTGAAGGTGATCTTTCCTTATCGTTTGTCCGTGGTGTCTTGGCATTATTTTACTGTCTATATAAAATAAAGGATTTTCACCATTCATATCTCCACGGTCTATATGGAGATATGTTGGCTACCTGGTAGGGGGTTAAGGGAACAGTTTGGTAAAGGTCTTGCCATTGTTCAGCGTTTAGAGGTCCTGCAATGGACCTGGGTCAAATTTAGTAGGACCTCCTTCAATACTTCACGGTATTGGATGGCGGGGGTCCAAACTCTTTGATCCCCTCATAAGTTAACTACTATTAATATTATAACCCGGCTATTTAGGACTGTATCCCTGCTGACTCAGACTACTTAGCCGAGGGTAACGTCACCGCCAAAAGCGGGGCCTACCACAATACTGCATTAATAACTTAATTCATTATCTTCCAATAATCCACCCTTTTAGGATTGTATCCCTGCTGACTCAAACTACTGGGGTGAGGGTAACGTCGCCTTCAAAAGAGGGGCCTACTACAATAACTAAGATAATCTCTTAATTATGTGCAAAAGTGCGGAAATAATCAAAGGTTATACTAGATACGAGTCGGAACCAAGTGATTCATCTTGTCTATCTGTTTTTTATTTTTATTTGTATTTTCAGCATTTTAGTTAGTTTTATTTTTCTTAGTTTAAAACATTTTTCTAAACTTTTATTTTGGTTAGACGTTGAGGATAAACCGGTACTAAAAGCTCTTGTGTCCTTGGACGACCTCGGTATCTTACCAACGCTATACTACACTCAACGATGGGTGCACTTGCCCATATGTGTGTTTAGTGTTAGTGAAATATCGTGTTTTATAAATTTAAAACTTGGCTAAAATAAGTGTTAAAAAGGGCTTAAAATATACACCTAATATATACGACACTTCACACGCATCGAGTTTTTGGGCAATGGGAAATGGTCTTTTCGGGTGGCATCATTCAACTTTCGGTAGTCGATGCACGCGCCACCCCATGACCGTACGAGAAGGGATAAGCTTATTCTTTTCGTTCATGACAACGGTCATCCCTCCCTTCTTAGGGACACCTGAGTGGGAGTAACCCATGGGGAATCAGAAATGGGATATATCATCCCGGCATCTAGGAGTTTAAGAACCTCCTTCTTCACAACATCTTGCATGTTGGGGTTAAGCCTCCTTTAGGGTTGCACCACCGATTTGTAATCATCCTCCATGAGTATCTGGTGGGTGCAATAAGAAGGGCTTATGCCCTTGATGTCGGACAACCTCCATGCAATGGCCTCTTTATTGGCCCTCAACACCTCCAACAACCTTAACTTATCACTCTCCTCCAACTTTGACGATATAATGACGGGTAGCTCGGAACCCTCCCCTAAGAAAGCATATTCTAAATGCGATGGAAGTACCTTAAGCTCTAAGGGTGGGGGTTGGGTGGTGTCATCACTAAGGGCTAAGACTTCGGGGATTAAAGGACTCCCCTCGACTTCAGCTTCCTCTACCCTCTTCAACTCCTCTTCTACCTTCTCTCCTACCACTACGTCCACACCACTAATATATTCTAAGCAATGGTCGACACACGAGATGAATGAATTCTAGAAGTAGACGAAATGGCAAGGACCACTATAGTCATCCGAACCACTCGGGTGGTTCATAGAACGATCTATCTCAAAGGTGACTCTCTCCTCACCAACTCTAAGAGTAATCTTACCATCATAAACTTCTATGAGTGCTTTGGCCGTACGTAAGAATGGACGACCAACGATAATAGGAACTCTCTCATCCGCTTCCTTATCAAGAATTATGAAATCGGCGGGAAACACAAATTTGTCTACCTTAACTAGCAAGTTCTCAACTATACCCCTAGGGTATTTAACGGACCGATCGGCTAAGGATAGCGTCATTCGGGTAGGTGAAAGCTCTCCTAGGTCTAGCTTCTCATAAAGAGAAAAGGGCATCAAATTGATGCTAGCACCTAAGTCGGCTAAAGCTCTAGTGTTGGTATTACTACCGAATAGACAAGGAATAGTGAAAATACCGGGATCGGTAAGCTTTTCGGGAAGCTTATTTAAGACAACGGCCGAACACCCTCCATTCAACGGGACATTAGACAACTCCCCTAACTTCTCTTTATTCCTAAGAAGGTCCTTTAGAAATTTAGCATATTTAGGCATGGACTAGAGTGCCTCAATAAAAGGAAGATTAATCTTCAATTGCTTGAAGATATCTAAAAATTGCCCGTATTCCCTTGAGTATTTTTGGTTTCTAAGACGTGAGAGAAACGGGACTCGCGAATGGTCTACTAGGGGTGAAGGTCTAACGTCTACGGGCGTTTTCTCAACTTTCTTCTCACTTTGAGACTCACCGGCCTGTGCGGTACTTGCTGGGCTTAGCCTCGGTTGCACTTTGCCGGGAGCCTCCATCTCGATCTCTTCATCAATAATATCTCCCTCCTCATCAACTACTCTCTCCTCAACTATAGGGTTCCCTAAGGATTTACCACTACGAGTAGTAATGGCTTTTGCATGAGCATTAGGGTTTTGTAGGGTGTTACCCGCAAACTAACCAGGTAATCTCTCTTCTAGCTTCCTAGACATATCACCTACGACCCTTTGGAGGTCTTGAAAAGTGGCTTGATGGTTCTTAAGCATAAGCTCATGTTCACTAAGTGTCTTTTGGGTGGTTTGGTCCCTAACAACTAGTTGGCTCATCATAGCCTCCATTCTCTCTAAACTACCCCTTAGATCATAACTTGGACCTTGACCTGGTTGAACCTGATTATTTGACCCCCCATCTTTGACCTGCCCATTGAACCCCTTGTTGAACTGCCCATTTGAACCCCCACCAAAAAGTGAACCTTGACCCCTATTTGGATTTTGAGCTATTTGAAAACCAGGGGGTCCATTTGAGCAAAAATTAGTATTATTATTAAAGTTATTATTATTATTTCGCCAACCCGAACCAAAATTATTACTACCAAACCCACTAGGTTGACCTCTACCGAAACCTCCTCCTACGAAATCAACTTGCTCCTCACCAACTAGCAATGGACACGCACTTGTATCGTGACCCCCTCGGCAAAACTCACATTTATCTACCTTGGCCTTAATCTCCTTAAGTTCCCTAGTCACGTTTTCCAAAACAGCGGCTAAACTAGGATCCATAGTGACATGGTTCACCCCTCGGGTGGGTGCACTAGTAGTGGTATTAGAATTACCACTTTGATACCGTTGATCGGCTCGCGATTGAGTTTGAGACTTGGCAAATGCCTCAAAATGCTCTAAACACTCAGCAACAGTAAGAATACCCATCATATGCCCCCCCCCCCCCCCCCCCCGCATTAGTATCAAACCTATCACGAGTTTCTTAGGTGAGACCGTTATAGAATTTCTCACATAGGGCCCAATCGGAAAGACCATGCTGGGAGCAACGAGCACAAAGGTTTTGGAAACGCTCCCAAGCAAGGTAATAAGGCTCGCCGGGCTCCATGCGGAAAGAGTGAATCTGATCACGAAGACGTGAGGCCTTCGCGGGTGGAAAGTACTTGTTCAGAAAAGCTTGACGGAGGCCCGCCCATGTGGTAAAGGTACCGGTTGGTTGAGAGTCCAACCAAGTAGCCGCACGGCAGGCTAATGAAAATGGGAAGAGTTGCAAGTAAGTAGCATCATTAGGGGCACCGTGAACGCTAAAAGTAGCTAGGATACGGGAGAAACGGTTTATGTGGGCCGAGGCGTCCTCATCCTCGCGGCCATGGAACTGGATGCTATTGGTGATGGCCTGCATGGCAAAAGATGGAATCTGCCATGAGTTCTCGCTAACTATGGGTGGAAATGTGATGGGCGAAGCAAGACCGGTGAAATTCTGAGTGGCTTGCTGGTGAACGGTTTGCCTAGCATTGGTCATGTGTTCTAAGTTTTCTGGGATGCTAGAAGTGCTAGAAGTAGGGCTATCGGGTGGGGAAACCTTGGGTAAGGTTTTAGGTGAATGGTTTGGTGAACGTGGTGGGGTTGGAGGTGGGGTGGGTAACGGAGTAGAATAGAAATTAGGAAATTGAGAAGAGGATGAAGAACTAACCTATGGGCCTTGGCCTAATCGAGACGATGACTCGATGACTGGCGGCTTCGGCGGTCCGTGCGAGCGCAGATGTGGCATCCACTACAAGCAAAAACCTGAATGTGAGAAAAGCAAACACTAGTTACTAAGACTCAAACTAAAAATAAAAGATAAAGACTCGAAAACAAAACAAACAAATAGCACGTATATGTCAAACAAGTCTATCAAAGCTAATGAACGCGATTGCCAAGAGTCCCCGGCAACGGCACCAAAAACTTGATGTGTGCTAAACAAACTATTAAAATTAACTAAATTAGACTCTCTATGCTAGACACTAAAAATCTTTAATTCTAGACTCGACCTAAAACCACACAATCGGCAAGTGTACCGATCAATGTAGTATAACCCTAGGAAGTCCGGATATCGAACCACGAGACTCTATGTATCACGCAAACTAGACTCTAATAGACACTGACAGACACGACTTAAAATGTTTAATTGTTTTTTTTTTGGGGGGGGGGGGGGGGTTACGAAAAATCTAGGAAATCTATTTAAACTAAATAATTAACTAAGACTAGACTAAATACGAAAGAAAACAAAGACGATTCTTATATGATAACGAGGACCACCTAGACTAGAATCCTGGATTGATTTTAAGAAATTACCGATTAAGTTAATTGCATGATTTATGGAACCGGGATCTTATGATACTAAACCTATTAAACACCAACTAAGCCCCTCAACCCTTCTCGAGGTGAAACTTATGGCGTTACCTAGGCCGTTAATCCTACCGGTTATTAGACATCTTTCCAGTTGTCTAATTATTGTGTAAGTACCCTAATGTTGACCTACTCTTTTCCAATCATAGATCTAAGGTAGTTTGAATTGTTAAACTTGACTTGATAGACTAATAAACCGACGAGGCAACTAATTTTCGACCTTTTCCAAGGACTGTCTAAAGCAATTCGCCGGGTAAGACCTATCAATAGCCCCTCACTTTCCAAGTATTAGGACTAGCAGAACACTAAAACCTAGCAAATTACTAACAATTACTTCTAGGGGTTATTGGCCAATTCCACCCTAAAGAGTTAAGATTTCTTACGTGATATAGACACTCACCAAAATCTAAAACCCTAGTATGACTCTATATTGTGATAAAGACCGTCACCAAGAATCATATGAAGCAATTGATAATAAGAAACCAGATCAAAGTACGCATGTGCATCAAATCAATAAAACAATCTCTTTACTAAACACAATCAATCCATAATATTCATGCAAATAACGAAAATGGTAAAAACTTTATTCAATCCATTCAACTAAGTCTAGGTGGCTTAATTGTTTAGCCAAGCATGTTCATAAACGAAAACAAATTAAAGATGTTCAACAAAGAATTCACGATAACCAGTTTCGTGAGAAAAATCAAAACAAAGAACTAGAAAACCCGTATAGTCTTCGATCCTTCATCCCGAACTCGTACCACTGATTCGTAAGCTTCAAGATCTCCGAAAATGCTCAAAACGTGCTCTCAAAATTGCCCAAGATTGCTCCAATTCGTAATTAGGGTTAAGTGTTGATTTCTTGGGTTTTTATAGTTAACCCAAACGATTAACAAGAAATCGCCGTCAGATCACCCCATCGCGCGACGCGACGGGGATTAACTTCAGTCGTGGCGTAGCGCGACGGCTACAGAAACCATAAATTAATATTTAAATAGTGGCGGGGCGCCACCATGATATTGTCTCCTCGTGGCGTAGCGCGACTGCGCAAAATGGACAGAAGGTTGCGAAATTTTCCCAGCTTCAATTCTCAAAAACTTCAAAATAATTCTAACTCTTTTTCCACTTTGTTCCAGAACTTGGTATTTCAACATTTTTGCTCGTTTCCACTCAATTTCCAGCAATATTAAGCATCAAGACCTGGAAAACTCAAATTTATCAATAGTACGCACATGCTAACTAAAACTAAACTAAACGTAACGGAAAAATATACAAACTATACACGAATAAAGGATGTATTTTGCAATACATCAGTAGGCCCTAGCTTGGCTGACTCGAACACTAGGCTCGACAGGAATGGTGACACGTGGCGGCTCAGGGGTTCGCCAGACCTCCTAGCTGTCACGGCCCGCGTAGATCCCCGCCAATACCTTCGCGGCCCGCGAGCGAGGAATAAATCTTGTTTTTATTTTATTTTAAATTATATAAGGTAATTTAGGCTCGGTTTTCGCATATGAGGTGTATTTTAAGACATATGGGGATACTTTAAATATATTAGGGGTGTCGAAAAATATTTTGGAGGGTTGTAATATACGTGTTTGGAGCTCCACAAGCGCAATTGACGTCTGCCATAGAGGATTTGGAAGAAAGAAGATGTTGGAAGAAAGAAGAAGAAAATAGGGCTTATTAGGGTTTTAAAAGGCTTTATAAGTACTTGGGTTAGGAAAGGACATATTTGCCCCTCACATGAGGGGCACGTGACAGGGTTTTAACGTTTGAAGTGGACGACGTTTGAGGCGGGGAGTGTAATAAAGATAGGTTGTATAGACCAGGGAGTAAAATGTCCGTTTTTAAAGGATTAGGGCAAAGCGTTAAAACCACCAAACTACATGGAGCAAAATCAAAGTTTAATCTAAATTTTATATTTGTAAAATCAACTAATTAATAAATATTAAATAATATGTGACATGTGCTCACCCATAATTGTTTTGGCACAAACCTTTTCTAACTTGAACCAAAATAACGTTTTTATGTGACATGTTATGATGCGACATGCTACTTGACCCGACCAAACTAATATGTATTTTAAAATACTAAATGTATTATTTAAAAATGAATAAAAGAACAATAAAATTATAAATTTAACAAATTAATGACTCGATCCTGTATCGACTCGAATCAAAATTGCCCTTTTTATGTGACATTTTCTAACACGACACGCTGTCCATCTTGACCCGACCAATACGTATTATTAAACACCCAACATTTTATCAAAAGAAATATGAATACATATTGTTATTTATGTGACATTTTCTAACACGACACGCTGTCCATCCCGACCCGACCAATACGTATTATTAAACACCCAACATTTTATCAAAAGAAATATGAATATATATTGTTAAATACCAAACGTATTATTGAAAGAAGGGTAAATTGCCAAAATCGTCCCTAAGGTTTGGGCATGTTTGTCAGTTTCATCCAAAACAACTTTTTTGTACTATATTGCCCTTCAGTTTTGAGACTTTTTGTCATTTTTATCCAAACGTCTAACTTTTTTTGCCAAAATCGTCTTTGAGTTTTGGGATTTTTTTTGTCATTTTCATTCAAATGTCTGATAGAAAAAAAAAAAACAAAGAAAATTAGATGTTTGGATAAAAATGGCAAAAAATCTAAAAAATGAAGAACAATATGGTACAAAAAAGTTGTTTTGGATGAAACTAACAATCATGCCTAAACCTCAGGGACGATTTTGATAATTTACTCTGAAAAGAAAAAAGCGATATTTAAAACAAAAATATTGAATTCACCTAATTCATAAATATTTAATATTATGTAACTTGTTCTAACTAAAAATGTTTTGACCCAGACCTTTTTCGGCTCTAACCAAAATAACAATTTTTACGTGACATGTTCTGACGTTACCTGACCCCGACCCGACCAATACCTTTTATAAAAAAATGAACAAATTAAATAAATTAAAATATTTAATTCAACTAATTAATATGTAACACCCCAAAGTCGTTATATATGTATATATGTTAAAATAAGTATTTATAAATGTAATTGTTGTTAGAATGGTAACTAGGACTTGTTGCCAAAATCGTCCCTGGGATTAAAGCATGTTGATTGTGGAATTTTTAGGAGTGAAAGAAGAAGGCGCGAGCCATTCCGGGTCACAAGCGAAGCAAGAAAAAGGTAAGTTTTCTTACTTACAAGTATTAGAAATTTATAGTGTTTTCGTTATGTTTATGTTAAGTTAAGGTCTGCATTCCAAAATATCATAAATTGTTAAATAAGTAGAGGTTTCACTATTGAGTTTGACTCATTATGAACGGGTCAAACAAACTAGAATGTGATGTTTAAGAATGATCATATGTTGATCCGTCACGAACCGGTCAACGAATTACAATGTTATATTTATGAATGGTTATGTACGTGATTCGTTGCGAATGGGTCAATGAATGGAAAACATATAATGAATACACATCATGTTTGTTGGAAGTTAGTAGGATGTAATTACATGTAATTTAATATTGGTTCTTTTTGTTGTGATATAGGTAAAGTCAACCTTTAATGGCATGTTACGTTCGAAACGAACACACTCCAAACCGCTCTCAACACGCTTTCGTACTTAACTTGTGCAAATGGATCAAAACACTTTGATTGTTATGTAATGAAAGTTTAGTTATTAAATTATCCGAGACTTGTGTTTCATAACTTTTGTAGATGTTGGATGTTTCATAACTAGACTAAATGGTTAACTTGTATGTAAAATCAAGTCGTTTTAGTATTGTGAAAAAGTGTCAAATTTAGTCGTAATTTTTGTCGTTTAAACACTTGTTGTCGATCGCTTTAAAGGATGGGAGTTTCATAATAAATAATAAAAATTATATTATAAAATAAAAAAATATAATTATAGAATTTATGTCATTAAAATTATCTTATACTACAACACATATTCATATAACTTCTTTTCCAATAGGTACTTCAGGCCCTTCTAACAAGTTTATTGTGATTTATATGAATTGAAAAAAAGTTCTGATTAACGATAAATAACAATATATCATAGTCATAAATGGTTAGACGTTAGTGAACCGTTCCATACTCGGCTACCGGCTCTCTAAACAGCTTGAATTAAGTCGAGCTTAAATGGCTAAAGCTCAATCTACAGCCTCACTGAAAAGTTCATTTAGTAAACGAGCTTGACCTTAAACTTCACTTATTAAAATAGATTAAGTTCACGAATCTAAACGAGCTTATTACTTATATAAATTGATTTGGTATATCAAAAATGTATTTTTCATAGTAAATTATTATATCTAAAATTATGATAAAGTAACTAAATAATACATATTTAGATATATAAAGTGTTATAACTGATACATATTATATAATATAATTTTGCAACATTTTGTTGCTATGGGAGTTGTACATTTGGTTTGGAGGGTTGTTTAAGATTATCTATTGATCCCTCCTCACATTCTACTATTCAATTTTTAGTTGAGTTAATTACACAAATGAGTCCTGTGATTTATACCTAATTTCGCCTTTGGGTACTAACATTTTTTTTAACAGCTTTAGGTTTTATGGTTTCAACTTTGTAACACCTTTGGGTACTAACACCAAAATTAGTTAATTAATGACTAAAATACCCTTGCATTTTCTTAAGTTTATCAATGTAACACATTTGGGTACTAACAACTAATTTTATTTAAGTTTAAATCAATTTTACAAAATCTATTTATTTTTTTATTTTCATCTTTTTATTATATCTCTTAATTAACATAAAGTCTATTTATGTTTTTTTATTTCCATATTTTTATTAAATTTCTTATATAACATAAAATCTACTTGTTACACCAGTATTTTTTAAAATAGATTTTTTAAATAAAATCTACTAGCTATATAGTTTTATGTAAATTAAATTTGTTACTCGTTTTAAATAATGTAAACCTTACTTGTTTTCAATTTTGGATAGAAATGATTGATAATAATAAATATATTTCATGTAAAAAAATTTAAGCCTTTTTTAACTCGTTTTTTTGTTCATTTACATTTTACTATTTTAGAAAGATATTTAATTTACATAAAACTATATAGCTAGGTATTTTAGATAAAACTATATAGCTAGGTATTTTAGATAAAACTAAAAAAATTTAAGCCTTTTTTTAACTCTTTTTTTTTGTAAAAAAAGATATTTAATTTACATAAAACTATATAGCTAGTATATTTTACTGGTGCAACTAGTAGAGTTTATGTAAATTAAATATCTTTCTAAAATAGTAAAATGTAAATGAACAAAAAAATGAGTTAAAAGTTGGCTTAATTTTTTTTACATGAAAGATATTTATTATTATTATCAATCATATATATCCAAAATTGAAAACGAGTATAGTTTACATTATTTAAAACGAGTAAGAAATTTAATTTACATAAGACTATATAGCTAGAAGATTTTATTTAAAAAATCTATTTAAAAAAATACTGGTGTAACAAGTAGATTTTATGTTAAATAAGAAATTTAATAAAAATATGGAAATAAAAAAAATAAATAGACTTTATGTCAATTAAGAGATATAATAAAAAGATGAGAATAAAAAAATAAATAGATTTTGTAAAATTGATTTAAACTTAAATAAAATTAGTTCTTAGTACCCAAATGTGTTACATTGATAAACTTAAAAAAATGCAAGGGCATTTTAGTCATTAATTAACTAATTTTGGTGTTAGTACCCAAAGATGTTACAAAATTGAAACCAAAAAACCTAAACCTGTTAAAAAAAAGTTAGTACCCAAAGGCGAAATTAGGTATAAACCACATGACCCATTTGTGTAATTAACTCTTTTTAGTTTGTGTTGATTGGATAATGTAGCAAGGTTTAACAATTAACAACCCAAAGCATTTAATAGGTGGGCTCATCTTTATAAGTATTTTTTACTATATAAAAACAAATATTAACTATAAATTTTCTTTTTCCTTATTTTCATTTTCACACGTTATATTATGTATATTATACATTTTAACCCCATTAACTTTTTACAAAAATACATTTCGATGTAAGCTTCACTTAAAACGGAGTTGCGCATAATAATGTATTAGTCATCTAAGCATATACGAACAAGTCATTAAAGTTTTTTGTTTTTTTCTTATTTACTTTTTACGTAAATTCTATTATCGTTTCGACTTAGTTATTCTTTTCTACGATATTGTTTTACGTTTCAGCTTTGATATTTCACGTTTCAACATGCCGCAACGCACGGGTTAATGTGCCGCATCGTACATGTGTTGTTTAACGTTTTCACATCTAGTTTTTTGTTTGGTTTAGCGGTCCCGGTGCAACGCACGGGTCCAAAATTCTAGTTATAGTTATTATATAAATAAAATAGTTAATAAATAATAAATTAGTTGAGTGTCAGTCTGAAACTACTTACGAGGGGGACTCGAGTTTAAAACTAGAGCTCAAAATGCGCTCAACTTCAATCTCTCTTGAGTTCAATGAGTCGAGCTATAGCTTAAGCGAGCTTGGCCTCGTTACCAACAAACCAAACTTGCATTGTGTTTTCAATATCTTTCTGAATTTAACCCTTTCAAAGGTGACAGGTAAAACCTTAAATTGTTTTTTTTTTTTTTTTTTTTTATCTAGTCTCATAAAGTAGCTCCTCAAAATTTTCATGTTCTCACGGTCTAGAAAAAGTGATTATTACTGACTTTACATATCACAAGCTATAATCTAATATATTTATGAGTTTTTTTAGTAAAATTTGCAATGGTTTGTCGTACTTTTTGTTAACGACCAACATAATCAATTCCGGACATTTTTGGGGTAGCAATTGGACCAAACGTAGTACTCCGAGAGTAACCCGAGTCCACCACTAATTCCGGAGAAAACTGGTAACCCACCCGCCCGTACGCACGACGGTGAAATTACTGGTAAAACCCGTTTGGCTCAATGATCGAACACAGGTTTCCCTGGGTCTTCTATCATTGCCCACCAATGCCTCAATCTGCATAAAGTGGGAGTTGAACTTGCATCTCTCAAGAGAAATACAAGGCTTCCACCACTTAATCCAGAGATCATTAGCGGTTTGTCGTATTACCTATACCATCAAAACTTAACGGGTGTTTATTCATTCCATCGTTATTAAATTAGTCACATCTTTTTGTTAAATCGAATAGTTTCAATTATATTCTTTTGCACTTTTACTAGATCATTAGCGGTTTGTCGTATTACCTATACCTTTTTTTCCGTCTTTTATTATCTTTTAATTTACATTACCTAATAATTCGGTATTTAGAGAAACTCTTGTTTAATTCAAGAAAATTAGATAACTTGTTAAAAAGTTGATCAAAATGTTATCAACATCGGGTGATCAGATGGTGAGTACTTGTTTATTGCTTTTGTGATTGTTTAAGAGAATTCCGCACTCTTATTCGTTTGTGTAATCTTGTATTCGTTCCGTATTCGGATACTTGTTTATTGCTTTTGTGATTGTTTAAGAGGATTCGACTCTTAAACAGTTGTCAATCTCGTCAAATGGACCTACATAAAGATAATAAAATTAATGATAACGACAGGACCGGTTGGACCATAAACCGGACTCCTAACTGGTTTCGTCGACATAGTTGAACTGATATCGGTTGGACTAGCCAGTTTTCGACGAGTAGCAATTGAAACTCTGAACCAGTTCAATTTTGGATAGTCGTGTAAACAAGCTGAACCGGAGCTCACCTAGGCTCGAGCACTACTCATTTGATTTACCAGAACTCTCAACTTGTTTCGATCTATATTTCTAAATATCGTGTTAGGCTCGTAAGTAACTGTCAAGCCAGTGTAATATTTAGTTATAAACTTATTATTTCATTTATACGTATCTATAACTATATTTAGTTATATCTATTTGTATATTTATAATTATAATTTTTGTATAGGGGTAAGATCAAATAAAAAGTTTATTTTGCCTAAGTAGGATGAGAAGTAATCTTAAGTGTTAACCATTCATTTTTCAATTAATGAATTTTCTCTCTCCACATGCAAGTCACATGCATATTCCACCCTCATTTTTTAGACGTTTATAACTTTTTTATACGACATTATTTTTTCATAAAAATTTCACCGTAAAATCGAGCGTCTTTTTATCTTTAATTTGAGTACCATATTGCTATATAAAATATGAAGACTTAAAAACCCACTAAAATGTGTTGTATTTCTATATTGTATAACATTTTTTTGTGGTAAATTTTTGTGCTGGATTTTTATACTGTATTTTTGTGCTATATTTTTTATGTTGAATTTTTTTGTCTTAATTTTTTTTCTCAATTTTTTTGTGCTGAATTTTTTTGTACTATATTTTTTTGCTAAATTTTTTCGTGCTATATTTTTTGTACTAGATTTTTTGTGCTATATTTTTTGTACTACATTTTTTGTGCTATATTTTTTTGTACTAGATTTTTTTGTGCTAGATTTTTTTGTACTAGATTTTTTTGTTGTATTTTAAAAAAAAAAATGGGTGGCACATGTCATGTTCACTCCTATTTATAAGAACCAAAATGCCCTTAAATCCTACTTATTAGGAGTGCCACATGTCATCATCACAATACTTCTTAGGCTACTTAGGCAAAATTCACTTTTTAGTGGATCCTCCCCTTTTTGTATATACTTAATATATACTATTTAGTTTTCATCATATTTTTATACAGAATATAAATTAATATATAAATATTTTTATTAAATAAATTATAAATAATAGACTTGTCTAGCTCAATAAGTGAAACTCAGGCTCAGACTCATTTATTAAACGAGCATACTTTAGGCTCGAGCTTAACTAGGCTCTGTTTGATTCAAACCTTTTATCAAGCCGATCTCAAGTAGCTTAAGTGCCATTTAGCTCGTTTATACACCTAGTGTTGGACCGATTTTAAGTTTTCTTTTGTCAAAACCATTTTTGTTACATTATAATATTTAGACTTGAGATCACCTCCCATACCCAGAAAGATATTGGTTTGAGTTTACCATTATTTAATTGTTTTGCTTTTCAAATAATTATATGTTTATTTTATGTTTTCAAATATAAACAAAATAACAACACACTACTATACTTATGTTTTACGAAATATAAATGATTCTTAAAACTAGTTATGATGTAATCCTATTTTGTGGTGACTACTCCTAAAAATAAGGGGGGGTTAGGTGTGTTCAAATTGCAAGAGGTGAATGATGCTCTTTTATTAAAATGGACATGGAGATTTAAAAATGAGGGTAGTTGCTTATGGAAGAAAATTATTTTGGGGTGCCATGGTTCGAGTAGACCTTGGGCTTTGCTTCCTTGTTTGGCGTCGTCTAGCGGGTGTTGGAAGTACATTGTCAAAGTGGGCGAGTCAAAGAACCAAGATGGTATGTCTCTGAATTCTTTTTTCATTGGGGATGTAGGAGACGGGAGCTCTTTAAACTTCTGGAGCGATAGATGGCTGCGTGAAGTCCCTTTGCGTGGGGTTTATCCACACCTTTTTAGATTAGAAAGATGCAAATGGGTTTCGGTTTCCCAGCGGGTCGTTTTGGAAAATAACACGAAGGTTTTACATTGGGATTGGCGTGTGGCTCCTTCCACGCAGGAGGAGATTTCCGAGTTATATAGTCTTCTCAATGATATCTATGAGTTCCAATGGAGAGGTGGTCAAGATCGTTGGACTTGGAGCCCCGAAAAAGATGGTATGTTCTCAGTCTCTTCGGCCAAGAAACTTTTGGCAAACTATGTATCGAGCGCTAATAATTATATGATTGATTGGAAGAGTTGGGTTCCGCTAAAATGCAAAATTTCGGTGTGGAGGGCAGCTCGAAATAGGCTGCCTACTATTGCCGAGCTTATTAAACGTGGAGTGCCGATCCAAGATTCAAATTGTGTTTTTTGCCAAGGGGAAATGGAAACTTCTTTACATCTTTTCACGGGGTGTGCTTTATCTCAAGAAGTGTGGAGCAGAATAGAGAGGTGGTGCCGGCTTAGTCAAGGGTTTGCTTTTGATGTCTTGGATCTCCTTCAGTTACCGGATACTCAGGCGTCATCGAAAGCCACAAGATACATCTTAAGAGGCATTGTGTACACTTCTATTTGGGTGCTTTGGAATGAACGTAACGATCGGATTTTCAACAACAAACAAAGGAGACCGGTAGAGATTGTGGAAAACATCAAATCTACGACTTTCTTTTGGTTTCGTAATAGATCTAGATGTAAAGATGTCGACTGGAAAAAGTGGTGTACATGTCCCATGGATTGATGTTTTGTAGTTTGTGTTCTCGTAGGTCCTTGTTTTGAGGGCTCTTCGAGTTGTGGTTAATGAAGTTTTCTTTTCAAAAAAAAAATGATGTAATCCTATTTTTTAGTCTAATTCAAACAACTCAATTAATAAACTAGTAGCTTGACTGGTTTAGTAACCATTAAATTTTTTTTAAATGAATATACATGAAAAAAAATATATATATATGAGAGAAAGGGCAAAACGGGAAAAAGAGAAAGAAGAAAGGAATATTTGAGTTAAAACAGAATCCAGACAAAAAGGGATATTCAGAGGGAGTACAGATATGGGAATATCACATTTGACATGTGTCACCACACCTAGAGAATCTCTGTTCCATATCATATGCATACACGTTACAAAACCTTTCTTTTTCTAGCAACAAGCAACCAAAATTCTCACTATTCCATGCATGTTGTAACTCATGCATTATGTGTTGTACATGTCGCCTTTAATTTTAAATTTATGGAAAATTATCTACATATTAATAAAACATTATCTACATATTAATAAAACAAGCCAATGAATAGTGCTTGTCTATTAATTGGCTGTCATGTGGTAACTTTTTTTTTTCGACGCGATTCTGATGGGTATCGGTACATGAAGGTAAAAACTGGTATCAACCTGGTACAGAAAACGACAAAAGTCGGTACCGAATTGATATTGAAATTCTTTTAGTTCGGGAAATTTGGTACTGTTATTAAAAATTCAAAACATTATCATTATCAACATATTAATAAAACAAGCCAATGAATAGTGCTTGTCTATTAATTGGCTGTCATGTGGTAACTTTTTCTTTTCGACGCGATTCTGATGGGTATCGGTACATGAAGGTAAAAACTGGTATCAGCCTGGTACAGAAAACGACAAAAGTCGGTACCGAATTGATATTGAAATTCTTTTAGTTCGGGAAATTCGGTATTGTTATTAAAAATTCAAAACAATTATATGCAAGCAAAATGGATCATCAGCCCGATCCGACTGGACCCAGATTATTCTTCTTGTAGACTGTAGAGGTTTGGTCCACCTTTTCTTCTAAAGATGTCTGCAGATGTAGTCCGCAGACCGCAAACATTTTACTGCTTAAAAAACAAACAGCACCTTAAAGTATACCCAAAGGCATAGTAGATTTAAAATCATTTTGTTTCTTTGTCACAGTGGAGTCAAATATGGTTGATTATATTCTTTGTTACACTATATGAAATTTAGATTTTTATCTTATTCTTTGGTACATTTCCTCCACATAACAAGAATCGCAGTAACAAATGAAAACAATTAAAAAGATGATTAGGGTAAGAGGGGTGGGTGAGATTTTATGTGCTGGGAATGTTTTTGCCGCATGAGAAGTGCACCGCCAACATATGTTTGCCGCAAGGTGAACTGCGCATGCGGGGAAGAGGAGGGAGAGGGGGTAATGGTGGGCCTCAGACTCTTTCAACCAATCATACATTTTTTTAATTGGTTTGAGTGAAACCACCACTTATGTTTTTTGGGGAAGAGTGATGTACGAGAGGAGAATTGACATGTCACATCTAGGGATGGCAATGGGTCGGGTTTGGGACGGGTTTAGGTAATCCCAACCCCAAACCCGATTAGATATGCTTGTCCCAAACCCGTCCCAAAACTCGTCGGGTTTCTAGCGGGTAAATACCTATCAGGTGTCGGGTATACCCACGGGTTTCGGATAACCCATTAATTTTAAAAAGTTTACCCGTTGGGTATACCCGACCCAAAACCCATCGGGTAACTACTAATCGGTTACATTTAGTATTATCACTAAAGAAATATATCAAATAATTATAGTGTATACGGGATAAAATACCTATGTGTATAGAAAAAAGGATGTATTATATATTTACATATTTAAAAATATAAAAGAAATTATGTCGGGTATATAATCGGGTAAACGAGTTTACTTTATCGGGTAATTGGGTCGGGTAAACGGGTATATCACCAAATCCCAAATCCGCAAAAAAATAAAAACTAGTCCCAAACCCGATTAACCGACCCCGAACCCGTGTCAGATATGTCGGGTTTCGGGCTTACCCATCGGGCTCGGGTTCGATTGCCATCCCTAGTCACATCATGATTGGGTGGGTGAAAATTTCTCCCCATTTCATTAGGAGTGCACCCCCTTCACCCTTAGGAATAGGATAGAGTGGTTTACCGCGTCAAATTAACCTAATCATAAAATTTGTTATATCGAATAATCGACTGAAAAAGCTTGTCTCTTGATTGGGATCTTAGCTAGGCTAGTTATACACCGTTCAACATGTTTTAAAATAGTTGGACACTTACGAGTGTGACTACATTTATCGAATGACAGAACAAACACATCATTCTTTTTGTAAAACAGAACATATTACAAGGCATTTGATCACATCACAGAAACACTAGACACCAAGATGAAGCATCTCCCTACGGCATATTAAAACATCTATGCTATCAAGACATTAGCATTTAATTCTTTATCACTAGGGGACTCGTAACGTGATGTTAATTTATACATTTTTTTACCAACTAACTTACAGTAACATTCTAATTCTAATTCTACTTTTAAATCTACACCTTTTATCCACTATGGGACTTGAATAACCCTGATCAATCTTATAAGAATGGACACGTATCTTCACAATTACATACCGTTAGACTATAAGACCTTAATTTGGTACGTAATGTTTATAGATAAAATAAATTATTGAAGGAATCCATTAGAGATAAAGGAAGTGATTCATACATTGCTGTTTGTATACCTCTTAATGAGACTCTTAATGGTTCAGACCTCTTACTGGTTCAGCACTTAATGGTTCAAACTGTTTGTTTTACGAGCAGATGTTTAAATGGTTCAGACATTTGCCTCTGAATGGTTAAGCATTATACAGTGTCTGAACGGTTAAGACCTGTAATATGAATTGGTCAGACATTTGCCTTTGAACGGTTAAGCATTATACAGGCTCTTAATGGTTCAGACCTCTTACTGGTTCAGCACTTAATGGTTCAGATCTCTTACTGATTCAGCACTTAACCATTCAGATGTTGCCAAACAACCCCTAAAAGTACTTGTACAAATAAATAAGAAATTGATAAAGTGTATGAAGAATGCATTTGTCTTCACACGTCTTATTATTGTATGTATCACTACAAAATAACATTTACACTGGGATCGGTCTGTTCTTCTTATCTAAACCTTCTTCAAGAACAAAGCACACAAAATGACTTATGACTGTCATTAGTCTCTTTTTCTTGAAGATTTGTCCATCTTATGCAGCAAAATCTTATTGAGTTGCCCCCCTCACCTAACAATCCATTCAGTGAAAGTTCACGCAGAACAATACTGAATATCCAAGAAACTATGTTTGCCATCTTTAGTTTTTTTTAACTTTTTGGCGTTTTACAGGGAGTGGTATTTAGAAAACATAACGTTTGTTTTTTGGTGTGATCAGCGGAATGTGCTGAGACGTTTCTCTTTATAGGATATTTTTGGCGCGTAGTTTAGGTGGAATATTATTATAATAAATGCTAGTAATAAAGTACCCATCGTTTCAGTTACTGTTTGTATTTACTGTTTTGTTCAGCTTTATCTGTTAAGTCTGTAACACGTCCCATCTTTCAAGTTTGGCGTTTTACATTTAGTGGCGTTTTTGTAGGCCAAGATGATAAAATACACTAATTAAAACACAGAAAAAATTACGCAGGAAAAATAGTTTATATTATTTTGCGTTTTGTATTTAATGGCTTTTTATGGCATGTTGGCGTTGTGTAACTAATGAGAGAAATATGGTATTTTAATATTTGAAAAAAAATTACACAAAAGAAAAAAAAATTAAAACTCCTCGCCAGAAGGGACTTTGTCTGAGAAGTATCCATCACTCCCTTCGTCTTCTTCTTCGGATTCTTCTTCCAGTCTCTTATCCAAGTCATCACTTTCACTTTCATTGGCTTCTTGTTCTTGAAGATTTTGTAGCCTCCATTTGAACATGTCCTGCATCAACGCCAATTTTATGTTCATGTCTGTGTTCAAACATGTGGCGTTGTGTAACTCCTCCAGGAACCCAAGACCCTGCTTGGTCATGATGTCTTCAAGCATGTAGTCTTCCTGCGCTCCGTTGTCACATATAACGGTGATCATGTCTTTATCTTCATCAAAACGGCATGATGTGACGATTGGGTCCATTTTTGCATTTGCTTTGCTTGGTCCAAATTTTCAAGTTAATCTTCTCATAACCTTATGTGTTTCATCACATTCGTTATCAAGGGGGATGCCAAATGATAGGATCCCACTCTGTACCTCTTCTTCCATGTTAAAAATAGCTTTGATTGTTTTAACAAACACTCTTCTTCTGTTGTCAAAACGTATCACGAATCTTCTGATTCCGAGGCTGTGTCTCCATGAAATGATGAATGCCATTTTGGCGTTTTGGTTAAATTTGGCGTTTTGGTTAAAGATGACATTTTTAATATGATCAATCGAAGTGATGATGGAAGCGATGATAACGTCGTCTATATAATGATGTTTTTGGTGCGTAGTTTAGGAGAAATTTTTTTAATAAATGTTAATAATTGACTTTCCGTTACTGTTTTTTCCATCTACCTGCTAAGTCTGCAACGCGTTTTATTATTAAGCTTTAGCGTTTTGTATTAATGGTATTTTAGTTGTTTTTGAAAGGCGTTTTACTCATTAGGTTGGCGTTTTGAATTAGAGCAGTAAAAAGACACTTTTACCTTTAATGAAGCGCGTTCCAAGTAATAAAATTGATGTTATTTACGAAAACGCTACCACGCCAATCTAGTCCATAGATTGTTTTGATCTGACGATCCATAAGCGTTCTCAACGTTCTCACACTTTTTACCGTTTTCCCTAAATCCTGACCCTATATATATATGAATATTTTAATTTTTCGTATTTCTTAATCAATAAAAAGTTAATTTTACCTATTGCCGCCATAGGTGAAAACATTCATTTTATTATTTACGAATAAAGAGAAAAGAATAACAAAAACACTATTTTTTTCTCTATAGCGTCAACACGTCGCTACTACAAAGTTTGACAAGTCAACAGTTTGGAAACCTGTATTGCGACTACTTAACATATGCCGACGACGTCTATTGTTACTATTGATGTCATTGGTATAAGGCAAAATTCTTGTAATGATAGTTGGTTACACTAAATGTTAAAAAAAACTCATCTATCTAACAATATATTTTTCAAAAGATTTCTATATAAAGATTTAAATATTGTAATATAGTACATTAATGCACATAATAACAAGAGTAAATTACTTTTTGAGTATCTATGTTTTAGTGGTTTTAACTACTTGAATCCAAAAACAAAAAGTTTAATGCCCTGACCCCTAATCTCGTTTTATAACGTTTTGAGTCCAATTTTTTTTAACACTTGTAGTTTGATTTTGGACTCAATTTGTTAAAACCACTAAAATACAGGGACTCAAAATGTTATAATATGAGCAGTTAGAGATTCAGAGCGTTAAACTTTTTATTTTGAATTTAAGTGGTTAAAACTATTAAAACACGGATACTTAAGTTACTCTAATAACAATAAGTTGCAAATCGGATACATGTCTATACGGTTTATAAATCAAGTACCAATCAATTAGTATACTCACCCACTCATAAATACATACATAGATATACACATACACATACATACATCAAGAGATACTACATGTCCATATATACTACATAAAGTCGGTCTTAGGAGAGAATCTTGAGAAAAGGTAAGGCTTGTAGGCTTGTAGTCTTGTAGTAGAAGACTGATTATAGAAAGTGACCAACTTTCATCCATCATTTTTACTCTCTCATGGAGGAATTAGATTCTCACTCATCTTTCTCCTTTTATTTTCAAGTAAAAGGTGTTGTTTGATTCTACTACTAGAACTCACATTTATCTTCTTCTGTTTTATGGTCGAATCAAGTTATTAGTGTGATTCGGGTTTTGCTCGGATCTGGTTGATTCAAGCTATTAATCAATTAGGTCTTGACAATTCGATGTCACAATATATTTTTGTTTGGTTGATCTTATTTTATATATAACATGTTAAAAATAAGATCATGAACCGAATTTAATCGATTTCGTTAAAGAAAAGTGTAAGTACAAAACGACATAAAGTAAATGAAACTTAAATTGTACGTGGTATCCCACTTCAAATTAGGGGTGTTCATCGGTTCGGTTTATGGTTTATTTGGTTCGGTTTATTCGGTTTTCAAAATTTTTTACCCTAAACCAAAACCAAACCAAACCAAATAAGGAATATGCAAACCGATCCAAACCAAACCAAATTCAATTCGGTTTGGTTTCGGTTAGAAACCAAATAAACCAAATCTAACCAAATTGTACCTAAGTACTTTTTTTCCTAATGTATATTTATGTTTGTGTTCCAACTTCCGAACATCGCAACTAATATACACCAAACAACATATGAATACAAGAAAGTTTCATTGCGAAATAAAATAAACACATCCACAAAGTAGTCGTAGACACAACCGCAAAGTTAAAGCTTCAAAACATAGATCATAGAAACTATAAATAGTTAACAAGTCTAACGACACAAAATATAAATAATTTTCAAACATGAGTCTTTCTCCAACTCGAGTGAACCTACATACGTAACCCTTTCCCCCAATCACGCATAACCCTTCATTTTACAAGAAACAAGAAAACCAATAGATGTTTAGCTGTTAAAACTTGTAAATATAATATAAAAATAACTATTTTGGGCTAATAATATGATTTATAAAATATTATTATTTTTATTTAATAATTAATTAAGTTAAATGGTTTATTCGGTTATCCAAATAAACCGAACCAAAAACCATATTCACAATTCGGTTTCGGTTAGAAACCAAACCAAAAACCGAATTCGTTATTCGGATCGGTTTATTTGGTTACGGTTACGGTTCGGTCTACGGTTTTTATTTGGTTACGGTTTTTTCTGAACACCTCTACTTCAAATTAATCAATAAGATTGTTCCTTTTTGTTTTGACAATTTACAAACGTTTATGAATACCCTAACCCTAGACTTAACTGATACGTGTCAAATTAACTATCATATGTATACATATATACCTCTATACACACACACTTGTGTCCAAAAAAGATTTCTCTATAATTTTTTTTTTCTTATTTTGTGATTTGTGAATAACTTGGATATATCTGTAAATTGTATAGGACACTTTCAAATTGAATTACTTCGTTGATACTCATAAAAATTCAATCGGATAATCTTTAAAGGGAAATCAAGATTGAGTGTGAAATCTGTATGAATTCATGTACCATGTAAATGACCAAATACGAACTTTTAACCATAGGAAACCGTCATGCAATTATAACTGCAAATTTGTAATAGAATAAATTAGTTTGTCGGAATTTTAACTGATTTAATGTCTAAAATTAAAAAAAATGGAAAAATTAAGTGTTTTGAAAACTAGAACAACTACTTCTAAGATTCACAGATTTAAGTGGTCAGTCTAATCTAAAAAAATCAGTCCATGGTTTTACACTGAATTAGCTCGAAACTGAATCTATGCGTCTTAATATAATCAGTGAACCAAAGTTTCAAAACGATGGATAAAATTAAATAAATCAAGACAGGTATATTTATTGGTCACAATTTAATTGATTTATTTCAATAGAAATACTTTTCATGATGTATTTATTCAATATAGTTGGTTATGTAAACTTCATAGAACACAATATTTTAAGTATTTATAATTTGGAAAAATAAGTTTTTCTAAAACATTTTCTTATTTGATATTATTTCCTCTATTTAGAGAAAAGTAAATACAACAATCGCGGAAAATGACCTTTTGCTCAAATAAAATAAAAATTGGCTTCATGGCAGATTATTTCTGTCACCTTTGCTATATGTAATAGAGAAAGAACCTGATGTTTTGTAGATAAAAGTTATGGTCTAAAATTTACTTACTTTAACTTTAAGTAGTAAAGTTATCTTACAACAATTATAAGATTGTTATATACTAGAAAATACTCTTGTATAATCTATGTTGAACAATTAAAATTATATAAATCTAGCAATATGATTGATACAAATGAGACTTGAACTCTAAATTATTAACTGAGCTCATAAACATACTAAAATGTATCAGGTTAGCACTTCTACCTCATATATATTGAGGATACGTTATTTATGTTATATATTATTATGATTCAACATGACAAATAATCCAACTATACAACTATATTGTATTACTTTTCTTGTTGTTAGCGACAGATAACAGTTTATTTTTTATAAATATACTTTTAGTATTTATTTAACAAATAAAAAAGTATGGCTCTTAGACCTAAGTTATTTTACAAAAATTGGGAGGTGATAAAGATATTTGAGGAAAAAGGGCGTCTTTGGTCTACACTCAATAAAACAAGTATTGGGGCTATAAAATGGATCCTAACCCAAGATCCGAATTTTTATTATCTTGAAACTTGTGAGCTTTTTTATATCTTTTCTTTAAATTCATATTTTTTTAATCATATATTTAAACAAAAATGCAAAAGGGGTATCTTTGATACCTTCCTTACCACTTCATCAAAGTTTGGTATTGCAGAAGAAAATCCTTTCTTTAATCTTCTTTATGTTTAACAAGAAGTGGCTCTCTCTCTTTTTAACCTTTGTGGGATTTTGTGTTCCTTGAAAAAAAATGTTTTTCTTAAATCTTTTTATTGTGTAATCAGCATAACTTTTAATATACATATACATGCACACACATAAAAACTATAAAAATTTACACAAATTAAAATTGTTTGTAGCATATTAGAATCATTGTTTTTAAAGTTAATAACTTAATCTTATTGTTTTATGTATTAAAAGACCTGAAACCAACAAATTGTTTACGTGACACCAACAATTTTTTATCATGTTGTATCGAATTTAACGCATTAATAATTCAAAATAAAACGATACATAAATAAAATTATTGTTTCTGTTAACAACAAAGCTAGTTATTATATCATTTTAGAAGTATAAGAAAAAATATTTTAAAATAACGCTAGTTATAGCTGTGTTGTAAGAATCGCTACCGAAAATGATTAATCGAGATTAATCGGATTGAGATTTTATATGTAATTTTTAGTTCAATATGTATGTATATATACGCACGGTTTCAAATGTATCTTTTTATGTAGACATATTTTAACACTTTCTCCAACCCAAATTTTAAAGTAGATTGGATTAACTGCCGGAATCTACAAGTTTTGGCTGAAATTTGGTCGGATTTTGCAGGTTTTGTCCGAAATCGCTAGATTGCCACTGATATTTGGCCAATTAGGACATGATTTGACCATTAATGATCGCTTAGCGATTAATTGGCTGATTAGATGAAAATTACTCGGTGAACCTCCAACTAGCAACTAATCAGAGGTTAGGCGCGATTTTTACAGCCATGGCATAAACCCAACAAATTCACAAAACGGTAAAATTACAGGTTTTATACATTTAAACTAATTCTAATATATTTAAAGCATACATACATGCGCATGTGTGTGCACATATATATATATATATGTATGTATATATGCAAAGATATTATTTAATTAACTAATATAAAACGAAAGATGGGTTCATGGAAGCTTTTGTGTTCCTTTAATTAGAGGCGTAGAATTGGAACTCAGATATTCCTTACTTAGGGTCAAATGATATATTCTTTGATGTTTAATATATATATTCATAAACTAATATATAATATTTAATTAAAATAAAATAATTGATATTCTGTCTGTCACATACGGTTACATACAGAGCTGCGGTGGGAACCCAATCGATGTGTCACAAGAAGGCAGTAATGAAGTTGGTGATTGTTAATATGAATAAGAGAAACTCTGTTATAGCCATTTCTATACATTCAATGTAAGTAGCATGGTGGATTAATGCGGACAACAATTTGGAATACATGTCACATTTTAATAGTTTTAGACAAAATATATACTATAATATTTGGTATATTTAGTGGAAACCATAATTTATTAGTCACATGTTATCATAAACTTCTCTTATCAATCGACTACGACTATGAAGCTTTTTTTTTAACAAAAACTTTCGTTAAACCGAAAAAACCACTCGAAACCGAGCGGCCAACTCCAAAACAACACCACAACTACACAATTACATAATTACACCAATCTGACCAAGCAATACCTCTATCCTTCAATCTATTTCTATACAAAACAAAACCGAACGATCTAATGTCGCTGAAAACGTCATTAACTTTGAAGGGCTTTCCCGAAAAAACCAAATTGTTCCTAGCTTTCCAAATCACCCAGCAAGTAATAATGGCGACAAGGGGCGGACCTAAATTAACCCGTGGGTGGGCGGCCGCACCCCTTGAAAAAAAAATTTAGTGTTATTTTTCGCGAAAAATCCCGACCGCACCCCTTGGAAAATTTCGACCGCACCCCTTAGAAAAAAAATGTTAGGAATTTATATATAAAAAAAATTTGTGAATACGGATTTAAACCCGACCCAATTATGTAAACAAGTTGGCCCACTAATCTTTTTAAATAAAACTTGTATTCCTATAACCTAACATCAAGCACAATTATATAAGTTTATGTTAAAGCCCAACCCGAATAACTAAACCAATTAAACAAAACATAACCCAAATAAACCCAATCGACCATTCATCTCCTCCTGCCCTCCCCTCTCTGCTGCCAGCGACCAAGAAACAGAAACATCAACCTGCAGACAGAGTGTTGTTCGATCGATCAGCCATAGCCACAAATCTCGCCGCACAGTCTTGAATTTATATTATAAAGGTACTTGTCGGCTGTTCTTGATTTCATTCTTCAAAACTCTAAATAAGGTTGCTGTTGTGTTCCGAGAATTATAGGATTGTAGTTGATTTTATTATTAAATATTAGAAAGGGATTGTATTGTTGATTTCATTATTAAATATGTTTGTAACAACATTTGACGTGTTTTTGATAATTATATAAATTTTAGTTTGATGTTCTTTTTTTACATGACCCGACCCGAACCGATTTTTTTATGTATATATCTAGACGCCTAAAATTTTTAAAAATTTTCCGCACCCCCATGGAAAAATTCCTGGGTCCGCCACTGAATGGCGATACCATGGAACACTTCCTTCGACCGACTAAGCCAACCTACTTGTGCATTTCTAGAATGTCCCGGAACGAGAAAGTAAACAAGTTTGGCACCTTACACCATACCTGAATCTTCTGCCAGATAACCAAAGAAACCCCACACGAAGTAAAGAGATGATCTACCGACTCAACACCCATACTACAAAGCGGACATCTAACATCTTCAATATGAATACCTCTCCTTTGCAAAGCCTCCCTAGTAGGAATCCTATCTTGTTCGGCACGCCACGCAAAATAATTACACTTCTTCGGGATCCACTTACTCCAATCCCACACAAACCGAGAACTAAAATCAGCACTCAAATCAAACAGCCTCTTAACCGCTCCAACGGAGAACTCGTTAGACCCCACACCGAGCCACGCCCACTTATCATAGCACTCCGAAAGATTAACCGAATGCAACAAATAACATAACCGACTCCACTTCGCTAGCTCCACACCTGAGCTAGGCACGGACTTCCACTCCCACTGACCAGACGGGTTAGACACAGGGCGCACCAATCGATTCTTAACCTTGCAGAGCTTATGGGCTTCCAACCGGAATAAGCACGGCAACTCGTCTTTCAAAGGGGTCGGAAGTAGCCAAGGATCTATCCAGAACAAAATTTCCCTTCCGTTTCCTAACTCACCACGCATCAGGCTCCTAAGAGAAATGTTATCCCCAACTTGATTCGAACAAACCTTAACAATATTGCTCCACACCCCTTTAAGAGACGACTTGATGGGCAAAAATTCCCAACATAATCTATGCCGATGAATCGCATTAATCACATTAACCCAAAGACTGTTACCTTCATTTTTTAACCTCCACCCCCATTTAGCAAGAAGGGCAATATTAATTTTCCGAAGACTACATAGCCCAAGACCCCCGGCCCAAACCGGCGAAGCAACCCGGTCCCAAGCAACCCAATGCATCTTAGCCCCTTCGCTAGAACCACCCCACAAAAACCTCCTAATAAGCTTCTCTAGGTCCTTAATCACTCCTGCAGACGCCTTATAAAGCGAAAAGAAGTAGTTCGGAAGACTTTCCAACACCGCATTAATAAGAGTAACTCTCCCCCCAAAAGAAAGCAAAGAAGCTTTCCATAGGGATAACCTCGATTCAAATACTTCGAACACCGGCCTCCAGTTCGGAAGACTTTCCATAGGGATAACCTCCCCACAAATACTACGACTATGAAGCTTAACTCAAGTTTTTCTTAAATAAAACTTAGATTTTATGAAGAAAAAAACAGTCGAATTCCGATGATCAAGAAGTTGGTGAAAACCCTTGTTCCGTCTCATAGTATATGTCTTACAGATATGAAATTATTTAGTTAGGTTGGTTTGAAGTAATAATCATTAAGCATTTTATAATTGATTTAGTTACTGAAGTCTTGATTGCACTATTATCAATTTACTAATTACTAATAAGAAATTTGTCGCAATATACAGTCTCAAGTCTATCATAAATAGTTCGTGGTGATCGTTAATTTTCTAAGTCTATGTGTAATGGGGCGGTATATCACCATCTTTGAGCCATAGCGCCTCATAGCGCCGGCCCATACTAAAACAGGGGGCGCAATGGGTTTTAAATTCTTGTTCCCATTATGTTGATCGCGGCGTTTCAAAGAATGATTTCAAAATTCTGACCGTTGAACGGTCATAAAAGTAAAAAAAAAATAAAAATTAAATTCAGTTAAATTACCATCTCTCATATAAATATACCCTCATCTCCCCTATTTTTTTTTTATAAAATCCAATACACTCAACACACTTTCAAACCCTCTTACTCTCTACCTTTTTTTTTAAATCTAGAACTTTTATACAATGCAACCCTTCAACAGCGGTTTTATTCTTCCTCGTTCGAGTGCGGACCCGAACCAAAATAGCAGTCCTACCCGTCCCATTCGGCTCACCACTACATGAGCCCGAGGTTGTTCCGGAAACACAACCGGAAGTAGAGGAGACGCAAAAAGGAAAAACAAAACGCCCACATAAAAAGAAAACGGAAAACCGAGCGAAAAAAGTGCAACCGTGGGATGACGAAGAGGAGTATGGGTTAACCCGAGGTTTGATCGACGTGTCGGAGGACCCCCAAATAGGTAATTTTTTTTGTTTTAGTTATTTGTTTTTTTTTTTCTTTTTTGTATTAATTATTTGTTTTTAATTTAGCAAATAATCAAAGTAAAGTCATTTTTTGGAACCGAATCCGAGAACTTTTTTTCGGGCTCATGGGTAGAGGAGACGAATACCGGCCGGCGGACTCAATATCAGCCAAGTGGACCGATATCAACAAGAAGTGCACGAATTTTCAATCCGTTTACCAACGCATTTTTGCCGGATGGAAAAGTGGCCACAAGGATGAGGACATCACACAAGCGGCCCTAATCGAGTATAAAGCAAGTTAAGGTAATTTCCCGTACTTAAAATGCTGGCAAATTATTCGGAATAGCCAATTGGGCCAACGTCCCCACAAATGCCGGTCGGTCGAAAAATAAAAGGTCGTCAAAGAGATCAAAAACCAATGAGTCGGGTGAACCCGAAACGCCAACCTTCGACGCTCGAAATAACGATGATATTCCGGAGGAAGAGCAGACGGAAGAGCTACCACAACCCGTCGGAAGAAGAAGCGGTGGAAGATCGAAAAGGCCCGAGTCATCATCGATGGATCTGAAATGACTAATGCATTTTCGGAGATAAACAAACGCCTTCAAGACATACATGAACTAGGGACTAAACGTATGGAAGAGAACCGCGAAGTGACCGAGATTATGCGGGATAGACAATGGGCTCATGACTTTAAATTCTACTCGAAACAGCACGACCACCTAACTGGAAAAACGTTTAGGATGGCGTCGGCATAAAAGGAGCGAATCGAAAAAAATGTAACTTTTGAGTTTTTTATTTTATTTTAGTGTAATGTTTTTTTTATTTTATTTTATTGTAATGTTTTTTTTATTTAATGAAATGTTTTTTAATTTTATAAAGTTAGAAATTAAATAAAAGAATTGAAAATTAATTAATTGAGCAATGATGAGGTATGGGCTTTATGACTACGCGCTCTAGTGATATAACACCCCATAAAGCCCCTGTATGACGTGGCGTGTCACTTGTCGCATAACGCCCAAAAAGGGCTTTATGACTACACATGGCCTAATATATATATGGTATGGTTCATTTGAAAACCACTATTATTGTGAGAATCACGATAACCAATGCAAACATAACAAAATAAATACACCCACCACCACCTAAAGCCAAAACACCCACTCCATCACAACCCAAAAACCTAAACACCCCCATACCCTAAACACCCCCCCCCCCCCCACCCTAAAACAAAAACCCTACAAAAAAAAACCTAACCCTCTATAAAAAAAAAAAAAAAAAAAAAAAAAAAAAAAAAAAAAAAAAAAAAAAACCCCACAACCCCCACCAACGAAAATCCTAAAAAAAACTAACCCACCACCCCCACCACTCAAAAACCTAAACCCTCCATGCACCCACCTAAGCTAAATGATAAAAACTAAACCGTAAATCTAAACACCACAGCTAAATGTTAAAAAAGTTTTTTTATATTTATTAAAAATCGCTAAATTTCGTCACTAAAAAAATTGAACAACAGTACCGATGCACATGCATATGCATGGATATGTGCAACGCTACTTTTTGTTCAATTTTTTTTAATAAAAAAGCTAAATTTTGTCACTAGAAAAACAAATAAAAGCAGTATCGCTGCACATGTGCATCGGCACTGTTGTTCAGTTTTTTTAGTGACGAAATGTATCGTTTTTTATAAAAAAAAAATATATATTTTTGTGTGTTTTTAATTTTTTTTAGGTATTTTTGGTTGTGTTCACATTGGTTCTTGCGGTTCTCGAAACAAATGGTGGTTCCTAACGGATCCTTATCATATATATATATAGGAGAACGATCCGTTAGGAACCACCCTTTATTGCGAGAACCGCGAGAACCAGTGTGAACACAAACAGTAATTCCTATAAAAATATAAAAAACACCCAAATTTTTTTTTATTTTTTACTATTTTTTTTGGAAAAATCGTTATATTTTGTTAATAAAAAAAATTCAAAAAAAAATATCGAGTAACAGTTATCCATTCACATGTGCATGTGTATCATTTCTTTGTCAAATTCCGTAATTCATTACAAATATAAGTCAATTGCACTTTCATTTACACTACCACGTGTAACACACTACTTTTTACGTTAACAATATTAGAAATGCACATGTGCATCTATATGTATCAGCATGAAATAAGGTGTTTTGGTACACTACTTTGAATACACTTTCTTTTTCATCTATCATTTCATCCATAATACACAAACATGCACATGTACATATGTATCATTTCTTTGACAAATTTCGTAACTCATTACAAATATTAAACAATTGCACTTTCATTTACACTACCATATGTAATACACTACTTTCTACATTACCAATATTAGAAATGCACATGTGCATCTATATGTATCAACATGAAATAAGGTGTTTTGGTACACTACTTTGAATACACTTTCCCTTTCATATATCATACCATCCATAATACACTACCATTACCTCCTACCATCCATAATACAATATCATTACCTCCTACCATCCATAATACAATACCATTACCAATATTTTGACTTTATTACATGTATATCAACACCATTTATACCATCCAATCATCATATTATATCATAAAGTAACAACTATAGCCAAACCATCAACCACTAGATATAACTAACCAAAAAACATGTATATGGGCCTACTTCTCCATTCAAAATCACAAACATTTTGTACCAAAACATGTTATATCATGGTTATACCTAATGATGCACATGTGCATTTTTAATACTGGTAATATAAATTAAAGTGCAATTGTCTATTACTGATAACGTATTACCGAATTTGTTGAAGTAATGATACATATGCACATGTGCATGGATAACTGTTACTTGAAAAAAAAAGGTTTTTTTTTTATCTTTTTTTTGTAACTAAATATAACGATTTTTGTTAAAAAAAAAATTGAGTGCTTTTTTTATTTTTTTAGATTTTTTTTGTGTTCACATTGGTTCTCGCGGTTCTCGCAATAAGGGTGGTTCTCAAATGAACCTTACCCTATATATATATATATATATATATATAGGACAAAGATCCGTTAGGAACCACCTCTTATTGCGAGAACCGCGAGAACCAATGTGAACACAACCAAAAATGCCTAAAAATAGCTAAAAATCACAAAATTTTTTTTAATTTTTTTAATATTTTTTATAAAAAAATCGCTACTTTTCGAAGCAAAAAAAAAAATTTAAAATTTTTTTGGCTACTAAAAGTAGCGATTTTAACATAAAAATTATTAAAAAAAATTTAGATTTTTTTTTTATTTTTTTGGATTTTTTTAGGTTTTTTGGGACTTTAGTTTTTAGCATTTTAGCTTGAGGGTGGGGGGGGGGGGGGTGGTTAGGTTTTTTTTGGGGAGGGGGGTTTAGGTTTTTTTTTTTTTTGGGGGGGGGGGGGCAGTCGGTGGGGGTTAGGTTTTTTTAGCTATTTTAGGTTGTGTTCACATTGGTTCTCGCGGTTCTCGCAATAAGAGGTGGTTCTCGCATGATCTTCTCCCTATATATATATATAGGGAGAAGATCATGTGAGAACCACCTCTTATTGCGAGAACCGCGAGAACCAATGTGAACACAACAAAAAATGCCTAAAAATAGCTAAAAATCACACAAAATTTTTTTTTTTGATTTTTTTAATATTTTTTGTGTTAAAATCGCTACTTTTCGAAGCAAAAAAAAATTAAATTTATTTTTTATTTTTTTGGATTCGAAAAGTAGCGATTTTAACATAAAAAATATTAAAAAAATCAAAAAAAAAATTTAGATTTTTTTTTTGATTTTTTAAGATTTTTTTAGGTTTTTTAGGGGTTTAGTTTTTAGCATTTTAGCTTAGGGGGGGTTAGGTTTTTGGGGGGTGGAGGAGGGGGGTTTAGGTTTTTTTTTTTTGGGGGGGGGGGGGGGGGGGTTATGATTTTGATTTTTTTTAGGTTTTTTGGGGGTTTTAGTTTTTAGCATTTAGCATTAGCTTGGGGGGGGGGGGTTAGGTTTTTTTTAGCTATTTTAGGTTGTGTTCACATTTGGTTCTCATGGTTCTCACAATAAATGGAGTTCTCGCATGAGCCCCTCCCTATATATATATATATATATATATATATATATGGTAGAGTTCATTTGAGAACCACTCTTATTGCGAGAAACAATGTGAACAAAACAAAATAAACCCACCCACCACCACCCTAAACCTAAACCCCCAACCCCCACCGCACAACAACCAAAAACCTAAACACCCCACACCTTAAACACCCCCCACCCACACCCTCACAACCCCCCCCCCCCCCCCTAAAAAAAAAAAAAACCTAACCACCCCCTAAAAAAAAAACCCCGAACCCCCAATACCCCCCACCCCCACCTCCCAAAAGCCTAAACCCCCACCCACCCCACCTAAGCTAAATGATAAAAACAAAACAAAAAATCTAAACCCCACAACTAAATGTTAAAAAAAGTTTTTTTTTATATTTTTATTAAAAATCGTTAAATTTCGTCACTAAAAAAATAAAACAACAGTACGATGCACATGTACATATGCATACGCATAGATATGTGCAACGGTACTTTTTGTTCAGTTTTTTTTTTTTTTTACAAAAAGCCGCTAAATTTCGTCACTAAAAAATTAAAAAAAAAAAAAAAAACAAAGAACAATAGTACCCTTGCACATGTGCATGCGTATGCACATGTGCATCAGTACGGTTGTTCAGTTTTTCTACTGACGAAATATAGTGTTTTTTTATAAAAAAAATTATTTTTGTGTGTTTTTAATTGTTTAGGTATTTTTGGTTGTGTTCACATTGGTTCTCGCGGTTCTTGAAATAAATGATGGTTCCTAACGGATCCTTATCAAACACAAACCATATTTCACATACAAAACTGTAAGAACCATTTTAAAGTGTCACGTGGTATTCAACCAATTATAGAGAAATGATAAAATAATATCTTAAA
This sequence comes from Helianthus tuberosus, assembly GCA_030545235.1. NCBI lineage: Eukaryota > Viridiplantae > Streptophyta > Magnoliopsida > Asterales > Asteraceae > Helianthus > Helianthus tuberosus. Next base: position 19,325,123 of record CM060400.1, read on the forward strand.
TAATATCAATTATATTGAATACCCTATAAATATACTAACAAGCAATTAATTCTTTATTTGGATATTCCTTTTGTTTTTCAATGTGCTGATATCATTCAAATATGTTCTAAAATCAATTATATTGAATAACTTTTATGTGCTAATATAATTCAAAAGTGCTACTTTTATATATGTATTGTTTTGGTATGTGCTAATTTAACTTTTTTTAAGTGTTAGGATCTGTTCTTACGGTTTGTAGGATAAACGAGTTGACGCTACCCGCGCGTTGCGGTGGGATGTTAATTATGAATGTTTATTATTACTATGTCAAATAGAAGCGAAAAGTCTTTGATTTTGTTTTCTAAGCAAGATGGTATTTGAAGACGATGCCATCTGTGGTTTAGATTAGAGTTGTTGCAGATACATATGTCTATAGCTTTCATCTCTATTTAGTCTATATTTACCTGTTTGTAGTCAATGTATAGTTTTGTATATGTTTTTGTATCAAATCCGGGATGAAACGCAAAGTTAGGATGTTTTGTAAGTCCATCCGGACGGATGGACATAGTCTCATCCGGACAGATAGCTATCCGGACGGATGGGCATAGCTGGTTTCTTTCGGATGGAGAGCGCCTATAAATAGAGGGTCTTGGCTGTCATTTGAAACACTTGTTTTAGACACCTCTGGCGGAGCTCTTGCAAATTTTCTCTGGAACTTTGTACGAATCAACATCTTCAATGAGAATGAACATGTTTAACGATGTCTACGTTGTCTATCTCTCTCCTACATCACTTTCGGATTCCGCATGATTGTGTTGTTGCTGATCTAACCTGAGCGTGTTCGAGCAAACCGAACTCCCGGTCCTCACAAGTGGTATCAGAGCTGAAGAGCCGAGGCTCGGAGGATGGAGAAAGAGAAAAAGGATGCTGAAGAGGCTGCTGAAGCTCTTAAAGATAAAAGAAAGGTTCTTGTGATTGATACTGAAGAAATTCTTGGTTCGACGAGCCAGCAAGAGCAACCACAACCTGATGCAGAGATAAATGTTTCTAACGTTGAAGTTAATGTTAATGATGTTGAGATGAAATACGCAGAGTTTGAGGTTGAGGCAGATATTGAATGAATCTTGCTATTATTCCTATTGGAGAAGTGAAGGATGTGATTCAAAGTGAAGAAGCTAGTCTTAGAAGGATCGAAGTTGAACTTCGTCGATTGAAAGCGAAGTTAAACAAGTATAAAGTTGTTGATAATGATAAAGAATTGAATGAGATGTTTGGAGATGAAGATGATAAAGACAACAAAGATAACAAAGATGATAAGAATGATGATGATGATGATGGTGATGATGATGATGATGATGATGACGTTGCTAGTGGTTAGTTGATCACAAAGTCATCAGGTCCAAGTACTATTGAAGATTTCTTAAATGATGAGCTGAATGAGCAACGAGAAGAAGATCAACATCAGGGGGAGTCTTCGTCTGGAACTAAACACGCTGATATTCATCAGGTATTCCTAAATCTTCCTAAAGTTATTTATTTGAATCATATTGAAGAAGAGGGAGAGTTAGTAGAAAAACTGGACTAGGGAGTCCATGTTGGATAGATTGGATTTGGAAGAAGATAGATTTAAGTTTGATATTGAGGAAGAGATTCCACCAACTCCAGATCGGGAGTTATACTTTCAAGTTTGTGAACGAGGCTGATAACTTTAATGATGTAATCATTGAGGAGGGATCAGATTCTAACCAGGACACTCCATTTTATTATACTGGTCAAGATGATGATTTTCCTACTTTCGATGAATTATTCCGATCTCACAATGAAGACAAAGTTAGAAGGAAAGTAATTGATAAAATTGCTACTGAAGGCATTCCAGAAACGGTTTTTAAAGAAGATCTTTTAGAAGAAAGAAAAAGATGGTTTAAGTGTTGCCTGAAGAGAGGAAATTCAAGAGACCATTACAGTTTTTTACAAGACATCCAGATAAGTCTTTTGGTGATATTCTATCGTGGGGTTACTTAGAAGATCTGAAAGTGTATGCAATCAAGCGAGAGTTTGGGGTACAGTATTTTGAATTCTTGTCAGATATAAAAACTCTACCTGGTGGGATGTAGATGAAGTGGCGAAGACAAAGAATATCAAGCAGTATTATTATGGGTCTGAGGTGAAATGTCACGAACAGAGGTTGTGGGATTACATAAAGCAGCAAGCAAAGTTAAACTTTCCTGATTAGAAGCCACACCAACCAAAGTAGATAGTAAAATTTGATCCTAACACTGGAGAAAAAGATATCACGCTTCAAATCAGACGACCAAGGTGTTTGAAAAACATGCCTCTACGCGAAATGGAACAAGACTTCTACAAAGACTTTAAAGGCTGGATCTTCAATCCGAGTACATGTGAAGCTGGGATCACTTTATTGGATGCAAAGACAGGTGACTGGAGGCACATTCATATGTTAGATCCTTTGTGGCTGGTCAACTATTCAAAGAAAGACATAGAATGCTTATTCTTCAACAATATTGTTTACAATGAAGTTGATAAGGTTCAAGCTCAACAGTACCAGAAGTTGGTGAACGTTTGCTTTGCAAAAGATATTAATTCTGGTCGTTGCTGGGAGTCAAAGTTTAGGGATCTCGATCTAGAAGAATTTCTGAAGAATGAACGTCGTAGTGAAAGGATGAAAGAGATAAGAGCTAAAGCTGCTAAACGTGCGAGCTGGAAATTGAAATGGCCTGAAACCGATCAAACACCTATCAAGTCTCAAGAGAAAAAGATCCCAATATGGTCTAAAGCTAAAGATGGTGATTCAGAGTACAGGAAATGGTGCATTAATGTTGGATGACCTCTAAGGCAGAAAATGTTAGAGGAACGGAAAGAAGAGAGGAGGAGGAAAGCAAGAGATAGAAGACGCAACAGGAAGGCACGTTGAAGACTATACAGGAAGAAAGACTGCAGCTACATCCAAGGGGGAGTCTGTAGAAGCATATGCTTGTAGCTTTCGTCTGTATTTAGTCTATATTTACATGTTTGTAGTCAATGTATAGTTTTGTATATGTTTTTGTATCAAATCCGGGACGAACCGCAAAGTTAGGTTTGTTTTGTAAGTACATCTGGATGGATGGACTTAGTCTCATCCAGATGGATAGCTATCTGGACGAATGAGCATAGTTGGTTTCTTCCGGATGGAGCGCGCCTATAAATAGAGGGTCTTGGCTCTCATTTGAAACACTTGTTTCAGACACCTCTGGCGGAGCTCTTGCAAATTCTCTCTGGAACTTTGTACGAATCAACATCTTCAACGAGAATGAACATGTTTAACGGTGTATACGTTGTCTATCTCTCTCCTACATCACTTTCGGATTCCGCACGATTGTGTTGTTGCTGATCTGACCTGAGCGTGTTCGAGCAAACAAAACTCCCGGTCGTCACAGTTGTGAATTCCATTCTAAATAGTCGCGAATCATGTTAGTCGATTGCAAAAAAAAATAAAAAAATGTGACGAAACCATTTGAAGAAAGTGTTGGTGAATTAATTATCATATACATCATTTGTTATGCACGTCGGTTGCAAAAAAAAATACAACAATAAGTGATGTACCGTTTAACGAAAGTGTTGGTAATTTAATTACTATATACATTCTTTCATTCTAACTATGTCGATTGCAAAAAAGTTATGCACCGTTTGAAAAAAAGTATTGTTACATCATTTGTTGTGCATGTCGGTTGAAAAAAAATTCGCAGCTTTTGATTAAATTGATGCATCAACAAAAATAAGAATGTGGTGTATTAAATTATGTATTTGATACTTAATTGCACTTGTAGTTATAATATTATAATGTATCATATTTAATTAAAATTTACTACTAACCATCCTTTTGGTAAAGGATATTACGTATTTGATATACAGTTGCACTGTAGTAATAATATCATAATGTATCTTATTTAATTAAATTTTACTACTAAGCATTCTTTCGGTAAAGGATATAATGGTTTGGATAGGTGCACGGTAACTTATATATACATACTCGCTCATTTCATAGGAAATTTTATTGCATTTTTGTGTGTCTGTGTATGTATATGTGTGTGTATATATACATATATATATATAGGACAAAGATCCGTTAGGAACCACCCTTTATTGCGAGAACCAATGTGAACACAACCAAAAATACCTAAAAATAGCTAAAAAACACAAAAATTTTTTTTTTTTTTTTTACATTTTTATGAAAAAATCGCTACTTTTAGTAGCAAAACAAAATTTTTGGCTACTAAAAGTAGCTATTTTAATGTAAAAAAATACTAAAAAAAAATAAATTTTTTTGTGTGTTTTTTTGATTTTTTTAGGTTGTTTGGGGGTTTAGTTTTTAGCATTTTAGCTTGGGGGGGGGGGTGGGGGTTTAGGATTTTGGGGGGTGGGGGAGGGGGGGTTTAGGTTTTTGGGGGGGGGGGGGTGGGGGTTAGGTTTTTTTAGGGGGTTTAGTTTTTAGAATTTAGCTTGGGGGGGGGGGGGGTGGGGGTTAGGTTTTTTAGGGTTTTTTTTAGCTATTTTAGGTTGTGTTCACATTGGTTCTCCGCGGTTCTCGCAATAAAGGTGGTTCTCGCATGAACCTTACCCTATATATATATATATATATATATATATATATATAGAAAGGTTAACATACATTACGGCTTAACGTTACATCACGTATGATAGATAATTACGCACATTCATTTTAAAATCACGCCACGTTATAACTAAAAAATCCAAAACCACGCATGTTGAAAACATTAATCACACATATTATAGAACAAAATCACGCACGTTGTCGTTCGTGATGTACGTTAAGCCGTAATGTATTTTACACTTTTTCTCTCTCATTCTCTCTCTCTATATATATATGGGAGCGCTAAAATGAAAACCACCTCCAGTTGTAAGAACCGGAAGAACCACTCTCAACTAATCAGATTATGCCAACATAAAGGGTATGTTGGTCATTTACCTCAAATGTCAAATATTCCCTCTCTCTTCATTTAAAGCCATTGACTCTTTATATACCTCTCTCCTCTCTCCTCTTTCATCTGTCATTTACCACCATTTCTCATCTTCTTTAAAATCCTCTGCACAATGAGAAACCCAAATCAGAACTCAAAACTCCATGATCCAGATGGTTCAACGTCTTTCTGAGATTTCGTTAACCCCCAACGAGCGCTAGTTGTCGGTGTAGTCTTGACAACACCTCCCCAACCACCCCCACTGTACGTCCCATCTTCTGGAGTGGGACCTGTTTCCCAAGTTGATTGTTCTACATCCATTCCATCTTCAAAAACTGGTTTAGCAAACCAGAATCTATCCCAGGAGACCCCGTTTCCATCATTTCCATATCGTAACTGTCAACATCCCCACATAGACACTCACTATCAGCTTCCTCAGCACGACCCCCGACAATGTGAAGGAAGTTGTAGACATCGATACCGTTTTTTTTGGTTCAGTTCCACCTGCCAACAACCTGAAACAAATCCGACCACCACCAACTGACTTGGTGGCAGCGGAGAACAGCAGCAGCAGCAACACCGCCACCACGACGGCGACGAACAAAGAGACGGAGAAAAACAGAGAGAGAAAGAAGAATCGGGGTTGTGGAGGGGAGCCCGACGGTGAAGGCCCTGCCCTCACGGCGGGTGGCAGTGGAGGCTTACGGTAGCGACGCCGCCGTCTGCCACGATGACGGTGGTGGTTAATGTTGTTCAGATCTGGTCAAGCTTCGGTTTGAGTTTTTAACTTCAGGTATGTGGTTCCAGTTCGGGTCATGGTTTGGGGTTCGTTTGACATCAGGCATGGGTCAAAGCTTGGTTCGGGTTACATCTCGTGTTTTGGCTCAGCAGGTTCGGAAGTTTCGGGTTTCAGCTGAGTTTGGCGGTGACGCAGTTAAGTAGCGGCTCGGGTTTCGGCTCGATGAGTTGCAACTCGAGTCAGATTTGGGTTTTGGTTTGGGTCGAAAGCAGTCAACAGACCCGGTTCGGGTCAGCAGCAGTCAAACAAGTCAAAGATGGTCAACCGAGGACCGGTAAAGTTTAAATGTAGCGAGTTATTATTACGTTAGTTTAGATTTTATTTAGTTAACGCGCACCGAGATCGAACCGATACTTTAGTGACTTGTTACGTTTGACATTTTGATAGAAATTTTATATATTGTGTTTAGATTGTTGAAAATTGTTGAGTTTGAAAAGATAACGACAACTTGAGTTGTCGGCTTATTCCAAAAACAAAGGAAACTCTGTCCGTTTTCCGTAAAAACGTAAAACATAAATAGTTTAACATAAACATAAAACGTAAAACGTAAAAAGTTTAACGTAAAACGTAAAAAGTTTAACGTAAAATGTTAAAAGTTTTACATAAAACGTAACAAGTTGTATGTAAAACGTAAAAAGTTTTACGTAAAACATAAAACGTAAAAACTTTAACGTAAAAACGTAAAACGTTAAACGTAAACTTTTTAACGTAAAACGTAAAGGTAAATTTTTTAACGTAAAACGTAAACTTTTTAACGTAAAACGTAAAACGTAAATTTTTTAACGCAAACGTAAACTTTTTAACGTAAAACGTAAACTTTTTAATGTAAAACGTAAAACTTTTTTTATGTAAATTGTAAAACGTAAAAAACGGCGCGTTAAAAACTGACGCGTGAAAAAGCCCGCGTATAAACGGTGCGTTAAAAAACGACGCGCAAAAAAAAAATTGTTTTGTTAAAAAATCTGAATTTAAAATGGATTTTTAATAAAAAAATTATGTTTAAAAATAACAATTAATATGATAATACAAAAATAGTAATAAAAACAATAAACACAAAAAGACAAAATAGAGTAAATTTACTAAACTAACCTTTTATATTAAAATATTAAAGACATAATAAGAAAAAAATATTTAATAATACTTTTTAATTACTTTTAATCTCATCCATTGATCTTGAAGATCTATTGGTTGAAAAGTGGTTTCCTTCGGTTCTTACAACTAGGGTGGTTTTCATTTTAGCGCTCCCCTATATATATATGAAGGGTTGCGACTTTTGTAAGGGGCGTGATATATTTAAAAGTAGTTTAAACATTGCGACTTTTTGAAGGGGTGTGATATATAAAGTTGTGACTCTTTATATCAGGTGTGATATATTTAAAGCTTATGACTTTTTTGAGGGGTGTGATATATTTAAAACCTTCCATCCAAACCATTGTGTCTATATCCAAACCATTGGGTATGCGTGGTTTTTTTTTAAAAGTCACAACTTTTCATTCTAGAAAGGCAACCCAAGTTGCTTTTTGTAGGGTTATATAATATGGTTTGTACCGGAACCAACCCCCAGAACCACTCTTATTGCGAGAACCAATGTGAATACAACAAAATAAACCTACCCACCCACTACCTAAAACCTAAACACCACCAAACACCCACCCCCACCCCACCCCACCACAACCCAAAAACCTAAACGGGTGACATTCAAATTGACGCATAACCTAGGCATGTACTATGATGTTGAAACCTTAATTGCTATTCGGATTAAATAAAATCATTTAATCTTTTTTCAAGTAGTATATTTCATCATCTAAAAACCAAGTTTATGTTCAATTACTATATTCATAAAAACTCAACATATTTCAAAATCAACTCTATGCCTATTCATTCAAACCAAGTGGGTGTAGTCACATGTCACATCCTGACTTTTATGAAGCGTGATTAGGTGTGACTTGCTTAATATCATTGCATTCAATCATAACAAACAACTATATGATAAAACCAAGATGTTCCTCCATAGATAGTTTTCAAAATAATACAACCGTCATTGTTTAACATCAAACTAAGACTTTAAGTTTAGATCACATGACAACCAAAGCTTAAAGTTCCATACTGGACTTCACAAAAGACACTATAAAAGTGAGCCTTTGAACATGTATTCTATCAAGGATAAAACACACGATTCAAACCCTTCAGTACTGGATGACACCTTTTATTAAAAACACAACTTGAAATATTGAACGCCCGCCAGATCCATAATGATTTTCCTGAAATACATGTAGTTTGAAAACATCAACAAAAGTTTGAGCGAGTTCATGTGTTTTGTATGTGTGTACGAACATCCTTGAAAACTTTTGTAAGTATGTATGTATGTATGTACTTGTAAACTGGTATGAAAGCAACAAGGAAACAGATTAATTAATGTGTAGCTAATACATTAATATGTGTGACATGGTGCAGGCAGGCTCAACCTAGCAGATTTTGTACCGGGCCACCCGGTTGGACGACATAGTCACCACATTGGTATATCCTGCGGGCGCATGGGTAGGGCTCGCAACACCCAATAGATCTATAACTCATGCCCCCCGGTCCCTTATACAAGGATTAATGGTCTTAAGTTAATCGCCTACCCATTCACATGATCTAGCGGTTTATTCCTTAGCTAACCATACCATTTGTAATCATCAAAACATTTGTAAACATGTATTTTACCCCCGAAGCTGTAAAACTGAAAACAGTTAAAAGAAAAGGGGGACATGAACTCACAGTTTTGCGTTCTTCGTATCCAATGTAACTCAAAGCATCCTCTAGATCGCACGACTACCTACATGCGTACTACGGTTCATTAGACGGGTGGGTCGTGCCTTGTCCTTGGTCTTATTTAGTATTTTTGAGTTACGTTTCTTTGTGTTACCAATGTTATTCCAAGTATATAATTATTTGTTAAAATAATAAAATATTTTAACTTAAATTATATTTATTAAATTTTGAAATATTAGTTAAAATAATATATTTTAAACTTGTCACATAATGTATTTGCACAATGTATATCCTTCCAAGGATAGGTGTATTAGTATTCGTATTCTTATACTTGTATATTCTTGCCATGTATTGGTGCCGTATTCCGGCGTGTATTTATACGTACGAGAATTCGCATTCCCATTGTGTTTATTAAGTATCCATATACTTTTCCGGAATAATATTCTTAATAAAAAAATCCATCAATATATATTACCAAAATATATATTTAAGAGATATTACATAGAAAAATTATTTATAATTTTTTCCTTTGGCAAAAATAATTGTATTTTCGTGTAAACTTCAAAACTGATATATTTTCAAATCCAACTTAGAAAATATATATGTATAAATACATTTTTCATCCTAAAATAATATATTTCAAGTTTATTTAAGAAAATACATTTTCTCCCAAAAATAACTTCTTCTAATAATTTCAAGAAAATATATTTTCACCCCAAAAATATTGTATTTCATGCTTGTTTGAGAAAATATATATTTCCTTCAAAAAATAATACATCTCCTAATAATTCCAAGAAAATATGTATTTTTTTTACCCAAAAATAATATATTTTCTTTTTTTCAAAAATATGATATAATTTTGTAATAATTGTAAAAATCACATATTTATTCTCTTGGTGTCCAAAATACCAATTACCAAAATATACTTATGAATTAGTTTTCCGGAATATTTCGTAAGTTATATTCCTTTGTTTGATTTCTCCAATATTTTGGGTATTCTTTGTATATTCATTCTCTTGGAATTTTGGTAATGTTTTGGATTGTAATTTTTTGTATTTTGATGAGTTATATTATTTCAAGTCATAAAATAATATAACTAACACACATAATATACAAATAATCACACACATGGTGACATCTAAATATATATTCCCTAAATACATATTTAGTCACTTTTATTTACAAAAACCATCCTCCAATATTTATAATTTTTGTAACAAAAATTATGGGAAACTTTATATAAAATTTCATGGTTTAAATATACTTGTAAATATTTGTTCAAAAATTTTTTTCTAAGTGTTTAACTTTTAGAAAATTTTTAGCATAGTTTCCCTTAAAAATTGAGGTTTCCATGCCTTCAAGGCATATCATTTTCTTTTATAGATCAATACAATCATCAACAAATCAATCTATACTTACCAATTTGCCAAAATCAAGCATAAATTACTACTTCATGAACTTGAATATTTACAAAAATTTGTAGTAACTTACTATTGTGTTTAGTAAGCTTAGTTACCCTTTAAAGTGTGGTTGTTTATTTAAAACTCCATTTCTGAAGAAATTAGATCTTCACAACTTGTAATTACATTTTCTAAAAATATTTCTTCTTGGATTTTTCTTGTTACATATGTGTTCCTACACTTGATTAACCACTAAAAACATGGTTGATTTCTTTAAGAACTAAGATTAAGTAAACTTTGTATTTTTAACTTGATTTCTTGAAAAACCATTCTTAAAATCATAGATTTACAAGACTTATACCTTACTTTGATCATCACTTAACAAGAAAACAACTTATTCTTTCAAGTTTATGATTTATGTGAGGATGATCTATGGATCTTTAACATTTTCATCCTCTCATCTTGCTAGATTATGTTTTTAATCATTATCTAGCAAGATCATATGATGATCTACATCATTAACATAAAAAATCAATCATCAAGTAGCACAACAACACTAAACAACATGATTTCTTAAGATTTTAAGCTTATGTTCATGTTTCATATTCTTGATTCTTAGTGTTCATTATGATTAACAACATGTATCCTCTTTTAACCACCAAAATATGATGTAATTTTAAGAGTATAGTGTTCTTACTTCTAGCTCAAGGCAAGGGATGATTACTAGTTGAAATGGAGTGGATAAAAGCAAATGGTGAAGGTCCTTTAACTTCCGAAAGCTCCAAGCTTCCTTGTGCACCTTCTAACACCTTGGTATGTATATGAAATGGATGAGACTTGATTGAAAAATAGTGGTTGTGTGGGAATGGGTTTCGGCCGAGAGTAGGAGAGGAAGTGTGGTAGGAGTGTGTGTGTTGTGAGTTTGTGAAAGAATGAGGAGCTTAGAAAATATGGTTTCTCTTATATCATTCCATCACCCTTTATCTCACGTGTATTGTGTTTAGTAAAGGTGATACAAGATCCATTAATATAATCAAATGAAATCACAACTGGGCCACCATGTCTAGCCGTGAACTAGGTGGGGGGTATAGGCTAGGTGATAACCATTAGTTAGATTTCATGGTTTAAATTCAAGTATCTAGTTAGGTCATTTAGTTACTAGATATTATATAGCATGTTATGATGTTCGGGGACCATAACTACCTTGGTAATGTTCAAGCAATGCTTCTAGTGAAAATTTGGTGTTTCGGGTAGTGTCCGGTTGTTCGGTTGGTTACCGGTTCGTTAAGGTGCTAAACTATGCAGTTTAGTGTGTTTTATGTTACCTTTTGTGACAGTTTTGATTACCGATACTTAGGAAAGTATTCTAGACCATTTAACCATATTTCTGCATGATATTAAAGTGTTTAAATGCTGAAATATTGCTGATTTCAGCAGAATTCTGCAGTTTGTGTGAGTTTTAGACACTTTCCTACACTTAAACTATCGCTAGGAAGGCAGTTTGTGATCCTTACTTTCATACACACTATACTAGTGTAACTCTTGGTTTCTGGCCCATTCTGTGTCTCAATACCATGTCTATCTATGTACTGAACTCCATCAGCATTTCTCTGATTTGTCTGATAACTGTGCTATCTTTGTTTCGTGCACCATTTGAATCAATAAAGTTTGCATGCAGTAATGTTATGTCATTTGCAATATATGATGCACATGTATGTATAATGATAATGATCAGGAAGCAATTCATGTCATAACTTGTAAATCAGCACAGCCATTAAGCATTAATCATTGTCTAATAATTGTACGGATGCATGCAAATTTGACAGTTGTCACATTCTCCCCCTGTTAAGAAAATTTCGTCCTCGAAATTTAAACTACATTAACTCTCTAGGGTTATGTTGTACGTGCAGGGATATGAATAATTACCAAAGTGATCAACCACGAAGCCGAATCTAGTCTTATTGAATCAGGTGAATCCAGGGACACATTACAACAATGGAAACCCAGCGGTTAAAAGGTATGTGTTTCAGAATTCGATGTCAAGGGTATGAAATGTATAGATGTATAACCTAGTGTAAATTAGTTAACAGGGGTTCAACAAAAGAGGAGTTTCGACCAATAGAACTCTGAACGATCGTTCACAATATGCAAATGAGTTTTCAGAAACAATAGCATCCGCTAGATGAGCTCAAAATCAGCAAACTCAAATGTGGTAGTAACATGAAAATGATCTGTCAACTTTCGAACAAATACATGGATAAAATAGCGTGTTGACCTTATTGAATTGGGAGATTACACCGAAATGAATTTCAACCGAATCTGGTGTATCATTGTCTTGATTCGTAGTTGCATTAAGAGTGTTTAAATGACGAGTCAAACGAAAGGTATACATAGTTTCATATGAAATGGTTGACCACGATTAGCACAAGCTACAAGTTTGTACCGACACCACAAAGTGTCGTAATGACATAATTCAATAATAGCGGCGGCCGAACAAGTTCACCGTGTTTGAAGTCAAATGAAAGTGTAATGAAGCAAACCTGAAAATTTGATTCAAATGGCATTGTAGGATTTTTTCAATTGAATATAGAACATCAAAGAGTTACTGTTTTCGATCGAATATGAAAAAGCAATAAATACCGCAAGGCATTCGATCGATAATGAAAGAACCGTTAGGAGGTACACTGGAATATAAGATGAATTTATGTACCATTGTCTTAACACACGATTGTGTTAAGACGGCTTTAATCATGATAAAACAGAGCGGATTTAGAAATAAACAATTAAATCCATGTATGAGATGCATATACGAGATTAGCGCAAGCTTCAATTTAGTAAAAGTATCACCACAAGGTGTCGAAACCAACAAACGATTTAATGGAGTCGTAGACCGAACAAGTCTACTATGATTCAGAACAAAAGAAACACTTGCAAAAATGAATTTGAATATGATTCTTTCAATACATCATATGGTGTCTTGAATTGAATATGCGAAATGCACAAGTTCAAGCAATTTTCAGCGCAACCCGACAATAAACGTATGTATCGACAAGGGAATTTCGACATGGTTACAAGGGTAAACCATGTATGTAACTGAAAAGAAAAGAAATTTCAAAAAAGTTTTGTTGACTCAATATCAAGGAGTCGATACTTACAATAATGCAGAATATCCGAGTCACAAGGCAAAAATCGGATACAGCGAAATAATATTTGTAATTTTGATGTAAACAATCATTAGAAGGGAAGCCACATGCGTAACAAACGATTGCATGTGTATCATATGAAATGATCAAGTACCGAAACAAACGAGTGTTCGCTCTACTGAAGAAAATCGTCGTGATGCAACTACCATTAAAAGGAGCAGAGATATAAAAATCTGCTCGCTAGACGCAAAAGTGGGAACTTCAATAAAAGATTTCTGAGTACTTCACCTGTTTGGTTAACTAAAGTAGCATATACAACAGAACAATGGTGTTTGCTAGAGTCAATGGACGTGGTTTTTACGAGATAACCTCTAATGGACTTTGACCTAAGTTCCCGGAGGTCGTAAGTACATGTTTCCTAGGTTCTCCAAGTTTTGTATTTTGTGCATAACTGTTTTGTGTACCGTGTATAAAACGCAACGCTAGCGTACGTCCAAAAACAACTTGCTGACTCACTGTTCTTCGGTATACTTTCTTCCTGAATCTGCAGCTGGCGATAACCTGATCGAAGATCGATCCTAGAATAGCAGTTGGATTCTTGTAGTTGGTCGAATAAATCATTAATCGTCGGCAAGCGATACCGATTCTTGATGGTTAGCTTGTTCAGCTCTTGGTAGTCGATACTTGTAACACCCCGAAAACGGGTTTGATAATCAAACTCCGTTAATACTGAAAGACGGGTAAAGTACCGCTAGTGGCAAATTTACCCGGTAAATATTAGGATTTAAATAATTAATCCTAATATTAAATAAAAAGTGAACAAAAGCTTTTAAGGAAATAAAATGGATGAAAGGCCCGGGGTAACGAGACCTAAAATAAACTTAGTCGTAATTTCCCCCGAACCCGCTAAGTTAACTAGGAATATTAAACCTAGTTAATAAGTGGGAATATTATTGAAAATAATTAGGTTGTGACCTAATTAATAACTAACCAAACCCGAGGGACCAAAGCCGGGTAACTTGAAAATGGAATTATAAACTTATAAACAAAACACAACACACACACAAGAGTGTGTGTGTGCGTGCGTGAGATGGAGCAGGAGACAAGCTCCATGGGAGCTAACCCTAAACTCAACAAATTCCTCAAATTGGAGGATCAAACAAGGGTCAAATTCGGTTTTGAACACATAGAAACGGTCACCAAGTCAAGGGGATCGTAAGGTATGTCGAATTTCTAACATTCTTGAAGTTGTAAAAATTGGATAATCATCCTAATCGTGAATTAGGCATGGATTAAAGAAGCTATGGCTAGATTAGTGATGTATACTTGCTTAGGAACGAAACCCTAAGTGAAAATCATACATAACATGCTATGATTTGAAGGATTTGATGAATTAACACACTTAGATAAGTGGGTTTTAATGTTATGATGAAATTGATGATATGACTATGCTTAGATTCATCATGCATGTTAAGTAATCAAGAAATACTTAAACAAATTGCTAGTATGAGTATTTGATCATAAATGATGGGGGTGAATTTTGATGATTAATCTTGGTAAAAATAACTAGTTATGAACTAGTTGTAAATGTGTAAAAATGTATGCACACTAGGTGTTTGTTAAAATGCCTAAGTGAAAACTAAAGTGTTGAAATTAGAGCGAAAACGCGCAATTGAATGATATGGTGATTACGCGTAATATGAAGTGAGAAGGGTTCTAAATATAATGTTGATTTAGACTTAATGTTGTGAACCTTGTAATTCGAAGTGGTTAACTTGATAAGCTAAGTTAACTAATCGTGAAGTCGAATAGTAGTTTCGACGTATGAAATAAGTGAGGTGGAATAGTCGTGAATAATTATGACTAATCTAACCATCTTACAATTTGCAATGATAGTTTGACGATTAACAAGCTAGGTGAAAGCTTGGGAACAAAGCGGGTCAAACGAAGCAAGAATGACGGAAAAGCATAAATTCGGATGCAAGGTAAGTATAGCTTACACTAGTCTTATAGGTTAGAATATTCTCTTATCGTATTAGTTACGAATAAGATAAATACATAATTTAGGTATGATGTTCCGACATGTAAACGTACGGAACAAGGTAGTCGAGCATGACAAGAACCCATGTTGATGGTTTAAAAGGAATTAAAACGGTAAATTGGTCATGCGTTGACCATAACTATTTGTTTTGAAAGACACTGAAATGCGTAAGCCATGATAGGCTAAAAAGCGTTAAGAAAACGATTAATACGTGAAATGACCACACGGTGTAAACCGAAGCTAGTCATATAGATGAGATGGTAATAAATACCATCTCGCCAACATAATCGGTCATTTAGACCAAATGGGTCAAAAGGTGAAGATATCACCTTTTGACAATAATGACTAATGATCATTGTCGAGTTATATTATTTCAGGAGTAAATGTCAAATGGGTATTAGCAACGCTATGGATTAGCGGTTATAAAAGCAAGGTATTAAAAACGGGTCAATATATTGATCTGCGCCAGGTATGTGAAGTAGGGTAACACTCATTTAGAACATGTGGTTCAAGAGTGTTAAAAGAGGTCAAAATGGACGTTTGGTTACTTGATAAGTAAACCAAATGTTTTAAGTAAAGGATATTACGTTTGGAAAGCTTAAAGACTTTTCAAACAAAATCATAGGTTAAAAGAGGGATTTTGGGTCAAATATGCTTTCTAAAGTCCTTCATTGTTAATAAGAGACTAAATGGACCAAAACGCCCTTGGAGGCTAAATTGAGCAAACAATCTTTAAAAGTTGTTTGGAAATGATTTTTACGATTTAATAAATACTTAGGGCAAGTATAGAAGTTGAAAGATGTATTACGTTAGTCAAACGGCTCTATTTGGGCCTTTGCCGTAAAATAAAGAGTTAAGGGGTAAAACCTGGTTTGCATAGATTACCTTAGTAAAATCACCATAAATATAGTTGTGGTGAAAGTTCATTTGACAGATATTGCGAAAATAGGATGCTAGAACAAATAATTATGAATTATGCGGAAAAAGGGTTTAAATACCCTTAACGGGTCAAAATAAGCATTTTAGTACAAACGGGTTTAAGAATACACATAAACTCTTGATTTGAACCTAATATGATAGACAACATTGAAATTATAAGATTCATGTGATATAGGAATCAAACAAATACGTTTGTTTGATAAAACCGCGAATGGGTCAAAATTTGGTAAAAAGGGAAATAAGCCGAAGACTTAAAAGTCTTAAATCTTGTTAAGCCGGACGTCGGATTTTAACTCCATATGATGGAGAATCAAATTACAAACATGTAGGAAGAAACGGTAGGTCAAACGGATAAGCGGTTTGAAAGATACGAAAGATTTCGCGTCAAATTACGGCAAAAATGGAAAAGCTGATGCAGGGTCCACCGTAAATTACGGTTCCACCGTAATTTACGGTGGAGTTAAAAAGTGTTACGGCAGCCCCCTACTGATTTACGGTAGGGGCATGCCAAACCTGGGGTCACCGTAAATTACGGTTCCACCGTAATTTACGGTGGAGGCCAAGTTGAAAATTTTGTTTTTGTTACCAATTGTTTCTCGGACTCGTTTAGACACGTTTTAAGCCCTGTATGACTAAAGCATTTCATGTTTATGAAATGTAGGTACACCTTACATGCCGGAAGACGATCAAGCTCAACGAAGAACCGAACACGATAATGACACACGCTTCCGCACTTCGATACATTGTAAATTTTAAACAACGAATTTAACCACGTTATGTAGAATAACTTATGATTTGTAAAAGTTTCAATAAACCCGTATTTCCAAATGTTATGTAATCTTAATTACATGATTGTTTAACGTAAAACCTACGTTAAACCTTGATATTTAAGAACGGGTGTTACAATACTCATTCGAAAGCTACCGCCTTTCTTCTTGATGAACAGAACTGGAGCTTCTCAAGGCAAGAAACTTGGCCTTATAAATCCCTTATCTAGCAGCTCCTGAAGCTGCGCTGACAACTCTTGCATTTCTGGGGGCGCAAGTCGGTAAGGTGCCTTGGCTACAGGCGCGGCGCCTGGAACCAAGTCAATGTGGGGTTCGACTTGTCATTGAGGAGGTAATCCTGGCAAATCTTCGGGGAAGACTTCAGGATATTCCCTTACCACAGGGATAGTTTTGAGCTTCGGATCTTCGACCCCTTTGTCAACGACAGGAGTTAAGAAAGCAACACATCCATTACACAAAAACTTCCGTGCCTTTAAACAACTAATAATCCGTAGAGGCGTATCATGGTTCTCCCTGTGTATCACAATCATCTCTTCATTCGCCATTGGATACGGGTAATCTTTTCGTGGCAAGCAATCTCTGCACGTTTACTCGACAGCCAATCCATCCAGCCACGACGTCGAGGCTTCCCAGTTCAACTGGCAGAAGATCTATCGAAAACTCACGCTCTCCAAGCTTTATAACACAGCCTCTAATCACTCATTTGGCTTCTACTAGCTTCCTATTAGCTAGTTCTATCGAATACGAGATATCTAACTTACTTGCTACTAAACCAAGTATATTCTTAAACTCTAGAGATATGAAGCTAGAATCGGCACCAATATCAAACAGCACAGATGCATAACGTTGGCTGACAAGGGACGTACCGATAACCACGTTTGGATCTTAGCGTGCTTCCCTAGCTCCGATGTTAAGCACTCATCCATGTGCCTGATTATTTTTAGGGCAATACTTCCTAAAATGCCTCACATCACCGCAGTTAAAACATCCTTGTCCACGTCGTTGATTGTCACCATTTCTGCCTTGATAGTTGTTGTTGTCGTTGTTTTCTCCGTGATTCCCGCTACCATCTTGACCCCCATTCCCACGTTTAGTACCTTGCCTACACGTCTCCTTGACATGCACCACCTTGCTACAGTTTTTACATTTTCCATATTTACATCGCCCGATATGATGACGTCGACAATTGTCGCACTTAGGTAGGATACCCATGTACTCTTTTCCCTTTTTGGCATTGTTGTTGTTATTTTCCCGAGTACCCTTCTTGAGATTGGTGAACTTCCTTTTGTTCTCACCCAATGACTCCACATGAGTCTCCTTTTTCTCCCCAGAGATTGAGAATTTCCCCAGTCTAACCGCTTCTTCAGCGAGCGTCACACTTATGTCGATAGCATCGGTAATTGTTGGAGGCTTCGATGCTGTCACCATGCTCAGAATATGAGGTGCCAATCCCCAAATGAAACATTCGATTCTCTTAAACTCTGGTTCCACCAGATATGGAACAACTCGCGATAGATCATGAAATCTCTGTACATACTCAGCTATCTTTGAACCTTCCATTTTCAAGTTCCAAAATTCAGTTTCCAACTTCTGGATTTCTGCCCTCGAACAATACTTCTTACGCATCAGCTCTTTCAGTTCGTTCCATGTCAAAGCATACGCAGCAGCCTCGCCCAATGTCTGAACCTGAAGGTTCCAGCATGACAGAGCCCCATCTAGAAATAGTCCAGATATGTACGTGACTTGTTACTCTGGAGTACATTTGCTCAATCGCAAAACAGAATCCGTCTTTTCAACCCAACGCACAAAAGCTACGGCACCCCCAGTGTCGTCGAAATCTAGGGGCTTGCAGCCCAAGAACTGCTTGTAGGTGCAGCCTGCGACATAAGCAACATCATTAACATAAGGCATTAGCAAAGCACACTTGGAAATGTCCAAACGTTTTGTAATGTGTCTTAAGTGACTAAACATTAACGTTGGGTGGGTTATTTCCTGAGGTACCTCCGCTGTGTTCGGAGCGAAGGGCCTCGTGCTGTGCGATGGCCTGTGAGATGCGGTCTTGTAATTCCGCCTCTGTCGTCGGCAAAGGGTTGTTGGTATCAGTGTTCCTTCGAGGCGACATCTTCTAAGAAGAAGATTGGATGGGTCAGGTCTTATTCGTCATGTAGGTAAATAGTCGTCTAAAGGTCGTATGTACATGTATATATAAGCATTCGTCATAGCAAGCAATCATGCATCAACATAATCATAGCCCAACATGTAAATCAACAAAGTGTTTAGCGAGTAGATGACAACTGAGTTTTCATTAATTACCGACCATAGTTACATTGTTTACCAAGTGTATTACATCAAGAGGGATATAGGGTCACACTACCCTTATCCAATAAGTCTGTTAATATACTAAAAAATCACATAGCCAAAAGAGGTCTTCAAAGGTCTTTACAATCTCAGCTCAACAGTAGTGCTCTCACTAAAGGTAATGTATCTTGCATAAAACCAAAAACCAACTATGCTGATGGTGGAGGAGGAGGTGGAGGGAAGGAAAGCAAACTGCGAACATGTGCGAGCTCCTCATCGAGCTCGTATACACGGCGAAGCAAGTAACTGATCTGCTGATCGACAGTAAAGAAACGTGCATCAAAACATAGACAGGGTGGAGGACGTGGTGTCAGCTCAAGCTCCAAAACTCTACCACTCAAAACTTCAAACTGTAGCTGAAGTGACAGGAGCAAGTCATCCCGTGTGTAGCCTCCATAATTTGAGGGATGATAGGGGTCTGTAATCGGCATAGTGTATGGTAGGGACCATCGGAATGGCTTGTCCAGCGGTGAAGAAGTGAAAGGAGCAAACGGTGCAGCCTGAGGGATCTGTGGAAGAGCTGCTAAAGCAAAGGATCGTCACGCGGGTGCTGACCTGAAGTACCTTCCCCTGGGCGGGGTGCAACGATGTCCTGAAGGAAAACAATCGGCAAATCAGTGCGATGGACTTCGGACTCCATAGAAGGGATAGGAGCAACATCAGTGGGTGCGGGTGGAGGAATAAATGACTCGGCAAAAGGAAGATCAACAGGTGCAGGTACTGGGTCGGGAATAGGGAGTGCAATATCTGGTAATTCAAATGGAATATAGTTAGGATCAGGAATCGGCTCAAGATCAATAGGTGCCACGTCAGGCTGATCAAAAGGATCATGAGCTAACTTCAGAGCAGGCTCTGTATCGTGTAGAGGTGTGGGATCTCGAGCAGGTAGTGGTGCAGCTGACATAGCAGTGTCGTCGTCGGAGTCAGTAGTAAAAAGCTGCAATCCGACCGTCTGTAAAGCTGAAGATGTCACAGACTCAAAGGAGTCTGAAACCGAGTACAAACTGGAATCAGAAGATACCTCAATGACAGGGATCTCAGGAGGTGGGACAGCAAAAACATCCTCATCTATCTCTCCATCACCCTAGGCGTCGACAGAAGGATCATCAACAAACTAATCAACGTCATCATCAAACAAATCGTCGAAGGGCCAATCATCGGAAGGAATGACCACAAGAGGAATAGGATTGAGGATTGGAGCCACGATGTGCTCATCATCGGGATGACCAATGATGAGGGGATCGTGAACAGGAGCAGGAAATATCGAAAGGATCCTCGTCAGGTAAACCATCAGCAAGAGGTAAATCATCACCCAAGTCGGGAAACGCGATCGGCTGGGAGTCGCCCTCGTCCTCGGACAGCATGTCAGGGTCATTCTCAGTGTCTGACGTAAATATCTCCGGCTCAGGTGCAATCTCGTCATCTAAGACGGTGGCCATAGGGTCGTTAACGTCCGACAATCCGCTCTCTGAAGAAGATGACATGTGTGCCCGTAACATCGTAATCCTAACATATGTACATATAGTAATCACTATCACTCAGTATATGCATACAAAGCCAATTTATCATGTATTCACATTATCCTTCATGAAACCTTTTTATCCTTCCTAGTCTGCCCCAGACTAGACCACCAATGCAACCTTGCATTGTGTTTCTTTGCCTTTCCTTTTGTAAAAATGTTTGTTCCACATATCTGGGCGTTGTGTGTATGCAATGAAAATAGGTTGTAAGAATATTTTCGTGAGAGAGCCCTAGTGATTGTAGTCTAGACTTGAGAAGGAATCCTAGTTCGCTACAATCAAAGCTCTAATACCAAACTGTTACACCCTGACTTTTGCGGAAGCGTGATTAGGTGTGACTTGCCTAATATCATTGAATTCAACCATAAAAAAAATATATGATAAAACCAAGATGTTCCTCCGTAGATAGTTTTCAAAATAATACAATCATCACTGTTTAATATCAAACTAAGACTTTAAGTTTAGATCACATGACAACCAAAGCTTAAAGTTCCATACTGGACTTCACAAAAGACACTAATAAAAGCGAGCCTTTGAACCATGTATTCTATCAAGGATAAAACACACGATTCAAACCCTTCAGTACTGGATGTCATCTTTTATTAAAAACACAACTTGAAATCTTGAACGCCCGCCAGATCCATAATCGATTTTCCTGAAATACATGTAGTTTGAAAACATCAACAAAAGTTGAGCGAGTTCATGTGTTTTGTATGTATGCACGAACATCCTTGAAAACTTTTGTAAGTATGTATCTATGTATGTACTTGTAAACTGGTATGAAAGCAACAAGGAAACAGATCAATTAATGTGTAGCTAATACATTAATATGTGTGACATGGTGCAGTAAGGCTCAAACCTAGCAGATTTTATACCGGGCCACCCGGTTGGACGACATAGTCACCACATGGTGCATCCTGCGGGCGCATGGGTGGGGCTCGCAACACCCAATAGATCTATCACTCATGCCCCTCGGTCCTTATACAAGGATTAATGATCTTAAGTTAATCGCCTACCCATTCACATGATCTAGCGGTTCATTCCTTAGCTAACCATACCATTTGTAATCATCGAAACATTTGTAACATGTATTTCACCCCCGAAGCTGTAAAACTGAAAACAGTTAAAAGAAAAGGGGGACATGAACTCACAGTTTTGCGTTCTTCGTATCCAATGTAACTCAAAGCTTCCTCTAGATCACACGACTACCTACATGCGTACTACGGTTTATTAGACGGGTGGGTCGTGCCTTGACCTTGGTCTTATTTAGTATTTTTGAGTTACGTTTCTTTGTGTTACCAATGTTATTCCAAGTATATAATTATTTGTTAAAATAATAAATATTTTAACTTAAATTATATTTACTAAATTTTGGAATATTAGTTAAAATAATATATTTTAACTTCTCGCATAACGTATTTGCACATGTATATCCTTCCCAAGGATGGGTATTTATTAAGTATCCATATACTTAATTTTTGTATTAACTTTTCCGGAATAATATTCTTAATAAAAAAATCCATCAATATATATTCCCAAAATATATATTTAAGAGATATTACACAGAAAAATTATTTATAATTTTTTTCTTTGACAAAAATAATTGTATTTTCGTGTAAACTTCAAAAATGATATATTTTCAAATCCAACTTAGAAAATATATATGTATAAATCCATTTTTCATCCAAAAATAATATATTTCAAGTTTATTTAAGAAAATACATTTTATCCCAAAAATAACGACTTCTAATAATTTCAATAAAATATATTTTTCACCCCAAAAATATTGTATTTCATGTTTGTTTGAGAAAATATATATTTCCTTCCAAAAATAATACATCTCCTAATAATTCCAAGAAAATATGTATTTTTATTTACCCAAAAATAATATATTTTCTTCTTGTCAAAAATATGATATAATTTTGTAATAATTATAAAAATCACATTTTTATTCTCTTGGTGTCCAAAATACCAATTACCAAAATATACTTATGAATTAGTTTTCTGGAATATTTCGTAAGTTATATTCCTTTGTTTGATTTCTCCAATATTTTGGGTATTCTTTGTAAATTATTCTGTTGGAATTTTGGTAATATTTTGGATTGTAATTTTTGGTATTTTGATGAGTTATATTATTTCAAGTCCTAAAATAATATAACTTGAAATAATATAACTAATACACATAATATACAAATAATCACACACATGGTAACATCTAAATATATATTCCCTAAATACATATTTAGTCACTTTTATTTACAAAAACCATCCTCCAATATTTATAATTTTTGTAACAAAAATTATGGCAAACTTTATATAAAATTTCATGGTTTAAATATACTTATAAATATTTGTTCAAAAATATTTTTCTAAGTGTTTGACTTTTAGAAATTTTTTACCATAGTTTCCCTTAAAAACTGAGGTTTCCATGACTTCAAAGCATATCATTTTCTTTTATAAATCAACACAATCATCAACAAATCAATCTATACTTACCAATTTGCTAAAATCAAGCATAAATTACTACTTCATGAACTTGAATATTTACAAAAATTTGTAGTAACTTACTATTGTGTTTAGTAAGCTTAGTTACCCTTTAAAGTGTGGTTGTTTATTTAAAAACTCCATTTTTGAAGAAACCAGATCTTCACAATTTGTAATTACATTTTCTAAAAATATTTCTTCTTGGATTTTTCTTGTTACATATGTGTTCCTACACTTGATTAACCACTAAAAACATGGTTGATTTCTTTAAGAACCAAGATTAAGTAAACTTTGTATTTTTAACTTGATTTCTTAAAAAACCATTCTTAAAATCATAGATTTACAAGACTTATACCTTACTTTGATCATCACTTAACAAGAAAACAACTTATTCTTTCAAGTTCATGATTTATGTGAGGATGATCTATGGATCTTTAACATTTTCATCATCTCATCTTGCTAGATTTTGTTTTTAATCATTATCTAGCAAGATCATATGATGATCTACATCATTAACATAAACAATCAATCATCAAGTAGCACAACAACACTAAACAACATGATTTCTTAAGATTTTAAGCTTATGTTCATGTTTCATGTTCTTGATTCTTAGTGTTCATTATGATTAACAACATGTATCCTCTTTTAACCACCAAAATATGATGTAAAATGAAGAGTATAGTGTTCTTACTTCTAGCTCAAGGCTAGGGATGATTACTAGTTGAAATGGAGTGGTTAAAAGCAAATGGTGAAGGTCCTTCAACTTCTCAAAGCTCCAAGCTTCCTTCTGCACCTTCTAACACCTTGGTATGTATATGAAATGGATGAGACTTGATTGAAAAATAGTTGTTGTGTGGGAGTGGGTTTCGGCTGAGAGTAGGAGAGGAAGTGGGGAAGGAGTGTGTGTGTTGTGAGTTTGTGAAAGAATGATGAGCTTAGAACTTATGGTTTCTCTTATATCATGCCATCACCCTTTATCTCATGTGTATTGTGTTTAGTAAAGGTGATACAAGATCCATTAATATAATCAAATGAAATCACAAGTGGGCCACCATGTCTAGCCGTGAACTAGGTGGGGGGGGGGTATAGGCTAGGTGATAACCATTAGTTAGATTTCATGGTTTAAATTCAAGTATCTAGTTAGGTCATTTTGTTACTAGATATTATATAGTGTGTTATGATGTTCAGGGACCATAACTAGCTTGGTAATGTTAAAGCAATGATTCTAGTGAAAATTTGGTGTTTCGGGTAGTGTCCGGTTGTTCGGTTGGTTACCGGTTCGTTAAGGTGCTAAACTATGCAGTTTAATCTGCTTTATGTTACCTTTTGTGACAATTTTGATTCCCGGTACTTAGAAAAGTATTTTGGACCATTTAACCATATTTCTGCATGATATTAAAGTGTTTAAATGCTAAATTTTGCTGATTTCTGCAGAATTCTACAGTTTATGTGAGTTTTAGACACTTTCCGGCACTTAAACTATCGCTAGGAAGACAGTTTTGTGATCCTTACTTTCCTACACACTATACTAGTGTAACTTTTTGTT
This sequence comes from Helianthus tuberosus, assembly GCA_030545235.1. Lineage (NCBI taxonomy): Eukaryota > Viridiplantae > Streptophyta > Magnoliopsida > Asterales > Asteraceae > Helianthus > Helianthus tuberosus. The sequence continues at coordinate 19,349,850 of CM060400.1, forward strand.
TCTGCCCCATTCTGTGTCTTAATACCATGTCTATCTATGTACTGAACTCCGTCAGCATTTCTCTGATTTGTCTAATAACTGTGCTATCTTTGTTTCATGCACCATTTGAATCAATAAAGTTTGCATGCAGTAATGTTATGTCATTTGCAATATATGATGCACATGTATGTATAATGATAATGATCAGGAAGCAATTCATGTCATAACTTGTAAATCAGCACAGTCATTAAGCATTAATCATTGTCTAATAATTGTACGGATGCATGCAAATTTGACAGTTGTCACATCAGATCCCCACACTTGTTTGATGCTCAATCCTCACCAACACAAGTTTTAACTAGTTCTCAAGCTTCTAAGGTTTATCATAAATAACCTACTACCAAGCATCTAAGTTCAAAATTAAGGAAGAAATTAACAAACCATGTAATAGATATGCTTGAAAACAAGTAAAGTTCATACATTTTGTGTTGTAGAACTAAGAGAACTAACAAAATATGCACAACAAACAACTTTGAAGAACATGCTATGAAACCCAAAATTTGCAGCCTAAAAATCTCCCAAACGAGCGAGAATTGATTAAAACAAAATTTGCGGTTCTGTAGCCCTCGAAAGTCTGAACACTTTAGGCTCAAGATCAGTTGATTTGGTTGAGGTTTGAGGAAGTTATGGATGACTGATGTTCTTGGGTTTGAGAAGAGATTTGAGGAAGATGAAGTGAAGAATGAAGATGAACTGATTTGGAACTGTGTTTTAATGTTTCAAACAGTTGTGGATCAGGTTTGGTGGTTTATGGGGCGAGTGTATGCTCAAAATCGAGTCGGGTTATGTTTAAAACAGTTTTAGAAGAGTTTGGGTCGGATTTTAAACCCTTGGGACTAACCAGCATCGGCGACGCATGTTGTTTTAGAGTCAAATTTTGCAAAGTTAAATTATATCATCACTTCGAAAATTCAGAAATTCAATTCAAATGCACGACAATTATCAAAAGTTTCAAATGAATAATACAACTTGTCACAAAATCAAATTAAAAACCTAAAGTTGAAACCCTAGAAAGTCCTACAAAAACCTACACCGTAGTGAAACCCGGGAGATTAGCCGCTCATGGTTGATGATTCACGATCACCGGATGATGAGAATGAACACCAAGCCATGACCTTGATTCTTGAAACGATGATGAAGTTGATGGTTAGGGTTTGGATAAGTATGGTGGTGGATGATGATGGAATGGCGATGATGAAGGATTAGGTTTAGATGATTGATGATGATTGTGATGGAGTATGATGATGGTGATGATTGGGGATTGTCGTGGATGATGGTTTTTCTTCAAAAAGGCTCCAAGAACAAGTTGTAGAGTTTAAAATCCGTGACTCCAAGTTAATACCCTCAAAACTCACTCAAAACCCAGTGAAATCAACAAAGTAGCGAAATTCAGCGTTGCAGTTTTAGGCGATGCATCGTCGACGGCCAAACTGTGTGTCGGAGACGCAACGTGTGGAACTGGTTTTCTGTCGACGCAACACGCTACTAAAAATTAAGTAGATGTACAATAATGCATGTTAAATATACAGCAAACTCGGTGTACGGGACTTCTGTATTCACATAATCCGGAGTGATCTCAGGCCAACTTAAATCTGATGTACACGTAGGTACCTTTTATTCCTAAAAAAATAATTAAACAAATATCTATCCCACTATAAAATACATTTCTTTTGGACAAAATAATAATTTACATTTAATTTTAAGACACTTTAAGACACCTTATAAGGTCTTGTGTAGTGGGGCGCTATGCACCCACATAAAGCCCCTATAAAGCCCCAAACACCATTACATAGGGGCTTTATGAGAAAAAAAAAAGATGGGTGGCGCGATGATAATGGCGCCGTGATTCTGGTTCCTTTTTAAAGCTTTGACCAATCACAAACAAGTAATCTTTTTAATATTAATTAAATAAAATTGAAAATTATTAAATAGGTAATAATGGGTAGGGGCTTTATGACTACGGGCTCTAGTGATATAACGCCCTATAAAGCCCCCGTGTGACGTGGCACGACACGTGTCGCATAACGCCCCACAAGGGGCTTTATGACTACGGATGGCCTAAGATCTTTGACGCATTTGGTACAAATATTTTGAGTATGGGGGTGTGTAAATTACATTTTTGTCCTTTTCTCATTTGACTAGCAACTACACTCCTTTGATTAGTTGTTGAGCCAATTTTGTTGATTTATTAATTTGTTTAGATAGAATATATACAATTCTTTTTCTTAGAATTTAATAATAATAATAATAATAATAATAATAATAATAATAATAATAATAATAATAATAATAATAATGTAGTCTAGGGATGCTAAACTGGTCATGTTTACAGGTTAACAGGTCTAACCCGACTCAAACCCGACTCAAACCCGAAAATTTTACATGAATTCGAATATGAAAGTTATGTCATATATGTGAACCTGAACACGACCCAAATATTTGTGGGTTAACCTGAACATGGCTCGTTCAACCTTTTTTTTTTGCAAAGTAATATATTAAAATTAGAATTTTATTATGAAAAACACAAATATATATAAAAAACTATATTTTAATTATAATATCTTATGCCAATTTCTATTTTAAGGTATAGATATGGCATAAGACGCAAAACTAATTTAGCTTATAACATAAAACATATTGTAAACGTATAAAAATAAAATAGAATATAAATAAGTTGAATGGGTCAAACTATCTGGGTTGACACGAACACGACCTGTTTAACTAAACGGGATCACATGTTCAACTGGAAAACTCACCTAAACCTATTTAAACTAAACCCAAACTCGTGAATTTTATGTTAGGTTCATGTCGTATAAAAATTCACATCCGTATAATGCACATATTGCTTGCATTATCTTTTAATGTTACATTTTTTTAAAGTCAATGTTATCCAAATTATACTTATATAGTGTGAGGTTTCAAAAAGAACACTAAAAAGTAGGGAATCGAGAAACCATACAAATAACATGTTAAATGTATCATAAGAATTCAATTTAAAATGTTAAAACCTCCCCTACTTATAGATATACTATATATTGTATTGAAATTGTTCATCTTGCCGCATCGCACGGTTTCACTTAGCGTCATAAACGAATCGAACGTGCAGTGAACAGTTCGTGAACGGTTCGACGGGAAGTTCGTTTATGTTCGTTCGTTTAATAAATGAACGACATGAACAAGAAATTCTGTTCGATTAGTTAAATGAAAGAACATGAATAGAGGTCTTGTTCGTTCAATTGTGTTCGTGAATGTTTCGTAGGGTGTTCGTGAATGTATACATGAACATTCATTCATTTGCATTTGTTTATGTTTGTTTGTTTGTGTTTTTATTAAGGATTTTTGTACTTTCATATATTTTAGTAATACTTTTTATATTATTTAATTTTTATGTATTTTACTACCCTACAATTAAACTAGGAAACTTTATTTTCACCTTCTTTATGCACCATTTCCCTTTTCTTTCTGGTTATTTACTTCAACAAATACGATCGACCTCCGTTCCACAATTAGGGCTTCAGGTTCCAGTGCTACTCTCTACTCGTTCACCTTTAGCATTCGTCGCGTTCGCCAAATTTATTTGTGCTCCTTTATGTTCGTGATCCGTTTGTGAACACGCTCATTTTCTTAATGAATGAACACGAATGTAAAATCTCGTTCAATACAAACACATTTATTTTCTTAATGAACGAAACACGAACAATGCCTTATTCGTGTTTATTCAATTCCTTTACAGCCCAAGTTTCATTAATATTTTAAAATATAAATGACGCCCAAGTACAAATTTTGTTATTCTTGCATCATCCTTCACATACTGTAAGACCCCACAGACAACCCTTGATTCCTTCTCTTCTCTTCCCTTCTCATCCCACATAAAGCTTTCATTTTTTACCTTTGTTCTTTGCAAGAGGTTACCATCTCTCTCTTCTTTTACTTTTCTCTCTCTCTCTCTCTCCATATTCCAACTTTATTCTCCCTAGACCTCAGCCCATAAAAGAAGACGATCCCCCTCTTGATCCTCCTTGTGTTCACAAACAAGACCTCCCTCTCTCTCTCTCTCTACTTGAGTGCTTCAAACCCTAGAAAAAGAAAGAAAGAAAATAAGGGCATAATCCCCTTTCTTATCTTGTTGATCTTTGTTCCAGCATATACACAAGCTATTAAATTCCTCTCTTTAATTAGGGTTTTCCCACACCACTGTTCTTGATCCATACACAAAGATTCAGGTTTTATACATAAAATGATGGCAGCAGCTTCAGAATTAAGTCTCAAATGCAAACCACATGGCTACTCCATGCTCTTGAAAACAATTGGAGAACAACAAGTCATTAATGGACATGATCAAACCCAAAAACTCGAAGAGTTCTTATCTCGTCTTGAAGAAGAACGACTCAAGATCGATGCTTTCAAACGCGAACTTCCGCTTTGCATGCAACTCCTCACTAATGGTATCTATCATCTTTATTTTCATTTCAGTTTTGATGCTTATACATATCCATTAACTTGCATGCATATGAGGCAAGGTTATTAAAAAGCCTATATTATATGTTTGAGAACTATAAGCGTCTTATATATTCAATTCAAATTCAAAACACAACTTTTAAGTACATCATATAGTGGTTCTCGCAGTTTTTAACGTATTATACGATTTGAAATGAACGGTATATGCATGTTAACCATATTTTTAGACATAAAATTGTGTAAAAATATGTATTTTCTTGTTACAAAACCTTTTAGACATGTCTTTACTATTAAATCATCATTTATAAGACAAAGCAGTACCCATGAACAAAATTTAATTTTTTCATAAATTTTAGCTAGGTTATCATGAAAATCGTATCCTAAAGCTAGTAACATGTGATGATTTAATCTTTTTGTCTTTCACTTTAGACATGCCTATGTAACTTTAATTCATATAATAGTTTTCATATTCTAAGATCACACAAAAGTAACATATGTTTCGGTACATACCCTTAATTTCAAATTCAAACCCTAATTCTTTTGATTTTTATCTTGATTTAACTTTAACCTTTTTTGTTAGCCATGGAGACATCAAGGCAACAACTACAAACTTACCGTGCAAACCAAGGTTCTCCGGTACTCGAAGAATTCATACCCGTGAAGAATTCTAGCGGTGAAGGGCCCGAAAAGGCCTCCCTTTCGAACGTCGATAACAAGGCGAATTGGATGACATCCGTTCAGTTATGGAGCCAAGCAGGCAGTACTGCCACCACCACCCTTGATAATAATAATAATAATAATAACAATAATAATCATGTTAAAACTACACAATCCGAAAGCGAAAATCATTTCAACACTAAAAGTAGGGATGGTGGAGCGTTTATGCCATTCTCGAAGGAGCGAAACGTTAACTCATCGTGCTCGAATCCGGCTATGGTGTTGCCGGAATTGGCCCTTTCTTCTGGTGAAAAAGATGTTGATCATGAAGAAAACAAAAATTGTGTGAGGGAGAATAATTCTATCAAAGTTGGTAATGGTGAAGTTACTAATAGCCATACTGCTGGTGTGACCACCACCACCGGAGCTGCCACGAGCTCCCAGACTCATAGGAAGACACGGCGGTGCTGGTCGCCGGATCTCCACCGGAGATTTGTTAATGCTCTTCAGATGCTAGGTGGTTCTCAAGGTAATTAATAGTTTCATTGGAATTTCCAAAGTACTAGAATAATAATATTTATTTTATTTTGTTACATTTTATGATGTTTTATTATTGTATCATGATTAATAAATCATCATCTGATATATTTGGAAACAATGATATCTCAGTTGCCACTCCTAAACAAATCAGAGAGCTTATGAAAGTTGACGGTTTGACCAATGATGAAGTCAAAAGCCATTTACAGGTATCTATCTTTCTCTATGTTTGTGCCAAAATACAATAAATAATTTCAATTTATAATTTAGTTTTGAGTTATTTGAACTTTAAAAATTTTATGTAAATTCTTTACTTTCCAAAAACGATCAATAAAATCCATAAGTTTTAGAAATTTGTTACTTCAATTATGTACATGTTTCTGATTAACAATTAACCAAAATAATGAATTTGATCAAAAATCATCATTGTTTTTACAAAAACACTGTTTGCAAAATTGAAACTATTTACACTAATGAACCAACCGGCTAAGGTTAGATTCGTCAAAACTTAGTGTTTTCCGTCTAAGGCAACAACGGGTAGTACTTGTGTTATATCATCTTGGATGGTGTTGATCATTGCATAGAAATTATAATCGGTGGATGTTTTTTTTTTTTTTTTTTGAACGGATAATCGGTGGATGTTAAGTTAGAGAATGGTGAGTAGAAAGATTGATGAAATGGATAACTCAAAAAAGAAATAAAAAAAGATGGGAAAAGACTATATAAAAAGAAATTAGGACCGTAAATTTTCTAATAATCACTTCCAGTATTTATATTAATTTTTTTTATATGTTGAACCATGAGTTTATTTTCTTAAAGTAAATAGTAATTCTAAAGGTAAAACAAATGACAAACATATATTCAAAATTTTCCACAACACAGACAGTGATACTATGTTATCCGTACAAAGTACAAGTGTTGTCAATCCTTTTTCCTTTTCATTAATTTTCGCTAAATAACCAATGTTTCTATCTATCATTTTACAGAAATATAGACTTCATACAAGAAGACCAAGTCCAAGCCCACAAACCACCGGTACTGCAACGCCGCAGCTGGTGGTTCTCGGAGGGATATGGGTCCCGCCAGAATACGCCACTGCAGCTGGAGCCCAAACCCTTTACACCACCCACCCTAATGCCACCCACAACAACCCACATTACTGCACACCACAAGAGTTCTACCCTAGCCCCGTCCTGGCACCACCGCAACCCCTGCTCCACCACCATAACAACAACAATAACAACAACAATGGTGTCCTCTACCACCATAATCGCGTGTACAAGTCTGCCTCCCAAACAACACAAAGCTTGCAAGAGTCTAACGGTAGGGGCGGCACAACCACGACCGGTGGCAACCGGTCGGAGAGCATTGAGGACGGGAAGTCGGAGAGTGGTGGCAGTTGGAAGGCGGAGAGTGGTGGTGAAACAAAGGCATTGATGTTAAGGGAAGAATGTGAAGAAAGTAATGCAAGTGAGATAACCCTAAAGTTCTAGAGTTAATATTATTAAATTATATTTTAACTAATTAATTAATTAGTATTAGTTTGATTAATTATTAATTTTCTGTTGGCATGAAATGAGTTTATTTAGGTTTTAGATATAGAGTGAGGGGTAAAAAGGGCATAAAGAGAAAGTGACAGTTTGTTTGTTGTTCTTTTAATCACAATTTGTATGTTTTTTAATGATTAAAGCACAAGTAATGGACCACAATATTAGCTCTCTTGGCTTTTGATTGGTTTTAAGGAGCTTTAATTTATGGACGAATTTTCCCTTTTCCTTTGTTATTTTATTATAAATATTTATTTAAAAGACAATTAACATGTATTCACACTTTGAAAAGGTAAAGTATAGTTAAACTTTTGAATTGATCGTTTGTAAAAATATTCATAACTGAAATTATGTTTTAGTCTCCATTGTAATTGCTTAGTAGCTACCCAAATGAGAGCTAGCATAAATAGAACTACGATTTTTTAATTTAAAAAGTTGTTAATCGAATAGATGTCTATTTATCAGGTTTTCTTTGGGAGTTATACGTATATCCAATTGGTATCTTATTCTTTTGCGAACTTCCTTTATATAGACACACTTTTAATATGGAATCACTTTTAAGTAAAAAGAAAAATTGAGAACCGTATAATACAATTATACATATCGTTTTAAATATAAAATAAAATACGTTTATGTGATTGTCTCTTTTCTCTCTCTACAAGTTCTGATTATCATTTGTCACTATTTTCAAGTTTACTAGGTGGATTTTAATATAATATTGGTTCTCAAACATCTTAATATATGTGTGTGAACTATATAAATAAAGTTGATGATGGTTTTTTCGCTTTGATTTTATAGTTTTTTTGTAAATGCGGATTGCCATGTGAAAAAATTCCAAATGTTTGCCTAGAATTTTAGGAAGTCCTTTTCCTTCATCATGCGTTACTTGAGAAAAGTGACAATTAGCTAAAAGCAAAACTAACTAATAATAAAATAAAGAGTAAACTGCAATTTTACCCCCTGAGGTTTGGGGTGATTGGCATGTCTACCCCCCTCCCCCCTAAGGAAATAAATGCAATTTTACCCCCACTGTTTGATCTTATGTCGCATGTTTACCCCCCGGCGTTAGTTTGGCTAACTGATCTGTTAGATTTAATATGAAATGACTATTTTACCCTTTTCTTTTACCCCCCAACATTCCTGTTATGTTGCATAATTACCCCCCACAGGTAAATTACTAAAATGCCATTTCTTATTCCCCCCTATACTTTCTGTTAAGAAGCAATTTTACCCCCTCGGACATCCAAATCCCTTCCCGCCACCACCCAGATTCAATTCAGCATATTGAATAACTTAATAATCGAAACCAATTGATTCAATTCATTGCTCACATATGCATATAAACCCCTGATCTTATAAACCCATTGATTCAATTAATAACCCCTGCTCTTATAAACCCATTGATTCAATTAATAACCCCTGCTCTTATAAACCCATGCTCTTAATCAACCCATTGATTCAATTCATTGCTCACATATTGAATCAATTCATTTGCAGCAACTGTATACACATTTTAGCATCATTATTTATTCAAGCATCAGTATACATTTTAGCATCACTATACAGTACATGATTCAATTCAATTCATTCAAGCATCAGTATACACATTCAGTATACACATGAAAGGCACATTCAAACATCAATTCATTCAAGCATCAGTATAGACATGAAAGGCACATACACATTTAGCATCAGTATACAGTACATGATTCAATTCAATTCAATTCATTAGCAGCAGTACACACATTCAATTCATTGCTCACAGTTAATCTGCATATTATGTGTGGACTTATGCCCAAACTGTGTGGACAGTTAATCTGCATATTATGACCCAAACTGTAATGCAAGGCACATACCTGTTGTGGACTTATGCCCAAACTGTCATCTGCATATTATGCCCCAACTGTAATGAGTGAAACTGTCATATGGCTAGACATGATTAACTGGACTTGATTAAATGAGTGAAACTGTCATATGGCTAGACATGAAATGCACAAACCTGACCCAATGAGTAACTGTCAACAAAAACAATGAGTGTGCTGCCCATCATCACAAAATGCATAAAGGATTAAGTTAACAACATAAAGGATTCCAACAAGCCTGCGTGAAGCTGTCAACAAAAACAATGAGTGTGATGCCTATCATCACAAAATGCATAAAGGATTAAGTTAACAACATAAAGGATTATACAAAATGCATAAAGGATTCCAACAACACTGAATAAAGGTAACCAAGCTAACAACATACCCAAAATCATCATCATCATTTTAGACAAAAGCTAAATAAGTTAAGTTAAGTTAACCTACATAGTACACAAAAGCTTCGATTAAGTTAAGTTAACCTACATATTACACAAAAGCTAAATAACTACTAAGTATAAACATCCGCTCAACTCTACGGTGGATAATGGAAGTTGAGGACAGTCCTCCCAAACATAGAGACCACCAGGTGGACCACCAATGATGAGCTTGATAAGCTCATCGTCAGGTCAACTGTAAAAAAACCAACAGTGAACCAAATCAGACCCTAACCCTGTTTATAACATGATAATGACTAAATCTGACCCTGATTAACTAACAATGGCCGATTATACCTGCGGTGTGGCGGATGACATAGCGGATTAGCCAACACACAACCGGCATTTTGTAGAGAAGACTGATCGGAGGAGACAGCGGAGGAGTTGTTGCCGCCGGAGGAGAAGACTGATCGGAGGAGTTGTTGCCGCCGGAGGAGAAGACTGATCGCCGGAGAATCACTGATCGCCGCCGGTGAAGCCTGTCGCCAGAGAAGAAGACTGATCGCAGGTTGAAGGACGATGGTGGGAAGGTGGGGGGTAATTCTGCTTTGTTATGTTACTTATAGGGGTGTTGTAGAGAACAAGCTTCACATTAATAGCAAAATGACTATTTTACCCTTTGACCATTAGCTTATTATTTAGATGGTGTGCATTAATAGGGTTTTTTTTTTCATCTCAAAGGACCTTGAAAGATCATCTAGATTGAATTAATCCAAATCTTCTTTTTTTAGCGACAAATTTCTTTTATTCATGTCGTCTGTGAGAGTTGAACCCAAGACCTTTGCCAATGGACCACCACCCGCAATACGTTTCATGTTTAAATCATAACAATACTTACAAAACAAAAGGATGATCGGTTATAAGAACGACCTAGTGACATCAAGTTTCTGATCAGATTCAACAGGAGTAGCTTCAAAACCATCAATGCCACCCCTATAACTTATCACTGGCTCTCCTTCAACTGTCACGATATAAACCTCGGATTTTGCAAAAATCAAGGAACCATACAGAACTAAAAGCATGAACATATGTTCAACATTTATCATCATTGTCGTTGTCGTCATCTCCTTATTGATCCACTGATCACCAAATATGTTTCCAATCAACCAACTTCAAATTAAATCACATGATTCAACATAACTAACTCCCTTCAACTTCAACATAAATATATTATCACAACACACATTCGCAAGCCCCTGTAAGTACACGCTCGTTCATGACTATTATTATTCAAACGTGTAAATAGGGATGCTAAACGGGTCGTGTTTACGGGTTAACAGGTTCAACCCGAGCCCAAAAATTTTAGACGAACCCGAACCTGAAAATTAATCGTGTCATACATATGAACCCAAACACGACCCGTTCAACCCGAATTTTGTTAGTTTTTTTTTATTTTTTTCAGCAAATTAATATATTAAATATTAAAATTTACTAAAAAAACAAAAATGTATATTACACCCCTACGTGTAAACGAAAAGCGAAAAGCAATGGCTTACCATTCTAAGCTCCTCTGGAGTTATATATCCATCCCCGTCAACATCAAATTTCTCAAAAGCCGACTGTGATAAATGTAGCCATTTTTCCGAGTCTTGATCTTCCAACTGATGAACATGAAGAGTGGCTGCAACAAATTCCATGAAGTCAACAAACCCGTCTTTGTTACTATCCATTTGACATGTTTAATATGTATCTCTAATAGAGATATATCAATAAACAAAACAAAGATTAGATGGGCTGACATGTTTAATAAGAAAATTATTTTCTAATTAGTAGTACCTGGATGTCGATGTCAACATCTTTCATCATGTGAGTGACTCTAGAAAGATTATCCATAGTTGATCTTCAATCAGCCAGACATTCAGAATCGCCCACATCTTGTCTTCGAATTTGGCTTGTGAGTTCATGTAATCATGAACTTTATTCTCAATCTGCAACGAACCCACATCAAGAAATTTATTAAAACAGTAAATTAACAAAATTAATTGTGACTGTTTTGACAAAACAAATCAAGAATACTCAACAAAACTAACCCGGATTTGTGACTTTTTTTTTACAGTCCACATCAAGAAAACAGAGGGTTAAGGATTCTACAAATTGCTGTAAACTGAGATTTTGTTCATCAATCAGATTCATCTCAAATTTCCTGATAATTAAGATGTCAATCAGAAAACATCACCATTTATTACTCAAACAAACGAATCGCCAAGTCTAATTACCAAGAACCCTATATGCAGAATTAAGTTTAATGAATTCCAAACATAATCAGAAGGAGATTTAACTTACCCATGTACGATAATGAAGCCATACGATGGCCTTTTGATCTCCTTTTCGCTCCCAGAACCATTAGCCAGCAAGATCCATATCCATCCTTGTTGCTCCATACTACACACATGAGATGAATAATAAAAACACAATATTAGTTTATGTAGTCCCAAGATATTGAAGTTGATGGTTATAACATAGGATCCAACAATTCTCAAAATGGTATTAAAAAAACATAATGAAATGCTATAAAAGTTCCCAACACCTAAAAATCGATAATCATTTACAATAATTACAACAAAAAAATAAACAAATCACAAAAAACTACTACATATCAGGATTCAAATTATTAGTTTCCCTCCAAAATAAGTTAACTTTCAAAAAACTTAAATATCATCTAAAACTTACTAACTTCAATATACCCGAACAACATTAGATCAGATATAAGCAAAACAACCCGGAAGCCATGTCTCTGAAATCAATGTGACGCTTCAATATCACATCTTTTAGGTCTTTGAGAGACTTATACCTGCATTCGTAACAAATAACCAAAATGCTAAAAAAACAACCAATGGAGCCTTAAGAAGATGTATATAACCATGACGATGATGATGATATGCCGTAAAATTGAGTGCTATATGAGATTCAATCATAATCAAAACCAAAAACGCAGCCCTCAAATAAAAAAAAAACCTAAAAACAGATGAGATTCAATAAGAGTCAAAATCAACAGCTTAACTAACAAATTTAACCTAATTATGTAACGAAAATGCAAATCAAACCAAAATAACATACCTCTCAAACAAAGCTCTTTCCATTTTGTTCCAATCATAAGAACCCTTAACTTAGGGTTTATGTCGGTTGTCTCCAACACCAAAAATAAGAAGATAATCCAAGTTTGTGGTGGTAACAGTGATTAAGCGATGATGAAGATTCAGGTTTTAGAGAAAATGAGACGTAGGAAGAAGAGGCGATATGATTAAGATCCACGCACAAATATTGACATGTGAAGAGATGATCAGTTGCTTGGAATGGAGATGGAGATGGAGGCTCTCTAGGGTTTTGGAAAAGAAACGCAGATGTCGTACAAATGAAGTCGGGTCAAAATTAAAGGAAACAGATCCCGCGATAGCCCATATACACAAATTTTTATGACCCGAATTTTGGAGCCAAAACCAAAATGTAGATGGTCTTAGCAAATGCCACATCATTTTCCTTGCTCTTATATAATGCCACATAAGCCCTTATTTAACATGTTTATTATATATAATAGATATCTAAATTCTTCATCTACTTTCATTCATATGACGATTGTGAACAAGATTTCTACCTTAATTCATGTCATACTATCAAAAACCCATACAAGATTTAGCACATTCATATCATGTTTCCAATACACTTCACCAATGAGAAATTACAACTTACCTATCCTTGAGCAAGTCTAAATGGTTAAGAATCAATGTACATGCAAGGGATTAACCTCCAATTTTTGCTTCAATTTGTTGATTGAAGTGTTCTTGATCAAGAGAGAAACTCTCTTTTCCACTCTATGTATCGATACACACATACACATACTTTCTTTTTCTCCTTTCTTTTTATTAATTAAAGTTTTCATATGTACAACTTCAGCCCCTTAAGTTTGGGTGAATGAGTATTAGGCACCACTTATCCATTTCCATTCACAAGCCTTACACACTAACTAGGTTAATGCTCTTAGTCAACATGTCTCATTCTAAATCTAAATGTTTACTGATATACTATTTAACATTTATTGGGTTGGTGTTTCTAATTGCCATTCTTTTCGTACCAAGGATTTTATATAAAAAAACGAGATAAATAAAATATATGCGTTTTCGGGGTGTTACAAGTTGATTCGTATTCGAGTCCAGTAATCGAATTCGAATCGAGTAAGAATTTATGATTTTCAGTTCGATTCAAAATTCGAATTCAGTTTATTTATAATCTTTAATATATATATACACACACCCACAAACACACATATAACTTCTAAATTTGGGCTAAATTATGAATTACATCCATAAGTGATAAGTTTATTATTCATAATAACATTACCAAACCTAATGACAAATAGCCTATAATACTTATTTCTAAATTTTTACCTAACTTATATCGCTACCAGTATCCAACTTTTCTTCTAAATTTTGGTGTTTTGACATATTGATAGTTAATTTATTTTGCCGATTATTATATTTTATGTTAAATATAATTAGTTTGTAGTAGTTTTAAAAAGTAAAAATAAAATAATTTATTGTTTAGGGTGAATTTGAATTAAATCGAATTCGAATTTCGAATACAAATCGAATCGAATACGAATTCAGGTAAAAAATAAATTTTCGATTCGATTAATTCGAAAATTCAGTATTCAATTCGATGAACACCCCTAGGAAACATTTTTTACCCTCTGTAATCTTTTAATATATTTTAAAAGTGGTTCTAAGTTGAGGAGAGAGAAAAATTAAATGATAAACGTATAAAAATACTATTTAATTGACAATGAAAGAGAAATTGTAAATAACGCTCTTATATTTAGTTGAACAGCATACCCATAAATTTACATATAAACGATAATATTTTCTTTCTCATCCACTCACAACCATTTTTGTAATATAAGGTTCTCACACACAAATATACAGGGGAATGGACGTGAATGCTCTTATAGCATTCACATCTCATCAATCAACCTCTCCCTTATCTTTAAAATTAAAAAATAAAAATTTACTAAAACTCATTACATCTCATCCATCATTTCTATACACCACTGTTATATTATCATTTCTCTACACCACTGTTATATTTTGACAAACTGCTGTATGATTTTTCATATTATAAAAATATATTATTCATAATCCATCAAATTATTGTGAGCTATAAAAATAAAAAATATAATAATTATGTGTTTATGAGTAAGTAAAGATAAAAGTGGTGGATAAAATGTGGAAGGTTTTTTTTAAATAATAGATAAATTTTCAAAATTATAAATTCTTAGTTAAATTATTCGGTAGAAAATAATGAAAGTAGGTTAATAGTCTTTACTTGTCATACCCGCCCGTATAAATAACCATATTAAAACTTGTCATATTTTCCACATTAAAAAGTCATTATTAAAAAAAACAAAGTTTTATTTCAGACAAAGGTTAAAAACACTTTATATAATTTTTGTTTAAAATACGTAAAAACATTTTTTTTCTTAAATAGAAAAAGAAAACACCTTCACTAAAAGTTGAGCTTTTGGCCCATACTGATTTGGTTTACACCCCAGTTGTTTTGTGGGGAAAAGTTGGATTTTACCGGTTTGCACAAAGTGGGTTTTTGGCACAAAGATATAAGAATCGGTCCAATATTATGAACACCGACCCATTAGTTATGAGAATGAAACACCAAATCATTACCTATGAGAATGAAATACAAAAGATATATCTGTCCCATTACGTAAACGATGCTTGCGACTTAATTGGTAATCTTAACATCCTGACAATTAAAACACTATGATTAAAGCCCGTAGCTTTCTAGCCTAGTCGCAATTTGTGATTGATGAAACACAGGTTAACACCCAAGGTGAAACTAGCATGGTCGTCTCTTTTGTGGGGTTCAATCTCCTTTGTTACTCGCCAAATGACGGGTCCTGCAAAACAGCAACACCGTTAGCTCGATAAGACGGGAATATGGGGGTTTCCCACTTAACCGGGCTCCGGCGTGAGAATAAGTACTGTTCTGCGGAATAAAACAGTGTGTTTTAAGAGTGAGAGTGAGAGGAATCGAATGCCTTAACCTGCATGATGAAGGGTCCTATTTATAGCCGGAGAGTGAGAGAGGGAGGGGTGACCTTGCCAGCTGCCATAGGGCGCCAGCTGTAACATCCCAAAAATACAAATTCTTAAATTGCAATTAAGTTGCAAATAAATTAGTAAAATAAAATAACTAGTAATGACACTAACCTAGTTAGTTTATTACTTATGACTAGTAAAAGACATAGAAATAAAATAAAAGAAACTAGAGGGACCAAAAGTGTCTAACTTGAAACTAGTTTAAAAAAAACATTTTATTAAACCACAAACACTCCATTTGGAGTGTGCAGGAGATCGACCAAAGCAGGGGGGCGACCCAAGCTTCTCAAAACCCTAAGTTCATGCTATTTGATCAATTGAAGGCCAATTTCAGTCCTAAATCAAAATCCGAACATAGATTAGTGATCACCTCAGTGAAAGGGATCATAAGGTATGTGAATTTTGTAGAAAATTCTCATATAAATTTCTGAATGAACATAGAAAAATCGAATTCATGATTGCATGTTAGTTGTTTGGGATGAAATAATGTCTAGGGATAACCCTAGCCCATTTACTTGATGAAATTATGCGTATTTTGTGTGAAATTCATAATCACCATTAAAGGTGATAAGTGGGTTTTGTGAAACTTGATAAACACTAGGATTATAGTGGTTGTTCTAGTAATATTTGACATATGTGAAGTGATTTCAGAATTCTAGAAGTTAAAGTTCATGTAAGGTGGTTGATTGATGAAAATTTAGGGCTATATGACATGTTATGAACTTGATAATATATCATGTATATTTCTGCCCTTAAAGTGTTTGCATAAATGCCTCAAAGAAGGCTTAAATCTGAAAATTTGAGTCAAATCGCATGATTGTGATGTTTCGGCAAAATATGCGAACTATGAATTGAAAAGAGTTCTAAACATGTCTTGGTTGAACTCTATAGGAAAGGATACCGGAGCTCCAAGCGGACAAGCCGGTGGCGACTTGCGTTTGAAAGGCGTGCATTGAAGGTATGTAACTTGATTCGTTACATTGGATAAATTTAGATAATTTGCATATGTGTAGTAAATTGTAGAATGAAGGTTGTGTTGATTTAAAAGCGATAATGTTCGCTATGTTGAATAACAAGACAAGGATTGGTTAGAACTTGTTGGTAGTCATCATAATGGAGGATTCCATAAGATGAGCCAAACGGGTCGAATAAATCAATTAATGCGTGGCAAAGGCTTCGTAATATAGTTAATTGGTTCTTTGTTGTTGTTGATAAAAAGACATGTTAGAATACGAGAATTCAGCATGTTAGTTTGTTAGAATGAGAAATCCGAGGATTCGGGTTTGGGTGAAATGAATAAATGAAACAAGTAGCAAGGTTGCAGAGTCCACCGTAAGTTACGGTCTCCACCGTAACTTACGGTGGAGCATAAGAATGTTACGACAGATCTACACTGCCTTACGGTAGGCTAATGTTATCCAGTGTCTACCGTAACTTACGGTAGACACCGTAAGTTACGGTAGAGCCCAGAAGTAATTTTTAAAACTTGCACGCCTAGCTAATCAAATCCGGTTTTTGATCGTAGCTTCGATTAAGCAATATTTCTAAGAACTCTAACACTACTTTTGTTATAAATCTCCAGTTTTCAGGTTTTACAAGTATGTGACGATGATCAAGCATCTTTTGAAGAACCGAATACGAACTTTTGAAGCTTCCGCGATATCTAACTTTAATGGACTATGTTTTGGAATGTAAACAATTTATGAATGTTTGAATTAGTCGGTAGTTGACTAATGTTTTGGTCACTTTGGAACTTATGTTTTTAACCTAGATGCACTATATATATAAAATTATATGAATTTTGATTAAAGCCGTGTAGTAATAAAAAGGGTGTTACAAGTTGGTTATCAGAGCTTAAGGTTGTCAACAAAGTGTTCGGTTCAAGCTTGATCGATCGTCCGGTAAGAATTAATTTATTTTTTTAGTAGATTATATCTTATGTAAGAAATGAGAAGTGAATTGATGTGCATGGGAAGAGTGTGTTAATTCACTCAAACCCGGAAAGTGCACCAAATGTGAACGGTTAAAGCAAGTTAGGAACTTGGCTAAACCGAAACAAATGAAGCAATGTTATAAATGAAATGTTTAACGTTTAAGGTGAACATTTCAGTTTCAAGATGTCGGAAAGAATCGATGATGATCCGGTGCAGACAAGCACCGAACAAATGAAAGAGATAATTGCCGAAGAAGTAGGGAAGGCAATCGAAGGTAGTCTATCCGGGTTTATAGACAAAATTCAAAGCACGGTATTGTCACTTGTCGAAGAGCGAGTTAAAAGGTTGGAGGATAGTGTCAACCTTATGAAGGAGAAATCGGGAGAACGTAAAGGGTGTTTATACAATGAATTTATGGCGTGTAAACCGCCAATCTACAACGGGGAGGTTGACCCAATAATTTGCCAAAGATGGTTGGGCGACATTGAAGGGGTGTTTGAAAGGACCCATTGTGATGAAAGTGACTTTGTTGCTTACGGAACGGGCCAGTTGAGAGGTCAAGCCAAAGATTGGTGGGACAACAAAAAGAATGAAATAGGAGCCGAAGCGGCGAGAACCATGACATGGGAAGAGTTTAAGACGCCGTTTCTTAAACATCATAGCCCCAAGGCGGTCATTAATAATATCAAGGAAGAGTTCATGCAACTTAGGCACAAGGGCGAGACCATAGACAAGATTACAGCGATGTTTATGGATAAGATGAAGTTTAGTAGTGAATTGGTGACGAACGAAGAACAGAAAATATACTACTACTATAACATGTTGAGCGCTGAATATAGGGAGTTTATGACTCCTTCAAAATACGAGACCCTTACCGAGATCATAAACGTTGCTCGGGAACGGGAAATCGAGTTGAAGAAACAAGTTGAAAAGGGTGAGCGAAGGGCACATGATGTGAATCCAAGCCCTACAAAGAAAGCTCAAATTGGAGAATCGGGAAAGAAGGTGGATGCTAAAGGTGGATCGCCAAGTTGTAAAGTGTGTGGGAAAGGACACAAGGGAGAATGTCGGTTCAAAGAGAAACCATGCCCCATATGTAGTAAGACGGGGCACACGGCGTCGCTATGCCCGGGTAAAGTCTCAGTTTGCTACAAATGCTATCAACCTGGCCACAAAAAGGCCGAATGTCCGGACTTAGTTGGAAAGAGAGACGTTAAAGAATCTCCAGCAGAAGCTCCTAAGGCGAAGGCTAGATCCTTCCAACTTACCGCGGCTGAAGCAAAAACGGAACCCGATGTGGTCTCAGGTATATTCACAATTAACTCAATTCCAGCACGTGTATTGTTTGATACGGGTGCGAATAAATCCTTCATTTCGCATGGATTTATTCGACATCCTTCATTTGTATTGACGAAATTATATGTGCCCTTAGAAGTTGAAATAGGGGACAACAAAAGTTTTATAGTTTGTGATGTTTGTCGAGGCTGCAAATTAAGCATCGACGATGAAGAATACTTGATAGACCTGATCCCGATGTCAATGGGGGAATTTCAAGTAGTCGTTGGGATGGATTGGCTATCTCAGCACCACGCAAAGGTCGTGTGTTTTCGTAAGGAGATAAAGCTAACATCTCCGACCGGGAAACACGTCACTATCTATGGCGAAAAAGGAGGTAACCCCGTAATATGCTCGATATTGAAAGCTCACAAGCTTATGAAGCAAGGATGCAAGGCGTTTATGATATACGCGAATGAGCCCGAGAAGGGATCACTGAAGATTGAAGATGTACCAGTAGTACGGAACTACGGAGATGTGTTTCCGGAAGATTTACCTGGGATACCGCCTGAACGGGAAGTAGAGTTCGGGATCGAATTGATTCCGGGCGCAAAACCCGTAGCTAGAGCACCATACCGACTCGCGCCGTCGGAATTACAAGAGTTGATGTCCCAGATTCAAGACCTGCTTGACAAAGGATTCATAAGGCCAAGTGTGTCTCCTTGGGGCGCACCGGTACTGTTCGTGAAAAAGAAAGACGGAAGCATGCGCATGTGTATCGATTACAGGGAGTAAAACAAACTCACGGTAAAGAACCGATACCCACTTCCGAGGATAGATGATCTATTCGACCAACTACAAGGTGCGAATTGGTTTTCAAAGATTGACCTTAGATCGGGGTATCACCAACTAAAGGTCAAGGAAGAAGATGTGCCGAAGACGGCTTTCCGCAAGCGATACGGACATTACGAGTTCCTCGTGATGTCATTTGGGCTAACAAATGCACCCGCGGCTTTCATGGACCTCATGAACCGGGTTTGCAAGCCAATGCTGGATAAATCGGTCATCGTGTTCATAGATGATATTTTGGTGTATTCGAAAAGTGAAGCGGAGCACGCACACCACTTACAAGAGGTGTTAGAGACACTTAGACGAGAAAGGTTGTACGCGAAGTTTTCTAAGTGTGCCTTTTGGTTACGAGAGGTGCAATTTCTCGGCCATATCATAAGTGCCGATGGAGTATTGGTGGATCCGTCAAAGATCGAGGCCGTGTCGAAATGGAATTCCCCGAAGAACCCTTCGGAAATTAGAAGCTTCTTAGGGCTTGCGGGATACTATAGGAGATTCATTCAAGATTTCTCCAAGATTGCGTCGCCACTAACAAAGTTAACCCGAAAGGAGGAAAAGTTCATTTGGGGTGTTGAACAAGAAAGGGCGTTTCACACGCTAAAAGAGAAGTTAACTCAAGCTCCGGTATTAACGTTGCCGGATGGAGTCGAGGATATGGTGGTTTATTCGGATGCCTCATTATCGGGGCTCGGATGTGTTCTGATGCAACGGGGAAAAGTTATAGCTTATGCCTCAAGGAAATTGAAAATACATGAGAAGAAATATCCCACGCATGATCTGGAATTGGCTGCGGTGGTATTTGCTTTAAAAATATGGAGGCACTATTTATATGGGGTAAAGTGCACCATATTCACATATCACAAAAGCTTAAAATACTTCTTCGATCAGAGGGAGTTAAATATGCGTCAGAGAATATGGTTGGAAACAGTGAAGGATTTCGATTGCGAAATACACTACCACCCCGGAAAGGCGAATGTGGTGGCGGATGCTTTGAGCAGAAAAGCGGACTATGTCCCAATACGAGTAAGGTCGATGCAGCTTGTGGTGACCTCAGCTATAATTGAACGCATCCGAGAGGCACAAGTAGAAGCGGTGAAAGAGGA
Source organism: Helianthus tuberosus (assembly GCA_030545235.1). Taxonomy (NCBI): domain Eukaryota; kingdom Viridiplantae; phylum Streptophyta; class Magnoliopsida; order Asterales; family Asteraceae; genus Helianthus; species Helianthus tuberosus. The sequence continues at coordinate 19,370,652 of CM060400.1, forward strand.
GAACTGGAAGAAGGAAAGAATAATTGGCCAGTTAAAAGACTTGTCGGATGGAAAGAACTGGTTGAAGACTAGATCCGGAAGAATATGGGTTCCAAATACTTGTGGAATGAAGGCGCTACTACTTGATGAAGCCCATAAATCCTGATATTCTATTCATCCGGGTGCGACCAAGATGTATAATGATCTGAAACAAAATTATTGGTGGCCCGGAATGAAGAGGGATGTGGTGAAGTATGTAGAGAAGTGCTTGACTTGTTTACAAGTCAAGGCGGAACACCAGAAACCTTATGGGAAACTGCAATCTTTGGAGATCCCGGTTTGTAAATCACATATCACTATGGACCTATTGACCAAACTACCTAAAACGATTCGGGGATTCGATGCCATATGGGTGATTGTGGATAGATTGACGAAGAGTGCACACTTTATTCCTATACGCGAAACCTATACTTCGGAAAAGATGTCCGAGGTGTATACAAATGAAATAGTGGCACGTCACGGAGTACCGATGTCTTTTGTGTCGGATAGAGATACCCGGTTTACTTCAAACTTTTGGCGAGATTTCCAAGAACAGATGGGAACGAAACTCTTCATTAGCACCGCCTACCATCCTCAGACGGATGGGCAGAGTGAAAGAACAATACAGACGCTAGAGGATATGTTACGGGCATGTATCATCGACTTCGGTGGAAGTTGGGATGTTTATCTACCCTTGGCCGAATTTTCATATAACAATAGTTACCATTAGAGTATCGGCATGGCACCTTATGAGATGCTATATGGTAGAAAGTGTAGAACCCCGGTGTGTTGGGGTGAAGTGAGACCACGCGAACTGGCCCATAAAGATATTCTCCAAGCCACTAATGAGAAAATCGAAGTGGTACGAGCCCATTTGAAAGCAGCCCAAGATAGGCAAAAGTCTTATGCCGACAAAAGACGGAGACCGATTGTAACACCCCAAAACTGAATTATTAATTTGCTAGTTTGTTATCATGTTTAACAAAATGAGGTATAATAATTGGGTTAGTAAACCTAGTTAAATGCCTAGCAAATTAAGTAAAGGAATGAAATTAAAGCCAAATATGATGGTGTCATGAATTTAAGGGGCTAAGGTTGCCAAATTAGAAACTTGAATTGAATAAAAATAAAAAGAAAAATCAAAACTCACACACATACGGTGTGTGAGTCTGGACGATCGAACAAGGGAGCAGGGCAAGGTGAAACCCTAGTTTCACCAAATCCATCAAATTCAGTAGGGATTTCAAGGAAAATCGAATGCATGAACCTCTATTCTTGAACATCTAACCTTGTTAATTGATGTGGTAAGTCCAATTTCGTGATTTGATGAATTGTAGGAAATGGGTTTCAACCCAATCATGAGTTTGTAATATGATTTGTGTAAATTGGATATTGGGACTACTCTTAGAACAGAAATCATGTTCGATTTTTAAGTTAGTTGAAATATTTTAGTATAAACCCACTTTATGAGAATATGTTATGAGTAGGAGGATTGAAATTGATACAACTATGTGAAGTTTGAACTATGATGTTTAAAGATACTTGAAATCTTAGACAAATGGGGGTAGGATGAAAGATTTCTATGAATTTGGTTGATTGTTAATATGTCACGTGAAGAATTAGTAGGAATCATGCTTTAAAAGCTTATACATAATGTTTCACAAATGCGAAACCCGCCAAGTGTTCGATGAAATGCCTAAGAGAACAAATATGTGAAGTTGTATGCAAGTTATAAGCTTATAAGTATAGAAAGTGATTATGATATAATTGTTAGCAAACTAACACGTGAAGTGTGTTTTAGATGGAGTCGTGTGGATTTCTAGTAATAATGTATGCCGGGTTCAAGGATAATGTCTAATTAGTTAATCTTGAATGATGATGTTGTTGTTATAAAGTTATGAGATATGTAGTATCAAAAGAATTGATTATGTTATGTGTGCTTATGTGACCTTATGGTCGTATGTGTGTGTTATACCACACGAGTAGGAAATGTATAAAATGTCCATAGCATAATTGATTACAATAATGCGAAATGAATGCAATTTTAGAATGTGTGTTATACTAATGATGTGGTAATCGTGATGACATGATAAGTATAGGATCGTGTCAATATGGGGGAAAGCACGGAAGGTTAACGGAACGAGTAAGAGGAAGCATGTACGAAACGGACACTCGAGGTAAGTAAACTCCCGGACTCCATCTTTAATAGTAATGGAATTAATTGTATGATAATCGTTAAAGGTTATGTTAAAATTTCCGTAATCACTTCTTAGTTTGTGTGAGTAATATAATGTTTTAATTAATTAAACATGATGTTTGAGGTCAAATATGTGTTGAAGTCTTTCTTTGTAAATGATGCGATTAAAGTTGACTAAAACGCCCTTGATGGGTATATTGGGCAAACGATCTTAGAAGTAGTTTAGAAACAAGCTATTCGATTAGTGTAATGTATTGGTCAAGTATGAAAGTGGGGAGTATGGTTTTGTAAGTCATAAACCATTTAATGCGCAAACACCTTAACGGGTCAAAATAAGCTTTTGAGCGAAAATGAGTGGAAAAAGGTGTAAGGTATCCGGGAATGAATCTTTTATGATAGATGACCTAGAAATTATTAAGTTCATATGAAGTTAAGGTCAAACCAACAAGTTATGTTGCTAAATACATGAACGGGTCGAATAAATCATAAATGAATAATAAGCCGATAGTGCGTAAGCTAGGAATTTCCTTAATCCGGATATGGGATTTCAAGTCCAAATGATAGAATGTTAATTTACAATCATGTAGGAAGAAACGTGACGCAAAACAGATAAAAAAATGAGAGAGTTATGTCCGTTTCGGTAAGAACTAATGGCTGGGAAAAGTGCAGAGCTGACACGGCCGGGTGGTTAGCTGACACGGCCGGGTGAAGGTTCTGTGAAAAATATTATTCATGTGATTAATGCATCGTAGGCTTCGGTATATTATCCGTGGACTACCGTGGGCCTCCCAAACATGATTTCGAGTGTTCCCTTGACGATTATAAGTTGTAAACCCAAGTCTAAGCCTCATGTAATTTATATAAGAGTATGATAGATGTATGTAATGAAGTTGGACATGTATTACATGTAAATGGTATACAAGAATGCATACGGAACACGTAGGTATGAATACATGATTGTAGGTATGATTGAATGTATATAGGTATGTAGATGTGTATGATTGTAAGTATGTATGTGTGCAAGTATGTGCGAATGCATGATTTGGATGCATTTGAGAATTAACGTTACTAACAATGCCCTTAAGTTTGGGATGTAATGCATGAATGAGAATGTCGGATTCTTATGAAGTTGAAGCCGAACTCGGAACAAAAGACTTAGAGAGAATAGTCGAATGAATCGAAGCTATATTGTCGAATATTATACGAAAGTTAATTGTGTGAGAATTGTGTTGTATGAGGTTGTCAATGACTAATGATTAAGTTGTATGTGATGTTCATAGGTACCACACGGATTTCTTCTTCTACTAACGAAGATGAGCGGACGAAGATCGAGTCAAGAGCAAGGATTGTACGGGAAGGATCGGTCACATAGTTTAACAAATGTAGGTCTGAAGTATTAATATAATGGAACGTGGTAAATCCTTTTTAATGAGTGTATGACATTTGGTATTCGAACTTTCCTGTAAGTACTATGTCTATTAAAGAACGAAATTTTGGGTTCATATTTTCCGCTGTGTTGTATTTTTAAGTTATTACAAGTTAGTCTTACAGGGAATTGTTCATAATACGAACGGGTCATGCCCGATTTTTGTTAAATTATAGTATGATAATATCACATTTAGGAAGGTGAAACCTTGGGCGTTACACCCATTGAATTTCAGATAGGCGACATGGTTATGTTAAAGGTTTCCCCGTGGAAGGGCGTTATCAGATTCAGAAAAAGGGGGGAACTAAGCCCGAGGTTTATTGGGCCATATAAAATCATCGAACGGGTTGGTAAGGTGGCTTATCGCCTCGAGCTAACGGAAGAGTTGAATGGAATTCATGGCACGTTTCACGTGTCGCAATTGCGGAAATGTCTAGCGGAGGACACAGCTTATATCCATTACGACGATATCGAGGGGGATAATAGCTTGAATTATGCTGTGAGACCAGTGGAGATTTTAGATCGAAAGGTCAAGCACTTGCGAAGCAAACAAATCGATCAAGTCAAGATCAAGTGGGAGCATAGGAAATGTTCGGACACTACGTGGGAGTCCGAAGAGGAGATGCGACGTCTCTACCCTACTTTATTTGGTACGCACTCTTGTTTCGGGGACGAAACCCTTTTAAGGGGGGTAGACTTGTAACATCCCAAAAATACAAATTCTTAAATTGCAATTAAGTTGCAAATAAATTAGTAAAATAAAATAACTAGTAATGACACTAACCTAGTTAGTTTATTACTTATGACTAGTAAAAGACATAGAAATAAAATAAAAGAAACTAAAGGGACCAAAAGTGTCTAACTTGAAACTAGTTTTAATAAAAACATTTTATTAAACCACAAACACCCCATTTGGAGTATGCAGGAGATCGACCAAAGCAGGGGGGCGACCCAAGCTTCTCAAAACCCTAAGTTCATGCTATTTGATCAATTGAAGGCCAATTTCAGTCCTAAATCAAAATCCGAACATAGATTAGTGATCACCTCAGTGAAAGGGATCATAAGGTATGTGAATTTTGTAGAAAATTCTCATCTAAATTTCTGAATGAACATAGAAAAATCGAATTCATGATTGCATGTTAGTTATTTGGGATGAAATAATGTCTAGGGACAACCCTAGCCCATTTACTTGATGAAATTATGCGTATTTTGTGTGAAATTCATAATCACCATTAAAGGTGATAAGTGGGTTTTGTGAAACTTGATAAACACTAGGATTATAGTGGTTGTTCTAGTAATATTTGACATATGTGAAGTGATTTCAGAATTCTAGAAGTTAAAGTTCATGTAAGGTGGTTGATTGATGAAAATTTAGGGCTATATGACATGTTATGAACTTGATAATATATCATGTATATTTCTGCCCTTAAAGTGTTTGCATAAATGCCTCAAAGAAGGCTTAAATCTGAAAATTTGAGTCAAATCGCATGATTGTGATGTTTCGGCAAAATATGCGAACTATGAATTGAAAAGAGTTCTAAACATGTCTTGGTTGAACTCTATAGGAAAGGATACCGGAGCTCCAAGCGGACAAGCCGGTGGCGACTTGCTTTTGAAAGGCGTGCATTGAAGGTATGTAACTTGATTCGTTACATTGGATAAATTTAGATAATTTGCATATGTGTAGTAAATTGTAGAATGAAGGTTGTGTTGATTTAAAAGCGATAATGTTCGCTATGTTGAATAACAAGACAAGGATTGGTTAGAACTTGTTGGTAGTCATCATAATGGAGGATTCCATAAGATGAGCCAAACGGGTCGAATAAATCAATTAATGCGTGGCAAAGGCTTCATAATATAGTTAATTGGTTCTTTGTTGTTGTTGATAAAAAGACATGTTAGAATACGAGAATTCAGCATGTTAGTTTGTTAGAATGAGAAATCCGAGGATTCGGGTTTGGGTGAAATGAATAAATGAAACAAGTAGCAAGGTTGCAGAGTCCACCGTAAGTTACGGTCTCCACCGTAACTTACGGTGGAGAATAAGAATGTTACGACAGATCTACACTGCCTTACGGTAGACTAATGTTATCCAGTGTCTACCGTAACTTTCGGTAGACACCGTAAGATACGGTAGAGCCCAGAAGTAATTTTTAAAACTTGCATGTCCTAGCTAATCAAATCCGGTTTTTGATCGTAGCTTCGATTAAGCAATATTTCTAAGAACTCTAACACTACTTTTGTTATAAATCTCCAGTTTTCAGGTTTTACAAGTATGTGACGATGATCAAGCATCTTTTGAAGAACCGAACACGAACTTTTGAAGCTTCCGCGATATCTAACTTTAATGGACTATGTTTTGGAATGTAAACAATTTATGAATGTTTGAATTAGTCGGTAGTTGACTAATGTTTTGGTCACTTTGGAACTTATGTTTTTAACCTAGATGCACTATATATATAAAATTATATGAATTTTGATTAAAGCCGTGTAGTAATAAAAAGGGTGTTACAAGTTGGTTATCAGAGCTTAAGGTTGTCAACAAAGTGTTCGGTTCAAGCTTGATCGATCGTCCGGTAAGAATTAATTTGTTATTTTAGTAGATTATATCTTATGTAAGAAATGAGAAGGGAATTGATGTGCGTGGGAATATGGGGGTTTCCCTCTTAACCGGGCTTCGGCGTGAGAATAAGTACTGTTCTGAGGAATAAAACAGTGTGTGTTAAGAGTGAGAGTGAGAGGAATCGAAAGCCTTAACCAGAATGATGAAGGGTCCTATTTAGAGCCGGAGAGTGAGAGAGGGAGGGCTGACCTTGCCAGCTGCCATAGGGCGCCAGCTGTAACATCCCAAAAATACAAATTCTTAAATTGCAATTAAGTTGCAAATAAATTAGTAAAATAAAATAACTAGTAATGACACTAACCTAGTTAGTTTATTACTTATGACTAGTAAAAGACATAGAAATAAAATAAAAGAAACTAGAGGGACCAAAAGTGTCTAACTTGAAACTAGTTTAAAAAAAAAACATTTTATTAAACCACAAACACTCCATTTGGAGTGTGCAGGAGATCGACCAAAGCAGGGGGGCGACCCAAGCTTCTCAAAACCCTAAGTTCATGCTATTTGATCAATTGAAGGCCAATTTCAGTCCTAAATCAAAATCCGAACATAGATTAGTGATCACCTCAGTGAAAGGGATCATAAGGTATGTGAATTTTGTAGAAAATTCTCATCTAAATTTCTGAATGAACATAGAAAAATCGAATTCATGATTGCATGTTAGTTGTTTGGGATGAAATAATGTCTAGGGACAACCCTAGCCCATTTACTTGATGAAATTATGCGTATTTTGTGTGAAATTCATAATCACCATTAAAGGTGATAAGTGGGTTTTGTGAAACTTGATAAACACTAGGATTATAGTGGCTGTTCTAGTAATATTTGACATATGTGAAGTGATTTCAGAATTCTAGAAGTTAAAGTTCATGTAAGGTGGTTGATTGATGAAAATTTAGGGCTATATGACATGTTATGAACTTGATAATATATCATGTATATTTCTGCCCTTAAAGTGTTTGCATAAATACCTCAAAGAAGGCTTAAATCTGAAAATTTGAGTCAAATCGCATGATTGTGATGTTTCGGCAAAATATGCGAACTATGAATTGAAAAGAGTTCTAAACATGTCTTGGTTGAACTCTATAGGAAAGGATACCGGAGCTCCAAGCGGACAAGCCGGTGGCGACTTGCGTTTGAAAGGCGTGCATTGAAGGTATGTAACTTGATTCGTTACATTGGATAAATTTAGATAATTTGCATATGTGTAGTAAATTGTAGAATGAAGGTTGTGTTGATTTAAAAGCGATAATGTTCGCTATGTTGAATAAGAAGACAAGGATTGGTTAGAACTTGTTGGTAGTCATCATAATGGAGGATTCCATAAGATGAGCCAAACGAGTCGAATAAATCAATTAATGCGTGGCAAAGGCTTCGTAATATAGTTAATTGGTTCTTTGTTGTTGTTGATAAAAAGACATGTTAGAATACTAGAATTCAGCATGTTAGTTTGTTAGAATGAGAAATCCGAGGATTCGGGTTTGGGTGAAATGAATAAATGAAACAAGTAGCAAGATTGCAGAGTCCACCGTAAGTTGACCGTAACTTACGATGGAGAATAAGAATGTTACGGTAGATCTACACTGCCTTACGGTAAACTAATGTTATCCAGTGTCTACCGTAACTTACGGTAGACACCGTAAGTTACGGTAGAGCCTAGAAGTAATTTTTAAAACTTGCATGTCCTAGCTAATCAAATCCGGTTTTTGATCGTAGCTTCGATTAAGCAATATTTCTAAGAACTCTAACACTACTTTTGTAATGAATCTCCAGTTTTCAGGTTTTACAAGTATGTGACGATGATCAAGCATCTTTTGAAGAACCAAACACGAACTTTTGAAGCTTCCGCGATATCTAACTTTAATGGACTATGTTTTGGAATGTAAACAATTTATGAATGTTTGAATTAGTCGGTAGTTGACTAATGTTTTGGTCACTTTGGAACTTATGTTTTTAACCTAGATGCACTATATATAAAAAATTATATGAATTTTGATTAAAGCCGTGTAGTAATAAAAAGGGTGTAACACCAGCTGTCCGACCAAGGGGAATATCCTCTTGGTCTCCTCTGCTGTGGTCAGGATAGTGGTACACGTGGCGCTCCTATATTTGTCCGTGCTGGAAACGTCGTACCGCTGTTGCCGGTCTGGCCCTCGATTTGCTGCAGGTACCTGGCGCTCGATGAATGATGCCACGTGCTGTCCTTTCTGTCAGAGGGAGCATCTTTGGTGCCACCTTGCCGTCTTCCAGAAGCTTCTGGATTCGCTTGCTGATGTAGGCGCCATGTAGGATGAAAAAGCGGTGTGGTCCTTGCCATGTGGGCAAGAAATTGGGACCATACCTCTTCAAGTCCCCCCAGTCCAGTGTGCCTTCTAGTTCAGTTGATCGTCTAGGAGGGATTCTGGACGTGTAAGGGTAGTGGTTGTTGGCCTTGTTCAAATTCATGTTTGTAACTTCCGTGGTTAGGCCAATTAGTCGCACAGCGCGTGCCATATGGTAGTGATTCTGTAAAAATGAGCCAAGTAGTCACACCCCGAATTTCCACGTGTCACCGGTTGGCCCGGTAGGGGAGTATCGTGACGTGGTTGGCAACATAATAGTCAAACAACACAATATTTAAATGCACAGCGGAAGCAAAGTATAGATTTAATTCAACCAAACGATATTGTAATATTAAGTATCACAAATAGTCGAATATAAATCCACAGGTAGATCAAAAATAAAAGGAAACAATTGTTCAACAGTTTATGACATCCAAGCTGGCGAGACTTAATGCGGATGCTAGGAGACAAGCCAGCCTATTTTGCGTAGTACCTGCACTTAACCTTTTTAAGAAAATACGTCAGTTTACACTGGTAAATACAATCAACCGACTCATTTTGAAAAGAGTTTAAGAAAATGCATTTAAGGCACAAGGCACAAATAATATTTTATAACTTGGGATAATTATGTAAATATATAAACTTGTAAACGAATTACATGTTTCTTATGCGTTCAGTAGACCGATCCGTAGACCGGGTTAAAGATCAATGGACACACCACTTTATATAATGAGACACTGACAGGTGTACGCCTACACCTGAGTGCTAAGGTCGTGGCCATTTCGTAAAATGATGCCAGGGATATCCGGGACATGGTCATTAACCCCCCAAAGGCTTTAAGCAACAAAACATTTCAAAACGGAGCATATCAATGATTTAACCTCTATTCGATTAAAGATTCAATGCTGGACCAAGCGGTATTTTATATACCGTACCCCAAGCCCGTATAGGGAAAATAAGTTAAAAGTATTTACCTGAGTAAGTATTGATCAAAAATCAGCGAGTGCAAGCATCTTTTACTGGTTCTCCTAATCTGGAACGAAGGTTTAATAATAACCTATTAGAATCCTAACGGGTCTTTAGTTAAGCTTACGCTTAGACCGGTTAGTTTTAAAGATACGGTTCGTACGCACGATTAAGCGAAGACCGGATAGAATGTGATTTAGACCCGAAAAGTTTGAAGACTTGCTTAATATGGGTATATGATACACATTCTGGATTTTGAGATAAAACCGATAAGGTTTGACCCGTTTCGGCTAATTTATATAAACTAGTTACATAAACCGAACCGAACGCGCATGAAGCGTAACGGGTATCCGTAAGAGTCCTAAACAGGTTTTCCTAAGTTAACACACCTTAAATAAGTTGTGATATCAGTAGGATATCACCCATGATGCCCAAAACGAGTTTAATCTCTTTATAAGCCCCGTAGGGGTATTTTGGTCATTTTAAAGATTATAAAATGGTTTAATTAGACACCTGTGATCCGGGTCTGAGTTGATTAGTAAAATAGCTTATTTTAACAGGTTATAACCTTTGGTAATAAGTCTTATATATTAAAATAGTTTTAAACCCAAACTATGCGTTAAATACGCGTATAAAGTCGTTTTAAGCGATGTGCGGGTTTAAATACGATTCTGAGTTTTCTGATCAAATAAACAGGCTCAAAATACTCCATTTATTATTTAAAATCAGTAGCAATTGGATTGGCGTTAAACGGATTTGTAAAACTCATTTTATGGCCGAAAAGGGTATTTTTTGTATTAACCGAATCGAGGCGATAAACCTAGCTTATGATCAGTTTAAAAATAATTAAAAATCTTTAAAAATCCCAAAATATTATATCACATCAGTGGGTAAAAGGTTTGATGTCAAAATTTAGGTTTAGATAGGCTTTACGCTAATGACGCCGTTTAATTACTTAAAAGCATTCAAATTACGTCATTAAGCATAACTCCTAATCTAGACCTCCAACTGATGTGAAATTTTTTGGTACAAGTCTAAAAATCAGTAACTAAGATTATGGCACTTTCACATTTCCAAAAATCTCGTTTTATGGTCAAAAGGGCATTACGGTCAATATTTAGGCGTTTAACGGAAACATCGGACGATTAGGGATTCGAGTGGTATAAACGCAGAGGCTTATACACACATGCAACTAGGTCCTAATGGAACTTTAAGGCATGTCTAAACCTATATAAATCGGGTCAGAACTGAGGTCAAAGCAAAAGTCAAACTTTTGCGTCTCTCGGTTCTAAATCGGTTCAAAACATAAAGTTGTCGAATCAAACAAGCTTAGACAAGTTATTATATTTATTTTCAAGTTGTATGACTGATAAAACAGATTACACGCCTTCCGTATCATTACATATGCGATTAACATTTCTGTTGACTTTTCGGAAGAAGTTTGACTCGATCAATCGACATAGTTAAGATTGAAATCAGTGGGTGAACTTTTAGGGGTTTATTACCCATATAAATACCAACTTATTACCACTTTCGATTCGACAAAACTCTGGACCATTTGCGTTTCATCGCAAAGTCAAACCGTAGTTACGGCGGTTTGATTTCTAGGCTATAAACTAAGCATAAATGAATTGAAGAAGATCAAGGGTACTTACACAAGTCTTATGCACGATTTGGAATGTTTGGGATCTGCTGGAAAGCTCCTTAAAATGACCAGAAGTGAATGCAAGATGAATGATCAAATTTGCAAAGAATGTGGGTCTTCTTATGGTGTTCAAACATGCATGGATCATCGACAACTAAGTCTAGGAGGAAACAATAACATCCACAAGTCCCCTACTAGCTAAAAACCACTTTAGGGCAGCCCAAGGTATGCCAAAAATCGATCAAAGTCGGTTAACGAACATGCAGGACATCTGTGCATGTTTTCTGTCCAGATAAGGCAGTCGCGTAGCGCGACTGCCAAGACCTTCATGCTCGCGCTACGCGAGGGTGGTGATGACCTGATCAACAAGTTTCATTAATTGCAATTTCAGTCCCTGGTCCCCCGAAAGGTCGTTTTCACTTGGTTTTCTTGCATTTTGAGACTTTATATTTGACATGTGGGGCTTTAAGGCTTATACCATCTTTGTTAAGTCCTCGGGTAACTTTGTGATCACCCGAAAAACCCTAAATTTCAATGTTGACGATTCTAACCCTCACACACGAATTTTATCACAACTTACTCTTACGATAACGAAACTTCATGAAATTTTTGTGGTACATTCTAGTGAGCATAATTAATCGTTACAAAGCTTCGGGTTTGTCAAAAGGTCACTCAGAGGTATAACTTAAACATGTTGGCACATTTAACCCCTGTAGTTTGTAATCTCTCGCTTTCGTTCACAATTCGCTTCGTATGATCCATGATCTATTCGTTTAAGGTTATAAACATCATATAGGGTTATTGAAAAGTATATTTATTCATTGTTGACACTTTGAACCCTTCTATTCACACAGTTTCACTGTTTGTCAACTTTAGTCCTTCAAGAACATTCTTTCACACGTTCAAACCTATGACACGTGTCAACACATTATAGGACGTAAATTTTCGAGGTGTTACACAAGTGGACGCATGGCGCATGGCGTGTTGTTGACTTTGCAAAGTTGAGCCAACTGGACGCGTGGCGCATCGCGTGTTTCTAAGTTTGCAAAGTTGAGCCAACTGGACGCGTGGCGCATCGCGTGTTGGTAAGTTTGCAAAGTTGAGCCAACTGGACGTGTGGCATGTTGGTAAGTTTGTAAAGTTGGGCCAACTCGACGCGTGGCGCATGGCGTCTTGGTAAGTTTGCAAAGTTGAGCCAACTGGACGCGTGGCGCATGGCGTGTTGGTAAGTTTGCTTCTGAGACAAGTTTCCTTCATTGGATAAAGACAACTGATGTGACAGTCTAATGTCCCTGTCTTGTCGGAGGTGAACAGGAGCCTTTTCAGTGGTGTCAGTTACTTTCCATCCCGGTGTCAGACGTGTGTCGCCCACGCTCCCAAAAAAGGCGGTGACGGTTTCTCTCTCTGCTGACGTGTCTTTCCCCTGTTGGTTGACGCTCTGGTTTCCTGACGGCCCACTACCCATCGCATTAAATGCGATGGGTATAAATACACGGCGGTTCTCTCCTTCCCTTCACTTTTTCAAAATTTGAACAAGCAGTTTCTTCCCATACTTCTTTACTTTCTCCTTATTCTAAGTTCCTTTCCTTAACTTCTTTCAGAATGTCTTCTGGGTCTAATCATGTGGTGAAGAAGAGAAAATTTAAAGGTAGGAATCCTCCTGGTCCTGATCGAGCGACGATCAGTTGGAAAGAAGAAGAGTTTCACAACTTGGTTAGGGATATGGGTTTCCTTCCGGAGTGGGGGGCTCAGTTTCCGACCGCCGGCTCTACCGCCCTGGATGCACCTCCAGGTTATATTGCAATGTATGCAGCCTTCTTCCGGGAGGGTAACTTCAGGCTCCCTATGACGAAGTTTACTGCTGATGTATTGAGGAATAATGGGCTCCATATCTCTCAAATCAACGCTATTGGGCTTCCTCGTGTTACCCACTTTGAGTTTATCTGTAGGGACAACCGTGTTGAGCCAACCTTTGAGATGTTCAACATTTTTTACACTGTGACTTACACCGGAGGTTTTTATTCTTTTAACTCTCGGACTAGTGGTGTTATCCCTTGTAGTTCCAATCCTCCGAAAAGCCTACATGATTGGAAACAAAAGTTTTTTTACATTCGGCGTGGTGTTATCCTGGTGGATATGCACTATCGATCAGAGAGTGAAGGGATCCTGAAGGTAGACGTGACAGTGGACTTTGCCAATCAGGAGTGGTACAAGAAGGTGACACACAAAGCCACTGCTATTTCTCAGCTGGAGGAGAGGGCGTTGGTTGGTGCTGGTATGAGCTTGCGGTGGTTTCTGAAGAAACCTCTGGGTGTTCCTGTTTATGGTTACCAAGGCAAACGTATGTAATGTTTCTTAGTTATTTGTTTTTTTTTTCTCTGGTTATTGTTGTGTTCTTCTTCATTTCTTTGTGTTTCGCAGTTGGGTACAACTTGTTAAATGTTCTTGACCCAAAGGCCGGTGGTGCCATGGTTGAGGCGGTTCAAGAGGATGGGAAACCGACATGGTTGGACCAGATCCGCAACCGTTTCTTGCATCCTACTAACGAGAGTTTTGCCACCTATGCCAACACTGTTTTAGGTGAGGATGGTGAAGATGCTGTTGATGATACTACTGACCCCACTCGGGAGGAAGTTATTGTCCTTTCGAGTGGGGGTTCTGACCGATCTCTTGAAGGCTTAACTTCTCATTCCCGGCGTGCAGGTCCAGCGCGAGGGGTTGTGTATGAGCCTGTTAATGAACCGGTTGTTGCTAATGTTGAGGTGCCGGTTGAGGCTACTGATCAATTAGAAATTCGGAGAAAAACAAAAGCGGACAAGTCAGAAGGGAAGGAGAAGAGGGCTGAGGAAAAAACTACTGAGACTCCTCGTAAGCGACCCTCTACCCTTCCTGTCCTAGATTATGTTTTCGTTTCTGATACATTGTCTGGTTTAGGGACCGGAGAGAAACATCGTGTGTCTGATCCTGATGACAGGGCTACCTTAACGGAGATGATGAGGAAGAAAGCTCTTGCAGATAAAAAACGGAAACTGGATGAACAAGTTGTTGCTATGCTTGCTGCCAAGAAATCCAAACTTCAAAAGGAGACTCCTCCTGCACCCTCGGAGTCTGAGATTGACATGGGTGTTTTTAGTGCAAAGAAGGGAAATCTTTTGGAGAAAATATACGCGGCCTCCGCTCCTCAAGGTAGAGACTTTGCTTTTGTAAATCTTGTTACTTGGCTTTTGGATTGTCTTTGACTATCATGATTGTCTCATGGCAGATGTCAAATCTGGTAAGGTGCCGCGCGGGGTTGATATTTCGAAGATTACTCCCCCTACCTCTCCATCGTCTAGGACGTTTGGTTTGTCCTCTCCTCGTGATGACTTGGGTGAAAAGAGTAAACCAGATGATACGAATGTTGAACATGTTGGTGAAGGTGGTGCTGATGGCGCGGGTGGTACTGGTGGTCGTGGTGCAGGCGATGCTGGTGGAGATGGTCGAGATAAAGGTATTGAAACAGAGGCAGAGTCCAGTGAAGCTACACCTCGTTGAACCATCTATACCAGGCGTCCACGGGGTGGTGGCGGTGCTACTTCGGGAGTGGTCCGGAGTCCTGAGTTTGAAAATGTCCAAGCTGGGTCTTGGGATACTCATAACCCGGCTTGTGACGATCTACCGCATGCTCCCCGATGGGGTTTAACTCAGGGCTCCCGCATGAATGACATTGGTAACTGCCAAGAGTTCTTCTCATTGTCTCTCCCCCCTGCTGAGATGTTGTTCCAGAAAAAGCGTAACCGGTTTGATCTATTGGATGATCACATTCATGTTGGGGTCAACTTTTTCGCTACTTCTAAAGAGATAGTCCGAGAATGGAAACTGATGGGGGAGGAGACCCTTGAATTTGAAAATAATAAAAAAAAGCATTCGCTGAGGAGAGGGAGAAGTTCAATGCTGAGAAGAAGGGTTTGGTGTGGAGGTTGGCCGATGCGGAGCAAAAACTTGCACAGGAGAAGCAGGTTAACTCGGACAAACAAAAGGATTGGGAGGCCGCTTGTGAGCGGACCAATAAAGAGTTGCAATCGCAACGTGATGCTATTGTGAGGCTATCAGGAGAGAAAAGGAAGATCAGTGAGGAGGCTGAGCAGGAGCGTGTTGCGGCCCAGAAGAGGGAAGAAGAATATCTTCAACGTATAGTTAAGTTGGAAAAGCTTTCCGAGGCAAAGGTTGCTGAGTGTGAGGCTTCTGAACTTCTTGCTGTGGAAATGTCTGCTGATTGCAAGTGGTTACTTGCTCGTGCAGTGCCTCTGGTAATATTTGTTGTTTGTTTGTTTTTGGTATTCTTTTTCGTTTTCCTCATTTGTGTGTTACTTCGCAGATTGCCGAACGTATCGCCGGTTCCGAGGAATTGGCCAAGTATATATACGAGCTTGGTGAAGTTGCGCGTGATCGTGGTCATAAGGAAGGGTATGCTGAGGGAAGGGCTGCCGCTGAGTCAAAAGAACCGTTGAAGAATTTTGAATTATACAAAACTGAATGTGTTGCCCGGTACGCTGAAAAGCGTCAAGAGTTTGAGTCCCTCGAGTTTGGAATTGTCAAAGCTGCTCAAAAATTATCCCGGAAACCTGATGGTGTTGCCTTATTGTAGAAGGCCCTTGGAGATGAAGATCACGCGACTGGGGGCGCTGGTACTAGTCATCCAGAGTGAGGAAATCCGGCTTGCATGTCGTGTATGGGCTTCAATAGCCTTGTTACCAGTTTGACAATTTCGTGAATAATTTACCTATGGCTGTCGTATCCGTAATACGTTTTGTTGTTTTTGATATATTTTATGTTAGTATTTAGGCTTTTGTTTCCTTGCTCATTGTGAATTTTGCTATCGTTACAATATGTGCATGTGTAATTACTTTGATTAGGTATTACGAATGAATGATGGTGCTGACAGGTTGTGTTGTGTTAGTTACAATGGTTATTCTGTCGTTTGAGCGCACGAGCTGATTCGTATATACGAAGTGATCGAGTTACAGGTTATTGTGTGGACCCGGTTGTGTTTAGCTTTGGGGGTCTTACAATGTTTGTTTACCATTTTTCGATGCTTTCGTGTTTATGTGGGCACAAAGTATTTATTTGGCGTTTTCTAGGCTTTGGTTGTGTTTCTGACCCGGCTGTGCACTTGGTTGTGACTAGCCTTGGAGGTCTACAACGTTTCCTAAGGTCGAGCCATTGATGTTTTCGTGTATGCCCAAAGTAATATATGCAGTTGTAACGAAAAATTCTCATGAGACAAGATAGCCAAACACTTCTTGTATTAGTGCTAAATGTGTTGGCGCGCAGCCATTACAAGTACATAGAAAAAACTTTGATTGTTTACATGTAGCATCTTCTTAGCTGCTGGGCATTCCAGGTTCTTGGGACCTCTTTGTTGTCCAGGGTACGCAATTTATACGCCCCTTTCCCAAGGACTTCTTCTACAACATAAGGCCCTTCCCACTTGGGAGCTGATTTTCCTGGTTTTTCGGCGTTGGACGCCTCATTGTCCCTTAGGACATAATCCCCTGGATTGAACGTGCTGACTCGAACCTTAGAGTTATAATACTTTTCCAGCTTTGTTTTGTATTTCGCTTCATTGATTGCCGCCATCTCTCTCCTTTCTTCTAGGAGATCAAGATCCAACCTCCTTTCTTCTTCATTGTTGATCAAGTTCATGGAGAGCATTCTTGGTGATAGCAGTCCGATCTCTGCTGGTGTCATAGCCTCGGACCCATAGACTAAACTAAACGGTGTTTCTCCGTGGCTTGTTTTGGGCATTGTCCTACGGGCCCATAATATACTAGGTAGTTCATCAACCCAACCTCTTCTTTGTGTTCCCAAGCGTGCCTTAATGCCATCTACGATGCTCTTGTTAACGGCTTCGACCTGGCCATTCCCTTGCGGGTGCGCAACCGAAGAAAAGGCATGTTCTATGTGTAGTTCTTTGAACCAGCGTTGTAGATCATCGGCAACAAAATTTGTCCCATTGTCGGTGATAATTTTCAGTGGTAACCCGAAACGGCATATGATCTACTCCCAGATGAACCTTCTAACTACGGTAGATGTGGTTGACGCGAGTGCTTTTGCTTCCACCCATTTTATGAAATAGTCGAATGCGACTATTATGAATTTCACTGCGCCCGGGGCTTCAGGAAAAGGGCCAACCATATCTATCCCCCACTGTTGAAACGGCCACGTCGTTGTTACTGGGACCAGTTCATTTTTGGGGCGCATCGTTTTTGGTGCGTGCCTTTGGTAGCCGCTGCATTTTCTTTAGAATTTTCACTGCGTCTAGATGCATTCCAGGCCAGTAATATCCGGCGTTCATGACTTTGGCTACTACCATCCTCGGGCCAGCATGGATGCCGCAGATGCCCTCGTGTACTTCTCGGATTAGGTAGTTTGCATCTTCTGGGTCGACGCATCTTAAGAACGGTCCTAAGTAGGATTTTCGATACAATATTCCGTCGACCATCTGGTAGTGTTCGGATTTGTATTGTACTTTTCTTGCCTCGGCTTTGTTCTCCGAAAGTATACCAGATTGGAGATACATAATTATCGGAGTTATCCACGACGTTGTTCCCAATTGAATAACGCTCACTTCTCTTAGTGGTACCGATGGGTTGCTTAAAACTTCAATGCGCACATCCTTGGCCAGGTGCTGGAAACTTATGGATGCGAGTTTACTTAACGCGTCTGCTGGTTTATTCTCGCTCCGGTTGATGTGGTGCCCCTTGTAGGAATAGAAGTTTTGCAGCAATGTTTTTGCTTGATTCATGTAGAGCGCCATCACGTCTCCTTTGGCATCGTACTGGCCGTTAATCTGCTCGGCTACTAACATGGAGTCCACATGCGCCTCAACGTGTTTGACCCCCATCTTGATCGCCAACCTCAGACCGGCCAGAAAGGCTTCATATTCGGCTTCGTTATGCGTGCTCTTGAAGTCTAACCTGATGGCATATGTGATTTCGTGCTTCTCTGGACTTACTAGCCTAAGCCCTGCACCTGCGCCATCTTCGTTAGACGTGCCATCTGTATATAGTAGCCACGGTTCTTCTGAATGTTGCATTTCAGCTCTTTCCATTGCCTTACACTCCCTGTCTTTGTCGTCGGGCACTTCTGTTATGAAATCAGCCAACACTTGGTCCTTAATCGCTGGCCTGGGTCTGAAAACCACGTTGTGGCCTCCCAGTTCTATCGCCCACTTTTCTAACCTTCCAGATATCTCTGGCCTTGCAAGGATGTTGCCAATGTTGTAGTTTGTTAACACGTGAATGACGTGGTTGGCAAAGTACCTGCGCAATCGCCTTGATGCATGAATCAGTACCAGCACTAGTTTTTCCATTATAGCATACCGTGTTTTTGGATCGTTCAGAGTGCGAGACACATAGTAGACTGGTGTTTGAACACCTTGGCGGTCGACGAGCAGGACTGCTCCAACTGCTTTATCAGATGCTGACAGATACAATACTAGGGGTTCTCCTTTCACTGGCGCTGTTAATGTTGGAAATCTTATGAGACAATCTTTCATCTCTCGGAATGCGCTCTCGGCTTCCGGAGTCCACTGGAATTGGCTTTTCTACATGCAATTGCGGAGTGTTTTGATAAACAGAAATGACTTTGCTGCGTGGTTGGCTAGGAAACGGTTTAGTGCTGCTAGCCGTCCAGCCAATTTTTGCATCTCCTTGATTGTTGAGGGCGAAGGCATCCGCTCGATCGCTTGTACCTTATCAAGATTGACTTTAAACCCATCTTTTGTCACGATGAACCCTAGAAACTTCCCTTCTTCCATGCCGAAAGAACATTTTGCTGGGTTTAGCTTGATACTTACTCCGCGCAGTGTGTCGAACGTCTTTTGAATGTTGATCAACATCATTCTTTCTTCCTTGCTCATGATGACCAAGTCATCCATGTATACTTCGATGTATTTGCCGATAGCGTCGCTGAATGTTTCGTTCATCAATCTTTGATAAGTTGCGCATGCGTTTTTTAAGCCAAAGGGCATTTTTGTATAACAGTATAACCCTGTTGGTGTGCGAAACGCAGTCTTATCTTCGTCTTGGATGGCCATCTGCACCTGATGGTATCCCTTATAGCACTCAAGGAAACATTTCCACCTGAACGTTGCTAGCGAATCAATCTTTTCATCAATATCTGGCAAGGCGTAGCAGTCGCGCGGGCATGCCTTGTTTAAATCCTTGTAATCTACGCCTATTCTCCAACTGCCGTTTGGTTTCTGTACCATTACAGGGCTCGCCACCCAAGTTTGATATCGGACTTCTCTGATGATACCGACATTCAATAGTTCCATGACTTACTCTTGCATAGCGTCTTGTTTTATGTCTCCCAAATAGCGTTTGGCATGTACCACAGGTTTTGCACTTTCTGAGACATTTAATCCGTGTTCTGCTATGTGCCGTGGAACACCCACCATGTCAGCTGGTGTCCAGGCGAATACATCCATGTTTTCAAACAACAACTTTTTTAGCGCCGCGCGCGTGAGATCAGACATTGCAGGGCCCAAGGTGACCGTTTGTTCTGGGTATGCGCTGTTTAACACCCATTTTTCAGCTTCTATGCGCGGTGCGCTCTTGCTTGCCTTTGCTGGCCGGATTTCATCTGTTGCTAAGACTTCTTTGCTTGCCTAGATTAGTGCTACCCCTGTTTCTGTTGGGAAACCAACGCCTGAATGCAGTCCAGAGCTGATCATACTAAAATCTCCTTGGGATTCTCTTCCCAGAAGGATATCATGTCTTGAATGTGCGGGCAGCACCATGAACGTGACTTCTTTTGTTCTTGAATTTCTTCCATCTGAGAGTAACACTGGGAATTATATCTGGCCGAGAGGAAAGACGGCTTCGTTGTAGAAAGCAGTTAGTGGGTGGTCAACTGGTTCCAGGCGCGCCTTGTCTTCTTGGTCGAATTGATTGAAACATTATTCGTATATGTGACAATATTTAATAAACCGATTTCATTTCATAATTCATTTGTCAACATTACAAGGAAATCAAATAACATCAAGTTCAAGGGAAATACAATACAACATAATCAAGATTGATACAACGATTAAACCTAAACGTCTATATGTGTATCTAGGCGTCAACGCTACTTCATTTCATAGCATCATCATCCTCAACCTGTAACATGTTTAAAATAAAGTTCAATGCAAAAGCAAAGGTGAGTATACAAGTTTAAGCATAAGTATAAGTATAAAAGTTTAAAACGAATCCACATGGCAACTTAGTCTATACGAGATCAACCTAGCGTGGCATGCAATATTTCTAGCCAACCTCAGTTTACGCAAGAAAGTTTAATTAATTCAACATGACCCAAGTTTAAGGGGGGTGGTGCGTTACTCCTATAGCGCTATACATGTCAAATGGAGGCTCGTGAAAGCTAATGACTAAAACATATCACATAAGTATGGTCCACGTAAGCATCAAGTATCACAACATAGTATTCATGTATAAGGATTGTTTTTGTGCATTGCATAAAGAATAAGTTTAAGTGTGTTTTTAATAATGTAACATCTTACACCCCAAAAAGTGGTAAACATAAAAAGGGGGTTGCGAGTATACTCACTATATTGCAAATGCTTCCAATTATCCAAGTGTTGACGAGTGTACGAGTTTGGGAGGATGGAACACAGCGGTCACCCTATATGGGCAAATGATGGTGCATGAGTAAACGGGATTACGGCGGAGGATTTGAAGTGGGATTTAAAGTATAACTTGTTGATATATATATTTATATATATATATATATATATATGTATGTATGTATGTATGTATGTATGTATAAATTCTAAGTTAATACAGTAAGAGAGTAATAGAAGTATTGTCGAAAACCAAATATACGTTTATATTTATTGCTATAAAATTATTTGAATCCGGTACGTTTACAAGTTATATAAAGTTCGGTTTCGCGATAAAAATATTAATTAATTCAAAACAATAAAATTTATATTTTCTTTATAAAAATATTAGGACTTCGATAGGTTTCGTTTTATAAAATTAACGTGTTACGTTTTACGGAATTTTTACGAAAAACGGGCAGAGTTTCCTCTGTTTTTGGACGATCCCAACAACGCAAGCTGTCGATTTATTTGTCAAAATTCAACAATAACTCGACGATATAATCAATATACTTAAAATGAGCCAAACGTGAATAATTTATAAATGCATCCGCACTTATAATAAATCATAATTCGAGACTAACATAATGTAAATATTTTAACACAAGTAACTTTGTTTAAAATACTAAATTACATGGTTAAACAGGATATTTATTGAATCGAAAGTAATAAAAGTATAAACTGGATCGAAATATACCGAACAAGGGGAGATGACTCTCGAGACAGTCACCAGTTTTGACTCGTTTGACCAGACTGAGGCTTTGACCCGGGGATCTGTGGTTGACCCGGAGAACCAGTCTGACCGGTGCGGATTGAATCGAAATACCCGAGCCGTGAACCACTTGCCAGAAGCTGAACCGAAATAACACCCGAACAGGACGCGAGTCAAGTGAATCGAGTCACCTGAGTTCACCCGAGTGAACTGTCCCGAAGTCTGACGAACCAGCCCCGAGTTAACCGAACCGTTCACCATCATCCCTGCTGACGCTGGCAGCCACCGTGCATTGGTTCTGTTGTCCGTCGACACCACCACCGTCATCATTGCCTAGTACCGCCGCCGCCAAGACGGCGGTCGGCCGTCCATTACGAAAGAGAGAGCCCGAACAGGGGGTGTCTGTTTGTGTGCCGTCGGCTGAGCCGACACCGGAGAGGAATGTGCCTTCAGGTGTGAGTGAGGAAGAGAAAGGAGGTGGGTGGTCGGAAAAGGTTGTTGCCGTCGGAGTAGGTCTCGCCGGACCTTAGCAGGTTTCGCAGGTGCCAGAATTCGGAGAGGGGATGAGAGACCGAGTGTGTGTAAGTATACAGGTATGTTGTCGGGTGAGTGACTCCGGAAAGCCGGCCGCGACCCGGTACTGGTCGCCGGAGAACAGGGAGGTGGCAGGGGGGTCTGGTTTGGGATGCGACTGATAAAATGATTTAGGGTTTAGCCATTTTTTTATACTTCCATTATTTACACAAATAAACCCTAAACTTTACCCACTAACTTATGTTATGATATAAAAAGGAACTAACTTTATAAGACAAATTAACTAGGTTAGGTCACTAACTTTAAAATTTAACGAGATTAACTTAGTTTATTATAAAAATAACTTTTAAATAGTAAAATAAATAAATTTAATTAAGTTAACAATAAATAAATAACCCAAATTGTAACAAATTAAATTAAGGATAAAGAAGTTTCGATGATACAACGGATTGTAATTTTTTGAAAGGGACAAGCTTCTAAAAATAGATTTTCTAGGCTCGATTTCTAAGTTAGGAAAGTTATGAAAACGCGGAGCGTTACAGTATATGATATCCGCGGTGCTCCCTGGATCAATAAAGATGTAGTCGGTTTGATAATGACCGATTACTCCGGATATGACTATGGGTCTTCTCTCTCTTGGACCTCATCTTACTACGGGGAAAACAACTTGTCTTTCGGGCCATGAGTCATCTTGTGTGCGCTTGTTGTAATTCTTTCCTGCCCGTCGTGGTCCCCCTTGAACCATGTGAGTTTCTAACTTTCGAAGCTTCTTGTTGTTTGGACCTTCCTCTCTTCTGTGAATTTGACGGTTGTCGCGCTTCCCGCCTTTTACCAGGTGTGTGAGCCTTCCATCCCTTAGGGCTCTTTCTATCTTCTGCTTTAGGCTAAAGTAGTCGTCAGTTAGGTGACCGGTGTCTTTGTGGAATTCACAGAAGAGATTTGGGTCTTGGCCTCTTTTGTTGCGCATTTGTAGAGGTGGTTTGAATTGATGGTTTTCAGTTGACAGGACCTCTGAAGGTGTTTTTGTTAAGAGCGTCCACTGTTTTTCTCTATTTTCTCTCTTTACTTCTTTGCGATGAGCGATCTGGTTGATCATGTTGCGCGCATCTTCCCTTGCTGGGCTTCTTTCCCTGTAACCCGATGTTTTCCATGATTGGCCTTTGCCTTTCTTGTTGCGCCGATCGTTGTGGTTGTAATTGTATTGGCGGTTGTCATCACCGGTAACTGCTTGTCAGTGCTCGCAATTGTTTTTGCTGCCTCAATGAAGGTTTCCCAATCTTTGGGGCCTCCGTCTCTTCCTTTCAATCGTTTAATCAGGTCGTCACATTTCACTGCCCTCATGAAGTGTGCGCGCATCATCTTTTCGCCTACATCCCCAATTTCCAGGCATTCTTTGTTGTATCTGGTGATGAAATCTTCTATGCTTTCATGATCTTTCCTCCATATGTTCAAGCAATCAGCTGGATCTCTGGTGTGCCTGTGCTGTTGGGAGAAGTGCGCGAGGAACTTGTCTCGAAAATCGATCCATGACTTGATCCTTCCCGCTGGTAGGCTGTCATACCAGACGCGTGCCACGCCGACAAAGGTTTGAGTGAAGAGATGACACCAAGTTGGTAAATTCCATCCTCCTGTTACTCCTGCGCCATTGAAAACTTGGAGGTGATCATCAGGATCTGTCAAGCCGTTGTATTTGCCCACATTGTGTGGCAATTTTGTCTTATCAATATCAGCTGTTGCAATCTCTTTGATGAACTTTGAGTTTTCAGCTATGCCATCTGGGCGATAGCTTAGTGTATAATCATGTTCTGCTTTCGGATTGTACCCCGCGCGCTTGCGAGGTACGTACGCCTCGTGTTCTGGTGGTAACCTACTGAATACCGTGCTTTCTTTGTACGTCTCATCGTCTTCTTCCTTATAACTGTCCCACTCGTCGTTTATATTGCGCGGACCTAAACGGCTTTGTACTGGCTTTCTTTGTGGATGAGAATACTGCACATAATTGCTTTCTGTCTCACCGTACGTATCGCGCGTGTCTTGCGCGCTCGGCCTTCTGATGTTTGGTACAGGTTGTTTTTCGGGGCGTATGTTCCATGCATTGGCCTACTGAGGCATGTGAGTGTTCAGAGACCTTTGCGGTGGGGTAACAAATGCGGACTGGTTGGCTTGTGCTTGGAGCAAAGCCTGTTGAGCGCTGAGTTGTGTATAAACAAGGTTTATAGACGCCATTTGTTCGGCATACCAGGAAGCCAGAGTTTTTCCTTCGGTGAAGAAACACGGAACTAATTATGAGGCTAATCAGTTTGGTTTATGTTTCTACCATGATGGTTAATCTTCTTGAAGGTTTCCTGAGCTCCTTAATGGCCGTGGTTATCTGCAAAACAGAACACCGTTACTCGTTAAGAGGGGAATGTGGGGGTTTCCCTCTTAACCGGGCTCCGGCGTGAGAATAAGCGACTGCTTTTAGAGATAATTAAGTATTGAGTGAGAGTAGAGGGAATGGAATGTTTAACCTGTGAAGTGAGGTCTCTATTTATAGCCGGAGTAGTGTAAGAGGGTGTGGGCTGATGGGCCTTGGGCCGGTAGGCGACAACATGGAGGATATGCTCCTTGTCTCACTAGTGTCGACCGTTAGTGGCTTCTAGGAGCTTTCTGGAGCTGGCGCAATG
Source organism: Helianthus tuberosus (assembly GCA_030545235.1). NCBI lineage: Eukaryota > Viridiplantae > Streptophyta > Magnoliopsida > Asterales > Asteraceae > Helianthus > Helianthus tuberosus. The sequence continues at coordinate 19,395,397 of CM060400.1, forward strand.
TGATTGGAGCCACGTGTCACCATTGTCGGCCTGACCGCCCTTCTGCCATCAGCAGGTAAGTGGAGATCGTGGGGCAGTTGTCTCTGCCTTATGATTGGTGCCATGTAGGCGTCCTTGAGTACTTTTTGTCTTTTGCATGTCAGATGATCGTGGAGCACGATTGAACAGAGCCAGAGGGGCGTTGATTGGCTCTTTTCTTCTGCGACTTGTACCTTGTGTACTATTTGGAGCAGCCTTGCGCTGCTTCCCTGCACGAGTCTTGATGGGCACGTTAACTAACTCGCGCGGGGTTTGGGTGACTGGGTATTCTTTCGGTATGCTAAGTGTTGTTATTGCAGCTTCTTATTGGCTAGGTCTCGCGCGAGGTAAAGTAGAGCATGGTGTAACTCGCGCGAGGATACGAGATAGGAAGCTTTTTGAATAAGGAGTATGGTCCCGCGCGCAACCCTTACGGAGGTTTGCGCGGCTTTTTGGGACCATGCCCCTTCAAGTCCCCCCAGTCCAGTGTTGCACCATGCGCAAGGCAAGTGGTTGGAGCTCTGGACATAAAAGTTGTGGAAAATGTTTCTTTGGCTTTGGTAGACGGGGTGCGTGTAACGGATTGGTTCCAGGTGGGTTACTGTCCTTTTGTGTAGGCGCGCAGGGTTATTAAGGAACTGTTAACATTGCGCGGCCTTAGTTGCTTCTGCATGAAGTTTGTTGTAATTTATGGCGGGAAAAACTTCGAAATTTGAACTCTGACAGGTTGGTGAAGAAAGTCGTGGTTGGTGACGACTGAGTTGACCTCTGACGGTTGTCATCAACTTGTCCCTGACGAATCGTATTTCTGTCAGAGAGTGAGGCCCACGCGCACGTGGTAACCGTCACTCCGGGAAACACGCCTTACGTGGCGTTTTCTGATTGGCCTCGCTTGCGGCGATTCTGGCACAGTTACCCATCGCATTAAATGCGATGGGTATATATATCCGAAGAGTCATGAGGGATTAATATTTCTCTTCTACTCTTTTCTTTATTTCCTCTCGAGTTCCTTTGAATCTTCAAAGTTTGAAGAACACGGTTGCAGCAGATCTTCAAGTTCTTGAAGAACATCGTAGCAGATCATCAAGCCTGTTTCCAGAATATTCAAGACCTTTGTTTATCTATCAATGGCTGAAGAACAACATGAAGATAATCCCGGAGAAGAAGGCCCCGTTCCCGTTCTCCGGTGGGATTTGGGTCTTTTCGAGCAGATTGTTCGTGGCTTCCGGTTTCCACCGGAGTGGGATGCCAGGTACCCCGGCCAGAACCAGACGACCGCTGATGCACCACCGGGGTACATCACTTTGTTCGAAGACTTCTTTCATCAGGGCAACTTCCGGTTGCCGAAGACGAACTTCATGGCTCATATTCTTCAGTATTATGGGTTCCATATATCTCAAATGAGCCCACCCGGAATGGTTCGGGTTCGACATTTCGAGTTCCTGTGCTGGGCTCATGGCATCGAGCCAACTGTCGATAAATTCCGGGCCTTTTATCAGCTTCAGCGAAATATGGGTTTCTACTCTTTTGCTAGTCGTGGCACCGCCAAGAAGATATTGCTGAACCCTCCCAAGAGTTTCCATGACTGGAAACCAAAATTCTTTTATATACGCGAGGAGGTTATTCCCATCGCCATGACGTTTCGCGCCTGGAATGAAGCGATTGTGAAAGAAGACTTGGCGATTCCCAAGACTGAGGCTTGGTATCGGGAGCTTACTGCTACCCCCAACCGAGTGTTTGGGGAAAATGTCCTTGTTGCGGCGCAGATGAGTGATCAATGGCCGCCTGAGAGCCAAGACGTCCCTGTCTTAAAGTTCCAGGATAAAGGTTAGTTAATTCGTTTGTTTTGTTGATATCCGTTTCACAACTGTTTATTTATACAATTTGTCTTGTAGAGGCACGCCTGTATCAAGCAGCGTTCTCTACCTTTGGGGGGTCTATGAGCGTGCGCCCGCTCCGGGCTGGGGAGGAGTATTGGTATGAACAAATCAAGGTTAATTTCATGTACCCGGTTGCTGACGCATTTGCCACGCCGCCTACCGCGACTGAAGGTGCGCTAATACCTAACCCTCGTCCCTTGCGCTCTGTTACTTCTGCTGGGAAAGAGGTTGTCTATCTTTCCAGCGAAGAGTCTGTGGGGTCTTCAACCGGGGAGTTAAGTTCCTGGCCTACCATCTTTGCAGGTGTGCTGCGCGATTTGGGCATTGACCCTGAAGAGAAGAAAAAACCACCCAAGAAGAAGAAGGTGATCAACCTTGAGCCTGAAGTGACAAGTAAGAAAGGTGGGAGTAGCCGCGCAGCTGCTGGTGCTGCTGGTAAAGGTACTCTTCGGCTTCGTCGGAGTGACTTGAAAGATTATGTGATAATTAGTGACTCACTTGAAGGCTTGTCACGCACAGGCGAGAAGAAAGCTGGAGCGGGTGGCTCGAAAAGTGGAGGTAGCGCGGGTTCTCGTAACCCGGATGCTGGCGCTACTCCGTCCTCTGTTGCGCATGAAGACGAGGAAGAAAAAGAGGGGGCTGCTGAAAAGTTGATCAGCAGAAAGAGAGTTAGAAGCGAAACTACAGCTGGTGTCTCAGCTGCGCCCGGAGCTGGTGAGGTTCCCTTGATTGGGAAACGGAGAAACTTGCGCTCGCTTTACAAAGTTTCACCGGGTTAGTTTTTTAGTCACGTTATTCTGTTATCTCCGCTCCTTTTAACACTTTTGGTTTTCGCAGAGTTTAAAAAGACGACCCCTGAAAAGGGGGTGGTGTTTGTAGATCCCCTAGAGCCGGCGCATAAGAGGCCGAAGGTTACTGCTAAGCCCCCCAAAACGGTGGAGTCTGATAAGGCTAAGCATGCTGTCGAAGTCGAGAAAGGGAAAGCTAGCGCGACAGAGAAAAGCGCGTCTGAAGAAGAGAAGAGGAAGGCTGATGAGATGCGTAGGAAAGCCGAAGCTGATGAAGATCGACGGAAGAAGGCTGAGGATGAGAAGAGAAGGTTGGTTGAGCAGGAGAAGAAGAAGCTAGCTGAGCAGGAGAAAAACAGGCTAGCTGAGCAGGAGAAGAAGAGACTAGCCGAGCAGGAGAAAGAGAAGGAGAAATCCGCTGCTGACAAGTCTGTTGGGATCTCTACTGGAAAAGGTCCCGCTTCTGGTTCGGCGGCTGGTTCGGGTGGTGTAAAACAAGGCGCGCCGCCGCGTTCTCCGATAGGCCCCCGGGATACCTTGGGGGATATTTATTACAAGTCGTATACTGAAGAGAGTCGTGGCGACTCTCCGCATAATCCGCCATGGGGGATAAAGCAAAAGGATACCTTTCAAGAGTTCGCGCCTTGCCGCGACTGGCTGCTGAACTCCATTCCTCCTGGCGAGGTTGATCGCCAAAGGGCGCGCACTCACAGCGGGCTATATCATGCTTATGTTGTTGGCGAGGCCAACACCCGCGCCGCTAACCAGGAAATTGTTCGCGAGTGGCGGACAATGGTTAGGGAGAGGGATGACTGGGAAAAATATCGTGATCGGATATTAAGGCGTGCTACTGACTTGGAGAAATCGAGAGCTGTTTTTTATGAGGAAAAAGCGAAATTCGAGGCTGACCGAAAGTCAGCGGAGTGGGGGCGCGAGGGCCTTAAAAGCAAGCTTCAAGCTGCTGAACAGCAGTTGGCGAAGGAGAAATCCGAATTCAAGCGCATATGCGAGAAGGACAATGAGCGCGCGGCCGCGGCTCGTAACAAGATTGTCAACCTTGAATCCAAGGTTGTGGAGTTGACGGCGAAGCTCGAGGATGTGCAAGCTGCTAAGGTTGCTAAGGAGCAGCTTGAGGTTTGTACAACTTATACCTTTTCCTTCTGTGCTTTGTTTGCAAAATTTCCTAAGTCCTGTCCTTTTTAGGTTGAGCTTGCTGAAGTGAAGGGTCAGTTGTCTGGTAAGGACAAGGACCTGCAGGCCAAGGATGTCGAGATCGCTGAGCTGAAACGTCGCCTGAACGAGCAGGTTGACAAATGCGAATCCTTGGAAATCGACCTCGAAGCTGAGAAGGTTAAGGCAGCCACTGCTCAAGAGGCCAAACAAAAGGCTGAGGAGGCGCGAGACATTAGCACCACTGCTCTTAATGTAGCACAAAACAACTACTCCGAAGCTCAAGGTATCGTAGATACTTTGGTCTCTGAAGCCGAGTGGCTGCGCGGTCACGGAATGGTGCTGGTATGATTCCTCTTGACTTTGTTTTGATTTTTTAGACCCGTTGGCTAAAGTATTGCGTTTGCTGTAGATGGCCAACTCCATCCTAAATGATGGAGAATTGGATAAAGCTATTGCGGCCGTTATAGATGCTTCTCTCGCAGTTGGTCACCGTAAAGGCTATCTTGAATGTGCGCAACATGCAACAGTTATGCTTGGACAGGAGTTCGACACTAGTCACTGCTCAGTGACTGATGAAGCTCTCGCTGAACTAGCTCGCGCTGAACACGGTTATGATCATTTATCAATTCCGGTGATGGATTTGGTTACTGATGCGCTGAAGCTTGATGACTGGTGTCTACGGCTGAAGAATATCCTTGACCCACCGCAGACCGTTGAGCTCTCGGACGAGGAGGAAGCTGCGGGTGGTGATGGCGATGGTAAAGGTGATGGTGATGGTGATGGCGACAAGCATGATGATAGCTTTGAATAGGCTAGTACTTTTAGGCTCTGTGCCTTGTAATTTTTGTTCATGCTTTGAATGTAAGCGTTTGCGCGGTCGCGCTAGTTTTAAATGGGAGGAACACTATCTGTTGTTTACATAACTGTTGCGCGGCTGCGCTTTGTTTTAAATATGATGCTTGTTTATCCTTTCCCGTTACAATTATTGCACTGTTGTTAGAAACTTTGGTTAAGTTAGCGCGAATAAATGTAGAGTGGCTCTTGTGCGAGCGTAACTGGAGTGTTTTCGTGCTAATCAGAAGTTTAACATGCATTTGTAATGAAAGGAGTTAGCGTAAAAGAAAACATGTCGTATGCTTTCATTAACTTAGAAACAGGCGCTTAGGCCAAACATACATTGCTTGTAACGTAAAAGGCGTGTAGCCAACATGGAAAGGTAAAAGGCGCATGGCCAACATTAGTGGATAAAGGCGCAGGGCCTAGAATAGTCACATATAGCATTTGCGCAGTTGTTGCGCATTCCACGTGCGCGGGATGATGTGTCCATCTAGGGTGCGCAATTTGTAAGCCCCTTTTCCTAGCACTGCATGTACCAAGTATGGGCCTTCCCATTTTGGTGTTAGCTTCCCTGGACGTTCGGCGTTTGAGGCTTCGTTGTCTCGAAAGACGTATTCCCCTGGAGTGAAGGTACAGATGCGGACTCGCGCATTGTAATACCTTTCCAGTTGGGTTTTGTACTTGGCTTCTTTAATTCGCGCAATTTCGCGCCTTTCTTCCAGCAAAACCAAGTCAAGACGCCGCTCTGCCTTGTTGTCGATCGCGTTGACTGCTATCAAACGCGGAGAGGGCAGGCCAACTTCTGCCGGGATAACCGCTTCTGAGCCATAGACTAGGCTAAAAGGGGTTTCGCCGGTACTTGTTTTCGGCATGGTTCGGTGAGCCCACAAGATACTCGGGAGCTCATCCACCCAGCCTCTTCGCTTTGTGCCCAGTCGGGCCTTAATCCCATCGACAATACACTTGTTTACACTTTCAACCTGCCCGTTGCCTTGAGGATGCGCAACGGAGGAGAAAGTGTGTTCGATTTTCATCTCCTTCATCCAGTTCTGGAGGTCTTCAGACGCAAAGTTGGTGCCATTGTCAGTTACAATCTTGAGTGGGAGGCCAAATCTGCAGATGATGTGTTCCCAAATGAACTTGCGCACCATCATGGCTGTAGTTGAAGCAAGGGCTTTGGCCTCCACCCATTTTGTGAAGTAATCGACGGCCACTATTATAAACTTGACGGCGCCAGGACCCTCTGGGAAAGGTCCCACCATATCAATTCCCCACTGCTGAAAAGGTCAAGCAGTGGATACGGGGATCAGATCGTTCTTGGGGCGCAGGGTTTTCGGGGAGTGCCGCTGACAGGAGTCGCACTTGCGCAGCTCTTTCAGGGCATCAACATGCATCCCTGGCCAGTAATACCCAGCGTTCATAATTTTTGCGACAACCATGCGTGGTCCGGCATGAATGCCGCAAATTCCTTCATGAATCTCCCTTATCAGATAACTCGCATCCTGGGGGTCCACGCAGCGCAGTAGTGGCCCCAAGAAGGACTTGCGGTATAAGATACCACCATTCATTTCGTACTGCAGAGCCTTGTTTTGAACCTTCCGTGCCTCTGCTTTGCTCTCAGGGAGTATTCCTTCTTGCAAGTATTGAATGATAGGGGTCATACAGGATGGCTGCCCTATCTCGATCACGTTGACTTGTCGTAGCAAGACTGAAGGATTCTTGAGTACCTCAATCCTTACATCTTTGGCAAGATGTTGAAAGGAAGTTGAAGCAAGCTTGCTTAAAGCGTCAGCTGGTTTGTTTTCAGAGCGATTGATGTGGATTACCTTGTGAGACTTGAATTGTTGAAGCAACTCTTTTGCCTGCTCTATATATAGGGCCATAACCTCACCCTTTGCATCGTATATACCGTTAACTTGGCTGGCTATCAGTAGTGAATCAACGTGTGCTTGTAGATTCTTAGCTCCCATTTTGATGGCGAGGCGCAGGCCTGCCAGAAATGCCTCGTATTCCGCCTCGTTGTTGGTGTTTTTAAAATCCAACTTGATGGCGTAAGTGAATTTATGGTTTTCGGGGCTTACTAGGCGCAATCCAGCTCCCGCGCCGTCCTCATTTGAGGCCCCATCAGTATAAAGCATCCAAGTCTCATTTGTCGTGTCTTTTTCGGGAGTCTCCACCAGCTCACAATCTTTGATTTTCTCAACTGGGACTTCTGTGATGAAGTCCGCTAGAACTTGACCCTTGATGGCTGGGCGCGGCCGGTACAGAATGTTGTGGCCCCCCAGCTCGATGGCCCATTTTGCTAACCGCCCGGATGTTTCTGGTTTTTGAAGTATCGTGCCGATATGGAAATTGGTAAGTACGGTGATCACATGCCCTGTAAAATATCTGCGCAGCCTTCGGGAGGCGTGTAGCAGCGCAAGCACCAATTTTTCCATCGTGGAATATCTTGTTTCCGGGTCAGTGAATACCCTGCTGACGTAATAAATTGGTGTTTGAACTCCATTTCTTTCCACCAGTAATACCGATCCTACTGCCTTATCTGAAGAAGATAAGTACAGTACGAGTGGTTCTTTTTCAAACGGAGCAGTCAGGGTAGGGAGCTAGATCAAACATTATTTCATTTGCTGAAAAGCCTTTTCTGCTTCAGGGGTCCATCTGAACTCTTGCTTCTTCACACAGTTGCGCAGCGTGCTGATAAAAGGGTACGACTTCGCGGCGTGATTTGATAAAAAACGGTTAAGCGCGGCGAGGCGGCCGGCTAGCCGTTGCATCTCTTTGATTGTTCGCGGTGATGGCATTCGCTCTATTGCCTGGACTTTTTCCGGATTCACCTTAAAGCCGCCGTTTGTGACTATGAAGCCTAAAAACTTCCCTTCTTCCATGCCAAAGGAACATTTGGCTGGATTCAACTTCATGTTTACGCTGTGCAATGAATTGAACGTTTTCTCGATGTCCTTCAACATTTGGTCCTCTTCGGGACTTTTGACCACCAGGTCATCAATGTAGACCTCAATGTGCTTCCCGATGTCTCCCGCGAAGGTCTTATCCATCAGGCGCTGGTATGTGGCGCCAGCGTTTTTGAGGCCGAATGGCATCTTTGTATAGCAAAAAATCCCAAGATCGGTACGAAAAGCCGTCTTGTCTTCATCCTCAAGCTTCATTTGAACTTGATGATACCCTTGTAGCAATCCAAGAAGCATTTCCATCTGTATGGCGCAAGAGAGTCTATCTTTTTGTCGATCTCAGGCAAAGAGTAGCAATCTTTAGGACATGCCTTGTTGAGATCGGTATAGTCGACACGCATTCGCCATCCTCCACTAGACTTCTCTACCATCACGGGGTTCGCAACCCAACTTTGATAACGTACTTCTCGCAGGACGCCGGCTTTAAGTAACTCGCATACTTGCTCATTCATTGCTTTCGTTTTGTCTGCCCCTAAGCTGCGCCTTCTTTGGACTTTCGGTTCAACAGAGGGGTAGGTGTTTAAACAGTGCTCGGTAATGTCGCGCGGGACTCCGGTCATGTCAGCCGGAGTCCAGGCGAAGATATCCATGTTCTTGAACAGGAGCTGCTTGAGGCGAGTTCTGATGTTTGGTGAGATTGCGTGGCCTATCGTCACAGTTTGCTCCGGGTACTTGCGATTTAAAACCCACTTCTCGGGCTCGGTTGTCGAAACCTTCGCCGCTTTTGTCGGGCGCATTTCTTTAGCTGACATCACTTCTTTCTTTGCATAAACGATTGCCACCCCCGTCTTGGTTGGGAAACCAATCGCTGAGTGGGGGGTGGAAGTTATCATATTCAGCTCACCTTGCGTCTCTCTCCCGATAAGCACATCATGTCTTGACTTAACATGCATCACCATGAAGTTAACGTTCGTTGTTCTTGAATGCTTCCCGTCAGAGAGTGTGACGGGGAAGCTAATTTGGCCTAGCGGGAAGACCATTTCATTGCAGAATCCAGACAGTGGGTAGTCAACTGGTTCAAGTCTCGCTTTGTCTTCATCGTCGAACTGGTTAAAGCATTGCTCATAGATGATGTCTGCTGTACTCCCCGGGTCGATGAAGACGTATTCAGTTTCATAATGGCCGATGATACCGGTGATGACGATGGGTCGTGTGGCGCGAGGACCCCCGCGCACCACCGGGAAAATGACCTGCTGCTCTTGCCATGAAGGCTCATAAGGTCTCTTGCCTTTTTATCTCGCGCTATACCTTGGTCCGTTGACCATGTGAGTCTCTAAGCGTCGGACTTTCTTGTGATTTCCCTCATCGTGGCGATGGAGCTGTCGAGTTTCTTTGCGCACGTTTTTCACTAAGTGGCTCAGCTTTCCACTTTTCAGTGCTCTCTCGATCTCTTGACGTAAGCTGTAACAATCATCTGTTAAGTGGCCTGTATCCTTGTGGAAATCACAATACAGATTGAGGTCTTGCCCCTTTTTGTTCGTCATAGGCCTGGGAGCCTTAAAATCATGGTTCTCCGTCATTAGCACCTCTTTCGGTGTTTTTATGAGCGGAGTCCAATGCTTTTCATGATTATCATCTCGGACTGCCTTTCTATAGCCGATGCGATCAATAGTATCTCGCGCGTCTTCCTTATAGCGGGATCGTTCATCATAACGGGGTCGTTCACTATAACCGCTGGAGTGGTTAGCCTTCCACCCAGGGTTCTTGCCTTTGTTGCGTCTGTTTTCGTCGCGCGAGTGACCCCCTTTAGAAAATCTATCTTCAGAACGATAGATGTTGTTTCGTGCGAGTGACTCTTCAGTTTGCGCGACTATCTTCGCGGCTTCCATGAGTTTATCCCACTCCTTGGGTATTCCATCTTTCCCAGTGATGGTTCTAATTAGGCTATCGCAGCGGATGGCTTTCTTGAAATGGCAGCGCATGAGTTGCTCACTAACGCCGCCGATTTCCAAGCACTCTTTGTTAAAGCGAGTTATGAAATCTTCCAAACCCTCGTTATCTCTGCGCCAGATGTCTTCGACTTCGGCTGTGTCGCGTTGGTATCGTCTTTGTTGACTGAAGTGACTCAAAAATTGAGTCCTGAAATCCACCCATGATTTTATCTTTCCCGGAGGAAGGCTGTCGAACCAGGCGCGAGCAGCCCCCGTTAGTGTTTGGATAAACAGGTGGCACCACATGGGCATATTCCATCCTCCCATGCAGCCCACGCTAGTGAACACTCTGACGTGATCATCGGGATCAGTCAATCCGTTAAACTTTCCAACAGTCGGAGGTAACTTTTCTCTCTTGAGCGGCGCTAGTGCTATCTTTGGAATGAACTTTGAATGCTCTATAGCTTCCTCTGGTCGATAGGCGAGGCGAAAGTCACGCTCTGCCTCTTCGGTATACCCAACGTGCTGTCTTGGTTTGTAGTACTCGTGATTTCTTTGTAAACGATTGAAGACCGAAGATTCGTCATCGTTCTCCCAAGTTAGATCATTCGGGTCAGTCTCTTCCCACTCATCGTTCATGTTGCGCGGCGTGAGCCGGCTATGAACTGGGCCTCTTTGGAAATTTGACGGGTCGTCATAGTAGCTTTCTGTTTCTCCCCGTGTGTCGCGCGTGTCCTGCACGCTTAGTCTTCGGGTAGGGGGAGGTCTGTTGGCTCTTCCTTGGATATTTTGCGGGGGTGGCATCTGGCGCGGCCCGTGACTGGGGCCGGTTGGTGTAACCAAGGAAGGTTCTGCCGTTAAAACTGCTTGTTGCGTGCTCAAGGATTGATACGCCGCGTTAATGGTGGCGAGTTGCTTGGCGTACCACGAGGCTGGGGTTTCGCCCTCTGGTAGCCCTAGTAGCGCCGAGATATTCTGAGGTGGAGCTGGGTTCGAAGGTCCAGCACCATTGTTTCCTGGGGTAGTTTGAGTGATGCGGGTGAAGCTCCCGCGCGGACCCCCAGTGTTGGCTATCTCGATTTCGCCGATTTCTTCAACGTGCTGGGGTTGGATGTTTTGGTTATCCACCCCCAACGCTGCATTAGGGTCTGCTCCAAGACCAACAAACTCGGGAATGATTCATTGACCAGCCATGATCGAAGGAAGAAAAACAACGAAACTCAGGAAAGAAGATGAAAGTGGTTTGTAGAAAAAATCGGTGGGCGCCAATGAAGAAACACGGAACTAATTATGAGGCTAATCAGTTTGGTTTATGTTTCTACCATGATGGTTAATCTTCTTGAAGGTTTCCTGAGCTCCTTAATGGCCGTGGTTATCTGCAAAACAGAACACCGTTACTCGTTAAGAGGGGAATGTGGGGGTTTCCCTCTTAACCGGGCTCCGGCGTGAGAATAAGCGACTGCTTTTAGGGATAATTAAGTATTGAGTGAGAGTAGAGGGAATGGAATGTTTAACCTGTGAAGTGAGGTCTCTATTTATAGCCGGAGTCCGACCAAGGGGAATATCCTCTTGGTCTCCTCTGCTGTGGTCAGGATAGTGGTACACGTGGCGCGCCTATATTTGTCCATGCTGGAAACGTCGTACCGCTGTTGCCGGTCTGCTCCTCGATTTGCTGCAGGCCTACATGGCGCTCGATGAATGGTGACACGTGCTGTCCTTTCTGTCGGAGGGAGCATCTTTGGTGCCACCTTGCCGTTTTCCAGAAGCTTCTGGATTCGCTTGCTGATGTAGGCGCCATGTAGGATGAAAAAGTGGTGTGGTCCTTGCAATGTGGGCAAGAAATTGGGACCATACCTCTTTAGTGATTAACATAAGTGAGCTTATAGTGGCTGTTTTTGCTTTTTATATCTGACTATTGTTGTGATGTAGATTGAGAAGGAATAAGAATATGATGTGGAATTTGTGATTAACATAAGTGAGCTTGGTGGAGATGATCCACTCTTGCAGCATGTAAGATTTGACTTTCATTTCACCATAATTTATTATTTTAAACATCAATTTATGTAAATATGGGATGGATATCATGGATTTGAGTAGTTTGCTCTTATTTCTCTCTTATTATTCTGACAGGCAACCCAATATTTTATTTAACTTTTGATGGATACTTGATGATATGATAATGATCAACGATTAGATGTATAGAGCATACCAGTTTGGTGGTACCTATTTTCCATGAAAATAAAAGAGTAAAACGTTGGAAGACCAAATGAGTACTTTCTTAGTATTTGATGAGTGTCTTTATGTTCTTTGTCTAGCCTTGGCTACGAGAGCGTGTGGGTGGAGACGTTCCCGCTGACAAAGATCAAAGACATGGTCCGAAACGCAACGCGCGAATTTATTGTTAAATCATGTTGCTAATCATATTCATCTGCAGATTAATTTAAAAACGATAAAAGCCCATGAATCGCGGCGCAACGCCTGCTGGAATATCCCTAGTTCAAGTTAACAGAATTACATATAAAATGATCAAATTGCCCTTCTTGTGAATAGAAAAAATGGATGAAATTAACACACTGGACTAAATTGACAACGGTGAAACCTTTTTGGACCCACAAACTAAAAATGAAACCTTTAGACTAAACTGACGAAATGACCCAAAGCATATGAACTAGAATGGCATTTTACTAACCACATATATGAGTATTAACGCATTAACACGGGTTTGGTTCCGGTACAAACCACATTTATCCTACAAACCGTAAGAACAGATCCTAGCACATAAAAAAAGTTAAATTAGCACATACTAAAACAATACATACATAAAAGTAGCACTTTTAAATTATATTAGCACATGAAAATTAATCAAGATAATTGATTTTAGCACATATGTGAAATGATGTCAGCACTTTTCTATATGAGTACATTGAAAACAAAAGGAAGATCCAAATAAAGAATTAATTGCTTGTTAGCATAATTATAAGGAATTCAAGATAATTGATATTATTTAGGTTATCATTTTACCATTTCTCTATAATTGATTATATGTCACATGACACTTTTTAAATGGTTTTTACAATTTATATACGAAATGTGATTTGTATTTGATCATACATTCATACTACACAACTCAAATTGATATAACTAACCTACACAACACAAGGGACAATTTCTAGAAATAGGGCCCCACCTGTAGGCCCAATTAAACGTCAAAATTCTTTTGTTAAAGCCCAACGTTTTGGGTCGTTGTAGCGATAAGCCTGATTTTTTTATAAAGCATGGCAAGCCACTGGGCCACCACCACACCGCCATCCACTGCTGCTGTGTTGCAGTCGACAGTCCGATGGTGCCTTCTGTACTGCCCCCTTTGTTGCAGCTTTAGATTTTGTATTCTTCTAAAGTTCTAAGATTTTTTTCTCATTTACATCAAAGTATGACTAGTGTTTATTTGTTTGTTTAATTTTATTTTTAGGGGTTGTTTGACAACTTTTGAATGGGTAGATGATTCTGTTTAAGGCAAATGTCTGATCAATTCAGATAATAGGTTTTAATAATTCAGACTCAGTATAATGGTTAACCATTCAGAAGCAAATGTCTGAACCATTCAAACACCTGCTCGCGAATCAAACAGTCTGAACCATTAAGGGGGTGTTTGGTGTTGCGTTTTCAAAATAGAATATGCGTTTTCAAAATAGAATATGCGTTTTCAAAATAGAATTTGCGTTTTTAAAACTGTGTTTTGAAAAAAACATGTAGGTACATGCTTCTCCAAAACTGCGTTTTAGAGGCAGATAATCACTTTTTCATCCAAACACTTTTTTAGATTATTATGTTTTACAAACGCAATAACCAGATAATCACTTCAAAACGTAATCCCAAACACCCTCTAAGTGCTGAATCAGTAAGAGATCTGAACCATTAAGAGCTCCGTTAAGAGCTAAACAAACAGCCCCTTAGTTAATTATTTCTTGTTAATTTTGTTTATTTTTATAAAAAAAATGTTTGGTAAATGGTTTTCTTAAATTTATGAACTTGTTACCCGATTCTCTTTTTATCATATTTATTTTTATCTTACCCATTTTCTATTAGATTTATTTTTCTTTTCTAACAAATATTACTAGACCCACTATTGTCTACACATATTTATCGTTTCAATTCTAAGAGCATGTGTAGTGGTCAAGCCCCATAACCCTCATAGATGTGAGGTTATACGACACGTGACAAATGTGTAAGAAATGGGGGTTATGGGGTTATATAACTTGAATGTGTAGTGGAGTTATACCATTTCAATTATACATACATATGTATGTATATATATATGTGTGTGTGGGAGAGAGAGAAACCAAAGTTCGCGCAGCTATGCATATCACGACCATGCTCCATAACTCCCATAACGTGGAGAGGGGGGGGGGGGGGGGGGTTCAGGGGCGCCATGGGGCATTTTAGCCCAATATAACACTATATAACCCCTCAACTACGCATAGCCCGATGATTATAAAATTACATATCAAGTTGATGTACGTGTCGAGAAGTTTCCACTTGTGGTGTCTCACTTAGGATACATTGATATAGAAATCGTTCACTTTCTTACTACGTTCAAACACGACAAGAAGACATTATAGAGGAAATTTGTAACGTATATTCCTTCAAAAGGATCACATCAACACGTCAACATTGTTACATACACACGTTTTGAGAGCTTAATTGTAAAACATGTGCACGAAGTATGGTATCGTCTATATGTGGTCCTAACAAGAATACTCAAACTCTTGTCGTCCTTTCTATGTGTTTTTGTCTTTACTTAATCACCAATCTTGAAATTAAATAAGATTTTTATTTGAGTTTTAGTTTTTTTAAAGAATGTTCCAAACATGACATAATACAAGATATTTTTAGGAAAGTTCCTTTTAATCAATGACTTTAACCGGTTGTGTTAAATGAATTGTATCCGTTGATTCCTAGGTTGAAACCAACAAAAACTCGTAAATTTTACACAACCTAGGAAGTCATGTTAAACACATGAATTTAAGCACAACACACGTATTCGTAGGTTGACACATACTTACATGTTTAACTTGAATTTTATTTCATTTTTTACCTTCTTATCATTTAATGTTACAAATTTACGAAAGAAAAAACTTAAATGCTCATTTCTCTTTATCATTTAAAAATTATTGCAAAAAATTAAAAAATAAATAAATAAATAAATAATAATAATAATAATAATAATAATAATAATAAGTTTGTGTTTAGACATTATTTACAGCTAAAATCACAGTATATGCTATTTGCAGGATTTGTTTTTACTTGGTTGAAGAATATACCATTTTATCCACAGACTATTTCTTTGGGGACCCCCTTTAGAAGTATTAAGTGAAACTCTTCTATCCACGAACCCATTAAATTGACTCAAGCCTAAGGGAGGACGGTGTGGATTGATTGAGTCACTTCGGTGACTTCTTTCACCGATCGGTGAACCACCCCCACTTGTTTGAGTCACCGATTGTTTGATTGTTTTCGGTGTATAGTCACCGATGCAGGAAGAGGAGGGAAGGAGGAGGGAGAGAGGTTTAATGGTGTGTACTAACCCCTTTCAACCAATCACAATTTTTTTTAAATTCTTTATCACTCTCTAGGTGTTTGAACCATACTCTCTGATTGAGTGCAAAATGGGGAGTGAAATGGGGACTTGACATGTCATGCTATTATTGAGTAGAGAATAACTCAAACACTCTAGAGTGATTGAACCATACCCTTCACCCTAACCATTTAGATAAACATGTGTATAGACTCGAGTTATTTAAACTAAACCTAAACCCGTAAATTTGATAGTGTAAGGGGCTGTTTGGTAGCCTCTGAATGGTCATTAAGAGCCTACCTCTTAATGGAAAAATTAAGAATTTTTATCAATGAGAAGGTAGAAGAATGTGACATATGATGATTTACCATTTAAAGGTTACCTCTTAACCATTCAGACTTGAGGTTACCTCTTATTCATTCAGAGGTTTTAAACTATTAAGAGGTAGCATCTGAATGGTCAATAAGAGGCTACCAAACAGCCCCTAAATGGTATAAGAAATTTACGCTACCAACTTCAAGTCATTTACATTTTTCATTCCTATCAAGTTTGAACGTTGTGTCATTTAGGGGTTGTTTGGCAACATCTGAATAGTTAAGTGCTGAACCAGTAATAGGTCTGAACCATTAAGTGTTGAACAGTAAGAGATCTCAATCATTAATAGCTAGTAGAAAGTTTAACCGTTCAGAGGCAAATGTCTGATCAATTCAGATGAGGTGTTAACCATTCAGACTTAGTATAATGTTTAACCATTCAAATACAATTGTCTGAATCATTCAGACATATGCTTGTGAAACAAACAGTCTAAACCATTAAATACTGAATTAGTAAAAAGTCTGAACTATTAAAAGCTCCCATTAAGAAGTAAAGATGTACACAAAGAGCCCCTTACTCTAATGAAAACTAAAAAAGTGGTATTTAAGCTCAGTAAATAAAAAATAAATATATAAAAATAAAAAAAAAATCAAAGAAAAAAAGTAAAAGAGAAAGAGAAGCGTGTTACGATGTACCGACCCCTCACGTGACTCTTCCAACTCCACGACAAAACCGACACGTGTCCGTTCTTTATCCATTTCACCTTTATAAACCAAACCCAATCATAAGACTCCATATCAACCTCCAAATCTGTAACGGAACATCAACAGAGAAATCAAATCATCCGTACTTTCTTTCTCTAGGAAAAAAATGGCTGCAAATCTCATACCAATTCAACCATCGCTCATCATCAAAGCCTCCACCACCGCCACCAACCACAAGTCGGATCCGCAACCGCCACGCAAGAGTTGGTGGACCCCACTCTTCGGCTGGTCCGAGGATCCTGACTACATTGAGTCCACAAACAATGATCAAACCAACATGAACAGTAATAGTAGCAGTAACAGTTTTTCTGTGAGATCTGGTGCAGGTTCTGACCCTGATCAGGGTCAGAAACTGGTCAGATCTCGTGTTTCTTCGGCGAACTTTACCGAAGAAAAGGCGAGGAAGCTTAGGATGTTGACGGTGGAGACGGAGTCATTTCACGATGCGATGTATCACTCGGCGATTGCTTCTCGCCTCGCTTCGGATTTCTCGGATCGGTCTGATCGGTGATTTAGGGTAACCGGATTAACTAAAGTTCTAGATGGTTTTTTTTTTTATTTGAATTTAGTAACTGTTATTTTAAAATGTTACTGTGTAGTGAGTAGATTTGGAAAATGAAAGGGGGACGTTGATAACTTTATATCATCATAATGTTATCATATTAAGTTTTTATATTATTTTGGATGATGTGTATATATATAAAGTATTGTTGATATCATCATAAAGTAGTCATGTAGTGTTCTTGATATTCTTGAAATAATGTGTATATAAATAAATAAAATATTTGTTTCAAGTTAAATAAAGACTAGTTGAAAGGTGGTTAATTAGTTTTAAATTGTTGATACAGACGTAATTCGTGCTTTATTTGACGTTACTCATTGTTTAATTTGTATTATTGGTGCAAGTTGTAAACAAGCACTTCTTGTGTTTATCGCCTTCTAGAGTGTCCCTAGACAAAAGCTATTAATTGCGTCGTGAATAGTATAATAACTGTATCATACGTTACGTAGTTTGATTAATGTATAACCGGTTTTAGTTTTTTTAAGTAAATGGCTGTTATAATTATATAATTTATTGTTGGTTTTAATATATACGTTACCTCTTTTGATTACCTCTCCCTATGAAATGCTATGAATGAGCAGGAATCATTTGTTTGTTTGTTAACATCTTTTGATTAAAACGAACAACCCGGGACTAGTTTTCAAAAAAAAAAAAAGAGTTAACTTTCGTTTTGCTCAATGTGGTTTGCTCATTTTAACGGTTTTGCTCCAATAGTTTAAAAATAGTCATTTTCCCCCCTGATCTTTCGAGTTTGTCGCCAGTTTGCTTCCTGGCTCTATAACTCAGTTAAAACGTTCAATAAAAAGTAGGGGTATTTCGGTAGTTTACTCCCTGGCTCTAACTCAATTAAAACGTTTAGTTAAAAATCGCGGTAGTCGTGGTCGATAGGTGGTAGTTGCAGGTGGTGGTGGCCGGTAGAAAGAGTGGTTGGAAAGATGAGGGATTAGAAAATAATTACTTATATACATGTAAATAAACAAGTTATAAGTTTATTTATGTGAAAAGACTTACATGCCCTTGCTTTTATCTATAAATTTACCAAAATACCATTCTAGTTAATGGATTTTTTGGATGGAGTTAGAAGCAGTGAGCAAAATGACAATAAGTTAGAAAAATCAAGGAGGAAAATAACTATTTTTAAACTATTGGGGCAAAACCGTTAAATTGATCAAATCACAGAGAGCAAAATGGAAGTTAACTAAAAAAATACAAAAAAAAAAACCTTACACGTTTTGGGATGAGTATACTAGTATAGCATTTGGTAATAAACTAGGGGTAGTTCGCGCGCTTCGCGGCGGGGCGACCCATTTTTAACAAACTTTAAATGAAAACGTAGACACAATGATGACATGAATGATGGGAATTCGGGCGATATCTCTTTGTTTTATTACGCTACCAGCACTCATTCGTTATAACAACCAAAAGAGAGACATAAAATAAAGTCATAATATAACCAAAAGAATATCGACACGTGTTTTACATTGATCGAAAACAATAAAACTGAATACCAATAGAGATTCTTACTTCTTAATATGACCAAAAGATATAGACACGTGTTTTACATCGCTTGGAATTAATAAAAACGAATACCGATACCAGTATATCAACGTTGTTTGATCGGTATCGATATTTAAAATATAAATGTGCAACTAAAATTTAAAAAGAAAAGTAAAATAATAAGACAACAATTTAAAAGAAAAAAAAAAGGAAAAGGATATTGACGGTCGGTTAGTATCGATCATGTTCAAAATAATAGTTAAAACTTAAGTAAAAAAAAAGGAAAAGACAAAAACTAAAAGAAAATAATTGAAAAGGAAGTTGACAAAAAGTAAATCATTAAAAGAAAAAGAATAAAAGGAAAAATAAAGAAAACCTAAAAGAAAAATAAATAGATAAAAGACTAAGGGGGTGTTTGTTTTTTGTCAGAAGTACTTCTGGACCTCTTATGTTTGCTCCACGCAGACAACGCGCAGACATATGAGTCTGCAGAGTGTTTGTTTTTTGGAAGTACTTTCATTAAAAAAAGTTCTTCTAGACCACTTCCTGGTGCAGATCTGGACCTACATCTTCAAGGCTCTTCTCATCCTCTTCTCTTTCAAAACATCCCCTAGCATGTTCCTCCTCCACATCTTCCCTCCGCCACCACCTCCCCCACCTCCGGCCGGGCCCTACTGCCTCACACAACCGCCTCCTTCTCCTTCGTCGCCGCTACCACCTTCCCTCCTCCCACAGCCGCCGCTACCACCCTCCCTCCTCCCTACTGCCTCACACAACCACCTCCTCCTCCGTCGCCGCCGCCGCTACCACCCTCACTCCTCCCTCTCTCTCCTTCCACCGTTGCCGCATCTCCCCCTGCTCCTCCCAGCGCCGCCGCCTCCATCCCAAACACAACAGGTAAACCTAATTGGGAACAAGAAAAAGGGTTTCTTGAAGGAAGAAGGAAGGAGTGGGTGATGAAATTACCTTTGAATTTGAAGAAAGCATGATGAAGATGAGAGTTGGCGTGAGTCAATATCTTTGCAGCCTCCAACAAAGAAGCAAAATTGCTTGCAGTAACCCAACAATCACACTCACACTACTTCGATGGTGTGTGGTTTGGTAAGAAATGTTTGGGGTTTAAGTTTGTTAATAGTGTATGTTTAGGTTTAAGCTGCTAGAATTTGAAAAATCTTTCTCTGCTCTTGCAAACAAAAAATCTTTTTGTTGATTTAGCATATGTATAGCTGTGTTGATTTGAGTTGTTGATTTAGCAGCTTTCACATTATTTTCTAATTTTTGATGATTTAAAACGTTTGATGATTGATGATTACTTGGTGATAAACCGTTTTAGATTTATGCTCGATCTGTTAGAGCGAATTTAAGCAGTCTGCAGAAAGTTAAAAAACAAACAGTCTTCTTCTTGCAGACTGCAGAGGTTTGGTCCACCTTTTCTGCTACAGATGTCTGCAGATGTGGTCCGCAGACCGCAGACATTTTACCTCTGAAAAAACAAACAGCACCTAAAACTACTGTAACTTACGTAAAAAAAAGGAAAAGACAAAAGGGTCATGCTAATTGCACACGGCCAAAATTATTTTCACACCTCAAAGCGCCGCGCTTTGGCCATAGCGCGGCGCTATGGTCGACAAAAGGTGTTTCGATTGACGTTTGAGACATTCGCTACTGTTTGAGAGACATAAAGCTGATTATGATGTTTTGTCGTTAACCCTAAGCGCCGCGCTTTGGCCATAGCGCGGCGCTTCGACCCCAAATTTCACCCATTTTACCTTTTAAAAGCAACCTCCATTCACAGACACTTCGATATACATTTTCATTCACAGACACTTCGATATACATTTTCATTCATTTCAGATCAAAGGTCTGTATTGCCTTTATTCCCCATCCGTTGTGTTTCTTCAAAATAACGCGCGGTTTTGCTGTATTAGTTACATCTCTTGAAAAAACGATGTCGTGGTTAAACAACTATATTTTCGGTCAATATTCTGACGAGACAGTTGTTCCTGATTCTTACGAGGGGACCGCTATTTCTGACTCGTATGAGAAACCGGTCTCGTCCAACTTGAGGGAGGCAGAGGTTGTATCTGGCATTCGTTATCGTGATAACACGGTGACGCTGGATTTGAATACCCCTGTGGAGGACCCTTACGCACAACAAGGTTATTCGAATTTCGGTTACGGTGGCGAGTACAGCTTTGTACAGCAGGAGTGTGGTCCAAACGACAGTTACGGTTGCCAACAGAGCTTACAAGGTTATTCGAATTTCGGTTACGGTGGCGAGCACAACTTTGAACATCAAGTATATTCGGACCTCGGTGACGATGGTGAGCCGGGGGATGTGTCTGTTGACGAGGAAGGCTGTTACCCGGTTACGTTTTCGTTTGATACGACGCAGACCTTTTCGTCACGTAAAGAGTTGGTGCGTTGGGTACAAGACACAGCAAAAGACAACGGTTACCTCATTGTGACTAAGAGGTCGAATAAAAGAGGAGAGAATTACAAGATTTGGTTTCAATGTACTTTTGGTGGGGAGCATAAGAGTATAGCTACACAGAGGAAAACGGGTAGCAAGAAAATAGGCTGCCCGTTCGAGATTATCGGGTTTTCGGAATCATCCGGAAGTGTTTGGAGGATCGAGGTGACGAAGGCGAAGCATAACCACACTCCTATTGAAAACTTAGAGGGTCACGAGTATGCGAGAAGGCTTTCTTCGGAGGATACAAAACTGGTTAAGGAGCTGGCAGAGCAAGACATTCCCAACCAAAGTATCTGGCGAACGCTGACAAAAAACAATCCGGCTAGAAAGCTTATTCCGAAAGATATACACAACGCTGTTCAGAAGATCAACGCCGAAAAAAATGTCGGTAAGTCTCCGATGCAAAAACTTGAAAGCATTCTTCTCGAAAAAAATTACACTTATTACATGCGCACGAATGAGATATCAAACGAAGTTGAAGATGTCTTCTTTGTTCACGAAAGATCATTCAATATGTGGTGTGCCTTCCCGCATGTGCTAATGATTGACGCCACCTACAAAACGAACATGTACAACCTGCCATTTGTTCAGGTCGTAGGCATGACGTCGACAAACAAATCGTTTACGGCTGCTTGTGCGGTAATTTCCGCTGAGAAGTCAGAGAACTACCTATGGGTGTTGCAGAGGATCAAGTCTATGCTGGTAGGATGTATGGAACCGCTCGTGATTTTAACAGACAGGGATTTTGCGCTAATGAACGCGTGTGAACAAGTTTTTCCAAAAGTGCATAAGTATCTTTGTCGGTTCCATATTCAACAAAATATTAATAAGAACAGCAAGAAGAAATTCTCTGACAAGGATTGGAAAGAATTCGTACGTAGTTTTTGGTTATTGTGCGAGTCTACGACCGAGGAAATATACAGGTATAACTTGGAAAACCTTGAAGCACAGCTGAAAGAAGATGACCGTGAACGTAGGTATTTCTTACATAATTATGTTCAAATTTTATATAATAACAAAAACTGACTATTTACGCTTTTTTTAATTTTAGAGGTTTTTGATTATATGAAGAAATCCTGGTTGGATCCGTACCGTGAAAAGTTTGTATCATGCTGGATTAACAAAACTATCAACTTTCACCAAATTACGACCAACAGGGTTGAGGGCATGCATGCAACACTAAAAAGTCACTTTCCAAGTCATCGCAACACACTGGATAAACTTGTACTGTATGTTGATCATGTTGTTGATAGACAATACACCGAGATTAGTAGTAGCTTTGAAACAAGCCTCCGAAAAGTGATGACGCACCACAAGAAGCAGCCCATGCTTGCATATATTCTCAGAAAGGTTTCAATATATGCGATTGAGCTTTTGAGTAGGGAACTAAAACGTAAGGAAGACGGGTTGAGAGCCTACGGTGCAAGCTGTGGTTGCCAACTTTTTACCAGCTGTGGTTTGCCATGTGCCTGTCGTTTGGAAAAGTTGTAAAATAAAGGTAATTAATATCTTTGACCTTTCTCGTTATGATTTTGCCACCTAATTTGTTTTCATCCACAGGTCAGCAACTCCGGATCATACACATAGACGTGTTCTGGAAGAAGCTTAACTTCAAGCCTGCAAAGAAAAACATAGAGGATATCGATGTAGACGCGGAATTTGAAAAATTGAAACAAAAGATCGATCCAACACCCCCTCAGGTGAAAAGGAGCTTCTTTGAAAAGTTTCAGCAAATCCTCAATCCAGGGAACAATAACAAAAAACCTCCTGCTGTTCTGAAGAAAACTCGTGGTCGCCCAACATTGAAAACGCAGGAAGAAAGAAAGGTTGAAGCCGCTAGAAAAAGCGCGTACATTCCGTCGGGAGAAACTTGGGTCGAGGCCTCAGACGATCTTCCCCGTCACAGCTCGTACATATCACCGTCACAGCCTCAGACGATCAACCTACACCCTGATTTCCCGATGATCAAGCTCGGTCCTAAGACGGATATGCGATCCGCAACTACGCACCTCAGATTCCCGAAGTGATCCATCCATACATCGTTAGAATAAAGGACGTGAAACCAGATGGTCATTGTGGGTTTCGATCGGTGGCTGTTGGGTTAGGAGTGAAACAAAATTCATATTTGATGATCCGGAAATAACTTATAAAGGAGTTACGTACGAACGAATCGCTTTGGAGGCAGTTTTTCGATCCGGAAAACATAGGACATTATGATGCGCTGCTTAGACGGATCCATTTCAAGGGGGTGGGACGAGCAGATATCGAAAATTACATGACGATGCCTGAGACGGGGTTTCTTATTGCCCAACGATACGGTGTGATTGTTCACACCTTCGACATGCGTGGGAGCTGTACAATTTTCCCTCTGCTGGGCGGGCCAAACGAAGCTGAGGAACCTCACCTGGTGGTTGCGGTTGTGTTCGTCGACCATGGGCATTTCATACATGTAGAGCTTGGAGGTTGTTATCCAATGCCTCCCCCAAACCCACTCTGGACAGCACACAGAACAGAGCGCGCAGCAGCCTGGCATACATTATACAGGGATCAGATCAACACGTACGAAATGCTTACGTATCATGCCCCTGACCTTAATGTAACCCCATATGTTCACGATGTAGGTTAAATGTGTTTAATAATAATCACGTTTGTGTTTGTTCAATATATGCGTTACATCACGTTAAAAACCGAATGTCACCGACACGACCCAATCAGATTCAATACGCACTTGTACGACCCAAAATAACAATATACATCATAATACTACAATTAATGAAAAAATACGTCATGTTCATGTACGGTAGGCGGCTGATACACATAACACCTCTCACAGGAGTACTTGTGCTTTCAAACCAAAATGATACGATATAACGGAATAAGACATCACACGTAACCGATTTGATCCGGAACTTGCAGTATAGTCCATATATAATAAAAAATGATGTATAATGGAAAAAACGTAAAATTTAGACTATTATCGACGCGTTTGTGAATTAAAAACAATTTAAAAAGAATAAAAAAAGGCCTTAAACGCCCCGCTTTGACCTAAGCGACCCGCTTTGACCTCAAAGCGCCGCGCTATGGCCATAGCGGGGCGCTTCGATCCCTCGCTATAGCTGAAGCGGAGCGGCCTTCTCCCCCATTTCAAACCCAACACACAAACACACACACAAGGTGCGATTTACACACACTTGAGCCGGATCATCAACGTTTTCACGCTTTCAACCGCTAAAAGGTACGATCGAACTTCATTTCTTGTTTTGGTTCAAGTTATGTGTTTCAGTTTGTTTGATATTTGTTTGATTTGGGCATGGGGATCGATCTGGTGGGCTGTTCTTCATCACGAAGAACCAAAGCGCCGCGCCGAGGCCAAAGCGCGGCGCCTTGGTTCATGTTTATTTTTTTTAATATTATTTGTTTATTATTTTATAAATAATATTATTTGTTTATTATTTTATATTTAATATTTAATATTATTTGTTTATTATTTTAAATTTTATAAATAATATTATTTGTTTATTATTTTATATTTAATATTATTTGTTTATTATTTAAAATTTTATAAATAATATTATTTGTTTATTATTTTATATTTAATATTATTTGTTTATTATTTAAAATTTTATAAATAATATTATTTGTTTATTATTTTATATTTAATATTATCTTGTCAACGTGCAGGGATGGATTCCTCCGATGACGAGATTGAGCATATGGAGGCTGAGGGAGATGTGGGAGAGGAGGGAGAGCCGGCATGTCCGTACCTGCAGTTTCCGGCGGCGTCACGGACGAGGGGGAGATGCGCGAGGTTGCGCACCATCCCCATTGGGGAGCATGTAGGGATAGACTGGGGCCTGTTGGAGACCGTGTGAGAGGCCGCGCGGGCGCGTGAGATAGTTGGACTAGATACTCCTTGGTCGCGCCTATTTGAGTTAGCGATGGAGGACTCGTACCCTGAGCTTACGTGGGAGTTTCTTTCCACGTTTACATACGCGCCGCATCCGGCGGATTACGTGGAGGACCCGGATTTTCCAGACCACGAGGTTACATTCCGTCTCGCCGGTCAGGAGTTTCAGATGAGTGTGCGGCAGTTTGCTGTCCATACAGGTTTGTTTAAATAATATTATTTATTATTTTATATTTAATATCATTTGTTTATTTAATGTTATTTGTTTATTTAATATTATTTGTTTATTATTATTAGTTGTTTATTTAATATTATTTGTTTATTATTATTATTTGTTTATTTAATGTTATTTGTTTATTTAATATTATTTGTTTATTATTATTATTTGTTTATTTAATATTATTTGTTTATACAGGTTTGTACACAGAGGCCGAGCTTGATACTGATTTATATACGCATGCGGTTAAGATGATGGACAGGCAGACGCTTATCAGTTTCTGGAGGGCCATTTCCAGGGTTCCCTTTGGGAAATCCTGGCAAAAGGCCACCACCATTAGAGACCCCTTGTTCCGATACCTGCACCATGTTATCGCGGCAACTATCGTGCCGCGGGGTGCCAGCAGGGAGAAGGTCAACCTCAGTGACCTTTTCTTTCTATACTGCCTACTACGACGACAGCCCTGCGATCTAGCAGCCTGCCTGGCAGATTACTTTGCCACAGCATACCACCGGCAGCTCCGCGGGTGGGTGCACACTGGCTCATTCATCACCGCCATCGCACGCTCGCTCGGGCTCGTGCCTGAGCATGATCCGTTGCTGTCCGATCCGGTCCCGTCTACCAGGTTGGGCCACGCGTCAGTATCTTCTATGCAGATCACCCGTACCTTTGATGTTGGTCTGAGGTTTAAGGGACGTGACGGGCTGATTTGGCATCCGGAGGTGGTGCCGGAGGTCATCCCGGTTGTTATTGAGGTGAGGCCTGGAGTGTTAGCCCCTCCTGATGTTCAGGCGGCCGCTCGGCAGGCTCAGCTACAGGCTCTGGGACTCGATGAGTTCCCGGGTCAGCCTCAGGCTGAGGCTCAGGCTCAGCCTCAGGCTCAGGCTCAGGCTCAGGCTCAGGCTCAGCCTCAGGCTCAGCCTGTATTAGAGGATCCGGCTCAGGAGGAGCATATCGAGGAGATCCCGGTACCACCAGTTCAGCCAGCTCCTGAGCCGCCACAGTACCCGCAGCACGTTTACGCTGACCTGCCTCCGGTAGTGCGTGAGGTGGCTCGGGACTTCGACCGGCGCCTCAGACGCCAGGGCGCACGCCAGGACTGGATCATCGAGACGCTCGTTTCTCTACGAGAGCTCGCTGGGTTGCCTCCACTTCCCCTCCCACCGTCCCCACCGCACGAGGATTAGTACCTTAGTTTGTTTTGTATAGTGTTTTGTTATGTATTATGTAGTCAGTTGTACCTTTTTGTTTTGTATGTACAAACTGATATATATTTACATCACGTTGGTTTTGGATTGTTTACGTTTAATTCTTATGGCTTTCTTTACAATTTATTTAACGTGTTCGTTTAATTTAACAAAATAAACTAGGTTAACAGTTTATAAAGACGCACTTATATTATATACGTTCTATAAAAATAATGACGTAAAAAAACGTAATTATAAAACAACGTATTATAAAACTCAAATACAATTTTTTCCTCCAAAAAACACTACCAAACTAACCCACATCCCACCTATTTCAAAAAAAAAAAAAAACAACACAAATTCCAGCCAACACTTTTTGTCTTTTTGCACACTCAATAGCGGGGCGCTTTGAGTGTGCAAAAAGACAAAGGCCGTGTGCGAATAGTTTTGCTCCAATAGTTTAAAAATAGTCATTTCCCCCTTGATCTTTCGAGTTTGTCGCCAGTTTGCTTCCTGGCTCTATAACTCAGTTAAAACGTTCAATAAAAAGTAGGGGTATTTCGGTAGTTTACTCCCTGGCTCTAACTCAATTAAAACGTTTAGTTAAAAATCGCGGTAGTCGTGGTCGATAGGTGGTAGTTGCAGGTGGTGGTGGCCGGTAGAAAGAGTGGTTGGAAAGATGAGGGATTAGAAAATAATTACTTATATACATGTAAATAAACAAGTTATAAGTTTATTTATGTGAAAAGACTTACATGCCCTTGCTTTTATCTATAAATTTACCAAAATACCATTCTAGTTAATGGATTTTTTGGATGGAGTTAGAAGCAGTGAGCAAAATGACAATAAGTTAGAAAAATCAAGGAGCAAAATAACTATTTTTAAACTATTGGGGCAAAACCGTTAAATTGATCAAATCACAGAGAGCAAAATGGAAGTTAACTAAAAAAATACAAAAAAAAACCTTACACGTTTTGGGATGAGTATACTAGTATAGCATTTGGTAATAAACTAGGGGTAGTTCGCGCGCTTCGCGGCGGGGCGACCCATTTTTAACAAACTTTAAATGAAAACGTAGACACAATGATGACATGAATGATGGGAATTCGGGCGATATCTCTTTGTTTTATTACGCTACCAGCACTCATTCGTTATAACAACCAAAAGAGAGACATAAAATAAAGTCATAATATAACCAAAAGAATATCGACACGTGTTTTACATTGATCGAAAACAATAAAACTGAATACCAATAGAGATTCTTACTTCTTAATATGACCAAAAGATATAGACACGTGTTTTACATCGCTTGGAATTAATAAAAACGAATACCGATACCAGTATATCAACGTTGTTTGATCGGTATCGATATTTAAAATATAAATGTGCAACTAAAATTTAAAAAGAAAAGTAAAATAATAAGACAACAATTTAAAAGAAAAAAAAAAGGAAAAGGATATTGACGGTCGGTTAGTATCGATCATGTTCAAAATAATAGTTAAAACTTAAGTAAAAAAAAAGGAAAAGACAAAAACTAAAAGAAAATAATTGAAAAGGAAGTTGACAAAAAGTAAATCATTAAAAGAAAAAGAATAAAAGGAAAAATAAAGAAAACCTAAAAGAAAAATAAATAGATAAAAGACTAAGGGGGT
This sequence comes from Helianthus tuberosus, assembly GCA_030545235.1. Classification (NCBI taxonomy): domain Eukaryota; kingdom Viridiplantae; phylum Streptophyta; class Magnoliopsida; order Asterales; family Asteraceae; genus Helianthus; species Helianthus tuberosus. The sequence goes on from CM060400.1 coordinate 19,423,082, forward strand.
GTTTGTTTTTTGTCAGAAGTACTTCTGGACCTCTTATGTTTGCTCCACGCAGACCACGCGCAGACATATGAGTCTGCAGAGTGTTTGTTTTTTGGAAGTACTTTCATTAAAAAAAGTTCTTCTAGACCACTTCCTGGTGCAGATCTGGACCTACATCTTCAAGGCTCTTCTCATCCTCTTCTCTTTCAAAACATCCCCTAGCATGTTCCTCCTCCACATCTTCCCTCCACCTCCCCCACCTCCGGCCGGGCCCTACTGCCTCACACAACCGCCTCCTTCTCCTTCGTCGCCGCTACCACCTTCCCTCCTCCCACAGCCGCCGCTACCACCCTCCCTCCTCCCTACTGCCTCACACAACCACCTCCTCCTCCGTCGCCGCCGCCGCTACCACCCTCCCTCCTCCCTCTCTCTCCTTCCACCGTTGCCGCATCTCCCCCTGCTCCTCCCAGCGCCGCCGCCTCCATCCCAAACACAACAGGTAAACCTAATTGGGAACAAGAAAAAGGGTTTCTTGAAGGAAGAAGGAAGGAGTGGGTGATGAAATTACCTTTGAATTTGAAGAAAGCATGATGAAGATGAGAGTTGGCGTGAGTCAATATCTTTGCAGCCTCCAACAAAGAAGCAAAATTGCTTGCAGTAACCTAACAATCACACTCACACTACTTCGATGGTGTGTGGTTTGGTAAGAAATGTTTGGGGTTTAAGTTTGTTAATAGTGTATGTTTAGGTTTAAGCTGCTAGAATTTGAAAAATCTTTCTCTGCTCTTGCAAACAAAAAATCTTTTTGTTGATTTAGCATATGTATAGCTGTGTTGATTTGAGTTGTTGATTTAGCAGCTTTCACATTATTTTCTAATTTTTGATGATTTAAAACGTTTGATGATTGATGATTACTTGGTGATAAACCGTTTTAGATTTATGCTCGATCTGTTAGAGCGAATTTAAGCAGTCTGCAGAAAGTTAAAAAACAAACAGTCTTCTTCTTGCAGACTGCAGAGGTTTGGTCCACCTCTTCTGCTACAGATGTCTGCAGATGTGGTCCGTAGACCGCAGACATTTTACCTCTGAAAAAACAAAAGCACCTAAAACTACCGTAACTTACGTAAAAAAAAGGAAAAGACAAAAACTAAAAGAAAATAATTGAAAAGGAAGTTGACAAAAAGTAAACGCATTAAAAGAAAAAGAATAAAAGGAAAAATAAAGAAAACCTAAAAGAAAAATAAACAAATAAAAGACTAAAACTACTGTAGCAAACCATTGATACTAGTGCGATTCCCTCCGCGCTACGCGGCGGAAATTCGGTTAGTATCGGTTTAGTTCGTTACGGTACTGACACTCAATATAGGAACCAAAAAAAGTTGAGTCATTTACATTAATAGAAAACCCTTAAAATGAACACCGGTTCCGGCTTCGATAGTAGCGATACAGATACTGATGTTTGGCAAGAATCAGTTAAGTTCGTTACAGTACCGACGCTCATAGCCTACGACACCAAAAAGAACTCTATATTGAATGCAAACCTGCGTATTCAATCGAAATACACATATGCATATTCAGTTTTTTTTAGCTTTAAAAAGTTACTAAACGCAAGCTATTAAAAAAATCAAATTCAATAATAAATCAAATAAACACAAATACCTAAAAATTATTAGTTAGTGTTCATCATACTTCTAAACTAACATATAAAGTTATAATTATTATTAGTAATTAATTACCTAAGTAATGAGTGTATATAATCTTTTGATGGTTAGTAAAAATTGAAAACCGTAATCATATTATGTATCAATAATATCAGTAGTATTACCTAATTAATTACTAATCACATTATGTATTAGTTTTTTTTTTTTAAATGTCAACTTTCTTATGTTAGGCCACCACACTCTCTAAATTGGAGAGCCCCGTTGTCCCATGCTAGCCAGACTATGTTGTCTTAACCTGACTCATACTGGCTTCAAAGTTTGGCTTGAGTGTTCTCCCGGGGAACCATACCCCCAACAGCCACTTGACAAACGTTGTGCTACCACAAAAGCTGAATACTCTCTGATGTAACATACGGTAAGACGAAAACCTGAATGGACTCAGGGTATAAATTATTATTATTGCCCTTTGACAGATAGCTCTTCTTATCTATTTGTTTTTATATCTCTGCCTAGCTCATCTTTGGAATATTTATTGCTTTCTTCAATGACGGTAATATATAAAAGAATCAATATTTCTGTTACTGTTCATCAACCCTTTAAATTCATATGTATAATCATTTGATATATATAATAATGTCCAAGTTTCGGAACCTATTTATTTATTGGCATCAAAGTCGAATATATTACATTTATTATACAACTAGGCTATCATCCGGGAACATCCCGGGTTAGGAAAATTTAGTTTTCGATAATAAAAGGTACATAAACAATATTTTGAAACTCGTTAGTATCTTCTTTCCCTTCCAACAATAATTTATTTGTTCTGTTTCATCAGTATCCTAAGTTTGTCTACATGTGTATTCATAGTTTTCGTGTAAAGCTTATTACCTTTTAATTCTTATTGACGTCTGAGTTAAAAGTTGTTTCGTAAACCCAAAGAAAATGTTATATTGTTTGTTTTTTAATTATGTTATATTATGTTTTTACTTGAATTTTCAACTAATAAAATTCATAAACATATTATAAACAACGTGATGAAATCCTTGCACGACAAATGATAAGTTGATTAAGTTAAAAAGAAAAAAAAATTGGTTAAAAAGGATAGATTTATTCATATATATATAAAAAAGCATATAAAGATCAAACAACCACGCCAAACAAACTGAAATATTAAAAAAACCAATGTTTAAAACGTAAAAATCATAAAAATTGCTTTGAATTCATAGAGATAGGAGCTAAGTCTCTTTCTTGCTAACTTTCTCCAAATCCTTGACGTTACTTGGAGTTGGAAGAGTTGTAGACGTCAACCTAGCCTGTGTAAATTTGCTAAAAAGTTTAGTGAATGCCTTCTTCTCCATTATGTAAAATGAGAGTAGCAATCACCTAATGCAGAATCTGAAAAAAATGGTTTTACCATTACTTGGATGGCTTAAAAACTCCGAACCCAAGGAGAAAGATTGGTTGGGGTATAGGAAATTCTAAGGGTTTGATATTAGGTGATGCCCAGCAGATTACTCGAAAATGATCTCATATCTCTTTACCGGCATCAAGAATCAAGATATTAATATACTATATAATCTAAAAATATATCATAAGTAATATATTAAATTTCTTAGGAACTTTATATTGTTAGAATTGTAATTAAGCATATAATATTTAAAGTCAGTTTGGGTTCAATTTAAGATTAGGTTTCAGGCAATAAGAATCAAAACAGGTAACTTTTAAACCACATAAGTTCTTAAACATATATCCCTTATATCAAAGTTAGTGAATAAGAGTTTAGTAATCTATAACATCAAACTGTTTCTCAAAACCCATTTCTTCGACAAAATTATCATATGTAATACATAAAGATAGGTGCTCAAAAAAAGTTTCAAAACTTTAAAGTTTTTTTTTTCAAACAAACCACCCATTTAACCCGAACTTATTTTGCTCCAAACCCATTTGACCCGAACTTAATTAATAATTATTTAATTAAACTGAACTCATTTTGCTCCGAACCTGTCTTAACCCGAAATTAGTTTAATCCTAACCCGTATTGACCCGAACCCATTCTGACCCAAAGTCGCTTCAATCGGTGACCCAAACCTGCCCGACCCACCCAATTTTACCGGTTGATTAAAATAGTTTCCTTAAAAGCTATGTGCCAACTAAATTAATGACAAAGTGAGAATACAATTTTAATTCACATACATACAATATTATTATAAATCTTTAAATATTAAACAACATTTAATGTTTGCTTTGTAGGTTTACCTTAGAAATTGAACTCAAGTTTGTTACAACTTACCAGGTCTATCTACAACTGAGGTGGACAGAAGTGGAGCATCCGTACATTTTGTTGAGTTCAAAAGACAACTCTTTATAAATAATTATTTCCTTTATACGGTTACAATCCAGTAAGTCCATATGTGAATATTTGTTAAACTCGATTAACCTATCATTGCCACAAATAAATTTAAAAAAATATACATGGTAAAAACAATTTTAAAACATAACTTCTATTGATGTGAAGATAAAGAAATGAAACTTACCTGCTCATGCCATCCGAGATAGCTAGATAATGTGATGAAACTTACCTGCTCATGCCATCCGAGATAGCTTTTAAACTCCCACTCCGACAACTCACATTGAACTGTAACAATTCCAAATAAAAAAAGAGGGAAAACATTAGTTCAAAGCGTAAAAACCAACTCGCCAATCTACTAAACAATTCCAAAACACTTTCATTAGCAACACTTGCAATTATAGGCCACAAAGATCAGCACATTCCTTTCCAATTGGTCCAGTAGTCAAACTCAAACCTGCTGAAACTGGAATCGCAACTGATGACGATTCACCAGCTAACGGATGACGCATTAAACTTATTCATATCAAGGTACATACAAAACAAATCTTCTTCAGTATCATCAGAAAACGAAGAGCCTTCAAACCCACCTACCGCACCAAGATCGCTATCAAGTTAATATCATCAAGTAGGGTAAGACCAACCCAACATGTTTTCGCATGTACCAAAAATAAACATAGTATCCCGTTTCAACCTGAATATAAATACCAGATCTCTTGACTCAAATAACCATACCAAATTCCTCTCTCTCTCTCTCTCTCTACTTCTTGCTTGATGTATTCTTCACTAAAAACAATTAAACATAAACATTCTGGGTTGAACATCTTTCAATCCAGAGTTCAAAACAATAATAACAACTCGATCCAACTCCACGTATTGCAAACGTGGGGGACTCCACGACCTGCGTTAGGCTAATTGAAACCCATTAGCCCCTTTACCTCGGAGATATCGTTACTATCCGTGGTCTTATATTTGTTGTAACAACTGCACCTTCTATAATATATGGTGAAGTAAATAAAAGTATACTTGTTTAATTAGCCAAATATGAAGACATGCAAACTTCAAGCTTTCTAAATCGGTTCATTTAGAAAAATAATAATGATTTATTAATTAAATACAACACGAAAAATAATAATGTTTTATTAATTAAATACAACACTGGTCAGTTAGGTAGTTAACTTTAGTTTAGGAAGCTCAAATCAGATTATATATACAACATCAAATTCCCTATATCTACAAATACCATGCCGGGAAATAGTGGCATGTAGTTGCGTGGAATTTTTCACTCACTGAATGTGTTCATCACTTTAAGAGTCTACATGAAAGCCTCGTTACTAAGATGACAAATGCCTATGTTGACTTTAAGAGTCAACTGCTAATAATTCTCAAATCTTTTTAACTAAATGTTTATATTAATTTATTTGCATCTTAGCTAAGCATAATTCACAGCAAAAAAAAAAAAAAAAAAAAAAAAAATAGTTGCAGCCTGCAATATGCATCAAGTTGCTGGCTTTACTTCTATATTGAAACTGTTGTAGAAAGGTACGAACTTGTTTGGATTCATGCACCTTAACGATGGTTAAAGTAGTATGGAATCTACGATAAGGAAACTGAGAACAACCATGCACTACCTCAAGGTCCTCAAACCCTTTTCTACACATGCACTTCTGAATAATACAGAGTCTAAAACAACCAGAAAAGCACCCTAGTCAAGTCATAATAGCATCGTTAATTCTGTAAATCAATAATTTCTGTTAAGTGTAACATGTACCAAATTCCAAAACCTTAAAAGTTCTAGAAACAAAGTATTCGTAACAGTTTTAAAATTTAAATAGTTGCTAAAGTATTTTAAGTTTTTAAGCAAAGATTTACTGATGTATGAAGAACTATCACAAACACACAAATACAATTGTACAAATAATCTAATACATACACTAAGAGAGCTCAAAAAAAAAAAAAAAAAACAATCATTCAATTACATGAACACGTTGACTGAAACAATCCTTGAAATGTTTATTAGACATAAATAATAATCAGTTAAGTAATCAGAAGTTGTGGCAGTTTGTGTCGGGTTCGATTAACCCAGCCCCAATCTTGCTAGTTAATATTTTTTTTGAACGGCAAAACTTCAGCCCTGGACACGTTTACCAAGCGTAGTTATGACCCGTTTGTATGACGTGTGTCGTTAATTTCAAAAACTCGTCAATAAAATGACAATGAAATATGGTAAAATTCATCATAAATGTCATAAATCACCAACACAGTCACAGGAAGCCTACATCTATGCCTACGCCTCCGGTAGTCTCAGAAGATATAGCAGCAAACAGAAGCTCGCAAACAACAATTGAAGCCCCAAAATTGGCAGGCAACAATTGAAGCCCCAAAATTGGCGGTACAACGGGAAGCTCTATGAACAAAAATATTAAATCTTCATTGGTTAAATGAGCAGTTGAAGTTCCACTTTGATCTTCACCGAAAGCCAAAGCAGCCATTTTCCTCTTTTTATCCTGCATTCACCAAATTTTTGGGATTCACTTGACATGGTAAAATAGCGAAATTACAGTTCAACCCCAAAGTACAAACCTGGAGAGCAAGAATTTTGTCTTCAATTCTGTTCTTAACAATGAGTCTGGACACTGTAATAGGTCGAGTTTGACCGATTCTATGAGCTTGGTCAATGGCTTGATCTTCAGTAGTTAGATTCAAACACAGATCGTAAAGAATAACATGAGATGCAGATACTGTGTTCAAACCAAGATTCCCAGGTTTCAGCGACATCAGCATAACAGGTACCTGTACCGTATTTCCTCTCTTAACAAAAATGAAAACACTAAATTCGCGAATATTTGGCTTAGAATAACAACCCATTTACTTTTGAATGGTTCTGATTAGGATTATGTTATTAATCTAAAAGATCAAATAAAAAACATTGGTGTAAAACGGATTGAAAATCTCCCAAAGTGAATCTTTAATTGATAAAACCTCCTAAATAATTTTATTTATTAAATACTAAAATTTTGCAATATCATTCAACGCTAATTTGTTTAAAAAAACTGATTGCATTAAAGTTTAGAAGTTTTTTACTTAAGGTAGCCAAATTCCAACTATTCTACTTCAAGATAAGTTAACAGGTTATCTTTACTAACTATGGCAAATCAACCATTTTGAAACTTCAGTGAGATTTTTTTAGCCCTATAATAATAACTTGGTTAGCCTTACTTGTTTCAACTCATATAGGAAAAATACATATAGAGGCTGTTTTGCAGGAAGCTTTGTCAGAAGAGACTGCAAACTATCAAGTCTAGTTCCCAATATCGTAATCTTCCTCCGAATCGCAGACGAATGACGCTGAGCTTCCAACCCTGCTACAAACGAACTCCTCTCTGATATCATACCAGTAATGTCATCAGCAAGTTTAGACGCTTAATTATACTCACTCATCCACGAATCCGCAGAAGACGCCATTTATCTGAAACAGAAACAATAAAAAACTAACACATTAACCGCCAGCCACCGTTATACTTAATTGCATCCAAATTAGGGCTCAAAAACATCCATAAATATCTAAAACCGCAGCGAAAATCATCAGGTGGTGATGGTGGGAAAGAAGACTCATCGGCAAAAAAAAGGCAATAGTCGTAGATTGATTCGTTCAACCCTAGTGTTCATATATTGCTTTCAAAATGCGAAGCATACATATCCCAAATACTGAATCGAATTATTCGGAAAACATAATCTATACAGATTGCTTTAAAAAACCATAACAATATCGCAAATCATCAAAAAAGCACCAGATCTACCTACCGAGGTTATGTTTTCATAAAAGTAATCGAACCTTGAAGATGTAAAATTGATGCTTGAACGGAGGGAGGCACACTTGTTCTAAACTGCCGGTGTTCTTCATGTTATACTATAACAATTTTAAAAAGATTTAATGTAAGAGATTTTATTAGATTTTGGTTTAAAACTCATACCTACAGTGGATTTGAGACCAAATCAACTAATGATCTACAGATCAGCGACTATCGTCGCTCACAAACGCCATTAACGGTCTTCCTAATAAACTGAAAACATCAGCGACCATCGCCGCCACCATTCACAAGAACCCTAAAACACAGATAAATGGATATAAATATATCAAACCTTATAACATATCAAAATCAACAATATACCTCGGATGTAAGTCAATTCTTTGGAAAAAGCTTCACAACTTCATGAGTAAGAACAACATGCCTACAAATCACAAATCAGAAGTAATTATAAAAAAAAATATTCAAAATATTAATAACTAAACAGATGGATTACAGGCAAAAAACAACTATCAAACTAATATTAATAAAGAAAAAATGAAAAACTACTACCTGTGATCAAATGTATCATCAAAATACTTCTCGAAGTACTTGATCTTGCCCATAGTCGAACAAAAAAAGAGATGACAAAACGATAAACATACTTTTGATTTCTTCGATATTTGGTATTGTTCTTCAAAATCGACATTAGCATAAC